>OZ026836.1:5753076-6953076 GCA_964023205.1 Lutraria lutraria | reverse complement strand
GTATACTGATCAGACAGATCCGGTTTGGCAAAACAAATTAAGACATTTTCCTGCATTGATTTCTTTGCACTATGTTCAACTTAGTTAAACGTTTTATGTTTGACAGCTAAGGATTAAACGTAGAATATTTTTTAATGAAAATATTGTTGAATGTAGGTTATAGTGAAAGCAGGGGAAAGGTGGATTTATCTGCGATTTAGCACGATTTGGAGCCTGTACGAAATAGTTTTGGTTCCGGTTACTAAAGTACTTGGTTACAAGCAATTAATAGTTCGCAAAACATTTCTTTTTTATAGTTTTCTTAGCAAATCTTCGTACTTAGAGGCACGATTCCTGCAACATTCCCGGAAAATGTTTATAACAACACGATGGGTTGATCGATTTTTATTTTGCCGTTAAGGTCGATAAGTTACTTTTCGCCTAATGTTTTACATCTTTCCCTTGTCTTGAGAAAATATATAGTTGGTACCTTTTTACAAGTAATGTCGCTTGGGATTCTTTTTCGTATGTTTATTGTTTTTGTTAGAATAGTTTTAGCGTTCGATTTTATTAATAGTTCTCACTATATTCCAGTAAATGTCACATATAGCTCTCTCTCTCTCTCTCTCTCTCTCTCTCTCTCTCTAGTTGTTTTAGAACGTAGAATGGGACAGTACATATAATCCTGGCATTTGGGGTCACCCACTTCTACTGCTTCAAACACGTACTCTCACAGCGAATTCGTCAGTTTACCTCCTTGTACCCCACAAAAAGCTGTTTTGGGAGAATATCTTAATAATTATCGTCTCTCGAATGAGAGTGCTGGTACACTTAGGACTTGTCCCCATAATTTTGGTTTACTGAGAAATCGCTCGTTCTTCAAGAATCTGTCAATTTCTTTTACATTTTCCAACGATTATTCACTATTAAACAACAAACTAAAGTTGAGGGTTGCATTGACTTGGGACACGAGAGACATACTGGGGACACGAGAGACATACTGGGGACACGAGATACATAATGGTGACACGAGAGACATACTGGGGACACGAGAGACATAATGGTGACACGAGAGACATACTTGGGACACAAGAGACATAATGGTGACACGAGAGACATACTGGGGACACGAGAGACATACTTGGGACACAAGAGACATACTGGGGACACGAGAGACATACTGGGGACACGAGAGACATACTGGGGAAACGAGAGACATACTGGGGACACGAGAGACATACTGGGGACACGAGAGACATACTGGGGAAACGAGAGACATACTGGGGACACGAGAGACATACTGGGGAAACGAGAGACATACTGGGGACACGAGAGACATACTGGGGACACGAGAGACATACTTGGGACACAAGAGACATAATGGTGACACGAGAGACATACTGGGGACACAAGAGACATAATGGTGACACGAGAGACATACTGGGGACACGAGAGACATAATGGTGACACGAGAGACATACTAGGGACACGAGAGACATACTTGGGACACAAGAGACATACTGGGGACACGAGAGACATACTGGGGACACGAGAGACATACTGGGGAAACGAGAGACATACTGGGGACACGAGAGACATACTGGGGACACGAGAGACATACTGGGGAAACGAGAGACATACTGGGGACACGAGAGACATACTGGGGACACAAGAGACATAATGGTGACACGAGAGACATACTTGGGACACAAGAGACATAATGGTGACACGAGAGACATACTTGGGACACAAGAGACATAATGGTGACACGAGAGACATACTGGGGACACAAGAGACATAATGGTGACACGAGAGACATACTGGGGACACGAGAGACATAATGGTGACACGAGAGACATACTAGGGACACGAGAGACATACTTGGGACACAAGAGACATACTGGGGACACGAGAGACATACTGGGGACACGAGAGACATACTGGGGAAACGAGAGACATACTGGGGACACGAGAGACATACTGGGGAAACGAGAGACATACTGGGGACACGAAAGACATACTGGGGACACGAGAGACATACTGGGGAAACGAGCGACATACTGGGGACACGAGAGACATACTGGGGACACGAGAGACATACTTGGGACACAAGAGACATCATGGTGACACGAGAGACATACTTGGGACACAAGAGACATACTGGGGACACGAGAGACATCATGGGGACACGAGAGACATAATGGGGACACGAGAGACATACTGGGGACACGAGCGACATACTGGGGACACGAGAGACATACTGGGGACACGAGAGACATCATGGGGACACGAGAGACATAATGGGGACACGAGAGACATACTGGGGACACGAGCGACATACTGGGGACACGAGAGACATAATGGTGACACGAGAGACATCATGGGGACACGAGAGACATACTTGGGACACGAGAGACATACTGGGGACACGAGAGACATCATGGTGACACGAGAGACATACTTGGGACACGAGAGACATAATGGTGACACGAGAGACATACTGGGGACACGAGAGACATCATGGGGACACGAGAGACATAATGGGGACACGAGAGACATAATGGTGACACGAGAGACATACTGGGGACACGAGAGACATACTTGGGACACAAGAGACATACTGGGGACACGAGACACATACTTGGGACACGAGAGACATTCTGGGGAAACGAGAGACATACTGGGGACACGAGAGACATACTGGGGACACAAGAGACATAATGTGACACGAGAGACATACTTGGGACACAAGAGACATAATGGTGACACGAGAGAAATACTGGGGACACAAGAGACATAATGGTGACACGAGAGACATACTGGGGACACGAGAGACATAATGGTGACACGAGAGACATACTTGGGACACAAGAGACATAATGGTGACACGAGAGACATACTGGGGACACGAGAGACATAATGGTGACACGAGAGACATACTTGGGACACAAGAGACATAATGGTGACACGAGAGACATACTGGGGACACGAGAGACATACGTGGGACACAAGAGACATACTGGGGATACGAGAGACATACTGGGGACACGAGAGACATACTGGGGACACGAGAGACATACTGGGGAAACGAGAGACATACTGGGGACACGAGAGACATACTGGGGACACGAGAGACATACTGGGGACACGAGAGACATACTGGGGAAACGAGAGACATACTGGGGACACGAGAGACATACTGGGGACACGAGAGACATACTGGGGAAACGAGCGACATACTGGGGACACGAGAGACATACTGGGGACACGAGAGACATACTTGGGACACAAGAGGCATCATGGTGACACGAGAGACATACTTGGGACACAAGAGACATACTGGGGACACGAGAGACATCATGGGGACACGAGAGACATAATGGGGACACGAGAGACATCATGGGGACACGAGAGACATACTTGGGACACGAGAGACATACTGGGGACACGAGAGACATCATGGTGACACGAGAGACATACTTGGGACACGAAAGACATACTTGGGACACAAGAGACATAATGGTGACACGAGAGACATACTTGGGACTCGAGAGACATAATGGTGACACGGGAGACATACTGGGGACACGAGAGACATCATGGGGACACGAGAGACATACGTGGGACACAAGAGACATACTGGGGATACGAGAGACATACTGGGGACACGAGAGACATACTGGGGACACGAGAGACATACTGGGGAAACGAGAGACATACTGGGGACACGAGAGACATACTGGGGACACGAGAGACATACTGGGGAAACGAGCGACATACTGGGGACACGAGAGACATACTGGGGACACGAGAGACATACTTGGGACACAAGAGGCATCATGGTGACACGAGAGACATACTTGGGACACAAGAGACATACTGGGGACACGAGAGACATCATGGGGACACGAGAGACATAATGGGGACACGAGAGACATCATGGGGACACGAGAGACATACTTGGGACACGAGAGACATACTGGGGACACGAGAGACATCATGGTGACACGAGAGACATACTTGGGACACGAAAGACATACTTGGGACACAAGAGACATAATGGTGACACGAGAGACATACTTGGGACTCGAGAGACATAATGGTGACACGGGAGACATACTGGGGACACGAGAGACATCATGGGGACACGAGAGACATAATGGTGACACAAGAGACATAATGGTGACACGAGAGACATACTTGGGACACAAGAGACATACTGGGGACACGAGAGACATCATGGTGACACGAGAGACATAATGGGGACACGAGAGACATACTGGGGACACGAGAGACATACTGGTGACACGAGAGACATACTGGGGACACGAGAGACATACTGGTGACATGATCTATGATCGAACGCACACCTATCCACCCGTTAAATCAAGGCATAACAAACAACGCGGACAGGTTCGATCCCTTGTACGACAACAAATTAAACAACAAACTAATGTTGAGGGTTCCATTGACTAGTGCATTCGATATAAATGTAAGTCTGGAGTCAAATATAACTCCTAGATAATTTACGTCTGGTAAAACCTGAATTGGTGTGTTGCCCATATAATAAGACATAGTTCCGGATGCATTTAAAAATGTATTGAAACTGTGAAACCATTTTGATCCGACATAGTTTCATATCAAGTATATCATTGATGGAGCCGTCTTTTAACGAGGTTTTTGTTTTTCGACTCAAAACATCAACGGATTCAAGTAAAACCATCTACATAAAGGGAGCAGTCTACTCCTGGATTTAAAACTTCAACTTCACTATTAATTTTGATACTAAATGGGGTGACCCACAGGATACAGCCCTGTGGCACACCCATTTATTGTTTGTGTGGATCTGAAAGAGAGTTTCCCACTTGGACACGGAAGAAAGCCACAACAAAAAAAGTGGAAGGTGGCATCTGAGTATTGCGTGATGATCATTAGAAAGCCCATCTTAGGAATAGAAATTAGCAATGCTAAGAAGAAGGGAATTCATCTGACTCCCATACATTATTAAACGTATCAAGTAAAAGAGAAAGAGTATGAATGGGTGTTTAAGAAATTAATTGATAATGAACTTTGTCTGGACCAGAGGATTTAATTGTACTTCTCTTGGTTTTGGAAGAGATATTAAGTTGTTTCTCTCATCCCAGGTCTTGTGTGCCTGAAAAAATCTATCTCTGTGTAGCCTAAATTAAAGTTGCTAAGAGACTTTTATATGGAAAGTTGGAGATGACACTTGTGGAAGTGACCACTTTCCCAGCTTATTTCATCAGCATGTCCGTCTGTCTAAGACCAATCCAAACTACGGAAGCTAGCAATAGCGAATTTGAAAAAAACTTCATTGAGACCAGACTTATTATTACTTTTGAAAATTTAGACAATAGTGAGGATGTGTCTAACATCGTTACTTCACTGCCAATAGAGACAGTTGAACGCTCAATCCCTCTGACCTTCACAAACTCTAGAAGCCATGACAAACTACAAATGTATGGTATAATGATGACTGTATATGGGCTACCTAAACCCTCAAGGAAGACCTAAGGAAATTCAATCTGAGACTTACTGATGAAAATCTTAATTAACTCCTTTTGTATATCAAGATCAAAAGCTCGAAAATCACTAAAATAATTGGGAGACTTTGTCTCAAATCTGAATAATATAACCTCGATTAGAAAAACGTAGGTATGGTCCACAAAGTCAATGGAGAAGGCTTATCTCCAATTAAGCATTTGTCTGTTGACAACAATGATACAGACTACCTACCCCCAGGAAGAGGCACTAGCTACTGCATTCGAAAAAATGTCTTCATCTGAGAACTATTCAGAAAAGATTAAAGTGAAGAGACTTAGGAACCTATTGCAGGATGTAGATAGGTCTTTGCATTGGCATCTTTCATTATTGTCTGATTAGTTGCTTATTTTTGTTGTATGACCTATCGACTCTATAATTTTAGCAGCCATATTGGATTTATATCATGCATAATCAACATTAAAATACAAAAGTATTTATCAATATCAAATGTTAAAAATGTCTTAGGCATAATTCTAAAGTTGAATAATTATAGTGGTTCTAGAATGTCATTTTTCTGTTTTACAGTTTATGCCCAAAATTACATTGTGAGCTTTATAAGTTCAATATTGACTTTGAAAAGAAATTCATCACAAATAATATAAAAGTAATTTCTTTTCTTCTTACATTTGTAATTAGAATATGACAAAATAGTCAAATTTGGAATTAAACAGTAAAACAATTTGGCGGCCATTTTGGATTGGAGCGGCCATATTGGATTTATGCCATGAATAATCAAGTTCATTAAAATACAAAAGTTGTTAATATTCATCAGTATCAAAAGTTAAAAGTGTCTTGGGCATAATTCTGAACTTGAACAAATATAGTGCTCTAGAATGTCATATTCGAGTTTTTATACAGTTCATGCCCAAAATTACATTGTGTGCTTTTATAAGTATCGCTATTTGTTTTTTTAAATAAATTCATCATAAATAAGATAAAAGTAATCTTTATTCTTTTTACATTTGAAATTAGAATGACTGATATAAGAGGCAATCAGTCAAATTTGGATTTAAACAGTAAAACAACATTTTGGCGGCCATTTTGGATTATGGCGGCCATTTTGGATTCGACTCGAGAGTAAAACTAAATCAAAATGATGTGTTTTATCAATACACATCATCTTGGAAAATTAAAACTCATTTGGCCTAATAGTTTTTGAGTTATACATCGATTCCTGAAATTCCCAGTTTGATTTATTTTTTTCAACTTTTAGCCCCAAAATATCGCTTTTGCACCATGGGATTCTTGGGGACTTTTTTCTGGGTGTTATTCACCACAAACAGAACCAACATACCAAAAATGGCTTATGTACTAATTAATTCCCCAAAAAATTTATGATGACTGGTCTATTATAATAGTGTTTAATAGTCCTGTTATGTCGGATTTAGTGGGTGGTTTCTTCTCTCTATAGACCTTAAGAAATAACGGCCTCAGTGCTGCCTTCTCTTCCTCCGTCCATTTCCTTTTCGCATTTTCTAAAACAACATAATTGGCAAATTAACAATTTGAACTTCTGCTGATACATATACTGTAAACATATCTGAACTGTACTGTTTTCATCATGATTTTTAAGATTTGATAACAAAGTCTGATTAGATAATCATTCAAGCAAAATCATTTTGCAAAATTTTCATTTTAATTATTCACAAAATACTGAGGTGCACCGGTGGCTCAGTGGTAGAGCGCCGGACTGTTAATCTAGAGGTCGTAGGTTCAAGCCTCACCCTGGACAGTACTGGCTCTACCCAGGAAAGTGATTATGGAATTTTTCTCTGAGTCCCCTCAGACATACAAGTACGGAATGTACCGCCTGTTAAATAACTGAAATATTATTGAAATGGGCATTAAACAAACAAACAAACAAACAAACAAACAATCAAACAAGCAAAATATTGACCATAAATGAACCCAAATACACAACATGCCCATTTATTTCAATTAAACAGTCCGAGATGATCAGATTGCTTAGGGCAAAATTTGGGTGAGAGATGATTTCGTGGGGACAAATGTCCCCACTAGCTCAAACTTTGTGTAAATGATGGATGGACCGTTAGCTTTGAAATAAGAACCGTTGATGTTCGGACATGAAACGTGTCCCCACGTTCCATACCTTGTCCCCAGATCGTGGGTAAAATGATCACTAAATGTCTCAACTTTTACGGTTCAGGCACCCCCCCCCCCTCTCTCTCTCTCTCTCTCTCTCCAATCCTTTTGTTTATTTCCGCAATTTTGCTATGTGCAGACATTTATTTATGCAATGATCCACACAGCCAGTTACCTGTACTATTAAAATATCCTTACACTAACTTATCAGCTTAACGTTTTAACTCGAAAACGAAAATATAGAAAGTTTATTTCCACCTGTAAGAATTCGGTAATTCGGTTAGAAAAATAACAATCTGAATGTCAGAGTATCTTTATAACTGGACTGGTTTCCAGTTGAAACTTTAATAGTATACGAACGACAACTTCTTAAAATAAACGATGTGCATGATTAAACATTAATTGGATCACGTTCAGACGCCATTTATAAATACGATTGGAAAGGTGAACATTTAACTTGGCCTCATTCATTGCACTTGAAAGTTAATTTGCTGTTGGCGAGTATTTTTACCACCATCTTAATCATTAGGTCGATCGGCTGATATTTATTTTGAAATCATCTTTTTTTCATTTGATGCATGCATTGGAATCATTAAATATTTATCTTCATTTTTTCATGTGTCGTTGTTATAATCAGCAGTCTACTTCTGAATCTGTTTTTTTTCTTGAAAATTGAATTTCTCCTTTGCATAGACCCCTGGCAACGGTATGTACTCACATAGTCGGGAACTGCGCATTTTATGATACAATAATGACTATCAATCAATAACAAATGAAATATTTTGAATTATCATTTTAGTTGGTAAATTATTTATCTTCCTAATTTCTTAATCAAACTGTAACTGTTGGCTGGTTGATTCTTTTTGTAGTGCAACATAATCATGACAATTATAATAAAATGTATATCAACGTCAAGGAAATCAGACAAATTATAAACTTGTGATGCATTGTTGACATTTGTACGTATTCGTGCGGTTTATTTTTTATAGTGTACTGTGCATTGATGTATAGTAGTAGACATTTTCTTATGTATCTATTCCTTGCAACACAAAAATATTAATATTACAAAAGTAGTTTTGCCAAATAGTCATGATTTCTATGATACTATAATTTATTTTACGACACATTTTGAATTTTTTGTATGAGTTGTTGCCTTTGTTGAAAAATAGAAAAAACTATTAATTTCTTTTAATAGTGCATGGTAAATAATAGTTTACTGCACTTATCAAATGTGCGTTAATTATTCCAATCGCATAATTCAAAAGCAATGCTAGTTTACAAAACTGTTGAAATTGTTTATGTCTGCTCAAAGTTAATGTACACTATATACGGAAATATTTTCTAATTAAGTATTGCGTGTGTTTGCTTTTGCAAATAAATAATCTTTGTATTCTAGAAATAATTTTATTGCGCTCATTGTTATTGAGCTGCTGAAACGTCCGGAAGCGGTAGAATAGACCGGTAATTAATATACGATGCCTGAGATAAGAGCTTGCCGTATTTATTATACATATGTACTGGTTTCTCAGCCATTAAAACGTCAGATAATTAGAAGTATGTTAAGAGTTTTGCTTAAAAAAGATTATTCAGCAAAATTTCGATCTTAGGATCACATTCAGAACCAAATAAAGTCTATCTAAATACCTAGATCGTCACAAGTTAAAATAGAGAGAAATACTGTGGAATCGTTAATTTTCGTTGGGTATTTAATTTCGTGGGTCTGCTTATCCACGAAATCAAAGCCCCACGAATTTGAATGCTGAGATAAGGCATCTCTTTTCAAAAACTCAAAATCCACGAATTTATATCCCCACGAAATAGCCATTTTAGTTAAATCCACGAAAATTAAGCCCAACGAAAATAAATGAAAGTACAGTATTGAAAAGAAATACGGCCCTCTGATAAGTGGTAGCTGTAATAAGATGGTTTTAATATTCGGCGGTGGTCGTTACGCGAGGGTTGATTTTAGTTGTGAGAAAGAATGGCCTTAATCGCATGCGAAGTATGTTAACAACTGTATGATGTACTGTGTTTATACAAACACATGTTGAATAAAGGTTTTTTAACGGTAATTATCTGATTCAGTTTGGATTTGTATGGCAATATTTAATTGGTATAATATTATTAGCGCTTCAAATTTTATCTTTAGACTTAAAATGTTATATTAAGCTCCATTGTTCTTTAAGTGCGGCAATGAACTGTTCTAAGAACTACGTGTCAGTTTATGTCTTCCTTTGTCGAATCACAGGTGCATCTCTCGTATGATTAGTCTAATTCTTTATAGCAATTAGGAGAAAACGAAATGTCTCCTTGTGGAAAAACTCTTGGCCAACCTCGAAACACACTTAGACATTGACACAACGAATTGTCACTCGCTGGTATCATCTAATCAAACAGATATTTGAACTAAATTTGGATCTAAACTTGTTTAATACTGCGAATACATGTACAACTGTATATTTAATTGTATTGATCCATCAAATTATTCAACTACTTCATGATTCGGTGGTTTTATTTCGTGTTTGTCTTGTACGCAGTAACAACTAAACGTATACGTGTTAATTCTAAATTTTAACATGCCATATTATTATAACCAGATAAACAGGTTTGTTATTACAATTATTCTATTGAGTTCATTGTTACATATTAAGCATCAGCTAAACTGTCAGATCGAGCATTCAAGGGGAACTACTCTGGTTTGTATGATTTAAGTTAAACAAGGGAGATAACGCTGTTCCACGCTGCAGAAGAAGAATTAGTAGGAATTATCCAAGCTTTTCTTGAGAGTTATTTACTTTACGAGCATGGGTGTATCTGTAGGTAAAGCAAAATCTACTCATTAATTAATGGCTTTCTTTACAATGCAGTAATGAATAAGCACTGTGAATTCTAACAATTACACCAAACCGTCGTTTGTAAAACATTCTTAATTGCGTTATCGTAGCTCTAGACACAAGAGCGAGCCGGGTCGTTAATGCAGAATTATTGCAGTGCATACCAAAACATTATATCGTTCAAGGCCACTCGGATACTTTGTTGGAATTGTTTCTTTCTTAGTCAGAATAATATATTGAACTATTGACGTGCACTTATGTTTCACTTGCTTACGTGGTTTTCTGGTAAACAAACTATTTAAAAAAAAACTTTATCCAAACATTGTCATACTGTTTTGTTTAAACATAAACATGAAGCGATGTAAGCTATACATATAAAGATAAGCTTATGTCAACATTATATGTATTTACGATTTTATGCATTTTCTTTTCAAGTACACATGCTTTCTTTATTCGAGTCTGTAAAACAAAATGTTTTTCACCCCGCCTTTGAATACGTCATCCACAGTCTGTTGCTAAGGCTACGAAAACATATTGACGTAGTATAGCAATATTTCCAAAAATAGTAAATATATATAAGGTACATGATAACATTCATTTTGTGAAAAGCACAAAGTGACAAACTCGTTATTTCATGAGTTATAATAAAAATTCACAAACTACAGAAAAACCCTCGTGTGTATGGAATATACTCGTATGTATCTCTATAAAGTAGTAATAAAGGATTTGTATAAGCGATATCCGTCACCTAGAGTCACCTAAAAGTCTAGAGAATTAGGCACGGTAATAAAAGTGATGTTTTATTTTTCTATAAATGCGTAATGCACAAATATACATGTATAAAAAATCTACGGCGACAAGTAAAATGAAGCCTTGTTTATTTCTTTACGAAGGGGTTTCTCTTTTATTATTACAACAGCAATAGCATTATGCAATTTGTCATTACATATGTTGGCTTACGAAACAATTATGAAAAGCATTCCTTCCCATTACTATAGGGGCTGATTGGTGTTCAACTGGAAGCGAACGTTAGCAAGTGATTAGTTTTACAAGTGGTGCGGAAGAAAGCTTTCGTTCTTATGTTACAAAACCTTTCCATCGTAAAAAAACAGAATTATCATGCTGTGAGTATTGCAAAATATTTAACCGAATAACATCACAAACTGCAATATGTGTTAACACTTTCAGTATCATCTACAAACAGCACGAATTATGCAGTATAAAAAGTACCACACATATCTCTTAATATACGAGTACATGTAACCCGCAACACATCTCTCTTTATTAACACCCTTCCTATATCATAGGCGTCTGTGCTGAATTTGCAACCAAATGCTGAAACTTCCTCTTGTCTTTAAGATGTTTCTGTGTGGAGTCAAACATATGTTTGTCATTGTATGTCCGAAATGTGTGCCAATCTTGTACTTCCTAGGATGGTCCTGGAAATCTGCCACATGGCGTCTTGGTTTTCAGTTTTTCATCACCGTCTTGAATGTGACATCACGATGACATGCAATGTTTAATGAGCATTCGTTGCTAAAATTGGATTTTAGTTTGAACAGTACCATAAAAAAATCACGACCTTGTGAACAGCTTTAGTCACTTTTTGCCAATACATTTCGCAAATTCTTTAGATAAATAGATTTTTACCGAGTACTGACCATAAAATATGTAGATGTACTGTGTTAACGCGACTTCCCAGATCAGAGTAATATTGTATTTGGAATGTAAAATGATACGCTTAATTTGAAGCAACAGTTTTACATACTATTTTATGAACTAATTTCTAAGCTCAGTCTTTAAAATAGTAGCATGTGTTAATTATTGTATAACATTGTACAAGATGGCTGTACCAAGAAATTTAATCACTACGAATAATGTTGCTGATATAAGGGAGATAATTATGATTTTATTTGCTTTACGTCTACACCAGGGGAGACAATCTTCACATGTTAAAACAACATTGGAAAAATGATTTGAAAATTAGAATTGTTTCAAGTAAATGGCCAAAGGCGATTGTATAGCTGAATGCCTCTAGAAGTTACAATACGCAGTCAGTCATTGAATGGCGTCGAAATCATTCAGGTGATGTATCGATTACAGTGGTTAAAGGTTTACAAGTTTATTGCAATAAAGGGAAACAATCCAAATAACTCGTGAAACTAAGGGAGATTATTCTTGCCAAACTTCTTGGATCCTTGCAAAAGAACAATAATTATGTATTCATGAAAACAAAGTATACAACATCGTATGAACAACATAGTTGAAAATTGAACTAAACTTTCATTTAAAAAAACTATAATTATATACAATAACATTTATTTGGCAGTATTTGTAGTAATTTTGTTGTATGAGTGTAATTTGCTGTTTCTTCCTTGTTCGTTTAAGACAAACTTTGATTTTACATTGATTTTCTTGTTGTCTCCATTATACCTCTGTTATTGCAAAAAATGCACCTGTGCTCAATAAGAAAACCTAGGTATATATAATATTATACTTGTGCGCATGTCTATACTGTTCTACAAGGACTTTCTCTGGTATGTAGTTTATTAATGGCGAGAATTAATGTCAACTATACTCGTATATCTATAAACATATATCTAACCTTGGAACTGTCTGTATTAACCAGTCATGACATACTGAATTCCTTCTCCTTAACCTGTTGTTCTGTGACATTCACGAACTCTCAGTGTACCCCACTACATTCTGTACGATTCTTTTTTTCTACTTATTGTACATATAATAAATAACCTACATTAACATAAAGGATCATTAACATAGTTAAGTCTGCGAACTATAATTATATGTTGTGTGTATATTTTACTCGTATAACTATATACAGGTAAGTGTGTGGTAAACTTTGATATACAGCGGAATCACTTGACTTTGTCCGTTCTGATCATATAACATTATCCAGGTATTGAAGAATAACTGACGTGTTTGATAACGGAAGATGGGTGTATAAAATGGTATGAAATATATACCTGTTATGTTGGTATAAATCCAGGTACATTGTGTTCCATTATAACACGTTTTTGTATTATAAACGAGGGGTGTGATAAAAGTAAATGGTCTGATTAATGTTATATACAGTAAAAACCTTCCTGAAAACCGGACGCCCTCATGACGGGGTCAAAGGTCCGTTGTTCTGAGAATTCCGGTTTTCAGAGAAATTCTGAAAACAATGGGACTTGAATAGTCGTCCGAATTTCGGAGAATTCGGGTTTTCAGAGAGTTTGACTGTATATATATAACTATATGCAGCTTTGTACGATCAGGTTAAATGGCGTATATAAAATATTTGACTTATTTTAAGTAAATGGTCCTAGAAATCAAACTTTTATCCCAAATTCAATGTTTCAGTATTCAAACCCCTAGGTTTACTATCGAGGTTGTTGTAACTATGACCTAACCACGTTAGCTTTGATAAATTGATATATTGCTCTAAGTTTTATTCAATTTCTATTCATTACCTTGGCGGTTTTTTTATGCCCCGGCATCTATGATGCGGAAAACATATAGTGATTGTCCTGTCCGTCCGTCTGTACGGGGTTAATTAGATTTTACCGTTTCCTGTAGCACCAACACTGCTTACTAAAACACTTGAATACTTACACAATTGTTGCCTATGTGACCATTCTTGATACACCTATAATAACCAACCTCACTTTGACCTTGACCTTGACTTAATTTGGAATTAATGATTCCATGCGATGTAAAGTGGATTTTACCGTTTCGTCTAGCACCATCACCGCTTACTAGATAACTTGTGAATATTTATACAGTAGTTGCCAATGACCATTCTCAATCCACATATATCAACCAATGACGCATCGTCTCGTTTTAGCTTATTCCTTATAGTTTTTCTATTATTTTCATTTTGTATAAATATGTAGTCAAGTATCGTTTGTTTTTGGAACATCCCTAATAATTTTGGTTTGTATAATTACATGAACATGTATATATAATACCAGTAGTTGTTGGTGTGTACCTGTCGAAATATAAACAAGTTTGGTCCAACCCCTATTTTCATACATTAATATCGATTGTGTGATGTGGTTTGCGTCTCTCTGTGTTAGCGGGTATCTTGGGATTCAATGAATACAGCTCTGTCTATGTAAAGTCTGTGAGTTTAATCTATTTCTGTGCATGTATGTATATTGTTTTAATTTGTAAATTCATTCATTGTTATTGAAAAAGCCAATATCATGCTCTAGACAGTTGTATATTAATTAACTCCCATCACTTTAAAAGAGGAATAAAGCAATTACAGAAATGTAACGGTTACATTTTTGTAATTGTTTTATTCCTCTTTCATGAAAGTTTAAAAGATACTTGTCACGCATTCTTGGATTTCATCCCTACTGACAAAATATGTGACTTTGGGCATCCTATAACTTGGGGACTAGCAAACAAATCCGTAAAGAGTCAAGTCGAAGGTATACACATTACTTGTTACCTGTTTATAGTGTGAGTGCTGAGGATCGTGTGTGTGCAAGCTAATTGTCAAAATCCTTGTTTGTCAGCGGAAGGGGTGTGCGTTACTTTTGTCATTGACTTTCACATTCTGACTTTCTCTGTCTGGATGATCGAATGATCTTCCACTACTAGTAGCTATGAGAATTGGTTCCAGTATGGCATGTCTCGGGTTTCATCTTCTGTTATGATGGTCCTGACAAAATCAAATCATGGTTTAGCAACCCCACAAAGTCTTGCTGACAGAAAACCGCATAAATAGAACATCTGGTCTTCAGTAAGAATTATTGGCACCCTTTTCGCACCGTTGCACAAATTGTATGCTTGTTTCATGTCATCAAGGAATATAATTTTTACCAATTGCCTTTTATTCAGTTGATCAGCCATCGTTATGGTTGTCAGTATGGTGTTTATTGTCTATCCAGCGTCTTGTCACTTGTCGCGACTAATCTGCCGTATTGTCAATAATTATCCAGTCTCACATACTTTGGCATCGTGTCTGTCTTGCAGTTATTATCATATACTAGACATGGACAAATTTTTATGTGCCACATCAGCTGATGTCCAACATGTGCTACCAATTATTGTACAATAATGTCAGGTTGCTGAAACACTTAACGTGAAATCGGATCTTTATTGTCCCGAATAAATTATTGAATGTTGTCGTCTAGTTTGTAGACTACGAATAGCATCTATCACATTAAAACGTCGGTCACATTTACGGTTACGCACGTAGTTTACCGTAGTTCATTTTGTACGTAGTTAACCGTAAATGTCACTACGTCTAAGTACGACCAACTACGTTTAACTTTGTGCAAAATGGCCTAGGTTAACTAGGGAGAACTACATGTAATTACGGTTAACTACGTGTAAACTTACTTAACCCTATTTGGCCCTAGTTAACCGTACCTTAAGACGTAGTTCAGCCCTAGTTTACCGTAGTATTAGACGTAGTGTAAATGGTTGCGTCATATTACTACAGTCAACTACGGTAAGCAAGTAGGGTCAAGTAGGGTCAGCTAGGGTCAATAACGTTCAAATTACGGTCTCTGACCGTAGATAATTTTTCAACATGTTGGCTAAGTACGGACAAATCATGAGTTCGAACTACGTTTATAACTACGGTTAACTACGCCGGATACGTGTGAGTACGGTCAACTACGGTTTCCCCTTACTACGGTCAACTACGTGTGTAACCGTAACTGAGACCGCCGTTTTATTCAATATTGCGCAGGACGGTCAAAGTTTTTTATAAATCGAAGAATGACGGATTACTTTATTCATAAATGCTTGGTTGCCAAAACATGTTCACCGTCTGCGAAGTTATCTTGAAAAAAAAACAAAAACAAAGAAAATGAGAGAGTGAGAGACATTTTAATATACCCCTCGGGCAGTACTTTGATACCTTGATATCTTTATATGTGTACCTATTCACAAATGCCTTTCTATTACAAACATTCCCTCAAATATTGGCACGTTTTAAAATGATATTGATTGTTCATAAAACAATCTCCAGCAGCATTAGTTATTATAAGAAATAATAGCTACTGCAGCTGTAAAGTAGATGTGTATAGGTTTCTAGTCGACATAATTGCCTGATAATGATTGTTTATCCCAAAGATATGCAATATCGTTTTTTGCAGGGGGGGGGGGGGGGCAAAACGATAGTCTGGAATAGAGAACGCTTAACGTTTTTTTGAAGGAAGGACTTGTTTATGTGTCTTATAACACGCATACATAATACATGTACAATGCATAACAAAATATTATACGGTTGTCCTGTATTTATGAAAATCATAAATCCTCACATATACTATATCACAATGGATACAGTGCAACCTCTCCAGAGCGGCCCTCTTGTTCAACAACATCATGCGTTTTTCCACTGTACGATTTAACTATTAATTCAGCCACTCCAGAATAACAACCTCTCAACAACAAGATGTTTTTTCTACTCCCAAAGAGTGTTGTTTTGGAGAGTCTGCACTGTATGTCGATTTTTTGAAGGTGGACAAGCATATTAACACGGATCAATGAATCATTTTATTTTGTTTTATTAGACCACAGTTGACTCCATCTGACCAATCACAGGTCAGAAAGTGTTTTCTAAATCACATAGATCACAGTTAGCTGTTTTAAAAACATTCAGTATTATAGTGGGATTTTATTAACATGTCAAAGCCGAATGATTTCACGGTCAATGCTCTCATTTATTTTTAGCTTCGATTAATTTCGTAAGTGATACGATAATCTTAGATATACTATATAAACATGTGGAATGGGACATTCCCTAACAGTAAAATAAACGAAAACTATCGACTGTGGTACGAAGCTAAAATAAGTGCATTCAGCAACCGTGTAGTTATTGAGCTGTGACAATAAAATCGCACTATACCTGTGAACTGTTGACTATGAAATTTACGGCTCGGTGCGCTCGCCTCTAAATTTCACGAACAACAGTTACTCGTGATATACCTATACTGACAATTGATCGACACGAAAAAATCGTGTTTTCCGTGTCAAAAACTCTAAAACGGAACTAATTATTAAAATGATCACGAGAATTTAGTGCGCACTAATGTATGCGCTAAATATCCACGTGCTAATTGCAATATAAACAACTATTACAAGGATGATTGTCTAGCTGACAGCATGCTTGGTGTTGGTCAATTAGGAAGGTACGTCCATATTTGTTATTCATCCAATATTACTAAATATTAAGCAATACTATCGTTATGGAGTAGATGAGCGAGGTATTTAACATAAGCCGCTCAAAAACCTTACTAACAAGGTGATTGGGCTGATGTGTATGTTTAATAACACCTAAGTATCATACCTTGTCAGTTCATACCTGGGTTTTAGGGATTACAAGCTTGAAGCCATGATGTGAAATGTACCACAAAAAAGGACCACAATGGAAATAAGGGGTTTCCCCTTTTTTGTGTCATCCTTGGTATGTAAAGTTGACAATCATGGTTACCACTATTTATTAAATTTGATTTCTTATTTTAGAGTAAAAATTGATGATATTTATTTTAATTACAATATTTTAAAACAGTTATTCATTAAATATTTCTATGTATTTTCATTTTTAGCAATCTAATGTCTGTGATATATGTACCATGTTTTATATGCTTTTTATACCGAAATAAATAATAAATACTGTATTTCAGTTAATTTCTTGAACCTTTTGTAGATCACAGTGATGTTTTGCACTAACTACACTGACCACCACTTATTGTTATCTTACCAAATACGATCAAATCTATCGTATGTTAATTCCTAATGTGAGTTATTGCTTATAAATAGGGGACTCCGTGGTCGATTTGTTAGTCTCTGACTGGTAATCACTAGCACATCAGCGCTGTGAGTTCGAATTTTACCCTGATCCTGACTAATTTCACATATAAGAAAGGTGTCCAGCTAGCTAAAACCCCTGTCACACTAGGGTCGCGTTCTAACGGCGACCCCACTGCGTCAAAGAAAATTCAGAACACCGAGATGTGCGCAGTGCGATCGCTAACTTCACTGCACAATGGCATCACCAGTAGAACGCACACTTTAAGCATTCACATACAAACGCCGTCGCTTGGCGTTCTGAAAAAGAATGCAGTGGTGCCGCCGTAACGTCGCCATAGCAGCGCAGTCAGGTCTCATACAACGCCACAGGAATTCCGTGGGCGCACACAGAGGTCGCTATGCGAACGCTTTGGTTGTCGGTGGCATTTTGCATCGCGGCTGTACGGCGTTCTCTGAGATGTCACCTCGTCTAATATACGAACGTTTTCAACACGCCATCAGCGCAGTATGAGCACCGTGAAAGCTTAGTGGAAACGCTACATAGCGTAACAAGGGTATAACAGAAGATCAGTGGCTTTACCTAGTTGTACGTCAGGGGTCTTTCCCCGCAGTTAAAGCTAGAAAAGTCACAAAATGATCGTCGCTGTTTATGCGAAAAATAAAACAGTGAGAAGAATTGAAGGCAAATTAGATTATCTTTATTTGCATAGAAAGATGCATGCATTATAAAATAAGCATTTTGAAAATAGACTTTCTGAAGTTACACATGTATAATGAAAAGTGATGAAAAGTATGTACATTTCATATTATTATGAGAGGCCCATTGCGAACTAGTATTCGATTCGCGAACGTTGAGGAAATGACTACACACTTACACATTTTGATGTTTTTATTCCACACCAATCTGTACTTACTGCCTGTTTTATTTGCTTTCTGTTATAGTTATTTTCATATTTTATCAAAGCCCGATTTTTGCATAATTTGTTCCACAAATTATTCTATAGAGATTATTAGATTATTCTGCATGAACAAATGTTATCAGAAACGAAACACAAACTTGACTAGAAGTGCGACGAACATTTGTTTTCTTATCTTCTTGTATGGCAAAACAATTATCAGCAACATAAAAGCTTTGCGCCAGTGTATGATACCAAATACACAAACATGCATGTTAAATCAATCCGTTCATTCTACAAAATGAAGTATTTGCGAACTTTAATTACATGTTTTTTTATTTGACGTTTCATTATGTTCGGATTCGATCGCCACATTGGTCAAAACGTGTACAGAAAGTCGAAATTATTGAAATGGTTTATGCACTGATCATCTATAGAAAGTGTATTGCTAGGTTGCTCTTTTGTATCTCCGAGCGTTCAGTTTTTACCTTAATCGCTCTGTTATGATCCATCATATACCTTTACGACTAAAGATCAGATTGCTCTAAGAAAACACTAAATGTTTGCCAAATGTGTTTCTGTCAGTCAGATTAATTTTTTGATGAATTACAGAAATTATTATGCTCATGAATGTCATAGAACAGTAAGAAAAAATGCTACTCAATACAAACACTGTCTATTATTCGAATCTCTTGCTGCCATTGTGTAAGGTGCTCTGGTAGGTTGATTGGTTTAAGTGAAGTAGGTATAATGCTTTCACTGTATCAGATCGTAATTCAATTCAGTTTTAAAATAATCAACTGGAGCATTGATAAACACAGACTATTCTGTCATTGTTCATCAGATTTAAGTATGAATATCATTTAATTTAATAATTAAAACATTTCGAACCTCTGATACGTTTGAATTAATCTCTTGTTTGCTGTTCAAATTATCGTGTTTTTGTTTGATAAAGCCTTAAAATGCTTTTTTGCTGTTCAGATGGTAAATTCATTTAATCAAAGTACTGAAAATACCCATGGAAACTCTAAACTTACACAGACATGGACAGCAGCATGGAACGGGAACCAGTTTTACAATTGCATGGCGAATGTGAAAAACGTAGTGATTTGGTACGCAGCAAAATTAATGCGTGCCGAGCGAGTGACTGCTTTGGATACTTGAACTATAGTTCAGTTTCAGTAATAAACTCCATAAAGTAGTCCTTAATGATAAAGTGGGTAAAAAGACAAACAATGAGTTCCGTCATGATTCTTTGTTGGTACGTGCAAACATTCGTACATGCGTTTGTTCGTACCTGCGTGCGCGCGTGCTTTCGTCAATAGAGAAGTAGAATCTGTCGCCCCCCTTTTTTGCTACATCACACATCTGTTCTTAAACGCATACAAAATTACTTCCTAATTGTCTCATTTCGTCAATAACATTGTTGCATTAAATGCTTATAATCATATTAGTTTTTATCCTACACTTAGAGATCAGACGATTTTATTGGTATTTTATTATAACTGATATTACTCTTGTTCTGATGCAGTTGTTCACTTAATTACACTGTCTCATGCTATGTTAACAGGTGATGATAAATGTATACATAAAATACAATATACTAGTTGTTAACACATAAGATTATTTCATTGTTTGAATTGTCTATACACCTACGTAATTATAGACTAGTCGTTTACGTATTCAATTTATTGAAGGTCTTAACACATTCGTTGTGCCGCCACTGAAAATACAAACCTAAACTGAAAAAAAAACACTCAGGGAAAGGACCACTTTACTACACGGTCTACCAAACTAGAGACCAATCACCACACCCCATCACACACTCACGTACACTTTAAGTTGAATGATACCCCTCAGAATCGCCAAAATTCGCACGATATCCAAGATATTCTGTGCAAACAGTATGGCGACAGTGCTTGACAATTACAAATCCAATCATTGTACCAAATTGAGCTGCCCCCTCCCTCTTCAGAATACGCAAATAATATTCAATGTTGACGGTCGCATATTGTTGAAAACACTAATAAGATAGGTGTGAATAGCCCAGTTAGTAGCTTTTCCCACCTTAGTCCGTCGTATTGCAAGAATAGGATACCGTACATGCTTGGTTGTTTTATTTAATGTGCTCGAACAAGCCAAGAGCATGGTATGCAAGAGCAAGTAAGACTAGACCGATATACTAAGACACGTGTAGCCGATTCAGTACATGTTCCTGATAGTGATATATTTGTAAGGTCGTGTTCTCTGAATGTGCCTTTATTATCATCCATGTACGTCCGTGACACACTGTAGCTATTATGGCTGCTGACTTTTATACGCCTGTACATTTATAGTCTGAGGGTACATCAATAGACACGCTTGATGGTCTAAATAAAATATTATAGACACAGATAGCATCATAATGTAAGAGAATATATCCATCCAGACTTAATGTTGTGTAGATACAATGGCATTCTCACAATTCTTGGTACCTTTGTACTGTTTACGTCAAACATTAATGAACGTATCGGGCATTTGGAACGCATGCACACCATTGTATGTGTGAGGGGGTACCAACAGGGTAATAAAATGATAATATAAACTGCATGATGTTAATTAATTTTACCAGTCTTTATTTCATAAACAGATTAACAACACCTTTAAACATTTTGAAAATATATATTGTCTATTTCATTCAGTAAAGAGTTTGGCGTAGAGATATTTTATGTAATTGTACCGTATACAACAATCTTATTTTATTTTGAAATACATATACAGTGCAACTCTCCTCTCTTTTAACAACAACATGGTTTTCCCACTGTGCAATTTAACTATTGATTTAACTTCTCTAGAGCCACAACCTCTGAGCAACAACATAATTTTGCTACGACCAAAGTGTGTTGCTTTTGAGAGGTCGCCATGTTCGTGTAATAAGGCTTTTTAATTAAAAAAAACTTGATCTAGTATATTGCATAACAATTCAAATGAATCACAGTAGAAATTCAATCAGTTGGTAATTGTACATATTAAGATATATAATGTTATGGAAATATAAGATATATTATGCTTTCCGGGTTATTTATGGCTTTGAACCGCGTAACTGTTCTTGATTTTAATCGGTATCATGCATATCAAATCATGATAAATCAACTGTTGATTTAATAAGAACTTTTGCAGTAAATATTCCGCCTATCAGCCATTTCTGAAAAAATAGATGGATATGAATTATCTCAAGATATCATATAAATTAATTAGCTGTCATATATTTCTCTCAGATTGAAGAACACCACCCACCGATAAATTGGCATGTTTAGTCAGTTAAATGGCTCAAGACAAATCGCTTAACAATACATCCGGATCTTTCTTAGAGCTTTTTTCCTAAGAAAATGTGTTGATGAATTATCACTGATAAAAATTTACACCCGGTGGAACATATTTCCAGGTGAATCTATATTTTCGAACTTATATATCCACCTTTAGTTACCCCAGGTAGTTTCTGAAGCGCTTATAATTATACTAGTCTAATCAAAGCTCAAATGACAATTGGCATCCTGAATATCAAATACAAGTGAAAGTTATAACAATCCCAGGAGCCTTTGCGATAGGACGCTGACATTTGCAAGGTCGTCTGCTTCTGCGCGGGTAATTCTCATCTGTGAAGGCACGTCAATTCAAACGCTCGGTTTGATTTAGTCCCTTGGATATTTGGACCTGAAGATTTAATATTAATTTCGCTTAATTAATATTAGTTTATCTTAAGTTGGATTTAACAGATATTCAAATATGGCTCACCGATTCATGAGAGGTGCTGGGGCTGAGATAGACCCTAAGGTATGTAGGTTCTAGGATAATTTAGTATATGATTGCGTTGTATTGAAATATGTTCAAGTTTATGTGCATAAATCTTCATAAGAATATACAATATATCAAACTTACAATTAAACTATCAAACAATGATCATTAAATACGAAATTTTGCAGATTTTATACTGGAAAATTAAATCATTGAATGTAAAAACTAGTATATTGATATCTAGTTATCTTGTATGTAACATTATCAGACATGTTAATCTAAAAAGTCTCAGAATATTCTGCCAATTTGATTGTATGAATCACCAATAATTGTATTCAAGAAACTACTATTCTGATGGTTTCTTACAGTGGATTTCATTGCATCTTGACTTATAGATAAGTAAATAAAGATATAAATATATTTAATCATACAAAGATTGTTTTACTCCATTCTGAACTTGATAAGAACTGTGTTCTATTCTATTGATGTAAATTTATTTTTGCTATTTTGCTGATGTAATGTGTTTTTGAAATCTCATTAGTGTTAATTTTTTTATACATTCTATTGATGTGAATGTATTTTTTAACATATTATTTTTTCGAGTATGTGAAGAAGTTACACATGTAGATAGAAATCTGTAGTTGGAATTGTTGATGGTAATAATTATGTCTTGTACTTTTTTAACCATTTAGACCGATTTCTTATAGCAGTCCCTTATTTTTTGATGTAAGTATGAAGAGTGCACTACAGTCTTATTTTGTAATAGGTTTAATTGATTATATCTCAATACTATATAATTATGTTGATTTATCAAATTGTCTAGTTTTTTCACTATATGGGTTCAATATATTTTTTAAGTAAGAAATCTCACACATTGCTAAATGCACGATAATTTGTAACGCATATATCAAATACACATAGTGGTGTGGTAACCTGCTGGACTGTTAAATAAAACGTCGTAGGTTCCAATCTCGGCTCTGCCTTTCAATCTTTCAGAGACACTTTTTCTGTGTCCTCATCCTAATTACCGCTTTGTGATAAGAAAAGTACTGGAACAGGCGAGGTGTGTATCGGTGCTTTAACCCGGCCATGATTAAGAACCAGGAAACAAACTACACAATGTATTTGAAAAGAGTAGGGATATAAATGTCCATTTCTCCTGTATCTTATCTCCCTTCTCTCTATCTTGGTCGGTTCTGAAATGACCATAGCTGTCGAGTGTGCCGTTAAAACAACTGATAAACAGATTAACCAAGTAAATCTGCTATTTATTGTTGTAATTTATCGAATCCTCCCACATCGTTAACAAGCTTTTGTTTGCTAAATAGTTTAAATCGTCTCATTATTATCTTACTCTACAGGAACTAAATTACATTCACTGCTACGTACTACATTTCTAGATGCATGGATTTACGCTCGTATATTATGGTTCAATTATGTCATATATAAATGCTTTAGACTTTTCCTTGATTGTTCCGCTAGTTATCACGTACTATTATAAACAGATGCCACATGATGGAGTCACACCTGTTAGGCTTGTCACGACGTATAAATCTATAATTACCTGTTATAAAACGTGCTAAGATCAGCAAATTTGTCTGCACGTTAAATGATGATAATTTTATGTTCAGTGCCTAGCATTCACAAATATCTCCCGTTACTCTTTCTGGTCTCTGCAGTGTGAGGAAATATGTTTTGTACGTTTACAAGAATATAGTTTTTACACCTGACAAGACACGTTTTACTTTGTTTTTCGTATCTCATCTACTGTGTGTAGCTATAGAGAAGCTAGACTTTGTTGCCTTTTCTTACATGGAAAGTATTTAATCGTTTAATTTAAAACCACAATAAATCTTAAAATCGCCCATAATAGTATACGTACAATGTATGTGAAAAACATCAATGACACTTCCTGATATTAAAAAATACCTTAATGATGCAGAAGGAATACTCGTTTCACATTATTCGGCGTTTTCGTCAGTAAGAAAAATTAGCCACTGGGAATTAAAATGCTCTACTGTTAATGCACCGATACAAGCCTCGCCCTTTTCCCTGTGATTTTTAAATTTCTATTGTGTCTTGGCTCGACAGTTGGAATGGGGACACTGAAAAATCATCCATGAGAAATTCAAAAGGCGGAACCGAGAATTGAAACAACGTACTTTCGTTTAGTAGTCCAGCGTGTTGCCACTCAACCACCGATTAACACACGTGAAATGAATCAATATTGGAAATGGTGGGACTGGTAAAATAATTCACTGATGTAAACATTGCTATTATATAAACAATATACTCTAATATTGTCGCTCTGTACTGTTACAGCATTGTCTGCTTGTATGACAATCTTTAAGTCGCAATGCGAACAGCCCAAAACTTTAGTAACGAATTCTAATCAACATACAGTACAGGCAATATGATACATTTGTGTCATACTATCGCATTTCCGTCCTAGAATTGTTGAGCATGGAATATCTGTATTGATTGACAGTTCAAGGTATTAAGTTCCTATAACTCCAAAAATTTATTATCTCAAATTGGGGCTGACAGATTTTGAAATGTTTATAATTTTAGAGATTTACATGATAGCCATGATTTACCATAGAAAAACAAGGACATTCTTTTGAGTTATTTTACCTTGAAATTTGCATGTAAGTAACACATTTTCCAAATATTAAAGAAAAAAGAACACCATGTCAACGAAATCTCATGGTAAAAGATGCAACAACACACAATCAGCCTAATTCGATAAAGAAAACTATTGATCCCCAATGCAACATCCACAGCAATTAATAGTTTTTCTGTTTTTCAACAAGGGCCACAACTCTGACATGTTTCGTAAGATAAATTGAAGTATCTCAGGTAACTCCAAAAGAAATAATGACTATTCGGTAATGCTTTTATTGACAATTTTACATTTTTTGTGTAGCATTAGACTGATTCGTCAGATAAGTACATTACCAGGGATGTAAATATAAGACGTTATATGAGACTAAGGCATTTAACCTAGAGGTTGCACTACCCGCCTCCGTGGTTTAGGTCGCTGACTTCAAATCACTGTAATCTCTCACTGATAGAGGGTCGCGGGTTCGAACTCCTTTACCGACCATGTCTCTTTGTGTGAGAAAATAGTCAGTTGCTTACGGAGGATGTGAGGATAGTTCTTTCCAGGAACGATGGTTAGATGGACTATCCGCCTCATATGACTGTGACTGTTGAAAAGGGGCGTAAAACTCAAATAAACAAACAAACAAACAGAGGTTGCACAACACACTTAAATGTACTAGGAAGTCGTATGAGGAGTGTATGAAACAACAAATAGGGATGAAAGGGATTAAGGTTAAATGTAACATATTTCTTTTTTTTGTATGAACATCACAGAGATGCTATATATATATACTTACATGTATGAGATCAGAGGAAGAAATAAACTTAAACTTCCTAGATATTGTTGCGTTAAACGTTGAAAAACACTTGTGCATAAAATAAACAACCCAAGTCGTTTAGCAACGTTATCAAAATAACATTTATGTTACAAAATTAAACAGTTGTCACACCTGAGCTCTTGAGTTCCAATAAGAAGCATAGTTCCTGGTAGTTTTCAGGTTATGAGAAAATTTACAATCAATAAAACACATGTTTCAGACGAAGACCATGGGTTCTTGAAATTTCATCATACGTTTCTTTTTTGTATTTTTTTACAAAGATTACAATTTCGATCGGTTTAACACATGTACTTGATTTTTCTTTTTCAAGTTATGTAGAAGTGGGAATTCAGCAGTGTAGTGAGGCCACAACTATCTCGCCCCATGGTTCATGCGGACATATACATGCACATGAATAAAAATATCGCACCCTAATAGATTTATCAGACACTAAAGTTAGAAAATAATGAACTTATATATTGTCCTTGATAGTAAGAACATACTTGTTGTTATCGCCGTACTGGCTCGATCTGTGATCTTATTGGACAGACAATTAATCACCTTAAAATGTTGCAGCAGCTATGTGCAAAAATAAGGAATTAAGTGTTTGAAACATTTTAACAATTAACTGCGAGTTAGTTTTAACACATTTTCCGGGCTCTGTCGACTTGCGTTATTAGGTTTCCTTCAAGAGTATAAAACTCGAACCAAGAATTAAGTAAAAATGATTTCTTTTTTAATATTGAAAACTTATATATTGAGTACGAAAAGCTATGATATACTAGTAATGTAATCATGAACACGGGAAATCTAATTAGTAAAGTCAACAGGTGTTTCATAACTTCAGTGCTATGAACATGCGTATGTCGAAAACGCGCTTCTCCAAAATTGAACCAAAACGTACTGTTAAAACCATTATAATCGTTTATGTTATACTTTCTTCTCGTTTTTTATCCTCATTTTTATTACCGAGTTCTTGTGGCATGTGTACATGATAAGACTACTATTTTTATTCTGCACACCGTCAATTACTCGTAAATGATGTACTTACTATCATACTCATCTAATTCTTTGTCTCCTAGCAACTGGTGTTTATTTCTTCCTTTCTTTCATTATTTTTGTATTTTACAAGATAAGTGTTCGGTTGTATTTGAACTTTACTGGGACCTGCTGGTGTGCATTAGTGTAGAATTTATTGTTTATAAAACCGGTTAAGACCTTCTTAGATTAGCAAATGTTTATATAACAAAGTTTGAGAAAAAATGCAATATGTTTGTAGTTCTACCAACCTCTACCGTCTATTACCCGTCCTATCAACTTGGCATGCAAAAATGATCAACCCGGAAGATTTTTCTATGTTTAACAAGCGTAAAGTAAACCACGAAGGTCGTAAGAAATCTGGAAAAGATTCGGAAAGTTCAATCAATGCACTGCCTTGATTTATCTGGTTAAACGTTTAGTATATATTGGAACACAGTTATAACCAAGTCCATGGGATTAGAATACTTATACTTGACAATCTCTACAGTTGAGCAACAACATCCCTTCAACAACAGTATGGTGTTTTCCTACTGCATGATTTAACTATTTATATAACCCCTCTATAGCAACAAATTCTCAACAACAACATATTTTTTTGCAACGGTGTCCGCTCTATAATTCAAACAGTTTTTTTCGGATCCTTTATGGAAATGTTTATATCCGTGAGATCTCGGTCAAGTACGATAACAAGCCGGCACAGGCACAGGCACAGGCACTTCTGAGTTATGCCCCTTGAGGCTTTGAAAATATTTTGTGACCTGGCACTCTTGTTCACGTTAATATTACGACAAATACACGAATCACAGTTAAAGCAATAACTACCTAATGTATAATGAGATTTTATTGAGTAATAAACTAACACTATCACAAACAACAATAATGCACAACAGAATACTACATTGTATTAATAGTAATGTACCTTCTGTTAAACAATACACATGTCTGATGTTAAAACTGGTATTATGCTAAGTGTAAATCTATAATGCATCAATTAGTTTCAAGCACTAAAACAAGAAGTTTGTTGTCTATATGAAGTGCAACGATTACAAATACAAAAAACGACACTGTGAGATAACACACATTTTCATCAGAGACGTATCAAACTTTGTTATCCTTGATAATAATAATCCATGGTCAGCTGAGGCAGTTGAAAAGCTTCACATGCAGCCTTATCAAAAGTGTGCTCGTTTCTAACAGTAATCATTTTCTTTATTATTACTTGGTGTTACGTAACAATCTTCATTTCAACTTTATGATATAAAATCATAGTTAATAAATAATCAGGTTACACAACTTAAAGTCCCATAAGCATATAAACTTATCGGTCGTAATAGTTTCTGTTTGTCCTATAACAGAGGAATCCGGTGTGCTTTCCTCCCGTGCATACTTAACAGCAAGAAAAAATGTCTTCGAAATCACTTTCGTAATTTTTTCAATATCATTGAAATAAATACTATTTATAGGACAGCTGCGTTTTCCCGCAGTCATGTTATGCACACGGCATTAAGTGACGTCACGCGCTCTATATATTTTAAGTTTACAAAAGCAAAATTCACAGCGAAATGAGTGTTTTTAGAAGAAAAATTGCTTGTTTCGTCGGTAATAATTGTCTTGGGATAATATCAGAAAATCTTTGTTTTTTGCATATATTTTTATAGCAAAAAGCTCATGGGGCTTTAAGATTGGTCTACGAGCTCAAATATCATATCTTGTCTTTAAATGCTTCTAAATTAATTCTATGATCAGAAAGTAAGCATTGATACATTAGTTCGACAACATAATTAACTTTGAGAATGAAATTGAGATTTGAGCTCTGTGATTGTTCTCAAAGTTTGTATCCTCGGGCAGGTTTTAAAGAAGACCTTAATGTTTGAGTATCTGTAGGACTTTGTTCTTTCTACCTTTAATAGTACGTTTCTCATGATAAACATACTTTTTATGTATACATCGATGTATGCCTAGTTTTCGAGTACTATTTTATTACAAAGGTTTTGTAACTGTGTCGGTGTTAACACAATTTTGGCACTCGACAGCAACATTGAAGACTTAATCTGTCATCGAATAAATCACGTGATTGTAGATATATTGTTTATATGATCTGATAGTTCCTTGAAATGTTTGTTAGATCATCAGATTATCATATCAAGACTTCTGTTACGATGGTAACAACTTATCTTAATTCATTATATCTATTGTTTACCATATTCACAAAATAATAGCTGAGCCAAACGTTTGTAAACGTTTTGAATAAAACCAACTACGATTATTATGTTCTGTTTAAGCTACATAAAATGCTCATATAATTTTTAGTCCATGTCTCTTCGTGAAACGTACCAAGCTGTTAATACTAAGTTTCTTGGATACAAATTTCACAAAACTTATCATATTTTCTTTCTCCAATACCCTAATGCTTTCCTGTTAGGCGGTATGTATGAACCTCATTTACGTCCATGTCTTTCGAAAACAAACACTGAAGCATATTTGGATGTCAAAGTAACTTTTTGAATCTTGAAAAGTCGGCTTCTAGGCTTAATCCTACTTAGCCATCCGCTAGGGGTTCAGGTCCCTGTTCTGCGTCGAAATAAGTACCATCACTTGTCGCCATAGTTCTTCTTGCATAAGTGCAGTATAATCTCTTGTTTCTGGAGATTATGTATTTTCATCATCAAAGAAGTGCATAATTTACAGTTCTTTTTTTACAGCAAGTAATAGTCTCACTGTCGACTTACATTTTTATCTGAAGTAGCTACATTAAATCATACAGACTATTCACCCCTTTATCAATCTATGATAGAAATACGTGCTTTTGATGCACGCTTAAGAGTTTTCCAATTTCTTTTATCTGATCGTGATTATGAAAATGAGACAAACACGTATACACAATTTGTAAGAGTGCATTATCACTAAATCAAGACATGTAGATAAGTTATTCTTAACAAACAATACTATTAATTTTTAAAACAGACAAATAGTTAACACAGCCAATTGGTTATTGCATCTGCGGTGACAACCACCTCTTCTCTGGGGTTTAACGTCGCACAAACGTCCAGGGCCATTTGGGGACCTTTTCCAGTTAGACATCAATGTGAGAGGGAGCACCTAAGACGTTCAGCTGATGAGAGCATTTTTACCTTCCAAATCCTAGCTTGGCAGCAGCTCCCACATATGATGAATTTGAACCCGGGGGAAATGAGTGACAAGGGGCAATTTTTCAATATAGTCCCCGACCATAATTACTGATTCATGGAGACCCCATACAACCTCTTCATATAACCAAGATGTTAAAATACATTCATATATGCATATAGCATGGTGGCTTTGTACATTGTAAAGCAGATTGATAGCCGCTTTTATAATTTCTGTATGTACTCGGTGTTTTCTCTTGGCCCTTCTTGTAGTTCTTGTTGACAACCAGTAGTAACCAAATCATTTACTAGAATAATGATAGCAAAATGATAGATGACAATATGGGCGCGGTGTGATTCAATGATTTATGTTATTTTACATTATCCTCTCGGTTATCGAATAATCGCATCATTACAAACATCAGACAAAATGTTGCTTGGGGAGTTACTAATTAAAGTATATGACTTGGCAGACACACTCATGAATCATTATAAACGAAGTATTTGTAGATTAAAAGATATAATGTATTGCAATAAGGATGTAATTTACCTCCCTCTTCACTCACAACAAAAGCAATTAAAAGAAATATACATATATCTCTTCAGAGCGACATACAGTGTCACTTGATAATTTTGTTGTTTAGTCATGAGTTGTTGAATCAGCACAATCCCCGATTCAGATTTACCATTGCACTTGATCTACAAAATGTTTATTTTGAAAAGAATGCAATGTTTAAATAGACACTGTAACGAATTCATGTGATGGGTGGTTTTTCTTAACACAAATTGAACCAGGACCGTGTAGATTATTTACAAATGTCTACCATTCTGTATGAAAATCTAAAATGTAAACAGGCAATTAAGCTCTTCTTGTTCTTTTTGGCGGCTTGTTGATACACTGCCAGATATAAGGTGGTTGCGCTCGATTATATCATCATCTGAAGTATTCACAAGTGTCAAAAAACAACAAATACTTATTACGCAGACTAAACAAAACAGTTCCATTTGATACGAACCAAACTTCAAACGTTTATACTGCAAGAACCGGTCACAAGTTTAATTAATAATAGGGAAAGCATGTTTAAAAGTGTTATAGATACTTGGTGTTGGAATGTTTAAATGTATTGTTGCGAGACTATATGTCACCATTGCACGTGATATAGCTCTCGGATATTCTGGACATGTTTATATCATTATTCATAATTGATTAAATGCATATAAGGATCGGAGCGTTTTGAATTCAAAGTTAACCCATCAAATTAAAAACCCGATTGAATGGTGTTTTAATTGGTCATGTAATACATTTGATTTATTTTTTCTTCTTTTAAAATGTAACAATACCATTAAATTAAAATAATTGTACAATAAGTCACTACTGAAACTTTTATGTCTTCATTTTCTGTTTCTTCAACAAACTGTTTCTCAATGCAATTATGTTTGTCTCTGAATGACCACTTCTTCTTCTTGTTCATGTTTGATCAGGTATCCGGACAAAAGCTCCCCCGGACAAAAGCTCTCCCGTTCATTTTGATAGGGGCGGACAAAAGCTCCCCCATTGTTTTACTACCCCGGACAATCGCTCTCCCGTTATTTTTGCACCCCGGACAAAAGCTCTCCCGGACAGAAACTCACCCGCATCAATAATTATAAAATAAATGTGTGAGCAACGAATAGTTTGATCATCGTATAATTCTTGCCTATTTCCATGTCTTTATTCGTAGTACTAGCATGAGGATTATTGTTTCTATGACTATGAGCAAAGTTAGGACGAGCTCCATGATAGCAGCCAATCTTGAATCCTTGTCGTGAGCTCTCTTTTTATGTACACATTCTCTATCATAGACAACTTTAAACATTCACCTCTTTCTTCTTCCTCATCTTCAGCTGGTCTCTTTCTCTTTTTACCACTTCCATTATTTGTTTTCATCCCCTCTGTCTCTCTTTTTGCTTGCATATGCTGTAGCTGTTTGAATTCTTGGATTGTTTGGATTAATTGATTGTTTGTGTCATACAACCAGAATGTATCACTGACTTTAATGTTAGCAATTTCTGTCTGACACTGCATATTGTTTCTTTCTGTGTTATCCGTGATGTTACTTATGGACAGCATATGTGTGTTTTTAAAATGCTTCATATATTATGATGTTTCATTGAAATATGTTTTTACTTCAACACACATCCTTCAACTTATACCATTCCGTGAAATGTTCACCCTTCCCTTTACAACAACTACTTCATACGATAGAAACTAGCAACAAACAAATCATTCAAACCTTGTATCTATTAATATCGTACTCTTATCATGCACTTTATAACATCACTGATATCATTCCTTTGTTCTGTCAGTACTGTATATTTGATAGGGTACATTACTCGTATAATACCTGATAGCTGTACAATATTATCGTATTAGTCCAAAACTAGTATTAAGTATGTATGTTTCACATATGCGCTTTAGGTATTTTTGCGGAACACAGCACGAGAAACTCGTTCTCTGGACAATTGTTTCGTTCATCGGTTTGTGCAAGATTGAAATCTTCTTGAAATTATACTTCAATTTAAAATACTTTTTTCTATTACCAGTTAGTTTATTTTGTATTCGCTTGTAAAATTTGAAACAACTTCTAAACAAAACGCAGTAATCTAAATTTAATCAACTATTAAGTTAAGTTAGGTATTAGCTGAAAACTGCCCCAAAAGTGATATATATATATTTGAATTCTGCTCAGCCCTACGGGCCTAACTCATTCCGGTACATGTATTTTAAATATCAGTCTTCGGCTTCAATATTTTTACTTAGGATGCATTTTAATGCGTAATACGATTTAGTCTGTACTTGGCATTTGAGTTGGTTCAATTTCAATGTATTTCCAAAAATGAAATGAATGAAAATAATGCAACTATATGACTTGTATTTGAATGAAATATTGTCGGAATTTATTACCTAACTATATATTCAAATAAACACATATTTATGAGTTTTGATGAAAGCACTTCCAACATCTTTCCGTAGCTATACTATCAGCATTCTATCAACGATCCTTATATGAGATATGACCTTGAAAATGACGAAAATAATGTGTATTGTCCTTGACATTCCATTGTGTACGATACTGTATTAGGTGATTAGTTTGTGAGACGGTTTTTTTGCGAAAGATGAATTTCTTGCGTATGCATACGGCTAATCAGGCTGTAGGTTTCTAAGACATCTCTGTATGTATTCCATACGTTTATGTAGGTATATTGTTTGAAAATACAGCAAAGTGTCATGTTTTAAGATGTCAACATCCGTAAAAAGTTTGATTGGGTGACCGGCATTGAAAACAAATGTATTTTTCTTAACATGGTGCAAGACATGTTGTTCATGAATTTTCACCACAATATTTTGGTACCATCATTTCATTGACAATAATATGATATTTGCTGAGTTTATCACAAAATCATCCTGGTAACTGTGTTAGTTAAAAATTTTGTTATCTAAAGGTAATGCCTTTCTGATAGCTTGCCAACATTTAGATGAGGATTTTATGAAGAACCATTGTACGATGGTGTACTTATTCTTTATCATACACAGTGTAATCAAGTCAATGAAAACATTCAATCATGAATAATCTTTTTATATACTGTTAGTAAGTTCCTCAATGGATTATACGATAATTCTTCTTATTCTACTTAGATATGATTGGTTATTTCTCTCGAATTCACTAAATCTGGAAGTCACAACATTAAAGGTGTTTACAGTATATTTCCAGGTATGAGAACATAACAAGTGTATGATATGTTGTAGCAGGTACACCATTCGCGCATGTTTCATGATGCCAATATTTTTGTACAGTGAATGGTTTTGCACTTCATGTAACTGGTTATCAGTTTTACAATACAGCCTGCAACAAATAATTACACAGATGTCATTTTTATCAATTATTGCAGCGTTTTGTGCATTATTTCCAAACCTCAGCCTTCATTTCCTTATTTCTGATTCATCGACAAAAGTATGTGCAACATAGCAGATATTATACAGACTACCTGGTACATTGTTCTGTACGTACCTATCATAATGCTATATCAGTCATGTTTCCTGTGATCTGCAAGTGCAACCTATCAATTCAATTATTGCACTTGGTGAACATGGACGACTATACAATAATTGTGATCCGGTATAGAACATCTGCTCGGAAGTCTAAACTGACACGTATACCACACCGGACACGGCGGTTAGATCGCCGTCATATGAGAATACTGATATGAAAGGTGATAACATCATCTTTGTTGCATCCTACGTTTATGTTTTGTTGGAATCAACAATTATGGAGACATAGCATTCTAGCGGCCGTGAAATATAATCACCACTCATCAAGAAAATGCCTCACTGTAAGATCATGTTTGCAAACGTTTGGTTCAAGAACTAATGATAAAATCCACGATAAATCAGGGCCTTAATGTCACATTAAGGCACAAATATCATGTACAATCAGTCCATACTGTGTGATACACAATTTCTCTGTTGTTTTATTATTCAAATACTGAGTACGTGCCAATAGGTAAGAGGTAAGCTCTAGCCTTTGGTTAACTTACTCTAAACATTAGAAGACAGATGCACGATCGTCACTAACATCTAACCCAAAGGTGTTTATCCTTGAAGTTACATTCTTTTCATGTATGCCGTAGTTGAGGTTTTCGAACGTTATAACTGATTGAATAGTTTTCTATTATATGCACAGACACACCTGAGTATAACATGTACATTTTTGTTTATTAAGTGAGCTCTCCTCCATAATTATATTTATATGAATAAGTTTTGGTTACGGGTTACCAGTGAAATGCAATTCGATTGGTTTCCCCATCGTACAAATGGTCACCAGGAAATACTGAATGCTCGTCCTGAGAAAATAAATTCTAGAAAATCATCTGAAGAACCTCGTTGTATGGAAACCGCGAATCGACTCTGAAATCGTTCCTAAACCTGAACATGTTCAGTAGTTTAGTATATTCTTCATTTATATATTTTTTCTGGTATATTATCATGTAAGGGCATTTTACTTGTTGTCTAGTGGACAGATGCATGAATAGGAATTCAGAAGCACATACCTCGTATGTAACAGAAAACTACCTTAATGATTTATGCAGATAGCTGCATCACAAGTTGTGAGTTCGTAATTCGGTGAAGATACTGGTCCCAAAACGCTGTCAGTTATTTGTATGATTGTACTGCGGCATGTCAATATTTATGTTAGTCATATCCACGTTTTGTTCAACATTTCTGATAAGTTGTTATTGACAAAAACTACTTTACTAAGCAACGCCCACGTGTTTCAGGTAGAGAATGTTACACACTTATTGTAATGCATCTTGTACTTAACACTGTCTCGTGATGTTTTCCCTTTAATGTGTTTGGAACCAAGCCATGGTTGCAACACTGCAGTGGCCATGACATTGAAAATTCATCTGTTAATATGTATAGCATAGTGTTTACTTAAAGGGTGTAATGGGCAATAACTATAAAACGGTAGCCCTATATACGTGTAGTATATTGTCGTATAAAACGTGTTATAAATATGGTTATAATTTGTGGGGGGTGGGGTATGCCCATTTTCGGAGATCCGGAATGTTAAGATGATGCTAGTAAATTGGTCAAGCAAAAGTTACATGTGCATCAGTTTGTCCGGCAAGCCGGTTATATTACCCACATAATGATTTGTTATACTACATCTTAAAAACTATGCTATGCTTCCAAATACACCTAGGATATTGCTCCTGGCAGATGAACCGTTTTACTGCATGGTATGATGTATACTGCTACAATTTTGAACTTTTATATCCCTCTGACCGTTATCACTTCTAGTACATCAGTATCGCATCAAAGCACACCTGTCGTTGTTCTACATTTCTACATATCAAATGGATGCGGTTGCTACAGATAAATACGATACCATACCATTGAGATTCGATTCGAGCATACAACACTCATTTCTTAGTATATCACTTTAAATCACTGACAAGAGAAAATATAACAAGATCTATCTATACGAGCCATGGCAATAAATTCTTACAAAGTACAAGTACCGCAAACATTTTGCCAACTCGTTTGTTTACAATTATTCTGGAGATTGTCTTTATTACCACATTCATTTTGCTATTACTTCTCTGGTGTACAAAATAAGCATCAGGTTACTATGTCGACAGTTGTTTTTATAATATATCTTCAAGGACAGACTAGACTTATATATACTTATCTATCAGTTTTCAAATCTACAAAACTGAAATATTTCATTTGGTTCAGTTCCAATATATAGAATTTTTTATTAAGCATATAAATCATCGTACGTTTTGTTGACCCTTTCCATGCTGTGTGGCTTCAAAACATATATTACACAAGATACATTTAATACGCTATGAATTAGGGGGATTTCCGGACCCCATATCACCATCGTGTGGATCACACGACGATCGTACCATACCCTCATTATAATAACCTTAATTAACGTCATATTAAATGATCTTCAGCTGAGGTAAATCATTTATTTTATTGGAAACTGAACAATATTTCAACGTCTTCCCATAGCTGTTACTAGCTTTTTTCTGCATCCGCCATGTAATCTTTTAACTGGTTCCCGTTCCATGTTGCAGTGCAAATCTATGTAAGTTTACTTTCCTTGAGTACTTTCAGTACTTTGATTTGGTTAAGTATTCTGTTAGCACCTTGTTTTATTAGTACAATAAGATAATATCAAGATGTGTGTACAAATCACAATATTTTACAAGCACTGAAATTATCTCAAAATCTATCTCTGTTTTATTTAGTCGTTAACGAGCATCGTAATGCGCATACTTGTGACAAAACGTTTTGTGATAAACAATGCTAATCTGTATTTCAGTAGATAGATAATATTCTACTTGATTTCTTTTCTTATATATCTTTCTCAAAGAAAATTATATTCTGTTGATTGCTACACTGTCAAGGACTTATTTAAGTCCTTGCTAGTTTTGTTCTGCTATTGTATATTATACTCACAATGTTTGGCTTTTCCATTGATAAATTTCTAAGGTGAACATTATTTATTGTTGTGTCTATCCACCTTATTTTAGTTTGCATCGTCGTAATTCAATGGATTACAAGATACAGTTAATCATTACAATAATTGCAAAGCATTGTTTTCCGTGACAATGTGCATATATTTGTATTAGCCAATGAAACTTTAGTACATTGTGCTGCAAGTGTTATCAAATTGTATAAATTCTTGTTGACGCTGTTTTATGTAGTCCAAGGAATGTGGTATACATACTGGCATCAATTTCGCTGAAACAATAATTCCCATCATACGTTGGAGAATAAACTTAATCCCGAACCGTTTGATTTTCGTTACTCTATCTATAGAATTCAAGGAGTCCAATCATGATTACCTCCCTTGGCGCTTGGTTGTTATTTGTTAATTGTTGTTTGTATATTGTATCTGACAGTAAGGTCAGATGATGTTACTTATTATTGGCAGGTGAAACAAAAACACCACGCTAAGGAAGACGTCAGTGGGATATAATGTAGTGTATGTTACAGCTTGTCTGATTCATAGACTAGCAACTACAAAAGAAAATATTTTACATATCATAGAAAAAGTTTAATGCGAACGTATTTCTTGTCTGACTGATGTCTGATATTGCACTAATAAAGCTAACACTTGACTTATCATAAAACATTTCACCTATGCCACATCAAATGTCCTGATTCTTTATGTTCCCGAATCTAGTTCGTATGTCTGTAATTATTTCTGCATTCCAGTACAAATGTATTAGAGAAGACAACATAGGTACATTTGTATCCAACATGTTTCCTTAATTCGTGGTGGTCTTTGATCGGACGCTATGATCATTTTTATGTACAATATAACCTCTCCAGAACGGCCCTCTCTTGAGCAACAACTCCCATTTTCAACAGCATGCTTTTCCGACTGCATCATTAATTACAGTATTGATTTAACCTGTCTAGACCAACAACCTCTCAACAACAACATAATTCTGCTACTCCTAAAAGGTGTTGCTTTAGAGATCTTGCACTGTATATATCAATGTATAGTAAAAAATCCTAAAGAGTGGGTAACTGCATGAAGGTCGGTGTTACTACCCAGGTTAAAGCAATGGCTTTCCAATCGTTGTACAGCTGGAATGTCGCCACGTGACCCAGACAGGAAAAGAAATAGTGATTAAAACCGCTGGTCGTTATATTTAAATGGCTGCTGTTCCTTGACTCTTTTATACCATCGTTTGAAATATAAATACATGTATAGATCACATTCAATAGTTTTCTCAAAACCGTGAAGAACATTTTTAATCATCACTTCACGTCGATTCTGTAGCTAGACTATCAGTTCTTCGTACCCGGAAGTCTACCTGTTATTATATTTATCTCTGACCATACATGAGTTTGTCTTCTACCAGGGAACAAATCAGAGCAGGTGATAATTAACACGGGGTAATATGTATCAGCGCACCGAGAATGTAATCGTCTGATAACATAACGTAATACAAACAGTGGATGCAAGATATATTATCTTCCTGTGTTAGTACACCAGGGTTGTTGACATTGCAAGCACACCATATGCTTCACCTGATCTGAATAATTATTAATAACTGATACATAAACTACAATATTTATTTAATTATCTACCAATTCAATAATCAGGTGTTATATAGCATTTGGCTCATTGAGAGGTTATAAGTTTATTTAACAAAACATTTCCCTTTAGCAACTGATGGTGCTTCATCTAACTGAAAATACTTCAGCGAAGTGTTATGTTCATACATGTGCTGCACAAGTAAGAATTAGAGGTTGGATAAACTACAATGTAAATTCAACCACACTTTTCGAAAAATACATGTTTCCAACTACTCGGCCGATCCTATTATTCTGCATCGACCCTTAAGTTACTAAAATAGCAAAATTAAAATAATAGTGCAATAGTACGAACATATTTGAGGACGAATCGTGCTAGAAAAAAACACAAATATATTATGCTTAAAACTTAAAAGTCTTGCGAGCTATTTTCCTTATATCTTTTGAACCTGGACTTTATATTTATTTGTACTGGCTCTATATACAATCTTATGGTTATTTACAAGTTTGTTATTGACATAATCAGATAATAATGACATATCACAATGTAGAAACGTTAGGTATAAAAGTATATTCTAGATTTTCTAAGAATTAACAATAAAGATCAAATGTATTAACAATTCAAATACTTTTCATAAAATAATGAATTTCATTGACGGTATTAATTATTTATTGACTTTACTAGCGTGACATCAATTGGGTTATTATCATCCAAAACAACTCTCTAATAGACACCTTCCCGTCTGTATGTAAATGTTCGTTAGGCTAGTGTCTACATACCCTCATTATCTTATTAACACGAATACAACATGGAAAATATACCCACCCGATATTACTTCTGGTAATGATTACTACGTATAATGATAAACAGTGTCATTTACGTTCTCCGTACGTTTGAACTATAGTTCTTGATCTAGTAAGAGAATGGCATCTTTTAGTACGATACTTGTGTTGCAATTGTGCAATTTAGAAACGAAATATTCAATTCATTAAATTGCCCTTACAAGTCCTGTATTCTCTGATTTTCGGCAAGTAAGTTTTGATGTAAATTGCAAAACGGATTCATTTCTATCACATAATTGCACAGGTGTATTGTTTAAAGCAATACATATTGTAGAAATATACACGGTGGTTGAACAAGTTGTTGAGAAATATTAATGTTCATACTCAAAGGGAGGCAATCCTGAACGAAATTGAGTTGTGTCCCTTGAAATGCAATTATTACACTTCATCTCAGAACGACAGCGAAAAGTAATATACCATGTTAAAATTATCATGCTAATATATATGCAAATATAATTATAATGATACTATTTCATTATAATAAAACAGAGCTTGATATGGATTGATTAAAAAGTGCAAAGTTTGTTTTATCATAATCAACAATAATTAGTATAACTAGTCTTAAGTATTTGTCTTCATGCATCTGTTTTTTTTTAGAAAATTAAGTCTGAATCATTATTGTGATAAAACACAATATAAGTGCTTATACTGCATCTTGTTTAATTATTTGCGTTTATATCCTGTTCAATATGCTAGACAGTTGCGAAATTATTTTACATAAGTACCGTTGGCCTTGTTATATAATGATACAATGTTTTTTGTTACACTATCACGGTGAATATAAAGCATTAAGTGTGATTTTATTTTCTAATAATAATTATCAATCTTCTGACTTGTCAGTTCCAGAGTAGGAATATTTCCATGTTTTATGCCTAATGTACAAAACCGTTGATATTAAAAAGCATGGTAGGGATTCTGTTTATTGACATATTACGATCTTTTCACCAAAAGCACATGTTACATAACGTAGATTACCAGTATACAGGTGCACAAAAAACTTTGTTCAGTCATATCAGAAACTTGACATTAGGTTTTTATAGCACAGAAACTTGACATCGTGTTTATATTACACATCGCTGTACCCACATAAAACGTAACGAGCAGTACAGCTATGCTCACGGGATAATCTGTTCGTCTTTTCTGAGTTTTTAATACAAAACCTACCATTGTAACATACTTAAATCGATTCGCTCATGTCGCCGTTGATATATTTGTCTTACTGATTCGATATCTCTTCTCGTTTTTAACAAAGCAAACACCGCTGTGCATTATTCATTGATACATTTGAAATAAGAACAAGTTACGTCAGTGTTGCGTTGAGCCCTCGATTTGCGGGTGATCGAACGATCATGTGTTTCAAATACTTATAGAGATGCTTTAATTTAAATACTATACGTATAGAAATGTTCTGAAATTTTCATTACATCCCATTCAATAAAATGATTCGTGCAAACAAAGACTTTGGCAAGTAGCGGAGACATTTATTTAATTTACTGTTTGTTTGAGTTTTACGCCCCTTTTCAACAGTCAGAGTCATATGATGCGATCTGGTTCCTTGGAAGAGCCAGTGCTAGACTCCCATCCTCCGTAAGCAACTACCTACATTCTCACATAAAGAATCATGCTCGGTAGCTGGGCTCGAACCCACGTCCCTCTATCAGTGAGAGGTTATAGTGATTTGAAGTCAGTGACCTTAACCACTTAACCACGGAGGCGGGTATTTAGTTTACCAGTAATTATGTCGGGAGTGAATCTTGAACCAGTACTCCGTTATTATATAAGCAGTACGTTATAGCATCATAACAATTCGATTAACCTTTCCAAACTCCCAACAGAATAAACGTAATTAACGTGGATACCTGGTCATTCTCCCACATTGCTACATAATCATGTTCATAAGATTAATTATCGGGCCATAATCATGATTTATCGTACTGGACATTATCCGAAATCAGTGAGATACCCATCTTTCTACAACGTCAGATTATAGCAACCACGTTAAGGCTACAGAGCGCCATCTGCCGAAAGGGTGATATATGGTAACCTGTAAAACTGTACATGTGCATTCTGGTTATTGTAGCGTCTTATTACTAGTAATATTATCTTGCTGGGTATTTGTCTTATTATAAAAACAGTGAACGAACCTGGAGACCTGTCGAAAAAATGTGTAACTGATGATTCCGTGATTTACGATAAACAATTAACGGAAATCTGCAACGAATTACAATTTCATATAAATGATAATAAGCACGCGCGGAAAGCCTTTTTAGTCCGACCAGACAAGCGCTAGAGCTCAGTGTCGATCAAATCACGAGGTTAAACAGTTGAGGATATATTCATAGTTTGTTTTATTAAGAACAGTTGTTTTGCTTTAAAAAGGGAATTATGTCGTTCAGAAAACGAGCGGATGAACATGCCTGGAGGTTTGCAGTGGACACTGATTATTTGGAGGCACCAGGGGTTAGATATATAGTTTTTGCACTAATTGGTGTTGTGTACAATTAACAAAAAATGTCCCTTATTCAAGCACGTTGCAATAACTTAGTAGTTAATTTTGATTTATAAATACATTTGCATCATTTGATCATTATATAATTTTGTATCAAATGACGTAAATGTATTTAAAAATATATGTATATAAGCACAATGCAAGAAAGTAATTTTTCTCTAAAATTGAGAGATCGATTATTTTTAGATTCCACGACTATGCTTTAAGTATTTCCTATATATGTAATAATGTGCATAAAAAGAATAATTTTCATTGAATTTTATATTAAGTATAAAAGAAGATTCAAAGATTAAACATCACGTTTGTTCAGAAATGTAAGAATTTTACAATATGAAATTATTTGAACATTGTTATATAGGAGAGAATGCTTAACTTTACGCTAAGACTATAAAGAATAGTTCATTTACTGAATATGATATAAGCATTACACGAAATCCCTTTTTTTTCGCGCAGTTTTTCAGATGTTTCGGTAGTGTTATAAAAGTTCGCACAAAGAAACAGATAAACAAAAATATGTTTAAAATGTATTTATTTAACAACATTCATAAACTGTTTTTACAAGAAGTTATCAGGGCTCCAGATAAATATTTGGGCAAGGGGTATTTTACCCCTTGAATATTTTGTGGGTGTATTACACATTTTTAAAGGGTAATTACAATCATGGGAACCACTCTAAAAGGAATTCAATTATAAGCACAAACACACACTAAAGCGTTACCTTTTAAATATACATTTACATTGTTGTATTGTATTCTTCTATATTTAATGCATACATCATCCTCATGAGCTTGTTTTGCATCCAGTGAAGAATGTGCATGTAGCTTATATGCAACATTTTTGCCTTATTCAATATATTCAATTAAATCACTAGTCACAGATACTACATTTTAATTTGATAGTTACGTATTTCAAGTTGAGTAAAACGGTTACCTGGGATTTTTAGTACGCTTTAGAAATATTTTTTATGTGTATTTAGGTAAAAATGCGTATTTACGCAATTACGCCCTTTATCTGGAGCCCTGGAGTCGGAGTAATAATATTATATTATTGTAATAACACTAAATTGTCACTGCTCCGGGTAATGTAATATATCTTAATATAATTATAAACGTGTGTTAAGTTTTCTTTAAAACATTGATAACTATACACAGTATGCACATTTAATGTCAAATTTTACATTTGAACTTCTAACATCTAGTGTTCACGAACGTCTGGATCATCTCTCGTATATCGACAGCCGACAGTATTCTCTACATATAGTGACAGACCCTGTTTTCAGGAATGACTATGAATTGAAGTAAAGTTTGATCATCTTCTGATGATGCCATATTTTTATTCTCAACAAAAACAAACACTTAACGAGTCTGCTTTTTTATTTTTTACATTTAACGAACATAGTTCTGTGCTCATATGAGATCGGAATTGTCCAAACATGACAATGCTGTATTTTATTATCAAGTTAATGCTCTTTCTGGTAATCTTTCGCTTTTGTGCAATTGTTTTGACAAACAAATTAAGCTTAGTTCGCTTCTTTACGATGTCATATATTATTGACGTGTTGACGATATATTCATTGAATAAGTCCACATTCTTGTACTTATCAAACAAATAGTAAGGAAATAGGGAATGTTTCGCCTCAATCAATGTTGGCATTAAGTTGGCCAAGTTCACATAGTCATTAAGTTTAACAATTCAATTGTTTCATGCATAGACAGACCATAGCAATAATTGGCAAGGCTTTGTGATTATACAATTACAGACACTCGTAAATTAAACGATAAGTGTCAGTAGATATAGAAGAAGACAAACAAGCATTTAATTCTTAACCCATTTCAAAAATTGCAAAAAGATAGTTTCAAGATAACATAGAACATGTTTGCCAATTTCAATGAACAATACGTTCAGGTAATTAAATATACTTGTCTTCACGTGCTGTCTAAGCTCTCTGTTATTTGTATCCTTCATTTATTTCCAGATAAGCTTCTCAAAGAGACTTTGTCTTCATAAAATGATGTTTAATGGTTTCCCTTCGTATAAAAATATCTTCATCAATACGAAACATATATGTAGTGTTTTGAGTAACTTATGTTTCTGTCGATTCAAATTGTTCATATCGTTCTAATTACAAATGTATATAACACGTGACTTATGGAAGTTACATAAAACGACAAAAGTGTCGTTACAAGCAGTCAAAACATATTCCCCCACATACCGTAACTTCGGATATTAAGAGCTCCACATAATCATTTGTACGAGTATATGCAATCGTTACCTAAAACCTTTTGCTATAAAATGTCATGGCACCCGTTTCTAATGTAAGATCACACATAAATATCCTTTCCGTTCATTAATGTCAGTTCGTTACATTAAACGTTCTGATTATCGAGGGCGTCACTGCGAGCGTGTGATGTATTAATGTACTGCGTATAGCAGTATTTACTCGACGAGCAATTTATCAATAGTACTTGTACTCGTAATTCAATAGAAACATATTCGTTATTAATGTTGGTAGTCGGGAAAGCTTTCTTTTATATATAAGCATAATTCTTGATAATATTGTTTTAACATCTCCTGCCTTACTGCCTCAATATCTTTTTTTAGAATTGTTTACTTTCGTGCAAACAATGATATACGTGTTTATAACTGCAAGAATATTGAATATAGACATACAATATTATTTAGAATGATGAACTTTACACTGTATTTTAATCATAAATTATTCTAATCCAAGTCTTATACAGGATTTATATTAAATAAAGGTGTTATCATGACAGCACACCTGTTGTAAACTCTATATTTCAATGTTCCCATGAATTGTTTCCAATGCTGTTTTGCTTCTGAAACAAATGGCCAAGAAATTCGTTAACTAGGCTTCCAAAAGTAGTTGCAACATGATCATCACTTATCTTCTAAGAATTCTGGGCGGGCGATGATTTTTACTAAAAGAATGTTTAAAGAGCATGTGATTAGCTTGAAGCAATGTTTCACAAAACCAGCTTTCGAATTTATTTCTTGTTTATTGGAGGAGTTGGTCCATACTTACGTTTTATCTAGTTAAGCATTCGTTTTACATAGATCGAGCTTATAATAATTCAGTCTTATTCTATAAACAAGAGAAACACTGTTTACAAAGAACTTTTTTTTGAAGTATAAACTAAGCCTTGTGTTTTGGAAAGAAGTGTTACGAAGAACGTTACGAATTGCTTGTTGGACTATATTGATGTAATTTACTAAAGAGGAAGTTTGGTCATGAACTTCACTATTTACATTGTACTTCTCTTGTTATCGTGTAGCATTGAGTAGTGAACCTCTACCAAGCTCGTTCAAATCATGACACCGGGGTCAAAATTAGCCCTGCCCCAGGAGTGACTTGATTTTACAAAGCCATATGTAAGGAAAATTTGAAAAATCTTTCAAACCTTTCAAAAAAGCAATGTGTTGATAAATGATCTACCCTATTTTGCACTATGATTTCTCTGTTTGGTAGTATTATGCTGATTAAGACGAGGGGATGTACTCAACCCCATATCACATGTCATCCAAGACAAGGCAAATAAATAGGGTTTACCCGCTAGTGCGGGGTTCGTAAATTTTTATTTGGGCAGTAAAGGTTCTCAAACTTCAAATTAAAGAAGATTAAGATGAGAGAAGTCGTTTCCCAGGTGATTGATCATGGCCCTCTTATTCACGTTTGAAAAACGGGTCGTATTATGGGAACACTCATGGCGGACGGGTGAGCGGGTAGACGCGAAGGCGGGCGGGCGGGCGGCGTCCACAACGGTGTCTGCTCTTTAATTCAAACGGTTTTATTTGGATCCTCACCAAACTATAGGGAAAAGTTTATGGCCATGAGATCTCAGTCAAGTTCGATAACCAGCCCAATCGACCCAGGCGCTATTGAGTTATGCCTCTAGACGCTTTGAAAAAACAATTTTGACGGACGTATTTTGTGACCTGGTACTCTTGTTCACGATTGCGTTTATTTCTGTGTGTTCCTTTTCATTTAGATGAACTTGTTTTATTAAGCTGTAAACTTTAAACCAAAATGTGGCTTTACTTCTTGTTTAACAAGAATCTTGTAAAAGCTGAGACGTTAACGGAGAAGGATAAAGAAAGACCACTCTGGAAAGAAAATTTTAGCATACACGGATGTCAAGATTACATTCTGATAATGACTCATCTTTTCATACCATCTTAGGATGTCGAAAATGAGGCGAAACCATAATTGAAGCAGCAGAGCTTCGGAAGAAGAATTATGCAGCTCTCAGACCTTTTGTCTGTAGGACTTTGTTGATCAGATACCACGCTATAAGCTGGACATTAATGTGTATCCCCATTATGTTACCTCTCAGTTATCCCTAAGGCAACACTAATTGTATGGATAGTCATTACGAACATAAACCTATTCATCACATCATGTGAGAGTATAATGCCAAAGTTTTATTGCAATATAAATGTTCTGCTATGTCCGGAATTATACTATGTGCCAGTCTGACATATGTTGAACATTATTGTCAGTTTACAGAAACATTGTTTTTCCTCTAACCAATGTTCCAGGCATAAGACTGCTTGTATGGTGTTTCTTCCTCTCTCTGTTCTGCAGTCAAGTGTTGCTTTTGTTGATTTCTTGTTGCAGATTGCAGGAAGCGTAAGATAATCAAACTATATGATGTTTATATAAGCGGGGTGCCATGCAAATAACAGGTGTTCACACCTACCAGAGTATTGCAAAAAGCACCATATTTCATGTTTTGCCTGTTGTTTTTTAAAATATATCATCATCGACACATATGCTATTCGATTTTCACAGGAATGTAGGATGTCCTGATCCTTGACGTTTCACTGCAACGTATGCATGTGTGGAAGTGCGTGATTGTAATTAATTATCTCTGGCTGGGTGCAGATATGCTGAATTCTATAAAGACAAATCTAGGATGTTTTATTTTGATAGTTATGAGATAATACTCTCGAGATACTAAGCTTTTAAATCCTGTTCTCCGGTGTGATTTATGCCAAAATATTCCACTCATTTGAAGTCTTTAAAATCTAATTATCTTTGGTAACCGCAATGTAAAACTGTAGTGAAAAATATGTGCACGCCTGGAAAATAAGCGATTTGATTATCAAGACTGATTATTGTAAATGTTACCTGATATCTATTAAAATTTCTTTATCGGTTAAATTAACACAGTTTCGGGCATTCTCAGACAAGGATCTTTGTACAATAAAAATGTAATAACATAAAACTAACAGAAAATGCTATAAATAATGTTTGTATTAACATTTTTCATATTAAGAACAGACTTGTTCTACCATTTGTTCACTAATTAGTTCCCGATCAAACGTATTCTATAATTAATGTATCATTGCTTATCTAAAATCAAATTTCAGAAAGTTTATAATGCTTTTGAAGATGTTCATTTATGTCAAGAATAGTTTTTCCCTACTCCTTTTTATTGACCACGCAAACTACTTCAGGTGAAAATAGCAGTATTAAGTACTTAGTTTATATTTTCTGTCTTCTCATCATTATAATTGGTGTATGTTCCTAAACATACTATGAAGAATACTATATCAATACACTCAGCTAATTTGAAAGTATCAGCTGTTCTATTGCATGAAGCTGGTATAGAAGAGGTGTTTAGGATTGGTTTACGAAAAGGGAGACAACTACTGCTGTTTTTGAATGCTTTACACAGAGTCCTGTAGTGTATTTCCTTGCTGTTTCTTCCTGAGTTCATAAACTTTCACGTAGGTCCGATGCATTAAACGTACTTCGCTATAATACTATTGTAATTTTGTTAGATGGGGTTTATTTTCTTTGACTTTTATGTTTCATATTATGCCAAACCTGTCATCATTACTGTATCTCGCGAATCTTTATTGATTTAACTGTTGTTTAAGGGCCCATGTTCGACAGTTATTGTCATTTCAAAGGCACAGTGAGAGAGGGGGGGGGGATAAGATACAGGAGAACTAGGCATTTATAACCCTATCTGTTTCCCAATATACGAGTAATTTCCCGGTTCTTGATCGTTCTCGGTGTAAAGTATCGACACACGCCTCACCCACTTTCCTGCGATTTTCTGGACTCAGTATACTTGGCTCGGTTTTTCGGATGAGGACACTTAAAAGGCGTCCATTAGAAGTTCGAAATAGAAATAATGATAAATATCTTGAAACATGCAATAATCACAAAATATTGATACAGTATCATCATTGATTTGTTTTTATAATTCAAGCTTTATTGAATAACATGCTCTTTTACGATGATTTAAATGATGGCATCGTAGAGGAGCGACTTGGTGTGTGATTCTTATATTAGTTATACATGGTCATTCGAAAATTGATTGTCATTTGAAAGGCGTATTATGTCAATAATGAATACATATATTATTTCTATGCTCGTGACATTTTTTCTCTTAAAGGCCCATTCGTTTTTTGACTTCAGTAATACAGAGTAGTAGATAAAACGATATAAATAAGATAAATTATAAGAAATATATTTCATTTGCTCTAAAACAATACTTGCATAATGCCTTTCTTTTGACACATCTCGTAAAAATGTTGTCACATGATGTTTTTGATTTTTTGCAATATCATTGAAAAAATACTGTGGTACATTTCTATATATACATTTTATATATACTTCGTGAATAAAAAAGAAAATTTCGGAATGTTTTTATTGCTAGTAAAAGTCAATTTCAAAGATGAGACATCTTTCTAGATAACATAAGACCTACTTATGAGGCTTTAATAGTGTAAAACATTAAATTTTCTTTTTCTGAATGGATGAAAAAAAGACGTGTTTCCCAAATTTTCGTTGTCATATTATCTTAATTGGATAATCACGTGTACACGCTTTTCTTCATGGTTGACTTTATCAAACTTCATTCTGTAGTTCCTTTTTCCGACAACTCGGTTCTATTTCTTGTGGTATTTATTACTTTTTAGCATTGTTTCAATCACTCTAATGTACAAACCTCTACAGAGAGGCCATCTCTTGAACAACAATCTCCCTTTAACAACAGTATGATTTTCCCCGCTGTGTGATTTAACTATTAATTTAACCTCTCTAGAGCAACAACCTCTCAACAACATCATTATTTTGATACTCCTAAATGGTGTTGCTTTGCAGGGCTTGTACTGTATGTATTACATAGACACGATGTGTACTCGTAAAATGATATATAATATTAACTGTGATCTGTTAACCAAAAGCATACATGCAGCGAGCTTGATTAAATTACATGTGTACATCTTAATTAAAGGATACTTAGAGACATATGTCTGATGACAATCGTCATCAAATAAATTTTTGCCACTTATCAACATCGAAAGTTGTGAATAATTGTTAATGATAAAAAACATAAGACATTCGCCAAAATGACATTTCCTAGCCAAAACAGGTTGTTATCAATGTTGCTTGTAGACATGCATAATTTTATTATTCTTATTAGTTTCTACAGTATTGTATACCTGACATATATATACAGTAAGTATGTTTTTTGGCGAGAATTCAAACCAATTACCATTAAATCTTGTGCCATTATGACAGAATTATACAATTCTCATGTAAAGACGATTTTTAAATTCAAGAAAAATAACTCTTGACTACTGTATACAACAAGTATCCGGTAGTTGTTTCCCTTGAAGCTAATTTGGTGTTACTGGTTTCCTTGGTGCACTGCAAAATGGAACGGGAACCAGTTTCGTGAGATGAAAGTAAGGGACGCAACCCCGACATAAATTTTGTAAAATATCATCCTACTGATTTCCCTTGTGTTAAATAACGCTAGCCAAGTTCTCTGATTGTTGCAAAACCTTCTTGTTCGTCTGTTGGCTGGATTCCATATTTCATCATTTATATTGAGAGATTTCTGTTAAAACTACTTATGCTTTAAGAATATATCCACATAAATAGAACGAAGTAAAGATTTAAACGATGATTCAAGGAATATCTTTTCGCACGATTTATTTCGCACATAATTTCAGACACATCGTCTACGAACGATTTCTCAAGGAAGTCTTTATTGTACTCATCCTAGTATAGCATTATGTACTACATAACGGACTATCATGTAATAATACACGCTTCCGATTTGAATCGTTGAGCTGTGGTGAAAAAAATTCGAACACACGGCGAACGTATCCTTCCTCAAAGAACATCAAATAACCTCTTAATAGTTTTCATTTTTCGTCTGGTGTAAAAAGTCAAGTGTTTTATTGGTTCGCATCATTGATTCAATGATACATATTGATAGTGGGTGTCTAGGACTTAAACAGGATATTGAGCTATCCGTATTACTGTATGTTTGTCAAACTTTATTGTACGCACACAAATAATATTCACACAAAAGTAATTGTTCTGGACGTTAAATTGGTTTAACACCAGTTTTCGAACCCGGAAAAATTCCGCGGATATGAAAACAGTTTCCTTTTTCTGGTAATCTTTCTGATCACCAAACAGTGCTTATATGAACTTACTAACGCTGCACATTTATGTTGTGTGACGTGCACTTTGGTGTACAGACCAAACTGTAATACAACAAAGCCTTGTTAATACCGAAAACACGTCTAGAAGGTATTCTATCGACGACAGAAATCCAAAAAACACTACAAAATGTCAAAGCAAGTTGCCAGCTTAATTATGCATCTTACATTTGTGGTCTTTCAAAAATGCTGTCATTTTTTACATTTGGTATCAAAAAGCCTTACTAGAAATATGATAACGTGGACTTTATCCAGATCGATTGAATTGTATTTTATGTCTCTTGTTTTTATCCTATAAGAAACCGTGATTGGTTTAGCATTTATAAGCAATACACATATAATAAAGTCAGTGACCGAAGAACGCTGTGTTTTGAATCATTGGCTTTAAAACTGTAAGTACATTATGTATGTCTGCTTTCCCTTTATACGTTCAAAACATGTGTACAGCGTTCCAAACCAGTTGGTTGCCAACTCGATTTTTTTTCTTTAAAATCTACGACTTTCCAACACTCGCAGACTACAAGAAAACCGGAAGCACATATTAAAGTTGAATTCTACATTGTATGTTAGCGATAATTTGCCATCGATTTATGATGTCATATAATTATATATGATATAAAGGGAATGTCTTTGACAAGTTAATATAAAACCTCTCGGTGCTACATGTAGTATATAATATAATTTATTTGTTGTATTATATTTTATATAACTAGATAATAGAGAGGACTTTCATTACCAGGGGCTGTGTATTTTCACCGGAATGTTCCCCATTTGTGACTCCACATTACCTGGTGAGAGAGAAATAGGTTTACCAGAATTTTTTGTATTCACGCTCTTGTGGAATTCTTTCCCCTGCATCTTTTTGCTATGTCTTTTGTTGTCTGGTTCAGTCCACGGTAGATTCGTCTAATCTTTGATTTTTGCACATTAAGTGCGTGATCTACTTATATTATCTATATGACGACAGAATGGAAGGAGGAAAGCTTTATAATATGATCATGAATCAGACTATTATGTGAATAATATCGCTAGACCAGATAATACAATTATACGCCATGCAGCATCATACCTCGATTGTTTGATTGTCAAAGACGAGAATCACATTTTACTGTCGCTTTTACTTCAGTTTTTTTTCTGAACAGGATAAATAATGCAATCAACATTTATGTCTTCACACAACAGATAAATAAACGTCTTTCTTTTACTTCAAGGTAAAACTCGATCTACGAGGTTTATTCTGTACGTATATAAATCTGTCGTTCTTGATATTAAAACGAATTTATTTCATGCATTGTTTCTACATGGCAAAGGTATAAGTGTCAATCAGAAATAGTTGGAAAGTTTTCTGCTGTCTAGGGAACTAGACGTTTGGAGCTTTAACGATACTCGTTTGTCTTATGATACATTTGAATGCAATTTATTTAACATCACAATGAATGCAAGTGTATGATTTATGTTTCTGTTTTAAAAGCTTGTCTCTTATCTCGTTTTTTGAGTTATCTGCCGATGAATTTGAATGTTTGCCTTTTTCCTCTTAAAATGTTTCTGTTATCATATGCTATGATCATGCAAAGTTTCAATAAATTCTATTGGACATTCTACCTATAATGTGTAAGTGAAAACTATAGCAGTCGTCTATGATTTATCTTCATGCAAGCTCGTTTTAACCATTTAGCACGTGGGTGGAAAGGATATTTCACACAGACAAAGGTTTTCATATTTGATCAGTTTTGACCAATAAATTCATGTAAACACATTACGCTAACGTTCCTGAAGACATAAAGGACGGTACGGCTTGAAAAAGATTTATCTCTAATACCTTCGGACCAACAATTAAACTAGTTTCCGTTCCGTGTTGTGGTGCTTTGTCCATACAAGTCAACGGGAACCGTTTAACCAACATTTTATTTTTTTGCTTTATGGGTAAAGAATGGTTTGTACGCACGTGTGTTTAGATACGCTACTGGCGTGTTACAGAAACATAATTCAGGAACACGTGGGCATAAATAAATTGATTCTGGTGTATGCAATAATTAATAATATCAACACGTATATAATCAAAATAATGCAATAACCTAAGGACATAATCATAATACGTTGTAAACTTGTAATAGTACGCCTGAAACGGTTTGGTATGAAGTGAGTTGTGTTTGGCGGTTATGTTTGAAGAATATACGTTTTGTTGTCATAATTTCAATAATCTGTTTTTATATAAACTGAATATTACTGATGCATTACAGTATTTGTAGTTCGTCTGTATAAATAACTCCATTTCTCCATCCACTTTTTGACATTACATGTACACAATTACTACTTGTGGTTTTCGACTTTGTATGTTTGTACGACGCTACTGATAACAACACCATGGTATTTATCTATAATAAAATTCCTTCATCATAAGGTGACAGCTAGACTACAAATCTATGTGCAGTTTAAATATTAACAACTAAGGAGCCGCGGCCGTGCTCCAGTGGTTAGTGCGCTGTATTTGTAACCCTGCGATCTGGGTTCGATTCCTCCACATGTGAAGAAGTCACCAGTTCCTTGTGGAAGGGTAAGTTAGTACTGGTTCGAATACCATCCAGTAAAATGTGTTAGATGAATCGACCGCCGTAAATAACTGAAAAGGTGTTGAAAACGACATTCAACTAAATCAAATTAATGTAAACATGGAACTTACAGAAATAGATAGTACATAGTTCGCCTACATATGTCTTGTTGTCGGCAACATGAGCAAATTTGATACATTCTTGCCTTAAAATGTCTTATGGTTGCACCTTCGATATGAGTCACAGCGCTTTTTTTGGCTTTCTAAACCGATTTACCTTTAGTCCTTTCTAACAGTGTTTTCAGTTATGACTAATCAGATCGCATTTCTAATTTACCTAGTCTTGAGACAGACTATTTGTCACACCACCTGCATGTTTTACGTGAATATTTTACTCGAGATTTCGTGTTTGAAATAACGGCCTATGTATACGTCCGAACGGTTCTTTTTACCTATCAATAGTACCATGCAATAAGTAGAAAAGCATTGAAAAGTTTACATAAAATCATCAGTTAATTGAATATGTGTTTGAATAAGTTATTTAACTTGCAGATTTCTGTGAATACTCAATATAAGCACATAATACATTGGTTTCATAAGGTCTGTTCATTGTGAATGGGTGTCAGAATTAAATACTAGCAAGTATTATAGAAAACACAATACAAATTAAAGTTTTAAATTAATTTTATTCTTTTATAGAGAGCATGTTTGTTGTTAAAAATGAGATAAAAACCTTTCAAACACTATCTGTTGTTAAAACCCGGGTTCAAACTTTAAAATTCTTCCCAAGAATTTATAAATACGTACTTGACCTTCTCACACATGTTCACTGGTTGGTAAAGCCATAAGTACCTTATGTTGGTGAATACAAATGCTGACCAGACCAGAGCACCAGAAGCTAATCTGAAGCTATCTTCATGTCCAAATCAACGTATGTCCGAATGATTGGAACTAGTTTTATCTAACTGCACCTGCTCTCTATCTCTTCTCGTTAGCAGTTTATTTGATTAATTATTCAATTGAGACCATGCTAAACGGCCGATTTTGTATAATATATTCAATGTGGGCGTCAGACCATTGGAAATACTTGATTGGATAACATAAAATACAGCAGTGTATCTACATAATGATACAACACATGTTCTAGGCACAGTACCAAGCGCTTGGCATAACTCGCTCTTTTATTATGGATCCAACTCTGCTATAAATATTTTCATAGCTAAGGAAATTCTCCCGAAGTTCAGCATTAATTACCTGAAACAATCCACTAGCAACATACTCTGTTATTTCATGAACAGGAACACGAAGAGATACAAAATGCGGTTCTAGCATGATAGTTATGTAGTATGTTAATATTTGCCTGGAAATCATTTCATTTTATGAGTATTCCTTCAGCTTTGAGTGCACTATTTCTCTTCGTGACAATAAACAGCGGGTTTTTTGATGAATTCATTACCTGTTTGTTCTCTTTCTATTCTTTAGTCAAAGTCAAGGTCAAACAGACTATTACCTGAGAGTATAAGACTGCGGAAGGTTATTATTTTCCCAGCATGAGAGTTCCTCCTCTTTGATGCCATAGATTATTGTAGAGATCTTATGTTTCCTTTGCTTGTTTGGGATTTAACGATACGGTAGTGATATAAATCGATATTGTTCTGGAGAAGTTTGACCTTAAGACATAATTAAGACCACATTTTGTGTGAAGGTGCCGTTTGAAGGTTTTGTATCATGCAATTCAGTAAAAGTTCCTTTCCTAGTACAAACCCGACATTGCCGATTATTAGTTCATATCAAACTAGATAAAAATACATATTTTCTCGTGATTATTCATATCTTTATGAATGCTGAATATCTCTTCAAACTTAGCAATATCTAAATCGTTTTCATCCCATTTACCAATGTTCGCCTTGCGTAATTTTTTTTTAGTTTTGGGCCATTATATTTTTTCCAACCAACGTACCGGTACTATCTTATTTTCGGTTACGGAATTCGACAGAGCCAAGTAATTTCAAACCAATAGTATATTCCTTGTCAATATCTCGTTAACACTCACATACTGTATGTAATACCTAAGAACATAAAGATCTGGCCACAGACACATCAGAAACAATAATGTATACATGAGATGAGTGAATACTGTGTTTAGATAGCTAATTGTATTAAGTACGGTCCTGTTATTATTATTGTCAGTTTTGGTCCAATCACAAACTATTTGTCGACCATACATAAATGTTGGTTGTATCAATCAGAATCAATTAGTAGCAGACAGGTGATAGTAATTAAGGTCCATCCTTAGACAGAAACTTCAAGTATAGTCATCCTCATATTGCATGTCTATGTTTTTTACGACGAGTACAATTATTATACTTCCATACCATCGTGTACATTCATGCGTACACCTATGAACGTTCTCATCCTCTGAACTTGATGTTATATGGTGTAATATCACAATGGACATGAACTAACTAACTCTACTAAACACTTGAACAAATAGTGTAGCTCTTTTTTCAAAGTGACACGTGAAGAGCATGACTAATCATATGTAATATTTGAATCTTTTTCAAGAATTTCGTATCATCAGCGAAAGTTGGATTCACGGTATGTGTCAATCAATTAGGCATTGCGTACACAAAATAATTTCCGAAAAAACTGCATATAAAAACAAAAGGAAATATTTACAAAGAGAATGGTTGTTTATTGTATTATGTCTTTGATCATTACAATGAATATTACAGCATGTTTATGTATCAAGTGTATTGCACTTCGTATCTTGCAAACATAGAAATTACGTCCCTCATCAAACGTCGGTAAATGTTTAGTAATTTTCCATAGTAATTAGAAAATATACCATTATTCTAAATCATCATGCACGCATTACCGTTTGTTTTAATAATACCAAGTCCTAAACAATATGTGAAGTCATTGGGTGTCGCCATGTGTGCATCAAGTATCTCAATATGTCCTACAATAAGATTGCCTCCGTCGAAACATGATTTACAGTGGCTTCAAAGGAATGTTTGTCGTTCACCACAGATTTTGTATCTGAATTATTGCTTCCCTTTTCCTATCTCTGCTGCACATGTTTCCTAAAGCTGTGTATCATAAGTCTGTTTTCCTGTACAAACAAAGTGTATAATAAACTATAAATAAATAATAGATTATCGCGGAAGTACTAGTATATTTCAAAAAGAAAATTGTTAACGTATTGATATTAATAATTTCACAGACGGGTGCTCGAAGTACGAAAGTGTAATAAAATACGCAATACTTGTAAACTTGCCATTTTTCAGTTTGCAATTCTTTCATTAAGTACGTGAAATGACGTTATTTACTTATGTTAAATCAATCAATTGCATTTGAAGACAAGGCAAGTGTTCAGAAGATGCATGCGTCTTATCACGATTTGGATGACCAATATTTCTCAGAAGTTAATGCAACTTACATGATAATATTTTATAATGTAACATTGGTTGGTTAAGGATGTTGTATTTACATCAAATATATCTGAACCTCGCATCTTGCCAGTTATTTATTCTAATTAACTTGGCAGTGTAATTAGATGACACCAGTGCACTTCATTTTGAAAATATATTCTATAGTCGAACCAAATTTTGGCCATCATTGCTAAATCTCCTATATCATTTTTTTGTTGATTCTGCATATGTCACAATTTGTTTTTTTTCTAGAAGTATCATATTAATTGAACAATATTGACCAAGTTGGTTATTTCATTGGAATTTCTCTCCAGAGTTCATGTTGGGAGGCGGTAGAAACCATGCACGTTCAAATATGAGTACTAGATATATTTATGGGAGGAATGTACGGCAAATCTGGTTTCAGCCCATGAAATCCCACACATTTAATAATGATAAAATAATAAAAACAGTTGTTTTCACATTTATTGTGATATTGTGTTAGCACATCAAAGTATAAACTTAAGTTTTATTACTAAAATGTGGAATATTGGAAATATATTTTGCTGTTTTATCAATAAAATACACTGAAACTTAAAACCGTGGTTTCATACCAGTGTTTGCGCATGCGCATTAATTCGATGTTGTTTAGCAAAATTTTATGAGTTTGTAACAATACGATCCTCGTGCTTTAATCTTCGACAATATGTTAGCAAATCTAATGAACTAATAATTATTATGATTTGTTTTTAAAGTTCAACCAATTACTGGTTGTTGTATTGAATATCAAAACAATAAAATTTATAATAGTCTCCTTTTCATTTTGCAAATAAGTATGATTATCTTAAATGACTCATATTGTTTCCAATTCTAATTCGAACAGTACATCGTAGGACGCGATTATTGCAATATTGTCGTGAAAGTATCTTTTATCCACTCTGACGGTAATACTGTAAGGTAGATAGTTGAAATTGTATCACTCGTGAGAGACTGCATAAATATGAAGCAGCTGAATATTTTTATGATCTGAAGCCTCAGCTACTTCTGTATGTATATCTTAGATCCTTGTGTTATTACCTTAATAGATTGGTAGGTGCCAGGTAACACGCCATTAATGATGAATAAGTGGTCCAATATTTGATCATACTGAACCCTGCAAATACTCAAAACTATGCTTTTGTATCAGATAGTCTAATTGAATCCAACTGTCCTAGACGGGCACCTGTGGACATTCATTTCAGATAGTCAACACTTCACAAACAAATTATCAAATATTTAGAATAGCTGAAATAGATGTTCATATTCTATAAAAACTCGGGTATAAATTTGAATACAAATTAAGCATCGCGCTTTAAATTGGAAACAATCACTTCTATTATAATAACTAGTCGGTGGTTGGCTCCATCGAAATACTTCAAATACACACATCCTGTCAGGAAGTACAAATTCAATCAATTGTAACCATATTTCCTTCATATGTTCTGCACTGATGCGGTGCGGACTGATATCTGTACCCCAGCAGAACTGCATTACATTGTATTTTGCATGGTAAAGGATTATGATAAAACTGTGACATATTCATTCGTTTCACACCGACATAAATGTCTTACATAATAAAGTCATGGTAACTGCGGATTATCAAATATCTCAGCGGTTCTCTGGCAAAATTCTTGAGAGTATGGCAAAAAATTAACTTCTTAGCTTGGCAAATTTATAATACGTATCAATAAATGAAGAAATTTTATTAGACTTGTAGCAATGCAGACAACTGTTTTATTATTAATATATTAGTGTATCTTACTTACAGAAGCCTACCTGAAAGCCTTGTTTATGTCATGTTGTCATAATTATTCATGCGTATTCAGCATCTTCATTTTAATTAAAACAATATGGATGCTATGAATCTATCTATCTGAAGTGTTATATATGATGTACAAGGTAAGTAGGTTTACCTTGAAGTCCCGAGAGGTTTAATAGACCACTTAGAATAATTTTTACATCATTAAACGTGATGTTATAACCTGAATAATCCATCTTCATGTATCTATACAGTGTATCCACCATGGATGGTCAACTCCGAACAACAACCACCTCCCTGTTACTAGCAAATTAAATTGACGTTTTACTCTCTTTACAACAGCCACCTCCTTACAACAGCCCATTTAGTCCTTTGCAATAGGTGGCTATATTAGGTAGGTGGCACTGTACTTCATTAATACTTCATCACTTAATGCTTCATATATACATGTACATGTATTGTTAGTTTACCTCGTCATGAAGTATATTTCTATGCCTGTTATAAATCTAAACAAATCGTACCGTCTACTAAACAATGACTATTTTATTGATATAAATCTGTCATAACATTTACTAATTGGACGTTATGTTTTGGAATCAATCATACAAGATAAGATATATCACATAACGAGTCGTTACGAATGAGACTGCCAGGTAGTGAATTTGTTAGTTAATTTGTATTAGTTCTTGGAAACCTACATAATGATAGTACATTCTACCAGTGTATGTAATGTAGAACAGCGGCTTGATGAAATGTTAAACATGTAGAGGAAAAGTAATGAACACTGAACGTAACGTAACACGAAGAGGAAGTTCCCGACACAGATCCCCTGGGTGATATAAATTTTGAAATTTAGAATGGCTAATTTTTAAAGTACATGATATCTCCACTCTTCTAACTCTCTCTATCTCCTTCCCTTTCTCTCCCACCCTCCCTCTTCCTCCACCTCTTCCCCTCTCTCCACATTCCTCCCTCTTCCTCCACCTCCTTCCTTTTCTTTCCATACACTCCCTCTTCATCCACCTATTCCCCTCTTTCTCACCCCTCACTCTTCCCCCATCTCTTCCCTCTCTCCACATTCCTCCCTCTTCCTCCATCTCTTCACATCGCTCCACATTCCAACATCTTCCTCCACCTTCTTCCCTTTCTTCCCATACACTCTTTCTTCATCCACCTCTTCCCCTCTTTCTCACTCCTCCCTCTTCTTCCATCTCTTCCCTCTCTCCACATTCCTCCCTCTTCCTCCATCTCTTTCCATATCTCCACATTCCAACCTCTTCCTCCACCTCCTTCCATTTCTTCCCCTACACTCCCTCTTCGTCCACCTCTTCCCCTCTCTCCCACCCCTCCCTCATCATCCATCTCTTCCCCTTTCTCCACGTTCCTCCCTTTTTCTCCATCTCTATCCCTCTCTCCACATTCCTCCCTCACCCCCCCCCCCTCTCTCTCTCTCTCTCTCTCTCTCGTACATGTGCATATACAATGCATAAATCATATCCCTTTCTCTCTAAATTTCGACCGCAACCAAACTGAAATCATTCCAATACCTCCTTATCATATCCTTTTTTACGTTTAAATTAATGATTTAAAACTATGATAAACCAGTACATGTTACTCCTTTTTCATATCAAACCTGGACTACCCGAGAGATATCAGTAATTTTCTTGATTTCTTTGATATATCAAAGTTATTCATTCAATGCCGTAGAAAATTATTAGTGTTTTCGTTACATGTTTAATGGTTTTAATGAATGAAACGTTTGATATGTTTGATTATCTTACCACAGGAATGTTAAATATTTAAAAAATGTCCACCTGTCCGTACGACTTAATATGATAAAATTCCAAACTGCTGATTTGTCATGCTTTTTAGTCAGGATATTTAAAGATTTTAAGATACAGTTTAGTAAAGCATGATTGCTTTTCTGGCGCATAAAATCCTGATTTATAATATCTTTATAGAATATTTATCTGCAATTAAAAGCTACACTTTCACACAAAATGCATTTACTTGAATGCTAAACGTATCAATATAAAATCTAAATGGCTCGAAACGAACGCGAGAAGAAGATACTGACAATGAGTTTTTCACATAATAGCATACATCATGTGTTATGATTCAAGTTTTTTACTAGTAACGTCCTTTTATCATAATTTGGTAGTTACGGAGATGAAAAAAAAAGAGAATAATCATCAAGGATTTTTTTCTTCGAATGTGTGATAAATTTCTTCACCCCTAACACTGGTTGAATAACACGATGTACAGATAACGTCATGTGTAATGGGTGTATTCTTTTTTTTCAGATCATTTCTCTTTTTCCTGGCGCATTGGCCAAACCAGCATGTTTCTGTAAAAAATCTACAGCATTTATTCTGTCGATTTAGAAAACAATAGACAGCCTAAATGTTCTATCCCATGCTGGCGGTAAAGGACATGATACAATATTTTGACATTTACTGAATACTGAGACTATTAACTTGTCTCATATAATTATGCACGTTAAACTAAATTCCATTTCGTTGTGTAACCGTTCAATGAATTTATATCATTTAGCTAACATGTCGTGTTTCTTTGTGTAATGATGTACTTTAATTGAGCCGCTCATCTTCGAAGATATACCTGAGACCGTACGAGTACGTTTTGCTGGAGGTGACTGTAGTAAGAAATGCTCCCGGCACAATTTTTTCTGACCAAAACTATTAATTGATAAAAAAAATCTAAAGTGACAAAAAGGCACTTTTTGACGCTTCTTCATTTAAAAAAGTCTTCCTTTATTTAAAAATGTTTTTTCTTCTTAGGTAAATACGCTCTGGTGGTCCGATAGTGGCTCTCTGGTGTGCGATAAACACGTGGAATAACATGCATGCTGAAACACAAAGTAACGAATTATAAAACAAATCAAACATACCTATAGATTTAATAGTTTAGAAGTGTAAATACATTGCACTGAAATATGTTTACAAAGCAAATAGACGCACATGAATCAAGCACGTCCTGTAATGATTCCAAGCAGTTGTGTTAATATATCAAATATCTAAACCTGATCAAGATTATTATTATCTCGTAACTTCGAGTATTTTATTATATGTAAATCATGCACTAAAAACTCCGTAGATTTTCATGGTAATAAAATTATCATTTTGATGAGTTTTGAAGACCCAACAGAAGTTTCCTACAAATGTAGTTATGAGTACCAGGGTTGGGTAATTTATTTTACTGAGTTCTAACGTCCCACCAACTGTCGTGACCAGGGTCATTGGCGACTTCCGGTTTTATGGTAAAGAAGGACACCTGGCTGCATGCGGTATCCAGAACCAGTTACAGGCCGTATGTGAACTGGACAGCTGTCCATGTACATGTAAAATTTGTCTAGTTCAGGGTGGGATTTTAACTCACAGCGGTGAGGAGTCTGTGATTACTAGTCAGAAACCTTGAACATTCAACCACGGTGGCCTCCTTTTCGGCGCAGCTTTATTAAAGTCGTTTTTCACCTACATTTAAGCCAATGAAATTGTTTGATACAAAATTTTCAGCTGAAGCAGGAAGTTTGTCATTGGTTAACAGTGTAGTTGTTATGAACTTTAGGGCAGAATTCGTAATTGTTAGTTGTTTGTAATTGTCTGAAAATAATGCAATGTTCAAAATCTACCACAGTATAAAGTTAAATATCCAAACGTTTTAACAATACACAATAAACTTATGAGTTTTGTTTATGGCCTGAACTGTTATGGTAATAGCATCATTGTGGTTTAAAATATTTAAATGTTAAATCATCATTGGCGCTAAACCCAAATTAAACAAATAAACACACAAAGCTTAAAAAACATCGGATTCAAGTATTATAATAGTTCTAGTGTCACTTGTATGGTAAACAAAAAGAAATTTACAGATATGAGCAACATCTAATTTCGCTACTTTTAATGAGATTTGGTTATCTGCACCGATTACCTTTTTTAAAGATATTTTTTGTTTCAATTCGTATGTGGAAGTTATTAGATCAGTAGTGAGCCTTGTAGTAAATATGACGTATGAATTCTTTTTATCACGATTTAATGGTCTTAGGAAGAGAAGAAGCAGATTAATTATTTAGCGAAATATTTCATTTTTTGCACTCTACAAAAAATCTACAGGGAGCGGAATGGTGAATGAATCATACATATTGAAGAATTTAATTATCTATAAACATATTTCAGGTGAAAACAAGTATCCAGGGAAATACAAAGAATTGTTTTTCTTACAAATGATAGAAATTCGCATAATTGTTTATTAACAATTTCTCTTATGATGCATCAAAATAAACCCATAGATCAGAATAGATCAAAATTAATAATGCTACACGTTTAATACCTTATCTTGACTATATGATATTTATTGTATTCAAGTCTATAGTAGTTACAAATAAAAAAGTTATAATTAACGGAGACTATTTAACGCTCATGAACGTGTCGAACTTAACCATGTCCGATCATTACAAGAGCTTAAATTAGAAGCTTCAATTCAATAAACTACGGGTATATGTTATGTCCAGTAGTAAAAACCGATCGTAAACTTAGTCCTTGTCGTTAGATATGTTATAGAAGTTAGTACTAAAATATTGTTGAAATCAATTAGAAATGCACGTGATTAATTCTTCCTCATTTACCATACTTGCCATTATATTCAACACGGTAACGATTGAAATATTTCAATCAAGCTTAATACTTAATGTCAGCTGTATTTAGCTGCCGAGTTTACGATTTTCTTTTATTTTTGGAATTAAAACTAATACATTTTACAGATCCAACCGTCACTTATCCAATTTCTTGACGGATTCAAACCAGCATTGGTTCGTGCGTTCCTCTGGTTCAATTCGTTCCACGTCACTCACAAATAGGAAACGCTCTGATGTTGCCATGGCAACAGACCATTGCTCAAATCAGCCAAACGATCGCGAAGGTATGCTTGTTTGAAAACTTCGGAAGTAGTACAATTCGTATACCTTCTTTCATTATCGGCTGCACAGGAATACATTCTTTGTTGAACCTGTCTTTCTTTTGAGTCGATCGTAGAATAGAAAAAACATTCTTTGGATATTTGTCTTGATTCACCTGAAAGACCTTGTGAAAAATACTTATAAATTCTATTTTGTCAGTATCGGAATTTCTACTAGTCACATCTAGAACGGTAAGGACATATATTTGTATGTTATTTACGTATTTCTCTGTCATTTTGTTATTATAATGTCTTGTTGTTATGACTACATGCCATGTTTTCTTGTCACACTAGCCCTCATCAGATCACATTCTTGTCTCTTAAGATCCGCTAATCAGAAAAATCTTTCTATAAAATTTGTAATTTTGCTATGATTCAAACCTGATAATCGCTTAAAAGAATTTTTCATCAACATGTCAAATTTCATTAATTGTTTTTCCAAAAATTTAAAGCATCGTCATTCATTAAGAAAATATGAACAATGGATATCAAAGTGTATTCTTCTCACTTCATTTTGAATTCTAGATAAGAACACAGGTGCGTTCAAAACATTTATAGTCTTGAACTTCACTTAATCGTTTAAACGAACAGTCTTGGTAAGATTATGTGTGGGTTTTAACCATTTTGTTATGTAAAGTTTCAGGAGAAACGAATCTTTATGAACATGTAATTTAATTCTTATCTTTCATTCACAACATTTTGCATTAGAGATTTCCTGATTGAATTAGTTAACTTTCTTGCCTACACATGTTCCGGAACATAAAATAATAACCTTGAAATATCCTTGTAATCATATCTCTAAGAAAATAGATATAATTTATGATTATTTTATATTCTATTTATATTGATATTAAAGCTTGTGGAGCGTTTGTTTTGCGAATTAGCCGCAACATTTCCGCATCAATTACGACTGTGAACTAAATAGGTGATCATCTTTAAGCTCTTCAAATCCTTTCTTCTCAATATACAATATACTGTCGTTTATGGGATTTTTGCATTCCATGTAAGTGAAGTGTTTCACCATATTCCGCACAACTCACTCCTTGTCAAAATGTAAAACGCCGACACAATCATGCTACGCGAGAAAAGCGATCAGTATGGCATATTTTCATGAAAAAATCACCTGTGGTTTCTTCGACTACATATTCCGCGATAAGAAAATAAAACCCGTTATAAATAAACCATGCAATCTATCACCGCAGTGTTAAGATTATCATCATAATATATTAACCCAGCCAGATAAAATTGCCTTACCCCCGGCGAGATGATATTGCCTTACCCCCGGCGAGATGATATTGCCTTACCCCGGCGAGATGATATTGCCTTACCCCCGGCGAGTTATATTGCCTTACCCCCGGCGAGATATATTGATTTACTGTGTTATCTATAGCGAAACAAAACCGTTTAAGTGATTATCCATACAAGCAAATAAATTACACTCATTCGGTTTTGAATCAGTATACAAAGCTAAACACGCGTATCTAAATCAGAATCAATACCTACCTATGATAATTACAAACGAAATCGTTCTATTTTCTTTTAAGTATGTTAATTATTTCATCAGTTCGGTTAAGATTTGTTCAAGTGCACTGATACATAATTGACACACCTTGCTGGTTATATCAAGTTAATTATCAAGAACTGTTGACTTGGATTCTTAATTTACATCGCCATGCAAGCTGTTCTTTTTTGAAATTAAGAACTGCATTTTTTGTATAATCATCGGTGAAGGCAATATTTATTTCTCATTTATTCTACTGCTCCTAGTTCTTCGATTACACTGACGTGTGCTGTTTTTGTATAAATAATTACTTTACTGTACTTTGCTATTTAGAAATGTATTTATGTTTGTGCTTGCGTCAAATAATTATATTTATTATTAACCAAGCGTCGTTCATTTATTTGTTTTGTAATGTAATTGAATTGGTCTTTCTAAGACTATTATACCTAAGTGTAAGATCTTAAGGGCTACTAAAAATATTGAAATTCTGATATACCACGATTACTTAGTCGTTCATTTTCTTGACCATTTCCATATGGTAACAATTCTAAGTAACATTACTTGAAGCAACACTGAAGCTACATGTGTTGTGTATACCGAAATACCTCGTCTTGGAAGCTTTTAGTTAGCTAATTAAAACAATACATACATTTCAGAATCAACTTCTTCTTCAATTACTGTCTGTATTGTTCGCTTCTTTCAAGCATGCACTGTTATCAGCGCGATCAGCTGATACCGCATTTGTACGTTGTTTATCTCGCTGACATATCCGCCAACACACGCTTCATCCTTCGTACAATCTTCTATATTTCCCCTCACGTTCCTGAACGCGGTGTTGGAGCAACAAAATGACAAGGGCTTATCACGACTGTTTATCAGTATATTGGTATTATCTCAGGAATTATCGAGTAATGTACAATATAGATCAATATTCACCAACCATTTCACGTGGCGAATGTTTTATCTTAGCTTATCCTCTTACATAGAATGTTTACATAATCTGACAATATTTTGTCACCATGTATCTTGATATCGTTACCAGAAGTTTCACTATTTACATTAACAGGGGAGTAGTCTGTACTGCTCACAATCATGTCAACTTATGTTTACAACTAATTATTCATTCCTTTGAAGTCATTTGTCTGTTTCAATTTACTCATCCCGAAGTATACGAACGAAGCAGGGCTTCACAATATTGCAAAATTACAAAGAAAACATACAGTCAATAGTTCATGGCTCTCTACTGAGTGATAATTATAGTAAATACCTGATCCATATAATTGTGTTTGGTGAAAACATCTCTAATTAGGATCGTTAATTTACTACCAAGTGAATGGCATCGCCTTAGAAAGAATTATAGCCGACTTGCTGAGAACAGGTGGTCCGATATATCATTTTGTATTAGAAGTTTGCCACGTTCATATTTGTTCAATTATTTTTATTACGGGTTCCGAATATTCTTTGGCTATTTGCATTTTTATTGACACATAAACTCCTCAGTTACCTCGATATCACAAGCCGATAAAAGATTAAGTTATATATACTGACTTACCGTATAATCCCATCATACACAGAAGCATAAACGAAAACACATATGTATGTGATTATAATTAGATAGATGTATTTTCCTGGAAATGACAGATGCGTTCAATGAGATCAGATAGACTGACACTAATCTCTACGATGATCCTAAAAGTAGGATACTTTAACTAAACCAGTTATCTGCTCCTATACATAGTTCCCACATCTACAATATTTACCTCCCTTGGCGGCCATCTTGCTTGGCAAATTTCTTATGCACTTAATAGAAGAAATCAGAAAATTGGTTATGAAACAACTTAATGTATAAAAGATAACTTAATCATGAAGTTGTTAAGGCCATAATCACACCAGGTTTAAGAAAATGCAGTTGTCACATATAAATATCCTATAGTTAAAATTATCAAAACAAAAATATAAATATCTTCTATTAGTGCTTGTTGAATTTGCCAAGCAAGATGGCCGCCAAGGGAGGTAAATATTGTAGATGTGGGAACTATGTATTGTTGGATTCTGTTGACTATGAGTATCATTTTTTGATACGTATACTACATATATAAGTTGTTAATATTTCAATAATAATAAGTTAAATAAAGACAAGTGTAATGTATTATTTACATTGTATAGTAATTTCGTTGATGTGATTATGATAAGTACCTTACGGAAACTACAAATGTATATTTAACTCGCAGAATGAGTACATATCAGACTTGAACACAACGTTATTTTCATCATCAATTCTATGGGGTAATAGTATTTGATTTATCGTAGACAGTACTATAGTGCGAGTTTTGTGCCAAACCGAACAATTTGGGACTATTTTCTGCATTCGCACCAATTCAGCAGAAATCTAGTTTTTAAATAGGCCTAGAGCCTGCGTTGTATATAATTATATTGTTTCAACAGTAGAATGTGTGAAACGATGAGATTACTCGTTAGAGGCACTTCTCTAATAATCTTTGTAATTAATCTGAAAACAGAAAATGGTGAAAATGATTACCCTATGTATTGTACATACATGATTTACGATGCAAGATAATGTAGGGTGCCGTGAAACTTTATTATGAGAATTTGTCTATGCTGCCAAATTAGAAGGGCATTTATTTTTGTAGCATCTGTTGTAATGTAATATTTGTATGTTAGTGTTTAATATACACTGATTTCTGTGGAGCAGAATGCCGACATAATACCTTTAATGAAGTCATTAAGCATGTTGGCTTCACTTACAGGTTAATAAATAATTCGAATTAATGAAGCAGGCAGACTTCTAATTAGATAAAAGGGAACACACCCTTATTATTTCAACACACTTATTCTACTACTAGTATTGTTAATTTTATTAATAAAATGTGTGAAATTATCGTCAAGAATAATAGAAATAATAATTAATGTTAAATAGTATTTGCCACAGTACGTCTGTATAATTATATATGTATGATTTATTTTCCGAAGATAATAAAAAAGATATCAAGCACCAGAGTCTTGACATTTTCATGGCATTCATTATAATAATTTAATTAGCGAATGCTAATGCTAACATCTAATTGTCTGATTACACGGTATATTCGTGTCCCGATATTACTTTTACTTTTTACTCAATTCTACGACAGAATTCACTTTAAATATCGCATTGCTTTGTTTGCCGTATGGTCTATACCTAATAACCTCTAGTAATCCATTCACCGCTGTAAGGTCAAATCCGACCCAGAACAAGACAAAAGGAAGCTGATAATCAGCTGACGGAAGGTTGGTGGCTCTACGTCTTGGGTCCGCCGTGAAAGCTAAAAAAGATTTCAAATGTCCCTGGCTGTTGGTGCGACGTTAAACCCAAGGAAAAAGAACACTTTCTATGATCTAAGAGTTTTCTTTGGCTTTAGTAGAACAACTTCTAAGATTCTGATCATTGCCTTTTGATAAATGAATTGTAAAGAGACTGAGAGTTTAAATCTAAACCCTCGTATAACTAACCTATTTGTTCTCACAATGAACTTTCTGCTAAAAAAGTGTTCTGTTACCAAACATCATGACCTGGAATTTCTGTCAGCCAATTATTTTATAGCTTACACACTTCTGGCTTTTAAAAACTTTATGTGTGTTGGTTTGTCGGCCAACTTGCATTGAAGAGAAAGTCTAAGAGCATTTTATTGCATTTTTGTGATGCATAAAGTCCGTATGCGCTTGATATGACTGTTATCTCATAGTTCACATTTTCACCTTTCCAGCAATTAGCCCAGAACATTGAATAATGCAATTTTATCATTTGTGTTTCTGTTTGGAATGATCGCTACAGCTGCTGCTAGAAGGGCCAGTCACGTGATATTCATGTTCTGTATCTAGACTATCCATTTATTATACAAATCATGTAAAATGATGATTGAAATAAGGCAGCTGGTAAATTGAACATCGTATCGTTAAAATGCAAATCATGTACAGGTAGGCTTTAGGGTGAATTTCACTAGATTATATTGATATACTCATATGTACTGATTTTATCTCAAAAGATCCGCAAACAACTACAAGAGAGCTGAAGCGATTGCACCGATTATTTTGGCATTTTATTGAAAACACCATAGTTACATGTTGAACTTCGCTTAACGAAGAACATGTGAGCCACCATTAACTCGTTTGCCTTCTCCAAAGCCATTTTAAAACAGACCTAATTGTTTTATCTACTCTGTCACCTTGGGAGCTAGTTTAGATATTGAACCGTAAATTGTTAACACAGTTCATGTATAATATGAATTCATGTTACTGTTAATTATACAATTATATGAAGATGCTCTGTCTTCAGTAACAGGAAATGTGACACAGTATTTCAAAGGTGTTGTTCTTCGAAGTTAATTATATCCTTACCTGAATTAACCTCATTGACCTCGACACTTCGCAACAGTGTCGTAACTCATATGGAAATAAGAACAAGTTACGACAGTGTTGCGCTGAGCCCTCGACTTACTCCTTACATATACTGATTCTTATCCGTTGCTATCTATAATATTAGACTATCATAATCAACGATATGACTGTATAAAAGATTGGCTTACGTGACTCCTCAAATGTAAGAGTTGGCAGTTCATTGTTGGAGGGGATGAAAGCACTGGCTAATAATACAAATCACTTGTTGAAAGAACTGACGATCCCACAGATAACATTAATTCTGTTAATTATAGGAAAAGGCATAAAACTCGACCGAGAAAATCATACAAATGTTATCAGTGCTGAAGTATAGTTGTATTTTATCAATGTTGTATTGTGAAAGTAGCATCGTCCGTGCAGCATTAACACAGCAATGACATGGATTACCATCGTATCAATGTATATTGAATAATGCATTATATTGTATATTATTTGTGGCAGTACTCTGATCAATTAGTTAGTTATTATGTTAAAAGTGTCTATCGCGTGTATGTTGTTCGCTTACGACATTCGTCACAAGTACTATGTCAGAATTCTCAAGTCTAATGTATTGCAATCAAAGAAAGATAGGAAATTATACATAAGTTGACATGTGGTATAATTAGATCACGTGCAAATATTTGTTTTATAATAATTATATGACAGAATATTTTTGCTATGGTATGTCCTTGACATATGGACTAGCTATATATATATATGTGTACTTACACAACCTAAGACCAATTAACATACCAGAAAGATTCCTTGCCCAATCGGAATTGTTATGTTGATAAAAACTTCGCCAAATTGTTATGAATATATTTGGCTACAGTGGAGTACAATCGTTGTGAATTGTGCATTCCCGAGCCAATATTCGACCATACCCGATTCTTGCTATATCCGAATTCAGTGTAACATTGTTTTAATGCAGTTTGGATGTATAACACTTACTAGTATGTAATAAGGGTACAAGTAGAAAGAGAAACCTCTGAGTAAACTATTGTGTAAATGTGTTCTATAAGGTACAAAGACAGAGAAACAAGAACGCATTAATCATTTAGGTTAAATATATAGTTCAGTGTGCGTAAACTTAAGAAGCTAATCTACGTGTAATACAACATAGCGATATCGACTTTCGGAATTGCTTTGAGATTTTATTTCCAATTAAATAATCAGTCTCGCCGTCTTTGATCTATGATAAACAAGTTTTAATAAGAATGCATATAATTTCACCAGCAGGTCAATATATATGTTACCACTCATCTTGCTGAAGGAATTAAAGGCATTCCTTTGATGTTCGAACAAGATTCTGATTCATAACAAACATGACACATAATGAAACATAAACATGCCGCCATACAGGGTTTGACTTTGGGTTGAAATTACTCCTATATAAACATGTAGGTCATAAATGATTCTACTTGTCCTGTTTATCTCATAGCCAAATACATCTTCTTAAATGACACATTTTTCTCTCATGGTTGTCTTTTGTAGAACTAGCATAGCAGTTATATGGCGGCATCGATCTTTAAGTTTTTGTATAGTTTTAAAGTTAAAAAAATTATGTAGCGTTTGATTGGTTATTTATCTTTTTAATTATAGTGCAGTACTGATTTTATTATTTATTATTATTTATGATAATTCACTATGTAATGTATTCATAAATATTGATCATCTATCTTTGATTATGTGTCATGAAATAATACAATGAAAACTGTTTACCACAGAAGTTATTAATACAACATGTCCACGAATGTCTCGGCCTTAAGATTAAGATAATTTTAACGAAAGAAATAGCAATTTTTTCAAAATGAGAGACTATGATATCATTTCAGTATGTAACAAAGGAGTCGGTTTGTGTAGTCCCAAATAACTGACACTGAGTCATTCGTAAAAACATGACTCGTATAACATTATTATTGACAATGTTACTACGGGTAGCGTTTATATATATTTCCGACTTCAATAATATTTAACAAGAGACGTAAAATCAAGATGTGTATTTTCAGCTATATATTACTTCAATACAACCAGATGAACCGTTCTTTGGACACCTTGTGTTTCATAGATCTGTCTACAACTCGTTCTGCACGTATCACACATCCTTTATTTTCCGCTAAGTGTACTTACATGTCCGAGATATACATTTTATCAGAAGCAACAGACGGGAATTCTTGAAACAAAACACTTACATGTCTACCATTCTACCTGTTATCAATTTTCAATAATGCTTCGTTAGTTAACATTCCATGCATACCAGTACGACTGTAACATACAAAAACAAATCCCAAGTTTTCAACCTTATGCTCATTCCATCCTATCTCTAGTCTCGAACAATTTCATCCCTACCATTCTTATCAGGTCCCGTATTTGTAAATAGACATAAGAATGCTATTTAAACACGATTGTATTAATTATGTTGGCTAGATTGCCATTTTGAAACCCAAATTTTTGTTACAAAAGTTTTACCAATGTTGATAGTGATTGAGCGAACTGTATTTATTTATTTATTTATTTATTTCGCAAAACTCCTCACCTGCGGAGGATCACATCTGTGCATTCCTCTCATTTCCTCAGACAGCATAATTTTACTTGACTAATTTTGTTAAAATCAAAGCGTCTGATATACTTAACACTGCAGTGTTTATCGTTTGTAAGGTTCACAGACCAATTTGCTGTCGCTGCTTATTTCCGTCAATGCTTGCCTCAAAACGTTTACCTGCAAGACGCTGGTATCTCTTACATCATTTTATACATTGTTCGTTTTTGTATTAAGTCAGTACATTATACAAACGTCTGAATGTCTTCTTTTTAACATCAGACACATTTATTCTAAACGCTAAGACAGAACAAGGTAGTGTGCTTGGCTGTACACTCTAATCTGTCTTAGTAGATGAACCAACTACTTAACCAATCCAATACTGTGCTGTAAAATAGTTCAATATATTCTTCGCCTACACAGAAGACTTGTACCTCTATGTTGTTATTATGGTTGGTATTTGTTGAATGCCTGTGTCAGGTATAAATCAGATTAATGGTTGAAACATCTTTAGGTTCAGCAAAGGTGTCATGCACCAATTGTTACAACATGAACTTCTGAAATGCTGTTTGTGAATGCTATTTTCGACTTCTTGTTAGTACTATTACCTTCGCGAGCTCTAGTAGAATGGTCATCATTGCTATACATCCAATTAAATTCTCGTTTTCTTGCTATTTGCAAAAAAGTAAAGCCAAAGATAGCGACATAAAATACATCATTCATTGGATGCTTTTCGGCGCATTTCACTTCAATAACGTTGCAAACTTTATGCAGAAAATTCCCTAAAACATTTCAGAACTCATTCATCAAAGGGAAATGCAACCATTAATTAGTTTAAATAATTACCTTGTCTGTCGGTACTTTTACATTAACTGTCTATTAGTATTATGTAAGGAGGGAAGGATGTATTTATCTAAAACATATCATACTCGGGGAGTGTTAGCCATTAAAAAGATTTGTGTTTAAGCCCAATACCCCACATTGTTTATAACGGTAAAAAGGTTCACATATCATAAATGATGTACGTTTGACTTTAGAATAATGCGTTTTTGATTAAGGCAGGGAGAGAGGAAGATTTTGTTGGCATTTTAAACCATCTATAACAAACCAGTATGTTTGTAAAGTAGTATTTTCTCCAAACCGTTTCTCCACATTTGGGCATCTTGCCAGACACGCATATACACAGATATTTTCCTGCAGTAAAGAAGTGTTCTAAGCACCCGGGTAAATCAAATGAACATTTTGCGAACATTTATGTTGTCAGAAAAGTGCTTCGATGTAAAATATTGTTCCATTACACTCGTTTGTTCATCTCAGTTTCATGTAAAGAACTCCGGAAGTCATCTGACTTCAATTAAACTCGTGGCATATACTTATCTGCTAGTCTTTTCTTGGACTTTTTTTTAATAACATTAATACTGAAATTTTAGTGAAGTTCGTCTTCAACAAGAAAACATGTAGTATTGTGGTGATACTTCTAAAACCTTAATATTTTCTTCGTTAAAATATAGTTAACTTGAGCAGGCTTCACAATGACGATATAATTACATGTACCTGGACGATTTGAGTCGATGCTGTTCTATGGAGGAACATATTAATGCCATGTCATTGCCGTGATTTTTCAAGTATGCATACATCGAAAATGTAATTTTCTTCGTAAGCATAAATACAATACTTGTATGTATTCGTGGTTACAAATTGTATACGTTTGATGTAAATGTAACATTTTTGAAGTCTGTAATTGCATTTGCATGTTGTTACTTTGGAAATCATTCAAAAATATCAGACGAAAGAAACTACTTCTAAGAATTTGACACAGAAAATAGTAAAGGTGATACTTAAAGACCGCCAGATCTACGTCAAATACTGGCTGGTTTAATCATTCGGTTTTGAACACTAGTAAAACCTTCTAGACTTCGAAATGATGATTGACACAAATATTCTGGATATATTTATCTTTTAATAGACATTTTAGTTGTGTTTTAGCATTTGTACTAATGTATTCATAAACGGCATATTCACACCTCTATCGCGAACGGTCACAGACAGCTCTTGTGCAGTCTTCATAAATCACGGACTTTGGATCATAATTATCATTGCATAAAAGTCACTCTTTACAAAGAACTTGTTGGTGCTAAATAGAATAATATATAGGATACGTGGACTTTTGAAATATTTTTGGACCGTGACTGCTGAACGTGTTGCTTAGCTTTGAACATTCAGGACACATGTTTATCTAGACCACCCTTGCAGTTTCTAGGTGGTAACCAGTAAAGAAAACACAAGTAGAAAAACAACATCTCATAATCTGAAACATAAACACGACACGACGATTAAACACAGTATATCAAAGGCAGAAAGGTTTATAAAACGGTTGGGGTAAAACCTCAACATTATTTTTACATGTTAGACGTGCTGCTAACAAAAATACAAAAAGAAGAACACCATTGGTGTCTTGTAATTCATTTCAGAACATGATTCCCAATTACCCATTGCATGTCTGGGAGCTGGCTTAGAATATTGTGTTCGGTTGACCATTCTTATAGCTTGTCTTTTGTCTTTTTCAGTACAAAATGCCAACACCAGAAGGTTTGAAACCTCTAATAAAGGACAATAATGATGGTTCCATCAATGTAACATACCATCCAACTGTCCAGGGCAGACATGAAGTACAGATGTGCTACGAGGGAGCTTCCATCGATGGTATGTATAAATTAATTCTCTATATACTGTTGGATACGCTTACCATTTCCTTTGACAGTTTTTTTACTCCTGTCTACCCATTGATCTTTCACTATTCATTTTTGTTTGTTTGACAACTTATTTGGAAACAGTGTTCAAATTATCCTGTAAAATGCAATATGATAAACATTAAGGGTAAAACGAATGCATGTTTGTTCATTTTTGTTTGGTGTCAGAAGACATAAAAAGTCATACAAAATAATATACTTTTGCTGTCCAGTCACAATATGTTATTAGTGTATCTTCACGTTATTCAAATAAATGAGTTCTTTACTGTGTGTAAGTAATTTTCTTATCAAATAGTTTCATGACGAAATTATAACATCGATTTCCAAATTCACTTCAATGTGGTCTTGATTTATGTTAAACAAAACACTTCAAGACAAAACACACGATATATTTCTTTGTAAAACAAACTGTGCTATTACCTAGGTAAATGGTTTATATCATTATGTAAGAATCTGATTTATTAGCAAATTCGATGAATATAGATTAACAATTATCATTACAAGCTCGTGGTAATAACCATGGTAAACGTGAAAGTGTAATAGAAGGATATTACACTAGAGCTAATGATATTATGAGCGTGAACTACTAATTCTCGTATATATAAAAGAAAACAGTTGAGGCATTTAACTTCTCTATCAAGTCTGTCTATAGATGTTGCCTTAATCACAAATCTTCTTGGAATGTAGTTTTAGAAATTGGATTGTCATGGCTTACCACCTTCCTATATTGAGGTTACATTTTATTATCTCTACATAATGATATCGTTATTATGTATTGAAATAATTACGCTACCTGCCTATAGATATTAATCTTGGGATTGTAGAATTTAGCCTACGTTCATCAGCACTAAACTCAGTGTAATCCTTTAGATATTTGTTATATTTGTCGGGTGGGGCATTAGGGATGTTTTACATATGGAAATGGTTAATAGTGAAAGCTTTACGTTTTGTCCGTTGTAAATGTTAATTATTTACTCACTAAATTATCGTCCATATCATATTTTACAACAGAGTATACAAATATTTATAATCTTATTTCTTAACAAAGGGCTGCATGGCAAGAGTTTTTTTCGGGAAGATATCCTTAACAACTTTCGAAATGATTTATACACTTAGTTGTTTCCACAAAAGGTTTCAATCACTTAAATAACTGCAGGTTCTTCATACAATTATATTTGTAAAAAATATTTCTTACTTGACTTAGAAAAATCACCTCAAACGGGCTATAACGTAATTTTCTGGAGATGTTAGCGTTTAAGGCAAATAAAATTCAAGAAAACCGAAGCAGAAAATACCAAAGTTCTTCTTGGCGCATTTTTGTGATTGAATATAATGATAAAATATATCATGTGGTGATATAAAAAATGAGGAAAATCTCGGTCAGACTGACTTGTGTGTTTACCTTAAAGATACTATAAAATTTGATAATCATAGTTATTATCGTCAATGTGTTATATCTCTGAGCTGTAGCTGTATCTATAAACACGCAGGTGTGTGTTAGTCCCTGCGTGTGTGTGTGGAACGTTCTGAAGACAGTGTTGAAGAGCACATGGGTAATTAAGATAAATAGTGAGAAAAAGTTGATACACTCTAGGAAGTTAATGCTTTATGATAAAGATGTCTTTGCTTTAGAAACATACCGCTATAAAACTGCTGAAGAAACAAATGAAACGCTTAGAACTATCAAGGAAACATGGCAAAGAAATATCAATCTATCATTAAGAAAGTTCGCAGAAATAGTACATTGACTCTTCATTACAAAGTCATGCTGTGGACGAGAAGTCATATACTGTAAAAAAGATAACAAACATTCAGTTGAGATACATTTTACATTCCTGTAAATGCCACGAAGCTATTCAGAAATTCATTCATAATTCACTCGAGTTCTGATAATTTACTGATTGATCAAATGGCCGTGAAAACAGATTTATGTGCTAAAGCTAATGCGAGAAGTGAATTCAAAATATAAACTGTCGATGAGTAATAACTGTATTCTGCTGTAATGATTCATAAGGAATTCAATTCATCCGTGAGTGTGCAACTTCTCATTCTGGAATGAAAGGATAGGCAGCATTTTTATGCTGCGTGCTTTATTTGATACAAATAGATTTCAGTGACATTGAGAAATTATTTTATTATTTTAGTTTGTCCGATTTTCAACACATTCCAATATCAATTAATGTTTGGTTTAAGAAAATCTTACGAAAAGTTTCTCTCTGGAATACGACGTTTTATAAAATTAATACATATAATATTTCCGATATGAATTCGTTAATAAAACCTGACAGGTTCCTACACGTAGATTTGTGGCACCTGTGTATACAAAACCTGCAAATTATATGGATTGTTTGCGCTACACCATTCAATGTAATTAATAAATCACTCGACATTTTAATGAAACTCAATTACACACAGATGTTATTAGTTTGTTCTGTAGTACTAATTTCTCTCATCTTGTGTAACACAAAAGCAGCAGTCAGGGTGCAAAATCATCCGCATTAAGTAGATTATCAATTAATAGTAATTAATTCTCCGCTAAGGAGTGCATTTCCGTACTTCTGCTAAAGGTTTACTCAAGTTTTCATATAATTACGTATAAAAATACATAAGTTGAACATCGTTCATATGCTTCACTCGCTCCAGGCTTCAGAATCCAGACGATTTTGTGTCTTTACTTATAAATGTGGTAACCTTATATTTAATTTCAAATTACTCTTAAAGGGGCATGCCCAGGAACTGCTGTGTCTTTTTTTTCGTACACCAAAAATCACTTGTAAAAACAATTATTACCGAAAAGTCAAAGAAGAATGTGCCTTCAAAAATGGCCCTATAACGCACGCGTGGGTATTTTTATGCCGGTTTAAATAAAAGGCTTACAAGCCTTTTAATGACGACAACGATATTTCCGATTCGTCTGAGAATTTAACTTAGCGTGCGCGCTGCCTTTCAATCAGCAAAACAATGATATTTACCTATAATTGATCGATAGATAAGCTTTATGTCGCAAACAATGAACATGACATGAGCAATACTTACCATTTCACAGTTTGTTGACATTTTTCCCGCTTTTGACAGATCCCGAAAGGGTCGAGTTATGAAAATGACGAATATTTTCTAAGGCGTAATCGGCAGATTTGGTAAATCTTGAAATGTGTATTTTGAGTCAAATAGCGGGACATTTCGTAAATATTTTACAGGACTTTCATTAATTGATTTTGGCATTCAAATGATACCAATTTGATTTATATTCGAGCCGCTTCAGTTCCAGGGCATGCCCCTTTAATATACTGACTGTGCTTTATTTCATGCCTTTCTTCCATTTCACTAGGGCTTTCATTAGGGCGTATCAATTTTACGCTAGATTCAATATAACGTCAACACTTCCAGTACCAGTTTAGTAAATGGTTTATATAAACCATATGCATTTAAATAAAAATGTCACAAAACACCTTCAGAATACTAACAAATGATGAACACAACCCTACAATGATTGTTTTGATATATATGCGATATTTTAATCACTGGTTATTCGGTATCTAGATTATCAGATCTTGTTTTTGGCAGCAGGAGCAATCTGTTCCTGATTGAAACAAGTTTATTCTTTACACACGTTTTACAAACTTGAAACATATTGCTGGATTTGGATTTGGCGATTTTTGTCTATGATTTATAAGATCAAACAAAACGATTTAAAAAGCAGTCTGCATTATTCCAAAGACCAGATACGAAGTATTCAAATCATAGAAAATCATAGGAATAGTTATTATTTAAAACAATACAATAAATCGATTAAGTAGTCCAAAGAATTACGTTTTATTTGTTACAAGCATAGGCAACATCTGTTTCGATTTAATGTGTTGATTTAACATACGTATCTCCATGAATGAGGTTAAAGTATGTGTATATTGTATTTTCAGGTAGTCCATTCCAATGTTTGGTTGACAACATCGACGGAGGCTTCGTGTCCGTGTATGGAACTGGTCTCGTAGGTGGCATGTCTGGAGAAAATGAGAGTTTTACTGTCGTATGTAAATCAGGAACTCTAAGTAAGAAAACTACCAACTAATTAAGTTAATTATAAACATCTGCAAACTGGTTTGACCTAAACAGAGCTTTCAAAGGAGAATCGTAGAATACCTTGCCCAAACATAATTGATAAAACATTTCGTACTTTCATGGAATTCTTTTCAGATTTAATCACTACCAAGCACCAAACACATTTTCTTCTTACAGATTTAATGAACATAGTATATTTATGCATTTTTTACAAGCAGTAAGCTTTTTTACCGTCATGCCTGTAAACGGAAGTCCCGAAAGAAGAAATAGGGAAATTGTCATTATGCACAAAATGAAATGTCTTTTGTCGGAGATTCAGTTGGTATTGTCAGTGTATGTTAAAGTTGGTATTGTTCTCATGATGTTCTATTGAGACGGAGTACAACAGCATATCGTCAAAGATATGGTAACTGATATAACTGATGGTATTAATTACTGTCCACAGGGGATGTACAAGTGACTGTTGATGGGCCTGCTCGCACTGACGTAAAACGATCCGACCAAGGAGAGCACGCAACATTTACATATCTTCCAATGACCCCAGGAGCATACAATATCAACATTTCATATAAAGGAAAACCAATTAAGGGGTCACCTTTCCAGGCTAAAGTCTCTGGTATGTATCTTGTTGAACCCGATGATTTTTGCACCTCTAAAATGCATGTGTTTTCAGCTATTGCTTTAGATAAGATATATAATTATGTTGTCTATCATTGACATACTGTTACGTAAATTATGTTTCTATGGTATATACTTTACTGTGTTTCCACCTTAATAGAGAAACTTAGCTTATATGCAATACCGACCTTCTGTCTTTGTACGGCATGTGCCCATCTGGTATTTCTTTTAATTATAACGGTCAAAAGCTTAACTTAACAACAAGGTCGGGGCATCAAAATTTAAAAACTGGATGCGTTATGTTTTATTTAAATGACGCAATAGATTATTTATGTCTGCTTTACTTTGAGTGTCTGGGCTCGCAATCAGTTACAATGACATTAAAGGTCTGCATTTAAATATATTATGTTTACTGTTTGAACATGTTCTGTAGTATTACATAGATAATGACAACATGTCTATCATTATGCTAAATGCTTGTTATTAGGCATAACGGAGTACCTGCATTGTTCAATATAGTGCATAGTTTGAAAAGCATACCCATATCTTAACTAGCTAATGAGGTACAAGAAATTGGTATCTCGTGAAAAAAATGAAACTTCGTATCACTTAATGAAATGAAAACGAGGGCGTGTACGTATTTTAAAGATGGAATGAACTGTACGATTAGCGAAACTGAACAAAACACCAACACCTGATTGCAAGTCCGATAAAAATAAAGACAAAATGTTTTCGAAAATGATGCGAAACTTTTGACAAATGGAAATTAAATTTTGAATCAAAACACAGCACGAGTGCTGAAAAACAGTAAAACAAACTCTCTAGAAATCAGAATTTTTTGAAAAGACGTTTTTTTAATCCATAGCGAAGGACTGTATGGACCTGAAATTATATGCGATGGAGTCAAGTTAATATATGAAAAATATGTTAATATGAATATTTACCTATATATACCATGTATATTCATGTTTATCAGAAATTCGTGGCGAGAAAAAAAATAGGACGGTAAATTGATTATCATTCCATATAATACGATAGGTTTGTGCTCGCTCAAAGTAATTCCATAGAAAAAAAAACAAGTTTCATTTCTGCATACCGGTAAAGCAAAGTAAACTACAGAAATTCTATTAATTGATTGCCTTACCAGGATGAAGGGTTGGTCAAATTACATTTGTTCATTGGCATCTTTCCAGGGTTGATTTCACTCTTAGAAAACAAAACCTGTCTAAGTTAGTTATCTGCTGCATTTATACACGTGTGTATATTATATATACTGAACAGTGATCTCATTTCATTTGCTCAAGATTACCGCTTAACAAGTCGATCTCATTTTACCATGCCAAGTTGCAATAGTAGGTGAGTTACATAAACTATAAACTTAGGCTTAAAAGAAAACAGGTATATCAGCCCAGGTATGCTCAGGTAGATCCATCGTGGCCCATTGCTCTATTACTCAAACAGGTTAACTCATGCTATTTTCAAAAACGCGTTTGTAATACAGAGCGATAAGTTGAATAGAAAGTATACGTGCAAAGAATTGTCTGTCTTGTATGCAAGCGCTTTGTCTGATAGTTTGCAGGTAATGTAAGATGTATTACGGTCCGTTTTAATTTAGATTCCAAGCAATGAAGACCTGAATATTTCTTGGTCTTTAAAGTTGCTCATTCAGACAATTGGTTTTATTGTCTGAATGAGCAAGTTTAAAAAACAAGAATTATTTATTATAATACCATATAAATAATAATATTGTACAAGGAAATTCACTGACTTATAAGTCATGAAATATGTGGTTGACATGAAAGTATCATCTTAATTGGTTGGCCTTTTTAATGAGTACTATTGTAACACTATTGTAACAATTCCCTAGGAGGTAATACTACAATATACCCTGATTTATTCCGACGAGGTGATTCTTATATACGTACAGAATATAAGTACTCCAGATATTAAGTAATTATTCAGCGACTTATATGTGTTACTTACTCAGCGAGATTTATTCGGTCATTCAATTACGTAGTAACCAGTTGAACATCAAAGAAATAGTTCAAGGAAAAAAGAGAACAAAATTAATCTATAGTGAAGGTATTCATTTCATCGCTGCAATTTTACCAATTAGTATTTATATGAATGATTTATAAGTCGTCCGTCATGTGCAAGTGTTACGTAGATACCCATCTTGATACAGGTTGGTATTCGCTGACAAGACAATATTAGTAGGTAGCTCACTGCAGGAACAATTCCCCCAACAATTGTTGATTCAAATTGTGTTGCGTAAAAATTCTTGTAACTGCCAGAATAGATTTACCAAACGTTATAGATCATAGCACAATATGGAGACGTGTTCCAATGTTGCTGTTTTGGAGCATATTATGAGATCAAGGACTGTGTGTACATGTAGACGAGCCCAAAATGTTGCATCGTGAATCATTACTGAAATGATTTTTATGTCTGTTTTACTGGTAGTCATTTCGCATCACATATGATAGTCTGTCCTGTTTTTTTCCCAATTAAGTAAATAACTTATACTTCGCATCAGAAACGATTGCATAGTAAATTGTGGTTTTGCATTATGCCAACACAACTGACATAAATTCAGGAACAAGTAATGAAGATTTCATTTTCTTAACAGCTTTTCTAGATCTTGCTTACAGGGATGCGTGATGAATGCTTTTTTATTTCAGGTGTTGTACAATAAGCGTATAATTTGTTACATCAGAAATTCTTATTTCTGTGAAAGTTTTGGGAGTGGATTCTAAGCGCACTATAAATCTAATTACGTTACTCATAATTAAGTCGAGGATACAAAACCATGTAAGACAAGAAGTGCTGTATTCATTCAGAATGGGTTTGCGCGTCAGTTTTAGTAGAAAATATTACAAACCAGTTTGAATGCTTAGTGATAGGTGACTGTTCTACCTGCGTTTTTAGACTACCAAACCACATAAGAAGTAAAAGTATTGTATATATAGTCTACGAAATTTCTGAATTGAGAATAATTGGGCAGTAATATATCTATTTTACCCCGCAGTTACCAGTGTCATACTGAGCTATATTGAGTGGTTTATTTCCAATCATTTGTTCTGCCACTGGCCAGGTTTGAAAAGCATTCAATTTATAGATAAAGTATAACGTATGATTAGTTTTGGCAGTTAGTTGGGATCATTATGATATAATATATAATATAATACCATTGTTACTATTCGACAATAGTGTATATGTTATTATTATGTTATCGCACGTATTTGCGATCACCAATTATTACCCATATGAAATATCTATAATTGGTAAAACAGTTTTTGTTCTAACTACAAACACAAATATTTACTATACTGAGCCTTCGATGTTTGTAGTAAGATATTCTAACTTATGCTAAACAAATCACAGTTGAGAAACGAACAATAAAATAAATGTAGATGTCTTTTGTTGAAAGTTACGTATGTATGTACACTGAGTCAAATTTATTTTGTTTTTAGGTGAAGGCCGCAAACGCTCTCAGATGTCTATTGCTAACTGCAGCGATTTTTCACTCAATGTTATTGAACCAGAAATTGTCGACCTTGTCGGTGCTTTGAAGAAACCAAGCGGTGCTATTGAACCATTTATCCTTAAGAAGATGGGTGATGGTCATTTAGGCAAGTAGTTAATTAAATATGGTGGTCTCTGATCTCCACATCCACAAGTATTCGCCAAATGACCATAACGACATTATAATCAGAAAGCAAATGCTAATTGTACTACGTTCCATTGTAGGAAATCGACTTCAGCCATGTTAATTTCATTCTATTTCGTTAATGTCTTTTATACTGTTGATGTCGTGAATGAATCTATTGTATATAATAAAATAAAAAAGCAACTTCCTAAAAGACAAAAAGTACCCTCCTAAGAGATATGAATCAAATTCTAAAAGGTGTACATTAATTTCAGGAATGGCATCATTCGCTCCAAAGGAAAGGGGTACCTATGAAGCTAAAGTTTTCCGATCTGACGAAAAACAAATCAAAGGAAGTCCGTTCAGGATCGATGTAGGCGATAAAGAATTTGCTCACGCTGCAAAGGTTCAAGTTACTGGAAACACCACCAAAGCCAATGCTAACACTCACAACAGTATGATAATCGATACTAATGGAGCCGGTAAGAATACTGTTTATGTCCATTTTTTAAAAATATGTTTTGCTGCAGACTTTACATGATGGATGCTCGGTAGAAAAAGTTCAATTGGCTTACTAGCGATAGGTTTACGGACCTCCAGTTCATGTATACGAGCCTGCGACGCGGTATATTTTGTTCGTGACGGTATTTACTTGGAAGAACAAGGTTAATTCCAGATCCAAGAAAACCACTGGCTAGGTTTAGTGCTCACCGATATAATGACTGATATGTCGTTTATAGGGTGAAGCTCGAAAATGGAATGTGCCAAAAATGTAACCGCTACCATATTTCTGATATATCTTCATCCTACTTTGACATACTTAGTTAACCAAATTTATAATGAATTTTGTCTTTTGTTGATCATTATAATGAAGAGAATCTTCTTCTTTCATGAGTTTTTCTTCTATGTACGAAACCATTCTGCAGTACTCGGTGTCTTACGATCTACAGAATATAAAAGCTTGAATGAAATGTGGCAATAAAACATGAAGTAGCAATGCATTCTATATTTAATGCGAGTTTGATTATACATATTTAAACGATACTATCTTCCTCGGTGTTTTTTGTAAGAACATTATGATGAACGACATAATTGTCTACTTGAAACAAGTATACACTGATCTAAATAGTATTGAAACTTTGATGTAGTAGCAGTGATTAAACATAAACGAAATAGCTTTTCTCAGAGTGGAAAGTACATTGTGAAATCAATGGTAGATTCAAAGTATTAAACAACAAGTGCCTGTGGCGAAAACTGTATCTTAGTTTCGACAGAACTCTTAACCAATGTTTATGTGCTTCATAAAAATTAGTGTACTTTGAAAGCAAATCAAAGACCTGAAGTGGTGAAAGTAATAACGTTTAATGAAATAAGTTAATTTTCCATGATGTTTTAAAAATTAGAAAACTAGAAATATAAATAGGCATCTTAAGATAGTTCTTGCATTGTTTTATTTTATTGTAAATGAACAATGTGAAATGTAACTTATGATTATACGGAACACATTGTCTTAATCACGAGACTGTTAACACTTATGATAAATAATTTCAGGATATGGTGGCATCAGCGTCGTTCTTGAAGGTCCTCACAGATCAGAACTTGAATACGAAGAGGTAGACCCAAGGAAGTACAATGTCATGTACAGTCCTCATGAACCAGGAATATACATCCTTAATATTAGATTTGCTGATGAGCACGTGACTGGTAAGCATACAATTATAGAAGATATAATTAAATATATACGGAGGGGCAAGTTATATAATATCACCTTATTCTATGATCAGGTCAGCTGATATTGTTCATGATCAGCGTGCTACCCTAACAAATAATATCAACATAGGATAGGTACCAGCACTGATGCTGCTAGTGATTCTGGGATGAATTAAAATGAAAACAGTTCACAAATACATCTTATTGAACTACATTTATTAACATACGTGTTGACAATTCCTGGTTAAACTATAAAAAAATGGAGTCGTTATTTTCAATGCGGACATCATTATTATTGAATTCTTGTTATACAGGCAGTCCATTCTTGTTGAATGTTGCTGGTGAGCCATCTGGACGTGTCCGTGAGACTGTCAGCAGAGAAATGGAACAGGCCGAAGCTGTGCAACCTGGAACAAGATGCGAATTCCTTTTAAAAATCCCAGGTAATAGATTGTGACAGCCAGACTCTGTTAAGTGATGTGTGGTAAATTGCATATGATTAGTACCCATTGATCGAGTTATTGATGATTATCATGCAATAACATTCTGTGACAGGTTCTGGTCAATCTTGCCAGAATATATTATGTGCGATTTATCTAGTCGATCTTTTATTTAGTACTGAACGTGTTTCATACCACCCACACATCAGTACGATATTGTACACTGGCTGTATCTTGGACTTAGCATGTTGTACACCCTTTAATAATTTGGCTGGAAAAGTACATTCTAAACTTTTTTCTGTTCAATGCTCAACTGTTCCTACAGCTGCAGATTTCTTGATAAACATTGAGTTTTAAAAAAGCTTATACTAGTTTATGTTCCACACATACATCAGTAAATATTTTCTAGGTTTATTACCCACATGATTGCCTCGTTTATGCGCATCGTAAGGAGCAACAACGTCTGGTATTTCGATACCTTTATCATTATTCAGCTTACTTTAGTTTTCCAAGTAAAATATTATCATAACTGTTCAACAAGAGATCTATAAACAAATTTATCCAGCAAGTTTATTACTATTTCGTAGACATAATTCAACATTCTTAAGACTTACAGTCGACGCTTATTCTGTTAAAACAGCAAGCGTGCATCTAACGAAATTCTCTAAGAATTACATTAGACAACATCGTCACCTAGGCATTAATTTGCAACCGATAACCATTCAGTAGGTAACTCAATGAATCAAAGCATGTTATACACTTCCAAGAAAATTTGACAACAATGTCGGTATTCCTCTATATGAGGAGAAGTTGCCAATTCCTTATGGAAATGTATAAGTCAGAACTGGTTAGAAACCCGTCCAGGAAGACAAGTTAGATGAACAGGCCGTCGTATACAACTGAACAAATTGTTAAAAACGGCATTACATCCAAATTAACGATTACACAAAGCAAGCTCACTTCATTCTAACAATACATGACGACAGGTCAACCGTCAAAGATTATTCCATTCGTTTTATCCAAATCAGGTACAAATCAAAATAGCCATTCAACAGATAACTCAATGAATTAGAGCAAACTCTTTTTATTCAAACAATGCATGATGGCATTGGTCAACTTGTCAACACTAATAAATCCATTGGTTTTAACTCAAATCAGGTACAAATCCCTTCGATATGGAAGCATCTATCACCGATCCAGATGGTCAGACAGAACTTTGTGAGGTGATGGACGAAGATGATTTCCATTACAGAATTAACTTTACACCCAAGGATGCCGGCATTCATATTGTCAGTATCAAACACAAGGGAATGCACATATCAGGTATGTTTGACGACACAAAACAATTTGCCACCCAAAGTTCAACTTAAGTTAATTTACGCTTTGGTCTATGTGCATGTATATATATATGATCAGAATATGTACTTATGAATATTAAGTAGAATTAGAGGTCGTTTCTTAGTTTATGAAGTACATGATATATTATTCGAATTAAATGGACGATAACGGTTATTATAAAGTAATCACTTGATGGTTTTAATACTCGACTGTCTAAAGTGGCTGTTTATACCCAATAACAGGTGCTTTGTTTTTCAATAATCTATTTTTATGCAAGTAGACCATTTCCCAGTATGACATGGTGTTTGCTTGTATTACAGGAAGTCCCTTCCAGTACACCGTAGGACAGTTGAAGATTGGTGGAGCCCACAAGGTACAAGTTGGAGGTCCTGGGTTAGAAAAGGGAGAAGCCGGACAAGACAGTAAGTTTATGCTTAATAAAATCATGAATGACAATTTCATTTTCATTAGTTTTAATGCCATTTTTAGCTCACCTGGCTCACCAGAGTGCCAAGGTGAGCTCTTAGGATCGAGCTATATCCGTCGTCGTCCGTCGTCAAAAGGTGTGTTCCTTGCATGAGGTACTACCAAAGTTGTTCGAAGAATTCCATTCCATGCAGAACTCTTCAAAAATTATCTTCTCACAAACCAGAGGATCTAGAGGTTTGATATTTAGTGTGTAGCATTGCCCAAGTGGACCTCGACCAAGTTTATTCAAATTATTGCCCTAGTGTCAAAATTGGCCCCGCCCCGGGGGCACTTTATTTATATAGACTCTAAAAAAATTTGTCCAAAACCACAAGGTCTAGAGCTTCAATATTTTGTATGTGGCATTGTCTAGTTGACCTCTACCAAATTTGTTCAAATTATGGCCCGGGGTCGAAATTGGCCCCGCCCCGGGGTTTATTCTGTTTCATATAGGATTTTTTTTTTAAATCTTCTCTGAAACCAGTTGGCCTAGAGCTTAGATATTTGGTATGTAGCATTTTCTAGTGGACCTCTACCAAGTTTGTTCAAATTATGGCCGCGGGGTCATAAAATTGGTCTTGCCCCGGGGTTTATTCTATTTCATGTAGGAAAATTTTAAAAATCTTCTTCTCTGAAACCAGTAGGTCTAGAGCTTAGATATTTTGTATGTGGCATTGTATAGTGGTCTCTACCAACGATATTCGATTTATATAGGCCCATACAGGAAAATTAAAATATTCTTATCGTTCAAAACCATGAGGCATTGGGCATCGATATTTTGGATGTAGCATTTTCTTGTGGATGTCAACCAAGTTTGTTCAAATCATGGCCCCATGGTCAATATTAGCCCGTCCTTGAGGTTAGATGATTTCAACAACTATTTAACAGTCGGGGTATATAACTCTTTACCATGTCAAATAATTTCCCTTGATTTAATTATCCCTTAGTGTTACAATACCAGTTCTCCTAGACTGTATTCTAAACAGTACTAACTTACCCTTCCACAATGAACCGGTGAATTCACCACATACGGAGGAAAGTCGACAATTTTGGTCAAATTTTCATGAAAGGGTACGATCTGTCGCGACTGAGACTTGAACCCCGATCGCCGATTTACAAGTCCGGCGCACTAACCACTGGACCACTGTCACGACGGGCAAACTTTCAGTGGACCATGTGATAATATAGTGAATCAAACCCTTATTCACTGCAACAATTTGTTTTATAAATGTATTATCTGCGTGAAAATGTGCATTATGTCAAATCTTCAAATTTTTAAAATACAAAGACGCATTTGATATTGTACATTTTATCTATTTCTTCACAGATCATTTTAATATCTACACACGTGAGGCTGGTAGTGGTACATTGAGTGTTGGTATTGAAGGTCCTGGTAAAACAATCATCAAGGTCGAAGAGAGACCACATGGTTTCCTCGGTGTATCTTTTAACAGCGACAAAGCAGGTAAATTTATTGAATCATATAAGAATGATGTAAACGAAGGTTGATCGGTTTGCCTTCTCTTTTATTTATCTGTTGTTTGACGGTCCGTTCCACAGTTATGGTTATTTCAGAGCCGCCCAAGACACCCCCCCCCCCCCCCCCCCCACACACACACACAGTGAGAGAGAGAGAGAGAGAGAGAGAGAGAGATTATTATCCCGACCCATTTCGAATAGTTTTTACTGGTTCGTTATCTTGCCATGTGTACATAAAGCACCAATACACACCTCACCCGCTTCCTGTGATTTTCTTGACACAGAACTTTCATTCAGTAGTCCAGTACGTTACCTCTAGACCACCAATCATCCCTAGCCTTCTAAATTTTAGAAACAATGTGTTTATTTTTTCTGAATAATTTCCTGCGATACTGACACGACTAGATGCACTCAAAGCTATTAATAAGCTAACATTCAATCAACTTATTATTGTATACGTCCATAAATATCAACAATTGTGTTTTCATGTTTGTTAAGGCCAAGCTGCACTTGTAATTCCTTTATATTCTCAAGTTTGTAATTTTCTGATTAATCTCTAGATATTTGATATACCTCTGTAGATATTTTTGTGATTCTTGTTTGTGAATATTGTCTACTTTTTGTGCTAAAGTACTGTTCGTTTCGCATTCAACCAATACATTGAAACTGATAGAATAATGTACCGCGTTTCATAGACTAATAGGTAAACAAAGGGACATTAGGGCGGAGTCTTTAATGTGGAAATAACTTCAAAAGATGTTTCAATAGGTTGTCAAAATCAAGAGAAATGATGTTGATGATATAATTAATGATAATTGTTGCAGGAATGTATGGTATTCACATCAAATTCAATGATGAACATATCCCAGACTCACCTTTCCGTGTTAACGTATCACCAGATGGTGGTTCAGCAAGACAAGTTACTGTTCATGCTCTCAAAGATAGAGGTTTGTCGGTAAGTATCGTGACAAATACCTTCCCATTTTGTTGATTTTTGTTCCATTAAATACATAATGTTCAATGGGCTAAGCTTTGGATAAGTAATCCGAAGGTCACGTGTTCGAATGACACCAAGGCACGTTACATCACATTGTCACACACCTAATAAAGTGCAAGACTTTATTAATAACCAAGGAAATAGACAACAAGCGTGATTAATATAATTCTATGATGTAAGGTTTATGACCCTGTCACTCGAAATGGCGTAAGGACGGAAGTGTTAACTCTACCCGTCCGTTCAAAGTTTGGTTTCCGCATTTTCCTGACTTTTTTTTAATTTTAAGAAATACGTATAAAAGCATAAATACCATTATTTTTTCAACTAAACTGATAGCTCAGATACCAGTCAACTGAGTCTAAATTTCTATGTCTTTTTTGTTGTGCATCGTCCCATTTTATGCAAAGCAATCACGTTGTATGTAATGAACTAAAAGAAAAAAAAGGAAAATTACATAATCCGGGATCGAGGTCGCAGAGCATATTTTAGTTTTGACAGTCATTGATTCGTATATACTAGAATATTTTTTATTTTCATTTACATATTTTGAATTTGGAACGCTGTTCGCGAATCGCTGGCTGCAGATTAGATAATACCGTGTTATGCAAACATTTGCATGGGTATATACATTGTAGTTACACTGGAAATACTTATATTTATTTCAAACATATTATTTGTTCATTGGTTAAAATGTAAAGTATTGGTTATATTATGATTCTGTGTCATTCATATACCATTTCGTATCGTCCCGTATTAATTAAATGTATCTGTGTCTAGCAAGCGTTTAGCTAAATAGCACCAGATTTAAAGTACATGTATAAAGAAGCTCAGAAAATGGGCGACGAATAAAATGAACATTCGGTGTTAAATTCTGTAATTATATTTCTGATGATTTTACAGAACAAATATTATCGATTTTCTTAACAATAATTGCCTGTCAGTTGTTTTTTCATTTAATCGGATATCGTGTTGGCTACGTTTTAAAATCTAGGGTGTGTTATAACAACGACATGAAAAGCATTTTAATCCGTGACTTCCTCTGATCAAAGTATATGGTCGTATTTTCGGCTCGCTTGTAATGTCTGGTCAGAAAACAATGACTGTATTACTACATCGTATTATTACATGAAACATACGCTATTATTTTTTCAGACATATGTTCTGCAGGTTTGTGCTCTATAAAGAGCAATGGTAACATAATATTTGGTTTGAACATAGACAGTCTATGAATATCTAAATTGATGTCGTAAAAACACATTTCTTTCTTTCTACATAACACCAATACTGTATATTTATATGCGCCATGTGCCTAACTATATTGGCTTTCGATATTTAACATTATAAATGTAAGATTTTTTCTTCATTTGTCATTACAACCGTACGCATGTCATCATTATAGATAAGCTTTTGTTTTGATATTTCATTCTTTTAATATTATGATTCAAACATCATTATGTCTATCATTTCATTTATCTAAAATTAAAATTGCTGAGCAGTGATACGCATACACTAAAAGAAACTTCAAATGTAACTTACAAACTTGCTGAATGCGTGCGCTTTTTGTTTGTCTTGTGTTTAAAATATACATACAGCCGAATATGTTCTATAGGGAATCATGTATTTATTTCCGATAAAACCAATCATCAATTACACAAATACATAGTTGAAGTGTATAAACTGACTCGTTTTGACTCTGTTATCATCTTGCTTACACTATGTCATATTCTGAGCGATTTGAACCTGTGCTTTTTGAGCAAATCAGTATTTTGAGATGGGCGGAGTCTGTTTCCTGAGGTGGGCGGGATCTAAATTTGTTTCTGAGTGTCCAAATAAGTTATGTCTCTTTACATGACGATTGACTGTAATGCTCAAGTCTCAATTAAGTGTCTGTTCGATTTTTTTCTGTTCTGTTTAAGGAGGCAATTGTTGCACGAGCAAATTTCGGTCGGCTCTCTACTTGGACAGTTTGTATAATAAAAACAAAATCTACATTTGTCCATGGCAATGTATAAATAATGCCACATATTGTGTTATAGTCGTTAGTTTTATTTATTATTCTATTATTATTATATACTAGTAATTTTATTTATTCAGATGTGATAGTTTTGGTTTCAATGGTTATTATTTTGTTATTAACGTTTTGATGGGGCTCAATTATGGTGTTGTAATTTATGTTTTTTTTATACTATTTTTTCCTTAGAGTACACTTGTGAACAATGTTAGTCAATGATGTTTTATTTTGTTTGTTTCCATGCTTTTTCGAAAACAGAGGTGACTATAGCTTTAATTTGCGAAGTACTCACTTATATCATTGTAGCAATAAGTACGTACATGCATCGTATTATGGACTTATTTATGAAAATATTTGGTTTATATTTATTTAGTTAAAGACAAACAGCTGAGAATTGAATATTTAAGAGTTGTGAGTTTCGTTTTAAGCGAATACTGTAGCTGACTGTATGAGATTGTTTTCTATAATCGAATCATTTTATCAATTATTTGAAATGCGGATACATCGAATTCGCTTCCTTCGTTGTCTGTTTATATTTTTATTTAGTTATTGAACACAGACATGTTAAATTTATTTCATGCGTATACTTAGGTATTTTTATGAATGTCTAGTACATGTATATTGACACACGTTTCTATTTTCTAGATTGAGAAGCCAGCCACTTTCACAGTATCATTCAACGGAGCTTCCGGTAATCTCCATTCATATCTTCGCACGCCATCTGGTGGACATGAAGATTGTTTTATCCAAGAAATGGACACTGGATTGTTTGCTATAAGGTGAGTACACTGACTGTTAAAATTATATCAACTCAATAATTGTCTTTGAGCCGAGTTGTAATGTATTCTTTTTACAAATGAAATCACGCCAATTTTACATTGGTCTCCATGGTGTGTTTCGTTACCTTGTGGTCCCGAGACGGGTTCCTTTAGGACCACAGTCCTGTAAACGTTAGTTCACAATTTTTGTACACGTTAATGAGACGGATAATTCGGGTATGTTTTAACTATCTATATAACGTTGGACGTTTATAAAGCCCGTGTCTAAAACTAGTCAGAATACTTTCTCATCAAACAATGATAATGTTCTATGAACAAGGCACGAGCAATCAAAGCTTCCAGTACCATACATTATGAACTTAACGTAACTTCTACAAACAAGTATATGTATTTCACTAAATGACCATTTTCTGTTCCCACTTGCTACAAATTGGTCTCTAACTAGATCAGTGTACATGTGTATCAGTTGGCGACCAGTTGTTAACAGAACAAGTTGATTATAGATGAATGTCACTGGCTGATTTGATAATACTTTGGTGTAACCAGAATAATCTCACAAACTATTTCTAAATACTTGCCAGAATGTATTGTACAGAAGTATACTGTACTTATATTTTAAGTGTCTTTGCCAATATAATACACAAACGCTGTCTACTGCCAATAGTTATACGTAGGTACTAGAGAATATGCCAATGTGCAAATATGCAAAATAATTAGTCATCTGCAATTGACGTCGGTGATTTTTATCTTTTACCTCATCCTAGGAATCTTGTTTTCACTTTTCAAAATTAAGCATGTTCAAAGTCCTGGAAAATCTCAGATTATAAAGTCAGATTTCTTTTTACTTATAATATTAAGTGTATAATTTGCTGAATTACATACATTTAATTGTTTTACTAGTAGCTACAGCTTGGGTTGCAATACCAGTTTTTTTCGGTTAAGATGTTTAATCTAACGCGTGTGTACTTTATGATCATAAAATGGGATTATTTCGTTCGAGGACATTTATTTGGTATTTCTATTTAGAAACAATGTCCTTGGTGAATGGCATTACTAGCATGTTTCATATTGTGTCTAGGTAAACACTTTAATCAGACAAGTACATGCACGCATTTTGCATGTCCCATAAGATAAAGATTACAGTAATTTTCCGTTCAGACATTTATTTTTTGTTTGACAATCGATTGTAGAGTGTTGGAAAATTTTCACTTCCATACTTGCCGTCAAAATGGTTTACATTTTTTACCTTGTAAAGAGATTATCAATCCATTCAGACGCAGTTACTGTCTATGCTAAATTGTTTGTATATTTGTTTCAAATATTTGAGTGAGTGTGGAATAATTGTATTTTATTCTGTTAAAAAAGATGATATAGGTAATTTATTAATAATGTCAATTATTTTTACGATTCAAAATCATAGTTGCTATTGTTATCGTGAACAATGAAGTTTTGATCGATGTCTGCTTTTGTAGAGCTTTGGGAATAATTTACCAATAATAATGAAACGTGCATCTATAGAAAATAATTATATTTGTGATTGAAGTAAATAGAGTTTGTAATAAGAGTTTCACTTACGCCAAACAGTCGCTGATCTTCAAAATCAGTGTCTGCATAGTCTAGCCGATAACGCATTCTATAACAAAGGCTCGTTGCGCGACCTTGACAAGGTCGGCTATGATCGTTCAGCCCCGAGAAGTATGAACAGGCTTAATTACATGACCGTACGTTGTTATTGACAGATGTCAATATAGTTATATTGTTTTACCATATTTTCTAGATTTATTCCAAAAGAGAATGGTGTACATTATGTCGATGTTAAACTTAACGACGCTCATGTACCAGACAGTCCGTTCGCTGTTATGGTTGGATCAGTGGCTGCTGATCCTGCTATGGTTCACGCTCATGGTGATGGTTTAGAAAATGCTAAGACAAGTAAGTAGTATTTGTGAATTATTGTTATACTCTCATTGATTTCGGCGTAGGGCCGGTGGCCTTAAATATCTCAATGAAGAATTGTATAGCTTTTCCAATACGTAACTGGTCTGATGAACTGAGACCTGCAGAACTCAGCAGTTTTGATGCTAGATATATACTCTAAAAAACCTGAAAACCGGATTCCCTGAAAACTGGAATCCCCTGAAAATCGGATGATAATTCAAGACTCATTTTTTTCGGAATTGATCATAAGTTCTCCGAAAACCGGACTTTTGGCCCAGTCCGGGAGGATACGGCTTTCAGGTTTTTTTTTATTATATACATGAAATGACGCGTTGCTGTATGTATAAATATGTGTCTGAAAGTGAGGATGTGTCCTGATTTCTCAATGATGTCAGCTTTTAATCATGTTGTTGATTGAGAAGTTGGAATAAACCAGGAATACGTGGTAATGGTCTTCATATAGTCCTGTTAGCCTGGGATTGTGCGACTGAATTTAATAAAAGAACTCCAATGTGCGTTCATCAATCATAGAAATGAACCGTTTGCCCCAAAGCCGTTTGTAAGATTTTAGATTAACCTGGAAGTAACCATTGAATTCAAAGTGAGCAATGCTTAAATTAGGTATCTAGTATCATATTAACATATCTGGTACTGGCACTGTTCAGGTACTGGTAAGACCATATGACTCAATGTAGAGTTCTCAATTGTTTACCATTTATTATGAAAGAAAATAACAATAGTGAGTACTCTTTATTTCAGACCAAAAAGCTAAATTTGTTGTCAGAACAGCTGGATCAGGCTCCGGATTCTTGGCCTGTTTTATTGATGGTCCTTCCAAGTCCGCTCTTAGCTGTAAGGAAGTCGATGAAGGATATGAATTTAGTTATACACCATTTGCTCCAGGAAAATACCTTATTACTTTAAAATATGGAAATATTGGTATCGCTGGAAGTCCTTATCAGGCTGTTGTAACAGGTAAGCATTATACAGCAATAGCAAAAATAGCAACAACCATAGTTTAGTATTTAATCTATACATGCATACACTTGATTCCAAGCAAATAACTAGCTTACGCATTATGTGCATTGTCTTGTTTTTAATTGATTATCTCCCTTGCCATATTGCCTTTGTTTTGGTGTCTTTTATTGGCCTTTAATTGGTGCTCTGTTTTTATAATATTTTGTTGAATAATTAAATAATCCTTTGGAATTCAGAATATAATTTAATTGTCCTGATTACTGCTGTCAGCTTTCTATCATAACGTTGATACGAGAGTTCTAACAAATCAGGCACATTAATGGTCTTCATAATGTCCTGTGAGCCGAGTATACAACGAGCTCATTGGTTCGGGTGAAGACAACATCTTTGTTCAAAACTCTGACTTTCTAATCCTGAAATGTTTTGGTATTCCAAAATTTAAGTTTATATTGTTTGTGTACCACCCAGGAACTGGACGTAAACCATCCCCCATTTTGGAACAGTCATCTATGGTTGTTGAGACTGTTGAGAAGAAGCCAGGCTCCAAGGTGACCAAGAAATTCCGCGGTGATGCCAGCAAAGTGGTTGCGAGAGGACCTGGTATTAAGAAGGCTTTCTTAAACAGATTGCAAAATTTGACGCTGGATGTCAGAGACGCTGGTGTGTATTCTCTTTGTTTGATTGAATTAAACAAATGCCGCCAACGGTAACGTTAATACCTAAGTTAATCACTTAGCCTATGCAAGTGGATATTGTCAATACGAAAACTGTTATAGTATAATAAAGCAAATAAACATTTAATAGAAGTAACATGAAGTGTAAACACTGTATTTCTGTTTTCACTTGTTGACTTTTATAATTACATATTTGTCTATACATGCATATCCAAAACATTAATTCATGTATATGGTGCTACAACGTATATTTCTAACATTTCTTTTTTTTTACTTTAAGGTAACGCCATGTTGACTGTAGGTATGATAACCCCATCCGGTAACCCTGAAGCTGAACTCACAGTTAAAAAATCAACCAATACTTCTTACACTGTCGCTTACAATTGCAAAGAGCCCGGAGAGCATACACTTAGCATCAAATGGGGCGATGACGATATCCCAGGCAGTCCTTTCAATCTTCATGCATAAACAACGCACGCCTGTAATTGGATGAGGCAAATTGTGTGATATTATTAAAACTGTATCAGTTCAAGAAACCCGAGTTCCATTCCCCATCTCCCATATTCTGACGTCGTAGTCATGGTGATGACTACTGCGGTTCATTGTCCCTTATTATGAATAGAGGGAGAAACTATTACTTATGACCGTTCATTATTAAATTTATGAAATGAGAGTGAACACTTTTCGAGACGATCTCTTGTACAAGGCTGTATATGAGTGTAGAATAGAATATTGGAATGATATACGCTTTCTGTTACGATTATTATAACACAGAGAGGGTGTTTTAGTCTTGTTTCTATATTATGCTATGCAATGAGTTGACACTGTGATTTTGAAAGTTTCGAAATGCTATAAACATGTTTATTGCAAGAGATTTAGATAAATATATGAATGGGATAAGTTGATGTTGGAACCCTATAAGGCTATCATTGTTTTCCATTTCAATTACCTTAGAAGTGATTAATTGACTGTTTGTAAATATTAATTAAAGCATGTTATTAATCGTAATCATAGCAAATTAGTAAAATACAAAGTAGAACTACCTAGCTCATTTACATATATTGGTTAAAGTAGATTAGGAACTGAATGTATTTTTATTTCGTCTTCAAAGATATTCTTTGAAGATAACGCTTTCTTCTGTGCAATGTTATTTATTTTATTTATTTTGTCTCCACTGAACAATCTATGAAAGTATGTGCGTGCAAAACAAAATATTTCTTTAATGATATTTTCTTGGGATGTATCGAGTGAACAGCTGATTACACTTCATTGTTGTTCTGGTACATACTTTATTGGAAGGTTAAGAAACCATACAGACATTTTGTGCATGGAATGGTGAACTGTCTGGGATTGTTTAGAAAAATAAAACATCGAAAGACAACACGTGTTCTTTGTTTTGTCTGTTTTTGTATTTTATGAAATAAACAAAACATCCCCTCGCTATGCTTAATTGTGAAATAAATAATATCTCAATACCTACCAGAACAAATGTCAGATATTTTGATAAATCTGAAACAAACAAATTGATAAGCAGAAACAAAAAAAATAAAGAATTGATTTTCAGCACAAATCTGAAAACTATAAAACAGCGACCCGCCTTCGTGGTGAAGTAGTTGAGATCGCTGACTTCAAATCACTGTAACCTCACACTCATAGAGGGTCGTGGGTTGGAGCCCAGCTACACATGTCTCTTAATGTGAGAATGTAGGCATTTGCTTACGTAGGATGGGTGTCTAGTATACTGGTTCTTCACAGGAACGGTGGTTAGGACTGTTAAAAAAGGGCGTATAACTCAAAACAAACAAAATCACTGTAACCTCACGTAATATTTTGATACGTGCTCTTATCAGATGGTGAGGGGCGTATTTTCGAATACCAGCCACTCTGAAATTCACTGTTTTGAATAGTTATCTTGTATGATAACATGGATATGTTTTGAAAGTATGTTTTATTTTTATCCAATTAACTGAGTTAGAATTAAATCACGTATAGAACATGGATTGCCTCTTCATTAATTCCATACTTACTATTGTTACCTGTGCTTCCATTCGTTTTTGAAATATAAATGATGTCCAGTGCTTGAATTAACTAATAACAATTTAAAAACCCACATTTGACATTTTTAGTGTGATTTGCAAAAGTATTGTGTCATGGTATATTTGTGATCAAAGGGAAAAAGAAATAACAAGATTATTTTAGGACAATTTTAGCCAAGTTCTTTAATCATTTCCAAAGTTGTGAGGTTTTAAAGACAGAATAAAATGAGTTTTGTTCAAACCGGCGACATTAACCAGCGACTGGGCTTACTATAATTATCATTGTTTTTTTTCAGTATTTTATTTCCCTTTTACATTTCCAGTTCTTTGATTTTCTGGACTTTTCGAACTATGTTTTATCGTCATTTGATTCTAATCAATAAATCATTTAAGAAGGCTGTACATAGTATACGTGAAATTATATTCATTTATTCACGTAAATAGCGAATAAAGTAGCATTATTCATAATTTAACCAACAGTTCAACACATTAAAATAATTATGCAAAAATCTTTCCGTATTTAAAAATATATGACACTCGCACCAAACAATAAACAGAAAAAGATCATTTTATTTAATAATAAAGCACTACACAGATTTTTCAATATTTATTACAATAAATGACATAAAATAATGAGAGCATAACCATTTCAATTCAAGTCTAAGTCATTAATAATTACTTGTAATTGAATCAAGGATTTATACACTGTTTATATACATGTTTTATACAATGTATTTGCATTTACTAAACATAAGACAAAATATTAGTAATAAAAGATGTTATCTCGAGTTTGCGTATCTAAATTGAGTCCTACAAGCTTACAGCACAGAACACAATCTTACCGAGTATACTGGTTTTCAAAAGGAGCAATCAATCAGAATAACAGTATTAATTGTACACATTTTATCTCTCATTTGTACAATTAAAAGGGTCACGATATTCACCTTGTTCCAGAACGCAAAGTTTTTATTAGGGAGGGAGGGGGAGAGAGAGAGAGAGAGAGAGAGGGAGAGAGAGGGAGAGGTAGAGATAGAGGGAGATAGATAGATAGAGGGAGAGTGGGGGAGAGTGAGGGAGAGAGAGATAGAGGTAGAGTGAGGGAGAGTGAGGGAGAGGGGGGAGATTTACAGGAGAACCGAGCATTTGAATACCTAATTCTTTGGAATAGTTTTTTTCCTGGTTCTTTATCGCGCCCGATGTAAAACATCGATACACACCTCGCCCTTTTCCTATGATTTTCTAGACACAGTACATGTACTTGGTTTGGTAATTGGAATTGGGACTCTGAAAAGGCGTCCCTGTGAAATTGGAAAGGCTAAGCCATGAATCGTACTCAACCTCGACTCGACCTTTAGTTTAGTAGTCCAGTGCATTAACTCTCGATCACCGACCTCTCCAAACGTAAAGAGAACGTGTAAACAACGAGAAAAGAACTGTCTATAAAGTAAGTCTGCAAAACAAAGCACATGCGAGGGTTGGTTATTCGAAAAGCTCTAAAAAACGTCGTTCTTTGATATGTTTGCCTAATATTGCGAACGAGTAGTGGCTTACTTAATTAATATACATACAATTCTCTAATTTTATAAAGTTCACAATTTTATCGAACAACCCTCGTATACTTATATCACACTATGTTTTCGACGATAACATGCCAGACGAATATTGAAAATTTAGACCCAGGGGAATTAACAAGCGTATCGACAGCATTGAATTTTCTCAAAATTTATTTTATGTTGTGTGACAGATATTTATAGATTAGGTATATTTCTGTCTTGACAACTCCTTGCGTCTCAATATAAATAGTAACTTCGTGTATTCGAAACAAGTCGCCGTTACCATTAAACTCTCATACGATCATGGTACAAAAAGCCAGTCCGGAAACACATTCAAATGATAGTGATACTATACGCTCTTATTTGAACATAGTCTGTACATCTTTTACGTGTAAGGCCTGGAGAAGAAGTATAATGTACATCTTTTACGTGTTAAGGCCTGGAGAAGAAGTATAATGCATGTACAACAAAGTGTAACTAACAAAGTACATACTAGTTTGAAGCCATTTTTTAACAAGAAAGTGTGACTAAACCTGTATCTAATAACATGATAGATTAATTTACCAAGCCGACGATTTATTCTAAGCATTTTTTTAATCAAAACAATAATTATATAACTTAGGCCGTTAGTATTCAAAACATTTCTATGTCCTTAAATAACAGACCTAGATCTGTCAATGATCCGCCAAATTGAAAAAAAGGAATGCTTTAAAATTCAAATAATACGTAGGAGCTATGACTTAGGAGATTATTTAATTAACAAATATATATAATTAAACATATATAAAATGTTCGCCATTGACTCATCAGGGCATTAATAATAAAATGACGTCAAAATTTACGTAGTTATATAACAACGTCCGTCAAAATTTACGTATTATATAGTTACATTCATCTAAAAAAGAAACGCTTATCTCTATTTATAATTAAACATATAGAGATAAGCGTTTCTTTTTTAGATGAATCATGTTTTACGGATTGCTCCTTTCTTGTTTAAGGTATACTAGTACCTTTTGTCATATAAAAAGAAATAAAAATTTTCTGTCGCCGTTGGATGATAATTAAACTGAGAATGCACTTTAAGAAATATCGAGGTAACACCCGTATACGCGTGGTACTGTAAGCACGAAGGAAATAATTGTAAAAAGAGGTTGTACTCGAATTATCTCAACTTTAAAATAAATGAAGCCCTTACCAACACAGATAAACACATTCACATAATTACATTCAGCAATAAGGTTCTATCCACAAAGATAGTGTCTCCTATTCATGAAGAACGTCACATTTATTTAAGAATGCCCACATTTCCCGACTTGGAAAGTCTTCAAGGCTGACTTTTCCTCCAGTAGGCATACCGGTAATTGAATTTTTCTGACAATGCGTTGTGTGATTAATATCCAAGCCTATAAACGTCTAGCCTGTGTATCTTGTCGCGATGTTTAAGAAATTAGGCTTCATTCGATGGTGCTGTTTGTAAATTAACCTGAACAACTTTCCTGTTTATATTGCACTACATGTATTATCACATCATAAAGTAACGATATCTTCTTTGTAATTGGCGATTTTTCTGTAATTCATATAATTAACAAAAACCATGCTTTGTAGTCGATGCATCGGCTCCTGTTTTAAGACCTGACCTGTTTGTCCAAAACTTTTGTATCGATTGTTGCATTCTTGCGCCTTAGACAACCATACATAGGAAGAAATATAACAGAAGAAAACACAGATCCAAGCTAGCATAAATGACCATCCGAAAGAATATATCCGAAGTTTATTCAACATGTTTTTGAGCGGAAACACGTGACCCGGAAACAAATCCATATTTTTGAAAATCTGACATCTTCCATGAAATAAAGCAATAGCTAGAGTCAATGTGAATCCTGAAACGAGTAACCGTAACGTTAAATTATATAGAGAATACATGTTGCTGCCGAGATGGAGAAAACTGAAATGGGCGAGTCTTTGGCGAGACTATGGCGCGTAGGAATGACGAAAAAAGTAAACCACGTTACCTACTGACAGGTTATAGCCAGGTTGATCTGGTTATTGCTTTATTAGGTCTAAAAACAATGTATAAACAATACATATGTTCATATAGACCTACACGTCGCTCTCCATAATACGAATGAAATATGAATTTGAGTTAATTTCTGAAAATGATGATAGCTTGTCGATTCATACGGTTGATGTAATAAGAAATAATAATTACGTAATACTGTATATCGTGTCTACTGAATAAGACATAATGAACTATGACTTGGAATACCATTGTGGTTTGTAAAAACTCATATAGAAAACTATTTCAAACATTTCGTACTCATATTTAGTTAGTGAAATGCTACATAACATACCTGCAACAAGTGTTGCTATAGAAGCAATTTGGAATGCACGACCGTCTGTATATCTATTAAATAAACCATGCGCTCCAGTCATGGCGCCTGTGGTCACGCATATAATGCATATCATTGCGCATGCGCAAGACAAAGATTCTAGTTCTGAAAGAAAAGGAGAAAAAATAACTTACTCAATCCAATGTCCTGAAAGGAAAGGAATTTAAATCTAAATACCGAGCTGATGATTCTTTCACAATGTAAAGTGGCACATGTAACTTGATAATATATCATGTACATACAATTAAATGAAGAACATACCAGAAAGATGCATAATAGCATGTAATGAGCAATGTGCTGATATTTTAAGTACGTTTTCGTCATAAAACACAGAAGTGGTCAATGAACCATAATTATAAATCTCATGGAACAGAAAATGTGGTTACATATTAGTACGTATAATGTATTCGCGAAATAAAAAAATCGAAATTTGGAATAACAGACACCACTGAACACTGACATCGTAATATTTATTTTATATTCATAGTTTAGACATCTAATGCATGTATATTCGTTAAAGCATTACCCATGATTCCAACTGCCTCGTGGTGTATGTTTGACGAGGTCCATTGGTTGTAGAAATATGTACATTTCTTTGGTTTCATATTTTCTATCCCAAGTCGTTGTCTAACAGCATCTGTGAAAAAAATAAAGTACTATGAGAAGTTTAAGAATATCTTATGACGATTAAGTTCAGCCCTAGAGAAGTATATAGCATTTCATCTTCGAGGTGTAGTTCTGTCTGATATATACAACTAAACTTACTGTATTAAAAAAACTTACTTTCTAATTCATCACAATCACGGAACAAGTTACCGTATTGTAGAAATATATCCAGTTCCTGATATTTCAGAATTTCAACACCATTTGTACCATCAAACTTGGTGTTAGCACCTTTGCACGTTCTTTGAACTATAAAGAGAGGAGCCTGGTACAATGATGTAGACGTCATAGGCTCTGAACAATTCAAATCTGACGTCACAATTATTTGAAAATACGAATCCGTATCAAATGGTATAACAATATCTACATCCTCCAAATCGGCAACGATTCGAAGAATTTCGTCTTTGTTGAATGTTCTAAATTCCCAATAGTCGGTTGACAAAGATACAATGAGTAAAACTGTGGTATTTCCAGCAAATATCAAACTGCTATAATCACAAATCTTCATGGTATGTTGTAAAACGCGTGATGTGATTATCGTAAGATAAGAATAAAGACAAACTCAAAACTATATATTTTGGAGGGAAAACTGTTGCAGAATTGGTATATTCCAAAAACAACGGTTAGATATAGTCGTCGCGTAATAGGACGTCGGAAATACATACACTTTCAGATAATTTATCAAAACACCGACGAAAGAACTCCGAAACTATGACTTGTTCTAGTTAGTAATTTAAAATCCACATCGTATACGTGACTATAATTATGCAACAGTCTACTCAAAACAAGTTCCATTTGTAAAACTCGGCGATAAAATAAATTTGTCAAGAAATTTAATTGTCTGGAGGTACTCCATTTTACTGCCATGAATAATGTATAGATCTTGTGCTGTCGTCAAAGAATGGATGAGAGAACAAGCGACTAAAGTTGCAATGAAGATACAATACCAGGTAATTAAGTTATAATATACGGTAATTAGATTAGTCTTTACTGAAACACTAATTATTTCGATATACGACAATGAAATTACCGAAGATGGGCGGAAATTGAGGCAAGAAATGCATCACGGATGGAAATGAGTCAAATGACTAGACACAGGCGTCTGACGGCTTTGTATAATGCGAATGTCTATATTATAGATTATGATGAATGTGGATGGCCACTTTTACTCAGATCCTTCAAAATACGAGTATATGACATAATATGGAGTCGAACACACTGGAGATCTTAGTCCATCAAAATAGTTTCCCTAGCAACACGCATACCATATCAGTTAATGAAAAGATATTTATTTAGGTACAAAGCAAATAATACAAAAAAAACGTAGAACAAAATCAATTATGATGGTATCATTTAACTATTCATTTCTAACTAATTGAAACAGTGTATTGCAATCAAATCAAGAATGTTTATATTATCTAAAGCATGAATGTAATGAAATAATTGATTCGTCAATCACGGGGGACTGAATCACTGAAAATAACGTCGTATGATGTTCTACAGTCGTTACGTGACCTTTCTGAGAATGTGTTTAGTCAGCATGTCGGCATCGTATTTCTCGGGGGTGTGGTTAGTGAATAGTGATCTTGGAATGGAATCGTTTAATAATAAAGGGTTGGTAAATAATGAACGGAGTATTTAATACCATCAAATGTTAATGAAGCATAAGTACACAATGATATTTAACGTGTTTACATTTCGAGGATGTATGTAGATTGTAGACGACGAACTAATTCACTCAAACCCGTCTCTCCGCTCGTAGAACCAAGCCGTGGATAAGCCCTAACATACTATAGGCGTTTTTCTAAAGAAAGTGCCACGGACATAATAGACAGTCCGCCATTTTGTTATTTGTTGGTGTTCACGGGCTACTTTCTATCATAGCTGACCCTGGGAATCGAATGATGGAAATAACCTGTTTCTCTTGCTATGGGAACTTAATGCCTAATTTATCAATCACGTATGATAAACACGTTTAAAGGTCTGTAACTCTTAGAATGATTCTTGAAACGAGTACCTAGTGTGGAAAAAGTAGTGACCGGAAACCGCATAACCAAAATTGTAACCCTACACTTACTTCTCAATTACGGAAATGCTCGAGTAGTGACGATTGCTTGACATCCTGTCAAGCATGTGCTTTCCTAGCAGCATGTTTTTAAAATACGTATAACCCTAAGATGTTTCCTCTTTTTTTATTTATTTCCCTTGGTCACCCTTAATTGTTCCCTAACCACACTGACTTGCTACTCAAAACTACTTTCAGACCACAGATTGATCTCGTTCTTAGCGTATGCCCTATCCATCCCTTTCATATGACGTACGGGTCTTTCCTATTTTCTCGATTCCTTTCTTTGATAAGTTTGTTTGTTTCTCTTTCGGTCCAATGTTTTTTTTATACAAAAGTTTATTTTTTTCTGAAACTTTTGTGTAAATATTTATTAAAAATGTATTCATCTCCTTTACACATTTACCATGTTTCATCTCAAACTATTCTATCATAAATATCAAAATTGAAAACTTTTTCTTGTTATCTGATTACGGTTACATATATCTAAACATATTTGATAGCTGCAAGTATCGAATGAATAAGTTTTTGAGCTGAGAAATGTGTTATTTTTGTTGTCTGGAATAGAAACAATACGGTACGTGTTATCCATAAAACAAACGGAATGAACAAAATAAAGTTTTGTTTACATTACCAATAATGAATTTCACTACACGTACTAGTATTCTGTACGTAATTGTTCTACATGTACAACTTTTTCAACATCCATTCTATTTTAGTCATCAACAAATTAATAGCATATTAAATACCATTACACAATATTAGAACAAATAGTCAACAGATGAAACATTTAGGCTAGACTATAATAAAGGTCTACATCATAATTAACTCTCCTACAATTTTACATAAAAACAATTCTTAAATTTGGTACAAGTTGGAGTATTTAGTTAAATACTTCGTATAGTATACTTAGCATTAGCAAGGACTTATATTTACATAAGTCCTTGGTATTAATTAATAGCATAACTAATTAGTAAACAACAGAAAAACAGCTGTTGCATCAGAAAAACGTCACATGAAACCATATACGAGTATATTATAAATCCAACCCTTTGTTCATTCGTGGTCATATAATTTTATATATGTTCCCAATGAATACATGAATAAATACATCGAAAAAGCTTGATTATTTATATTTTACGTACGACCATTGTTACATATTCTAGTTTCGTAAATTGAAATGGCAATGAAAAAAAATGAAATATGATATTAACCAATCAGACATATCGTACCAGGTTATAATGTTTCTATTTACATAGCTATACTGACAGTACTGATGAAGTTAATGGTACAACACATGTACAAATCTAGTTTCTCTGATGGTGGTCATTAATTAAACTTGTACTAAGAGTCAAGCGTAGTCATTATGAGGAAATGTTAGTCCAGTCCGATGACAATGTAGTTTGTCAAAAACAACACGTGTGTAATATGTGAACGCCTGTACGTAGTATACATTATGTGGTATTATACATAACACTTACAATGAAATCCGTCTGTCAGATTTTGATTTTATTTATGAAGTACGTGAATGTATCAGATACGAGACTCATTCATATTTGTAGCCGTAGGAATGCCTGAATATATTTTACAATCGCTCGTTCAGAATGATGGTGGCTATTTGTTTCGTTAAGTCGTATTAAAGTGGATTTATAAAAAGAGAATAAATTAGTGTTGGCCTGAGATTATTCTGATTAAATTGTTTACTTGCCTGATGAGTACTTTCAGAATATATCGGAGTTCTAGCAGTGATGTTTCCTATTCTGTGGGTAGAAAAATGTGCTTTTCTTAACAAAAGATATACTTATTGGAATAGAAATGTACCATTCGGATCAAAATTATTCATCAGTGGTATTTGGACAGGCGATAGAGACGAACAGCTCATATATCATTCACGTATTTTCAGAATGGTATTTTATAGTACTGAACGTGGTTTTCGTTCCTCCAACAATCTTTGGAAATATGTTGATCCTCATATCATTGATCAGGTTTCCTAAATTACTCAAAGTTCGAGCTTACATTTTAATTGGAAACCTTGCTGTTTCTGATCTCTTCGTTGGACTCTTTGTTCTTCCGTTGGATTTAAGTTTGACTGTGTCAGAATATGCTTCATCGTCTCTTGTGATCTGTCTGTTGTTCTACAGTTTGGTATATACTTTTGTGGGACTTTCTGTGATTAACTTATTCATTCTATCATTGGAACGGTTCAGTGCGGTTGTTAGCCCTTTCCGGCATAATTCTCGTTTTACTAAGAAAAGAATTTATACAACAATTTTGTTTACATGGATAACTTTCATAGTAATAGGTTTCCTGCCATTGTTTGGATTACACGAAACAGTACCAGAGGGTTTTCATTGTATGTCACATCATTTAATGGTGCCTCTGTATACATGGATTCTGTTGTCATTCTTAATGCTAGCATTGATTATAAATACGATATTCTTCATCGTAATTGTGAGAACGGCAACAAAAAAATTGCGGACAATGCCTGGCAACCTTTTGACCAAAAAGCAACTGAAGAAAGACATTAGACATACCCGCATTATGCTTACAATAACGGGTCTCTTCATCATCTTCTGGACTCCATTTTGCATCACGGCATTCATACCTGGAGAATCGGAAACTTTATTTATTGTGAAAGATATAACAGCAAGTCTAGGTTTTATAAATTCGTGTCTGAATTGGCTTGTTTACGGATATCGATGTCGGAAGTTCCGAGAAGCATTCAAAAGTATTGTTCAGTGCAGTAAATGTCTGCAAAAAGATTTTAAATTGCCAAGTTCAACAACAGGCTAATTAATGCTTGAATTCAGCCACAGGCAATTAAATGTATACGTTTGAAATTTAAAAAAAAAATAGTATTTTGTTTCTCTAGAATGAAATATGCTTTTTACCAATTAATTTTATCTTGAACGTAATTTGAAACTTCCAGCACGTAGTCTTCATTTATTTTACCCTAATATCACAAACGAATCTATTTTGAGATTTTCCACAGATGCTATGTTTAACGCCTTATGTACTTCATGGTATATAGTTGTAAATATATTTCATACAAAAGTGTTAGATTATATACTTCTATATTCAGTGACCTCACTGTATAGATGCAGTTAACAGATTTAAGTTATGTATTTTGTCGGTCATAGTCTGGTAAATGAGATAAGCAGCTTATATTTCCGGGAGTGTATGTACAGCTTCCTGTTCACCGACTAGGACGCCACCTTTAGGACGAATTTCAAGAATTAAGAATACAATTTCGTATAACATTTTTTTGAAAAAATGAACGTTATTCGTAAATAATAATTGAAATTCACCTTGATTCAAATTCTTCAAAATTAAAACTTACATAAAGTATTTTATATGTGTTTTACTTTATTGTTGTCTTTTTTCCCCATTTTTTTTTAAACACATTTGAATTCATAGATTAAGTGAGAGGTCGCTGGTAAACGAATATGCCAGGAATCCTTCGCCAGTCAGAACTCGTATAATAATATACACGCAATTTTTGAACTTACAGTCAAAAACGCGCGTAGATTCCAACACTGTGGACAACGGTCGCGGCAACGATCGAAGCCGAACACAAGTTAGTCATAGATGAAAGGACATCGTCCAAGTGTAGCTACAAATAAAACTGTACTCAGGTTAGCTGTCAAGGATTTTTCTGTGTGCTGGTTCGTTGTTATTTTCATGTCACCGTTGGGCAAAGACGTCTAAATTTGACAAAAAATATACAAAGTTGTATATCTGACATAAATATCTGACACTTTACATCACTCTAATTTATGTTAAATTATATTAAGCTGACATAAAACGTGATAAAAATGTAAATATTTCGCTCAGTGTTTATAAAATTTAAGCACACATGTTATGGATATTATTTTCCAAACAACAGTTGGATAAACCAAAAAACGAACTATTCAAATGTTTGATTTCATTAGATTTTCATTTTAACGGGGGGGGGGGGGGGGGGAGTCCCCAGAAAATTTAAATCATCTTGGGAAATAACAGTGTATATAAGTGTAATATAAGACGAGATTAATAGGGTAGCCGGGCAACGGCTCCTACGGACAATGCTTTCTATGCTATGTTTACCTAGGCAGACCATGCTACCATTCCTACACGGAAAAGCTATCCTGGACAATGGTTCCTGCACAAATTTGCCACCCCGGACACTGCATGGTTCCTACACAAATTAGCCACTTCCTACATAAATATGCCACCTAGACACTGGTTCCTACATAAATATGCCACCCTGTGATACTTTGATATGCTGTGATAAACAAACCCATTGCTATAGAACATGACATAATTTATCAAATTAAATTATGATTCATTTTTCATCACCCAATAGTTATCTATCTGGTCAATGTGGGGCAATTGTGCACATACCATTGATTGTCCGTAGGAACCGATGATCGGGTAATTAAGGCGATATTCCAATGTTCATATGGCTCAATTTCATGTACATAATAGTAACCTCCCTTTACAAGCTATGAGAGTTGGAAAAATCACGGACTTTATAGATTTCTAATTCAAGAAAAATCAATGAAAGTAGTTTGAATACAAATGCATGTACTACATATCAGTATTTTAAAATAAACGTTTAATACGCCTTTTTGAACCGCTATAGATATCAGTAATTTGAACAAAAAGATCGATATAATATAAATTATCGATATTTCGACTGCCATAAATGTCAGTAATTTAAACAAAGATATATCTATATGTATCTATATTTCGACTATTAGATACTCGTATCATATTTACAATGGACCAGCTCTCATTAGATTTACAGCACTCAAATACGAGTCCGTGACAAGTACGCGAGGTATCCCTATGGAAATTAACGACACTAGCTTGGCCAAAAGGCTAGTATCATTATCTTAATGTTCCGTTAATTAAACGTTTAATTAACATATACACGAATGATGGTCACACGTGCGTTTTCAGATAGTAAATCTTTAGACTAATTATTATAATTAAATCTTCCCATTTTTGTTCAGTGTTGAATATTCATATTTTTTCATCTCATGATATAATAGGTCAATGTACGATAGTTTATAGGGCACATTAATTGCAGGCCCGTAGAAAGCAATTTCAGATTGGGGGGCTAATTTTGTCTTTTAAAAACGGCAGAAGAATCAATTATAACCCCTTATAAAAACACGGCCATTAAAGCCTAACATTTTGGTCGGGGGCTGTAAGCACCACCTAGCCCCCAGAACCAATACGGCCCTGCATTATTTTATCTCATGGTTGTGTATTGATCCTGTATCTAGCTACGCTCTTGTTTAATAACCGCGCGAACCACTTGTATGATACTTGTACAATATATTCTGGCAACTGAATGAATGTTTCAAGCTGATTATGGAAGTGTGGAGAATTTATTTTATCAGGTAGTCAATCTCACGTGAGATAAATGTCTGATAACGACATATTTGCCACAGGCCTGTGTTTTACTTTAAACCGATATAAATATTTACAACACAATATCGTCATACCACGTGACAAGGGTTAATCAATGAAGACCGGAGTGTGTATTCGTTGCATATAAACACACGGTTTATTATGTACATATATATTCCGTCTTTATAATAAAGAAGAAAGTATTTCATTTGATGGATTTCTAAAATTGTGACATTTTACTCCAGACGACAATCATGGCGGACGACGAAGCGTCCAGTGATCAATCGATAGCTTCTGGTAAGGATAAAAATACACTACACTTCTATCTTGATGTTTGTGTACACGTTATTTCCGTATGTATGTTGGTCAGTGTAGTTTGTTCATAAAACATGCTATATTACCTATAAACTCATCAGTTGAGGATATATGTATTTTTTAAAACATTTATGTAATATCTGGGACCAATGTTACGATTGTTTAAGCGTTATAATATTGACATAAATGTATGTATTTGTATAATCTATATTTAGTTCTACTGCATGCTTAGTAAAATTTATAATACGTGGATTTGTGTTTACGATAAAAAGAATCAATGAAAGACAAAACGAAATGAAAGTAGGACATACGATACATGTATATATACTCATACACCGTGTGTACATGTAGAACATCTCATAGTTACTGTAACCACACGTTAATCAATAAATCAATAACTGCATGGTACATTAGGAATTCCAGAAATATAGTATTCTTACGCGATCGCTTGATAACAATTTATGAAAACTGATACCGTTGAGTAGTGTGTCGATATGAATACTGGCAGACCGGATCCTACCGTGATCAGCTCATATCTCCATGGTTGAAAAAATAGGGAGCAAGTACGTAGTGCTTTTGGTCCCGCTTATTTGTGGCCATTTTAGGCATAATTAACCACTATAATAGGCTACATCATCCCTTTAGCGTGCTAGTACCCTATGGTGGTAAAGATAGAGCTGATTAATGTGTAAATACATGTTCAGATCAGTTATGCTAACAGACTAATATAATATGCAGCAATTATATCATTATCGTCTGATCATAAGCAGGGAACCATGTTGCAATATACATGTAGTGGTCCCTGTCATATTAAGTAACTCAGAAGTATGAAAGACAATAAGATTTCGAGATCGGAGTCCGATTTAATGTTTTATAACCTCGGGGTCCGTACATTTTGTAATAATGAAACAACAGATATACCTTAAGTTCAACCAGTATAATTATGGCCTCGTATCGTGACTTCCTAGTTTTTGTCTTCTGTCGGGTTTATTCATATAGGACAATGTACGGTTCATGCATGATATCTGTTATTTGACAAACTGAAACTACTAAAGCACAAAATGTATACTGCATGTGTATTGCTTTAATAAAATGCGGTTTTAACGTGTTAAAAAGTGTCGATTATTTGTGAAGATATGGTTCTCGTAACTTCAAATTAACATGTACGTATTGGTATATAAACACATAATTAAGCATCATGTACAATAAACAAATATTAGATATTTCATATTCGTGATAGCGGTTTATTAATCGAACGAAGAACTCAACATTACGAAACTATATGTCAATATCATTAACATGTTTTTATCATTGTTAATTATTCCATGTTAATTATTATCATCCGACAATCGAGTCAATAAACAAAGTAGCAGACAAAATCACTTTATAGTCATTACAGTATGATTTATAGTCGTAAGTCTTGTTTGTTCGTGATATGACGTGTGTTGTGTATACAAATGTATGCTACAATAAAGAACAATATGCCTGATAAATCTCGTTTTGTTTTAGTCACGAATTATTCTATTTTCTTGAAAGAAATTACGTGTAAATTTAACTATTGTGTGAATTATTGTGCGTACTATGTGCGTGCACTTATCAGAAATCATTTATTGTCAGTTTGTTTTAATTCGTCATAGATTAATTGAAATCACATGCATATGGTGTGACGTCATGATTTCATTTTCATAAACAAGTTTCGGTTTATACATTAAGATAATTATATGTCAGGAACTAGCAAAATGACACATGTTTTCGTAGTTTGTAAAATATGACCATGCAAAATTAACGTAATGCTGATAAGTGGATTAGTGACTAAGAATGTAGCCCTATATATCTATATGTACATTTGTATATTTGTTTACACATGGGCTCCTTTCCCTTGTAACATCAAATTAAATCCAGAATAAGATTTTATAAGTCAGTTATGCTACATTAGGCGCTTAAATTATTACATATTCTTGTAGCACATCGATCGATACCCAGTCCCCCATCCTACACATCCATTATGTTATCATATAACTGGGGATTCTAGCGTAAATAAAGAAAACTATACAGCCACAGTGTTAATACAATCAAACATGAAACCAAATATTTCTCATACCTGACGTCCTCCAAACTGTCTTATCTATACTTAGTTCTGGGTTCATTCGGCGCATGCCCATTGCCATGGAAATGTAACCATTGACTACCATATATCAATAGTTTAAATTGGTATTGATGTCCCATGTGGTCAAAGGTTTGTCATACGATACCGTTCGGATATATGTGATCTAAGACATATCATACAATACCGTGCTATGTTGTTAATCATATGATATTACAGTAAATTCCCAATATCATTCATATAGGAATATATATCTTCTTTACTTGTCTAAATAAGCATTGTGCAAATGAAAATACTCAATAAGAAACATGTAATTTATGCATGCAGGTCTATATATACATGTATCGTTCCTGCTTATCTACAGGAATTAATTACAATGATATAACTTCCGCATGCACCATTGTTATATTTAGTGTCGCTGAATGGTTGAGTAATTCTTGATGTTGAATAGATAACTTCAAAGACGGCAAAATGAACTGGTTTGATAATTAATTTTCTGTATTTAACTTTACAATATGTTACACCAGTGTTGGGTCTTTGCACAGTTGTATAATTAATACATCCCAGGTGCACTGTTTAGTTATCTATAGCGAAACAAAGCGCAGTCTTACTCATTGCTGATTTAAAGTTATCAGGGATTTCTCTAAATTCTTAAATACAACTTTCAGACTTATTGCCTTATATGTATAAATCACTGATTTGTGACATCAAGAATAGTTCACCGTGATGCCTGTTTAGATAAGCCAATAAGACAATATATAATCATCGAATAGTGTATAGCTGGAGATAACGTTCCGGGGGTAGATGGTAGCAATGTACGATTAATGTCCCAAAATATATCAAAGTAAAGCATGTCCCTTTTCAACACCAGATTAAAACTGAAAGCTTGTCCATGTTATTTAAGTGTGTCTTTTATGTCGGTGTATACACAAATACTAACGTTCTGTTCGGTTCTGTGTATTTAAATTACTACGAAAGATTTAAATGACACTGTTTTATTGATGTTTAAGCTCACCAGAGCACAATTTAATGTGCTCATGATCGCCTTGTGTCCGTCGTGCGTCGTGAAGTGGCGTCAACTTTTACTTCAAACATCTCCTGCTTCATCGCCATGCCGATTGCAACCAAACTTTGCCGGAATGATCCTTTGCTGGTCCCCTTTCAAAACTGTCCAAAAAATAATAATTTCATTAAGAACTCAGGTTGCCATGGTAACCAATAGGAAAAGTTTTAAAAATCTTCTTGTCATCTACGTCTGTGTTTATATGTACATTGTGAATGGTCAGAGACATATACAAATTCTTATCTATAAATACGTCATGCTTAGTTACAAATGATACACACATTGAATACTGCTTTTGGATTGGGGTAGACGTTTGTTTGGTCGTGTCTCAAGTTGATCCATATACATACTTTAATACATGTGTCTGAGCTATAATATTATGTCATTGTGAGATAATGTAGCCTATCAGGGTAAAAAGTTTAGGTACATGTATTTTCCTCTTATATAACATGGTTTTCTAGAAAACCCCATCTCTCATTTCGTGTCATATGTTGCATTGTATACAGTGTATAATGAATATTGATTGCAGCATTTTACTAGAATTGAGTATAACAATATTAAACACTTCACATTGTATTTTGAGATTAAGTCAGTTAAGTTGTAATGAATCCTTGCATCCTTCTGTTATGTACAGATACCGATGTGTTTACTTCACACATGTTTTAAGATATGATGAGTGTTTGTTGTTTTGGTTTCATAAGTTAGACAATTCACCACTGGTTTGTGGTTAACATGTGTTTTATGATATTGTTAATTCATTTCTTCTAATTGTTATTTGACAAAGGGGGATACAACTTGTAATAATGCCAAATCTTAGATTGGCAAAACCCTTTTTTCTAACTTTCTCACATACTTAAGTCTAAGTATTCACTTCCGTCTAAATTGAAACAAAATTCAAACGAAGCTTGAAGTGTTGTGTATCGTCCTTCCTGTTATTCATTAGGTTATGAAAATGCATCACACGTACTACAAGGAAAGCATTGTCATGTGAAGACAGTATAGTGACATTATATTTGTGTGTTAGCTATGGACATGGACTTATCACTTACTAAGCAAGGTTGTGAATATAATGCGTTTTAAGTTGTGTTCGCACATTCTTTCATCGATACAACTTCTAATATTTGATGTATTTATTTAGTCTGATAAGGTGATCTCACAAGGATAATGGCTGTGTGATTATATTCACCTATGTTTTTACAACAAGGTTTTCTTTAATTCGGATAACCTTGGTGTCATGCCGATGTGCATATTTTGTCAATAAAATGTGTTTTAAATTGAATAAGACTCATAAAAACGTGTACAGCCAATACTGTAAGATTTGTATACCGGTATATACGCGAATGCAGTAGTGTTAGCAGTTGATTTCATTACCAACCATTGACATGGTGTTCAACCTGCAAGAACCGTATGTGTAGTCTGTTTGCAATATATGGCTAAATATGTAATGCTTTGCAGATGGTTGTGTTTACCTGGTTAAGTTTCTAATTTATTTTTCTATCATTTCTTCTTCTATTAAAATTATTTGACTTTGACGCAAAGTCTAGTCTAACTTGGGCTTCATATGAATTCGTTCCCCCCCCCCATATTTTCTGTAAGTACGTGTATTTACTAAGTAAATGTCGAGTATAATTGGCATCAATTAATGATTCATTGTTTCGTCATATGTTATCTCTTGATATGTTCTTTACACTGGGTACCTGTTAATTAATGTTAATCTGTCTACAGGAAATATTGATAGCCACATTTAGGACCGTCTTGTAATGAAAGCGTGGTCATGTTGTAAATCACTTAATTAACTTCTTTACCTGCATGACATATTTCATATTTACTTGTAGATTCTGATGAAGCAGAAGAAGATGAGGAGGAGGAGGTTGATGATGCTCTAAGTGTAGCCTCGTCAGCAACATCAGAAATGACTCCCCGTCTCAACCATTTGTCGCAGGGACTGGAGAAGTTATGGATCACTGGAGCACATTCGGATATAAAAATAACTGTAGAAAGTCGTGTGTTCTGTTGCCACAAAGCAGTTCTGTTTGCCACGTCACCATATTTTGATGCAATGTTCTCGTCTGGAATGCGTGAAAGCGTGAGTGGAGAAATACATTTCAAAGAAATGGAAGCAGACACATTCGAATTAGTTATGGAGTATATCTATACAGGCAAAGAAGTGGTAACCCAAGAAAATGTGATAAAACTCTTGAAAGCCTCATCGTTACTGCAAATCAAATCATTGTGCGAAAAATGTGAGATTGTTTTGGAACCATTTATAGATATGGACAACTGCATTGACATTTGGAGACTTTCTCTTATTCATAGTTGGGAGAAAGTTCGTGTCAAAGCTATAGCTAAAATACTGAGCAATTTCGTGAATTTGTTCAAATCAGATGCATTTATGCGGCTTGATGCATATGAACTAATACAAATAATTAAGGATGATGATCTTGAAGTTCCAGCAGAGGAAGTGGTTCTTGACGCTGCGCTTGCTTGGGCACGTCGTGGTGACCCAAACTCCAGGAAACAAAAGCTAGGACAAATTATTGGAAATGTAAGACTTGGTCATATTTCTGCTGAAAGACTGGCTACTTTGAAAAGTAGTCCCTGCTCCCCAGTTCTTGATGATCCATTAGCACAGCAATACATAGATACAGCAATACAATATAAGCTTTTACCTGCCAGACGACAAGAAGCTAATTCTTCTGTTACACACCACAGACGTTGCAGTCAATTTGAAGAAGCTCTAGTAGTTATGGGTGGTTGTGTTTCAATGCATCCACCATATAAACGTTGCAATGATGTGCTTTCTTACAGTTTTGCACAAGAAAAATGGTACAAAATGGAATCATTGCCATTTGATCCTGGTATTGAATTTGCTACATGTACCTATGGTAACGATATTTATCTCACTGGTGGTGGCAGTCGAACCCAAACATTCCTCAAATATCGTTCCGACAAAAATAAATGGAAAATAGGCAAACCTTTGTGTCAAGGCCGCAGACGACATGTAATGGTTGCACTTACCAACAGTCTATTTGTCATAGGTGGATATGATCATCGTTTAACTGAAGGAAACAGAATGCTTGCTAGTATTGAGAAGTATGACATGTGTGAAGACAGTTGGGAGGATGTGGCTCATCTTCCAATTCCTGTCAGTTCATTCTCATCTGCCGTTACTGGTGAGAAAGTTCTTCTTTTTGGAGGTGAAAAAAATGACAAAACTGACACTGGTGTTGTTCAATGCTTTGACACAAAGACCAACGAATGCACAAAAATTACAAGTCTTTCCATTATTTCAAAGCTTACCAAAGCTGTAACATCTGGTCAAAGAGTCTTCATAATTTTCTTCAGTGGTAAAATTGTGGAATACAATCCATATGCCACTGGTCAAGTATGCTCTCTCGTAGGCACTGTTAAAGCATTTCGTCGTATACATTATGGTGCTGTACAATATAGAGGGAACATTTACATTGTGGGTGGGGAAAATGAGGATACATCGCTAACTAGAGAAATGATAATATTCAAAACAGACACCGGTGAAGCAGAAAAGGCTCGTGTTCCACTACCTAATGCTAGACTGATTGATAGTTGTGTGAAAATTGCAATAAATAGGAAATTTCTTACTGAAGAAAAAACTGATTCAGGTGATGGTGATACATCTCTGCTTGTTCCTAATAACTCAAATGCATAAAAGGGGTGTTTGACAAGTAATGAACAAATATCATACTGATGTCACATTTTATTTCTAAGCTGTAATTTTTGTAAATTTTAGTCTGTCATACTGCAAATACAATGCTTCTTACTGCTGTTATACATACAGTTCTGTATAGTAAATCTGCAATATTAAGATTTTTACCAAATGTGCATACTTGTATTTATGTATATAATGTTAGTATAAGTGATACACACTATTTTGTTAAATTGACATGTACATTATGATATGAAAACAAAATGTTAATGACTGTAGCATTCACTTGTTAGCTTGAATCTGACCCTAAACCAAGTGTCACATGTGAGGGAGCAGCTAGTCTAGCTGATGGTGGCTCTACCTAGTTGTACACTTCCAAGGTCTTCTTCCATTGTTAAAGTTTGGGATGTTGCTGAATAAGCATGGCTATTGGTGCCAAGGTAAACACCAGAGAATAGAAAAAGTATTGTGATTATGCCCAAATGCCCCCTTTTGAAGAAAATTGGGTAAATGCTTTGCACATGTCGGTCAGTTGGAGGGTCCGTCCGTCAGTCTGTCCGTAGCTAAACCCTGTCCTAACAACCATTAGAGAACGATTTGGCCGAAGCTTTTCAGATTTGTTGGGTGGTTGGTCATCACATGTAGATGACCCCTATTGAGGTCAGTATGTCAAAGGTGAAGGTCACAGGTGGCATCTGTGTTTCCCAAACACTTCTTGTTTAAATATACAAATGTATAGTGATAGGTTATGCAACAATAACATAAGCTTATTGGTAATCAAAATATAGTTTACATTCACTGGACCAGTTTGATTTTATTTATCTATGTTACTGTATTTACATTTTATTGACAGTTTACATCTTTAGAATATTTGTACACTTAATTGAATAACATTCCAACCAATTCACACATATTGAATTAATAAGCAAAAGGTTACTTGCACATGAACAGTATAATATTAATTTAGTGTTGAAATATTGTCTTTCTTTCTATTTGCCATTTATTGTTTTTTTCTGTGTATTTATTTTTTACAAAGAATTAGTATAAATTTGTCAAAATCATTTTCTTCTGTTATTTTTTGCTTACACAATCATATATTTCGTACAGATGTGTTATATCTTACTGTGAACTGTGAACTTCAGCCTGTCTAAATGCACACAAAATTATCCACTTTGTCTAAGTTTTTGATATCTAAGTTAACAAACCACACCCAGTTAAATGAAAGCCTGTGATGTTATAATTACATGAACCCAGAATTAACCTAACTGTGTCAAGTTCTATAATGATTTTCCTTTTGTTTTACTTAAAGGCGTTCACGTTTGGTTAAATTAATCAAACAATATTAACTTACTTTAAGATGACAGTGTAAAAAAGTGTTGCAATAGTGAGATTAATTACCTGCCTCCGTGGTCAAGTGGCTGTGGTCGCTGACTTCAGATCACTGTAACCTTTCACTGATAGAGGGTCGTGGGTTCGAGCCCAGCTACCAACCATGTCTCTTTATGTGAGAAAGTAGGCAATTGCTAACGGAGGATGGGAGTCTAGTACTGGTTCTTCCCAGGAACGATGGTTAGTTGAACTGTCTGCCTCATATGACTCTGTCTGTTGAAAAGGGACGTAAAACTCAAACAAAGTGAATTAATTTTGATATTTTTATGCCCTCTGTATAGCAACTACTATACTATATAAAATTAAATACTATAAATTTAACCTCTGTAGAGCAACAACCTCTAAACAATGGCCAATATTTGCAGCTCCCACTGGGTGTTGCTCTACAGAGGTTGTACTGTACATATGTATTCATTATCATTATGAAAATATTTGAATTTAGGCTTACACAACGATCTAAAAAATACCAAATATTATCTATTTTACTATCAAAATCAAAAAAATTAATGCATTAACTATAATTGTGATAATTTAAGTGAGAGAAAAATGTGTGCATATGGCAAGACTATTTACAGCTCTATTGTCTTCTCAAACATTATGTGAAACAATTCTCAATTATCCATTATGAAGTGGTAAATGAATAAACTTATGTTAATTAAAATTATTTGAAATCTACAGTATATTTATGGTGATACCACTTCTGAATCAAATCTGGACATGATAAATATAAAATCAATTATATACCAGTATAATAAACAAACTTCATTTTAACAAATTTAATTATAAATAATACTGAAAACAGCTGTAACGAAGTTGAGATAATGTGAATTTATTTCTTAAATTTTCAAATAAATTTATCCATACTTTAATCATAAAGCAAAAGTAAAGTGACTGGGCCACCAATGGAAGTGATGAATTTAGGCTTGTGTATGTTTGTATGCATAGTTGGTTTGTATGCACAGTTGGTTTGTATGCACAGATGGTTTGTATCCATAGTTGGTTTGTATGCTCAGTTGATTTGTACGTCCAGTTGGTTTGTATGCACAGATAGTTTGTATGCACAGATGGTTTGTATGCACAGTTGGTTTGTATGCACAGATAGTTTGTATGCACATATGGTTTGTATGCACAGATAGTTTGTATGCACAGATGATTTGTATGCACAGTTGGTTTGTATGCACAGATAGTTTGTATGCACATATGGTTTGTATGCACAGATAGTTTGTATGCACATATGGTTTGTATGCACAGTTGGTTTGTATGCACAGATAGTTTGTATGCACATATGGTTTGTATGCACAGATAGTTTGTATGCACAGATGATTTGTATGCACAGTTGGTTTGTATGCACAGATAGTTTGTATGCACAGATAGTTTGTATGCACATATGGTTTGTATGCACAGATAGTTTGTATGCACAGATGATTTGTATGCACAGTTGGTTTGTATGCACAGATGATTTGTATGCACAGTTGGTTTGTATGCACAGATGGTTTGTATGCACAGTTGGTTTGTATGCACAGATGGTTTGTATGCACAGTTGGTTTGTATGCACAGATGGTTTGTATGCACAGTTGGTTTGTATGCACAGATGGTTTGTATGCGCAGTTGGTTTGTATGCACAGTTGGTTTGTATGCACAGTTGGTTTGTATGCACAGATGGTTTGTATGCACAGATGGTTTGTATGCACAGATGGTTTGTATGCACAGTTGGTTTGTATGCACAGATGGTTTGTATGCACAGATAGTTTGTATGCACATATGGTTTGTATGCACAGATGATTTGTATGCACAGTTGGTTTGTATGCATTGTTAGTCTTTATTTAGTGGCTCTAATACTAGTTGGGTCTATTGAATCAATGTGTGTTGAAAGGGTGGCTGTTAGCTAATTGGCTGCCTTCATCAACAGGTGACTGCTATTATTAGTTCCTACAATTCCAAGGCCTGGTTACATGCTCATTGAAAATAGGGTTGGTAGGTCGGGGCTTTTTTGCTCACGAAAGCTTGTGGAAAGGTTAATAAAATGAGAAGAGAGTTGTTCTGTACCTCGGGCTTGTTAAAAGTCTCTACCTTAGCATCACAGGGAAATACTATGACATGTCAGGTAGCCAGAAACAAACAAATTTTGTTATGCCTTACCTAATTTACCGTGACTCAGTAAAGAAAAAAAGGTTTACGCCCATACATTAAATATTCAACCACAATTTCATGTTTAACTTCATGATATTTAGTAATGTAAACAACCTCATACACACTCTTGCTGATAAGTGTAGTAAACTTTACTATTTTAAATTCATCTTTTCAGTATCTTTTCTTAATCTATCTGTACTTCAAAACATACAGTGTATACTCAAAAAGTTTTGCTATGCATGCATACTTCAACCTTGAAATACAACTGTTCCCTCAATTATAATTCACATATTTCACAACAGGTATTGAATGCTGGCCAAAGAGATTTCAAATATTTTATTGTGTAGTTACTGGGTATAATAGCTTTGTGGATATTGAAATGGACTGATGCACATCTTTAACAATCTAAATTAATCCAGGAAGATTCATTTCATAGCATGGTTGTCATAGCGATAAAGTTACGTTTGAGCTCAACAATACATTTTTTTATAAAGTTTTCATACCCATTATGTCCAAAATTATTATCCCGAAATAAAAAAGACAGATGTTTTGAACTTTTACAATTTAAATATTAGTTTCTATGATAATCTAGAGAAGGATTTAAAAAAATATTCATCAAGTTATTGTCCCTTTAAATTTTAATTGAAATTTTTCAAAATTCATTTTAATAACAACTCACTGTAAAAGATGCAAAAACTAAGTATCTAATTTTGATGAAAACCTAATTTCTTCAGGCATTGATATTTTTCTATTCCAACAAGGTCAACCACTCCTACAATGTTTAAAAAATGTTTCATTAAATAAATAAGTATCTAGGGCAATATTATTCTTACAATGTATACATGTAATCATCATGAACATTTTAAATAGTTGTCTGTACACAGAAAAAATAAAGAACAGTGCTACCTCTCCAAAGCAACACCCTTTGGGAGTAGCAAATTTATGATGTTGTTGATTTTATTGCTCTAGAGAGGTTAAATTAGTAGTTAAATCATACAGTGGAAAAAATCATACTGTTGTTGAAGGGAGGTTGTTGCTCAAGAGAGAGCCACTCTGGAGAGGGTGTATTGTACTATGGATGGTCAAGAATGGAACGTGGAAAATAATATGATTTCACTAACTGACTCGAGCTCCTCATGTGTACATCAAGACAACAAAGTTGTCAGAAATCATGATTGCCATAATTATTCTCTGCTCTTGAACCTTGGTTAGTGTTTAACATGTAAGAGAATGTTCTTTTTAATGTTTGATAGGGTTAAAGGAGAGTGTCTATAGTATAAGCTAGTGTTAGGCTATTACAATTAATGTAATGGTAGTCTCATGAATGTAACTGTCATAAACACTGAACAGTGATGAAAATATATTTTTTATCCATTTATTTACAGTATTTCTGTTTGATGTAGCAATTAGCTGGCCAAACCAATGTAGATTAGTTGCTAAATTTACTTGCTTATCATTCCTGACGCAGACAACTTTCTCATGTGATTTATGAAGAGACAATTATAATGGGTGTGGTATCTTAAATTCAATTGTTACAGAGATGTACAGTACAACCTCTGTAGAGAAACACTGTGGGAGCTGCAAATAGTGGCTGTTGTTTAGAGGTAACTCAGGTTAAATGTATAGCAAATATCTGCTTTGGGAAATTTTGAAGGTGTTGCATGTAGAGTGGTTAATGCTCTACAGAGGGCCACTCTGGAGAGGTTGTACTGTATATTCCATTGTTAGATTTTCAGATGTGTGATAACTTGATCAACAGTTTATGTTCTAATTTACAAATTATAGGATTATAAGTATTTTTGCCAGAGACATGTATTTTAAATTTCTCATACTTTGTTAGTATGTATGTTTACCCCAATCATCCCAGCATTATCTATTACAATAATGTACAGCCAGGTACCACCGAACCAGTCAGCATTATTTTAACACCCTTTCAGCATTAGTGTGTTGGGATGTTGTACTTATGGCAGAAACAATTCCATAGTTGTAATTCCTTAAAACCTGTAACAAGAGCATGGTTAAAATACCCCTGTGCCAATCACAGGCTGCTATGAACTTTGTTTATATACAAGGAGTGATTAATAAGACTACAAAACAATTAGAATGAAAACAACATATTTGTGTTAAATTGTTTATTTTAATAATTTGAAAAAAATTGCAATCATGTACACAGATTGTATAAGGCTGAAAGTTAAGCAACATTAAGTACAGAAACAAACAAAGTGATTTAATATCACAATTATTGAGTATATAAACAGTCCATGCATAATACATGTATCAAAATAACATTACACAATGTCTTATAGGGTTACTGGCAAACAGAAAAAATGTGATCAATCATACAAACTACAGTAACGGTAGTTTGATATACCATCAAATTCAGTCATCACTTTAAAGTAAAACACTTCTGGACAAAAAATAAGATACTTTATCAGGAAGGAGGTTCTCATTTTTGATTTTAGCTCTCAAAAGTTTGCATAGGAAGTATTAAAGTAGAGATCACAGAATCTAACAAATGAAGATTTCACATTTTAAAGGGACTCGTGACCAGATTGGCAATGAAATATAATAACAAGGAAAACTTTTGGAGAATTACTTTTTTTGAATATCTTTTGAAATGTAATACACCTAGAATGATAAACGTTGACTATTACCTTTTCTACAGTGTAATTAATACTTGTTACAAGATTTTATGTATAGGAAGGCTTTACTATAATAGCATAAGTTTCCAGTTACTATTTTACCATTCAATATAAGTATAATAACTAAACAGAAAGTTTGGATGCTAAAAAAGCAGAATTCTGGAGTTAAGTCCCTTTAATTGCAATAATAATCACAGGTAATTACAGACACATGTTCTTTAAATAGTAACTTAACTAACTAAGGCAAGTTTTATGTGACACACAGTCCACTCTAAGCCAAACACACCAAAACGCAACATAAACTTCACTATCAATAAGACTGGACAATTATGGACCTACTTGAAATCAGAATAAAATAAATAATTCATTATTTCTCAGAATCCATATAAAAGATTATTGAACTTAAATACCACTGCACCCCCCCCCCCCCCGACCTTGTAAGTAGAAAATTGTTTAACAATTGCTTCAAATAGCTAACTCTGATTGTTAGAGAAATGATGCACCAATCATTTACATTGATTCCGGATGGGCGACCCTACATACTAGATATAACAGCGTGGTCATAAATAAATAGACCTGTTTATTAAGGAAGTTAAATTTAAGATTTCTATTGAAATAAAACAATGAAGATCTTAACCTTTGAAGGCTACAATGACCGGTGTGTTCATTGTTTAACTATATATAGATGAAGATGAAGGAAATAAAAGATAGTTCATGTACAATGGGGTGAAACAAAGGCATAATAACATTATACCATAATACTGACAAAACAAAAGTTTCACATCTGTTAAACACTCGATTGCACAGATATGCATCAAAGGATGAAAGAATTTTACATACACAAATACAGCGAGATGATCATGAAATGATATCATATGATTATAAGTAAATGAATCATATATTTGTTGTAATACATTGAAAACAACAATATTAATAATGTTAACTATAGACATGCATAATATAACAGGATTTCTAAATAAAATGTATTATCAATACATTTTTCACATCTATAGTTTATTAAAAAAATCTTCAACAAAGTATACAGTTAAACAAGAAATCCCCTGATTAAGCTAAGGCAATTATCACCATCCAATTAACTTTATGCTACATGAATCGAGTCTTACTATAAAAGAACTTAAAAGAATCAAGTCTTACTATAAATTAACTGTGTTAATTGTATCGTCATACTTTAAATGAAGCATTTTGATTGCATATCAGCAGATAAAAGAATTATAGATAAAATCATCAAACTTGATTAGTTAAGATTCTTCCAGATAACATTCTGACCAACTAAGCTATTAGAATACATAGCTAGTTTATATTTTAACCAATCTCATAACACCAATAGTCTTAGATGAAATATGCCTTCTTAGCAAAATTAAAGACTTTTTTTAGAAACAAGAAGAATACGATGACCGAACTAAGAGAGTTTGTATGTACATCATTATTAGACATAAGGTACATAATTTACATTATTATCCAACAAATAATCAGCCTATTGTTCTGCATATCTAGGGTGTTATTCACAAAGAACTTTAAGGTTAAAACTTTCCTTCAAGTTTGAGTTTTTCCACAAGTTTCAAGAGATTTTCCTTCTCTTCAGCGGTATTAAAAAACATTCAACTTAAAGATTTTCCTTATATTTGCCACTTTTTCCTAACATTTTATAGTTTATGCATTACAAATAATGAACTGAACATGATATTGTAGTTGCCTCCCTTATACTGTATTACATTTAAGCTGTACCATTCATTTAATTCACTTCATAACTGCATCAAAAGTATTTTATTTGTTTGGGTCCAAAGCTGTTTTTCAACAAGTTTTCAATTATATGCATTAAAAGTAAGACAAAATCTAAATGAAATATTAGCTCTTATCATGATTAAAAGGATATTTTTATCATAAATTTCAGAAATATACTTAAATAGTGATTATGAATAAAACAATAGATGCATTTGTCATCACAATATTTTATTTTCATCAAGGACTAGAAATGTTCTAAATGAACTGAAATACTACACTATAGTGACTAATAACATTACCGGTACATTAGAAGAGAGTGTAAAACAATGCTATCAATATAATACTTACACAGATCAAAGCTATGACTTAGTGTTAAAAAAATAACTTTTTATCATCTTGATTAACTGAATTGAACAGAAACTAAAGAGTAAACAATACACCAGGTAACCAATTTGAAACCATAAACTAAATAAAAAAAATTCGAGAGATGCCAATGACAAAAAATATTATTCTACACAAAAATGCATAACGCTACAAAATATAACTAGATCTAAATATGAGGTACTAGTAACTATGTAATAAGTGAGTGAATAGTATAATAACAAAGTCAATATATACACTACTAGTCTAGTCGGCGGCACTAAACTTTTAACAATTCAATAAAAGGAGAATTAACATTACAATAATAAGTTAGCACTAAATTCTGTACTTACTTACGGTTGGTTAATTAAATTCTAATGGGGTATATCTACACTGCATCAACAAATTTACGATAATGACCGAGTATTATGAGGGGTGGCCTAGATTCTACAAAGGATTATGGTATAACCGGCAATTTAATTCCTCAGTGGATTATAGGGCTGTGCATCGTTGGGTAAGTGGCGATCCGATCCAATCCACGATTCAACACTTACGATCCACAAATCGAATCACGGATCTTTTGTTATCAAGTAACCCATTTGAAACTTCAAAATTGCAGTCCTGAAGATAGCTATTTTTTCTTTTAAGAATAATGAAGTACATCAATGTAAATAATTGTTCTATGGCTTACATTTATACGTTCCAGTTAATTCATTTAACAGCATCATTTTTTAAAGAACCGACTGGACATCTTGGCTAACAAAATAGTCCAAATTGAAACAATATTTTTTCAGAGAAAAGGGATTTTCAAGAACAAAGAATACACTTTTAATGTGTTAAAAAAACTAGATCGCGAACCACGAATCTTAGAAGTGACGATCATTCATACTCGATTTTTCAATTTGATTCGTGAATACCCGAGTACTCGGGTACTCGCCACAGCCCTAGTGGATTAGCATACAATATAACATGGGAATACAGTAATTATGTACAGAACAGAATAAAATATTCCAATATCCACAGAAACAATATCTATATTAGTTACACCGCAACAGTAACAATATAATTATGTACATAAAAGCATTTAACAGTATGATCATGCTACAAAGTGAACAATATTATATAAATAATTAAACATATAAAAAATGAAACTTATTGACAGAACATATAGTTACCTACCCTTTGTAATAGTATTTTCATATAAACAAACACATGCACAAACAATGTAATGTTCACGTCTTTTTTTTTCAATAAAAGGCTACAATAATTAAGTAAATACTTGAGCCGCTTTGAAAAAAGGAAGCAACACCAATGTAGCAAAATTAATGTATTAATATAAAAAAGTATTAAATGTTAATTAAAACAGGACTTAAAAACATCTCTATCATAATTAGAGCTTAACTTCATCACTAAGTAACTAATTAGTAACTTATCTTTGACTTCATTCTAATACAGAGACAGATGGTATAATAAAGAAACCACACAAAAATAAATTTAGCAAAACTGATCAGTTTCATTGAGAGCACATCAATTAGGATTTCAAAGAATCATTCATAAAACAGAATGACAAGGACTTCTGCAATATAAACAGTAAATTAAACACAATATTATAATCCCAATAATGACAGCATCAGAACAGTTCAAGACAAGAAAGTTAGCCATTTATGTTCTGAAATTCCCAAAAACACTAAACAAGTAGAAAGAACTTTCATTTTATAATGTATTAAAATAAAATCATAAGAACTAAGAGTTTTGTGACATGGCAACTTAAGTATACTTATAACATATACAGGAGATCCTAATGAAAGGAAACATCATATCCTGGCAATCTCATCATACATATACCACAGTATCCACCATATGTTATAAATTAAGCAAGAAAACTTCATATCATTAAATAAAATTTTGTACTGGTTAAATAGATAAAAAAAAAAGAAAGAAAAAATTATGCCTTATCAAATATTTCATCAATACATCACAGAGAGTATAAGTAAACTGTCAACAGAAATCTCATGTCCTATTGCATAATAATTATATGAATTCCACAAAAACAACATCAATATATAAGTATTAAATACACAAACAAATATATTTACATATGGTACTTTAATATCTACATCATTAACTGTAATTAAAAGTGAGCATAATTTTGTGTTGAAATCAACATCTTTGTACATTTTTGCATGAAATATCATTATTTACATAAACACAATCCATGCAGCAAAAGAACATTCAATTTATATAAAAAATATAAACTCTTTGGCTACAACATATGACCAACAAACAGACAAGGAGAGCAAACACCACAATTCACAGAATAAATCTCAATAAACCTTAGCAGCACGAGAAACAGTACAAAGTTTAGTGACCCCTAACTTCAGAATAAGGGCCCAGTACATGTAAGTAAGTCTTTTCACACATTAACTCCTACGAGTGTCCAGACGCAGATCTAGGAAAGGTCCCCATGTTGTTGTACTGCTGGACAAAACTCCCCGGATAATACTGAAACAAAATAAAATATAAAAATTACTTAAGATATCTACATAACTGGCATATTTAATTTTAAGTCAATGAATGAAGCATTTGTACATACATATAAATGAAATAAACTATTTTAAAAATAATCCCAGACGATGATTTACATAATATTACACATCAAAGTAATTGTTCCTAATATATTGTCTATATGCATCGTAATATATTGTCTATATGCATCGTAATATATTGTCTATATGTATCGTAATTTCTTTCATAAAATCGTTAACTTTTTGCACCATATATAAAAAAATATGTTAAAAATGGATAACAAACTTATCAAATTTGAAAATCAGTGACAATAAAGTGAGGCATTAATTCAGAACATTGTTATTCTGATTATTCACAACAACAACTTAGTAACAAAAAGAAACACAATAAATATGTAATATTGTTATTTGTTGATAATTTTAATGAATAATCACACAACACCTTAATGTAAGAAATGTGAAATAAAAGGAGTAATTAGAAAGAGGTGGACATTGTGTGAAACATTAATAAGAAACTCATTACAGATTTACATTTAGATAGGACTTATATCATAACTACATCAAATCTTATTATTCTACGTGACTTAATTGTTTGATTAAGAAATGCACCATCCAATCATTTTTAAACAATGTTGGGTTTGACAGCTGGATGTTTACATACTAGGAAGTGACTAGAAGACTGTACACAATTAGTTTTAGAAATAAGGAGCCACATATGAAGAAAACACAATGAATGATATGAGCATTAACAGCAGCAATAATTTGCTCATCTTTTTCTCAACAAGCACTATATAATATGGCCGACATACTGCTCCATCTCTTATATACTAGAAGTTCATTATACCAAGGGAGGTAATCATGTGTTAACTTATTTTTTGTGTCTGTAAAGGTGTTAAAACTTTAGTCAACAGTATTTTAGTAATTATAGTATCACTGCCTGGTGTCCTTGTAAGTGCTTCTAAGTTACCATAAATTACCCTAACCCGTTGTGTGTAAATCAGAGATGGTACATAAATGACTTTGGATTCAATACCTTAACTCAAGAGTTTAAAACAAATGACTGAAACCTTAAACAATTTATTCTCCTTCATACAATTTCTACACAAATGTTGCAGATATACATATATCATAAAGCTAGATTATTATATGTCATACTGATATAAAGACATACAGTAATTATTACACAATATATCAACACTTAGTTATACTTTAACTTTTGTTACATAAATGGACTAAGTACATTTTGTATTTCAGTTTTTACTTAATAAAAAATTGTTTATAAATACAAACTGGACAGCAAAATGTCTTTTACAAGCCTTAAGATACAAAACGGTACAGAATATACGCTACAGTATAATATATTCTACACATTCAGAGAAAGTGGACAATGGAAACACCCAGTAAATTTCAAACAAATTACAAGAAAATTAAAAATATACACCTGAAGTTTTTTGATTATCTGACGTCTCATATCAGAGCAACAAAGAACCAGCAGTCAGTATATTAAAATTATTTGTAAGAGTGAAATGTAGTTAGCTATTAATATCAAATTATAAACTGAACAACTTAATGACCCACCATTGACCCAAGTCTTTGCTTTGACTGATAAAGTGATAAGTAATAATTTTTCTTGGAAAGCATCATGTTTTCTTTCTTGCAATGTAATTGCTTAACCACTAGATTGTTATTATCGCATGTTGTTTAATGGCCTATTTGACATCTATAGTCATTTCAGAGCCGCCCCAGAGAGAGAGTGGAAAAAAGATACAGGAGAACCAGGCATTTATATCCCTACTCTTTTTTAGTAGTTCTTCCTGGTTGCTTATTATGCCCGATGTAAAGCATCAATACACACCTCACCCATGTCCTGTGATAATCTTAACACAATAATTGGCTCGGTAGTTGGGACACTGAAAAAGCAACTCAGAATACTGAAAGCTGGAGCCAAGATTTTAACACAGGGCCTTTCATTTAGTAGTCCATTGCTTTACCATATAATCACACCCCGCTTCACCACTAAAGGAGTATTTACTATAACACTGAAATCTTCAACTCAATTAAATGGTTGTTGCACTTGTTCCACTGATGGGTTGTTATTGAAAACAGTTTGTTAATGCTGAAAGCTTGGACTTCCTATACAATACGATGACATTTCATATCATTTTAACGAACATCAATTAAAAGTAAATAAATTCCAATTATGATAAATTGCTTTAATAGAAATTATAAGTAAAAAAACCCAGAAAACTTAACAGGCAGCATCAAATTTGCATAATAAAAAAGTATATGTTCTGTTGATAGAATTTCAGAGATCCGTTACCGGGTACCTTAACCATAATATTGAACAATGAAACTTCCCAAAATAAAATTGCCAACAAAATACCACAACAGAATACCAGGAGAATAGGGAATTGATCAAAATCATTAAACATTGCAATTTGATGGGATGAAAAAATTGATTTTAATCTTACATTTGTATCCTTTATCATAAAATCATCATTTATATATTTGTTTTAAATCACCTTTATAGTTATAGGACATTTAACACAAATCCTCTCAGAAAAATGGTTTTGTATCTAAATTTTTCTGTAAATGCATTTCAGTAAAGAATGTTTAAATAGATCACAATTAGTTTGTTGAGTCATTTAAATACTAAGTTTTTATTTATAAGGAGACAGTCATTCTTTATACAGTATTACTGCATGCTTCCTTGAGGAACTTTGTGCAGGTAATCCATAGCAAAGATGCAAAAAGGAAGGTAATGTTTTATTTTTGAATGCATTTAAATTCTGTTTTAGCATGGACAAAGAACTAGCCATTGAAAGAATCTACTGTATGTAATTCTACTTCAAACAAGAAAGGTCTTCAAGCTAGTGAGGCAAGCATCAGACAGTATCAGCATGAACATCTATGTGATATCTCTGGCTTTATAAAAATGGACTACTATATTAAATTAGAATTTATGTATTCAGTGGTGTCAACAGGCCCAAATCTAAAATCCTGAAAATTAGATGTAAGTTTTACAACTTGCAAAAATGGCATTGTTTGTGTTGGTTTTCAGTACTGAGAATGATCTCCCCTATTTAGAACAATCTAAGTGGTTCTTGAGGGCCTAGCTCCTGAATTCTGGCTTATTCCAGAATTTTGACACCCCTGTGTTTTGTATTACAACAGAAGTAGATATTTTAAAAGTTTAAACAATTTACAAAATATTGTTACTATATATTAATTATTAACTCTTGCACTTTATATCTGACTCATTATGGTACCTAATACAATGACTTACAATGTAAACTTAGACAACTACGGTAAGTTTTAATGCCTTGCATTAAATATCATACTCAAGGGAAGCCAGGCACATATCATACTGTCTCATCCAAAATGCATGATTACTGTTTTTGCATGAGCTTTAAGGAGGATACATGAACAAATACAGTTCCCATTCTCTTAGATAGTATGCCTGAATTAATCAATTCAAAGACAGTCCCATGACAAGTAAATATAAGCAAAAAAGCCATCCATTCATTCTACCCGAGCTTCAGTGATGATTAAGTGAAAGATTTAACCCAACCCATAACTAATAAAAGGTATCAGTTGCAAATACAAGTGTTGTGTCAATCAATACATGTATCCCATAAGAGCCTACCTCAAAGTTCTGAAACAATTAGACAGGAAAATAAACAATTAAAACATTAATACAGAGATGGAGAAAGTATTAAAAACTTGTTATGGTTAAGTTAGTGGCATGAAGTAAAAACACCATAATAGGAAGCACTCGTGTCTAACCCCTAGATGTTGCTTGAAGCATAGTGATTCACACCAGAGTTACGCGTTGGAAATGTTCCAAGATCAAGGACTTGCTCGGAGTAACTGCTGTTTCTATGATACTGTAAATTAAGTCAATTACATATATGTGAATAAAACAAAACATTCGAATGTATTGAATTAGTGAATAAACAATGAAAAAAAAGCATTCACAGAACAGGTAAGTTATTTCCTCAAAATTTCACCAGGGTGGACAAATGATACTTATAGAAAGAGATACAGGTATGAAAATAGTACATCATCGAGAAGTGTCAAGCAAAGTCGACATTTTTCAAGTTACCAAACAGAAGTAGTTTGAACAACACTCGAGCATGACATGGATATTTCAAAATGAAAGTATGTATGTTTATGATAAGAATTACCTAATCGGTACTTTATGATGATGTGTTAACTGACTCGGCAGATACAAGATGTCTTGGTGGCTTTAAAAGCAACATTGTTAGATCAACAAATAATGGAAAATAAAGCAGGTTCAAAATGTGAATGAAGATGAAATGCAGCCAGTGTTTATTATAGAATCTAGCACATAGAAAAAATAAATTTCTTTCTTCCCACTTCGCTTTTAGTTAAACTAAGGAATTGACACACAGGGGAATATATTACACAACCCTACATTCATGAATATATAATTAAAACCATTCACATCAACTCAATAGATTATCATATGGTAAAATATCACCTAAAATACATTTAAAAAGAAAATGGCTACAGTAAGAAGATAGATGACACCACCCTGTAAGGGACTTAATACAAGCACATAGAAAATAAGGAATAAAGTTGAACTAAGCATTATAAATACTCATTAACTCAATGATAGTTTATATGCAAAGTATTAATGTGCAGAATGAAAATACATCAGTCTGAACTCTGGATAACATTGTAATTATGATGTATCACAGTGATGTTATGTAGTATGTACGGAAGTGATACGGGAATTAACAATTTAAATGATTACATGAACATTAAGTATGATATACTCACAGCCGGGGGAGGGGAATCTGACCCTATGGATTCTGTTCTGTGATGAATTGGCATCACAGTAACACTATCTTCCCTGTAGCAGGATAGAAAAGAACGCATCAAGAACATTAACTACAAATGTGCTACTAATGACACACAAACTAGACACTTTAAACTTGTCTCCCTTTAATAAAATATTATTAAACGATGTAACTGTTCAATTTTATTAATTTGAAAATTTTCTTAGATTCCATGCATGTTGCAATGTTATTGTGTAGTTGACACCTTAAATACTAAATGTGCCATTCAACCTTTGTTTTAAAAAATATGATTTTATCTATTAGATTTTTCAAATATCAATCAATCCTGACTTACAGAAAGGCTGGCTCACTGAGAGGAGCCCTGTCTTCAGCCATAGTACCGTAACTATTATATGGTGGCGGTCGGGGAAGGAAGGGGTCAGAATCATCCACTTTACTGTAGGTCTTCCTAGAAAATATATACAATAAAATGCATCAGTGTACAGTCCATACAACTAAACATGGTAATATGAATTCAAACATTCATCAATGCTAATTAACCAATAAAAGAAAAACGAAAAAAAAAAAACGACAATTACAACAGGATTATAATTACCGGTATGCAAAAAAAGCAATCTAATTATCTTACAATGATATAAACAAAATTGTAATCAACTGTCATACTGATAATACATACAAAAAATTGAATAATTTATTAAATCCCATGTACGAACAAAGTTAACTAAAATTGAATATGCAGCTTTATTATGCTTTGACACATACTGAACAATGTTATCATTGAAGAACTGGGTTATATACATTCTTATATCATTACTAACATACCTGGTACCCAGGAACAACCAGACTCTAGGCGACAGACATTGTATAAACATCAATGATAAACCAAGGACTGGTAGTATCAACAAGATCAAAGATAATCCAACACTGAAAATTAAACATGCATACATTACATAACACATACTGTAATAAGACAAATATGACACATCTAGGACAAGTGATGAGGTGTATGGACAAAAAAGATTTGCTTGCACCATACTTAACTGAAATATATTACAAACTTGCAAAAATTCATTTTACTGCATTCTTACAAATTATGTAGATTCTCAATGCTTTGATCAGTAAAAGGCAAATTATACAAAAAGGTCATCCAAGTTGAACTACACTACCTTCCTAAAACAGATTCAGTAGATTTCTTTCATATAAAAAAATCTGACAAAAGAGAAAACCTTTGACCTGACATCAGCTATTGTCCAGTGGCAGGTGCACTGGCCCGGTGATCCTGGTTTGAATCCAAGCTGCAGCAGGTCATACCCTTCTAAGAAAATTGGACCCAAAAATGTTGATTTTTCCTCCATATGTGAAGAAGTTGCAGGCTTCTGGTATCGGGTGAGTTAGAACTGGTATGAATACAGTCAAGGAAAACCGGTTAGGTAAACCAACCACCATTATAAAACACAAATATCTTTGAAATATGCCGTTAAACCCACGGAAACTAGTTTGACCTGAAACAGATTAGATTCCAGTAATACACATACTGGCAAAACTAGATAGAGTATGTACCATACTTACGTAGATACTATAACAAGATAGAATATATACCATTCTAATGTAGAAACTATTACTTACAGTGATCTGTTACAAAGTCCAGAGAGTGCTTTCACATAATTTGAATGTATTTGGCCACAATAGACTGTGTTACCAAGGCTGGATATATTACCCTGTGCATACGTAAGATCTGATCTGATAGACTTTACTGTTGCCTCAATCTGAAAAATGTGAACATACAAAAAATCATAAACAAAGTAAATTCAGTCTACAGAATTTATATTTTATGACAAAAAGAATACTTTGTTTAAAATCATTATTTTTTAAATTACAGTAAACTGAAAGCAAATTTGATTTTGGAATTTGAAGTTGCTTGAATTAGTTCTTAAGTTCTAGATTTGTCATAATAAGTATACAAGATTACATGCTACATTATATATCTTTCATTTATATTTGTTTATTTAGTGCATTGACAGCTTTGGTTATTTGGGGCACATCTCAAAACAATGTTTATAACAACATGTGTTTATTAAAACAGAATGCCCTGTGATCTTGACCTTTAACCTATTGACCTGAAAATGCACAGGTCCTGGAGAGGTTGTCATGAGCAACCAATATATGAAATTTGATGATTGTAATTGGATTTGATTTTATAGGCCAAAAACATTATGCCCCCGATCTATCGATACGAGGCCTGAAAAATGATCCATAAAAGTTAAGACAAATAATGGAATACATTTGTACACTAAATAATGAAGTAAATATGATGAGATTTAATGATTACTTACGTATGGTAAGATGTTATACTTCAGTGTCTTGTTGATAGCCAGATTCAGTGAGTTATTGGCTTCATTCACATAATACCTAGCATCATCTAGTGCCTGTAAAATAAATGCTATTACATTAGTAAACATACCCAGTACACTGATTAACAAACACAACCTCTCTGGCCCTCTCTTGAACAACAACAACAACAACATGATTTTGCTACTCCCATAGGGCGTTGCTTTGGAGAGATTGCACTGTAATTAAAAGTTTTAAAAACTCAATTTGTTCAAAAGGTGTTGCATTTTCGTCTGACTTGAAAACACCAATTTGTTATTCTACACCTCCCTGTTTAAAAATGGTATACAATGAGGATGATTAACTGACAGTGATTTATTTTTCAATGTATTTAATGGAATATGATAAGATAGGAGGATGTTTTTGTCCTTTAATGTAATCTATTTAAACACACTGGAATTCTCATGTGAAAACTTAATGTTAAGTATATATCAAACACAATTAATTCCGCATTTATCTATAATTATGACACTACCATGGGTGAAAGTTAAAAATTTCGATAAACTAGAAATCCTAACCTTGGTGCATTATAAACAATAACAAGAGTTGTCAGTAGGACAGCCTTCAGGGGTGTGACTGCTCCAAGAGCAAAAAGGCTGAAATACCCTAACCCCACCCCTTCATGCTTACAAAAACATCATTTTTGAGTAGGTCAGACTGAATCTGGACACTTTTGTTTCAAACATTTTAAGACAAAAAAGAGGAAATCAGCTGAAAGGAGGAAGAATCACACCCCTGGCCTTTCAACTATTCTCAGTGCTTGATAATGAATGAAGAAAATGGTTAGGGGCCTTAGATAGTGACCTTCAACTTTAATCCCAAAGACTAATATTAAGTGTAAAGTGAATACCTTCAGTAGTTTTGACAATTGGTGTTGCACGCAAAACTTCAAACAGGAATTTTACAAGTTCACAAAAGGCCATAAATCAGTCAAAATCCATATCAGAGTTACGGGCCTTGGATAATGACCTCTAATCAATATTATGATCACAAAGACATGTGTGAAGTAACAAGCAAATATCATTAGTGGTTGATAAGATATGAAGTTGCAAAGTATACAAAAAGTTGCACACAAAATTTTAACAAAGGTGTAATGCCAATGCCCGGGGGAGTAGGATAGCCCCAATATTCTTCTAATAGTCAAGTTAAAAATAAGTATGGTCCGGAACTGCAAATTAACAGAAATTCCGGCATATTCAGGAAAACTTTCACCATGCACTACAAAATAACAGAGCAATCAGCTTGAAATGCTCTTGACCGTGTTAAACAACATATATAAACAACAGATGTGAAACTCTCAGTAATTCTGAAAGCAGCATGTTTATACTTCATCCTCATTATATTTAATCACAGGGGAATCTATACTATACAACAAAACAACAGGAAGTACTCATATTAAGGAAAACTGATGAGATTATAAATAGGAAATTTATCATAATTAAGTGATCCTCATGGTCTATATGTACAATTTTCTAGTTTTATGAATATCTAGAATAAGTGCATAACATTTGATGTTAGAGAAAAAACTAATCAAAGAGACAGCGCTTCCCAAATGAAAATGTTTAGCAAATACAGCAGACATGTAATAATTCATAATTGAATTAACACGAGTATGATAAATTGATAAATTAGAGATTGTATCATAAAATGAAAGATGGTACCAAAGAGTGCTTGCTATGTCGGATAATCATTTAAATCTATGAACCTATTATGCTGTATCTTATGTCAAATATTAAAAGATGTCACTTTATTACTTTAACCACAGTCAAATCTTTATCATACCAGCTAACTTCCTTCACAGTAATGGCAATGAAATGGCCGATTAACATAGGGGCACATAATATGTATAATTATAAGGTACAATCAGTAATACAAAATTACGGTCTATAAAATGATCATTACTCAATAAATATTACCTTAGAGAAGTTCTGCGGGTCTCTCTTGTTTTTGCATTCAACATAGCTTGTGACGATTTCTGAAAATTAAATAAATAATAAGAGAAGGTCTAAATTAAAGTCTGTTAGTGTTACAAAAAAAAATCAAAATTTAGTCTGATTAAGACAGATTCAATAATTTATGAAAATCCGTAATCAGTCTATCTGTGATGATTAAGGATATCACTACAAAGTTTTAACAAAGAGCAGGAGCTGTATTGCATATTACATAGAGCATAGCTTATAATAAACAACAGGACTTTATTACAAAGAGAATGTTTTTAATTACGCTCTATTAGTAATTTCATTCATAATCATACCATGTTTGACTTTGCCATCAAGCTGGGAAACAACATACGCATTGGGATTTACACAGAAATCACTAACAGCCTGAAAATTAAACATAAAAACATATCATATTACATGTACTATGCAAATCAGTCACAAATGTATATTGTTGATTTGTGTACCAACTAAGAAATTAAATATCTGAGCTTACTGAAGCAAACAAGTATATGAGACAGACAAATTAAATGACACAACTTTTTTCATGTTATTATCTTTATTTCAATTCATTTCAAAGTAACAAAGAATATTTACAAACACAGAAAACACGTTTACCTACCCATGAACTTAGGACAGAAATTATGATAACAAAAACATATGCACATACCAACAGTGCACTTTACAGCAAGTGTGTATTTATTTTATATAAGTTATCAGTGAATATGCAAACATTGCATATCTGGCCTTGATATTCTGCCCGAATTACAAACATAATATTATGCATAAAAGTTGGAGCATTATATCGACCTAAACAATAGACTGGTTTTGTTTGAATAACAAACATAAAATAGACTATGGTTATATATACAGCAAACCCTTCACATAGCAACCATCTCAATATTAACACCATTATTTTGTAATGTTTAAAAAAAAAGTCTTCATATTTCATCCTGATAATGGGACTGGTCACCTCAATTTTGTTTGTTTTGTTTAGTATTGTTTGTTTTGTATAGTTTGTATGCTTTATATTGTTTGTTTTGTATTGTTTGTATGCTTTATATTGTTTGTTTTGTATAGTTTGTATGCTTTATATTGTTTGTTTTGTATTGTTTGTATGCTTTATATTGTTTGTTTGTTTGTTTAGTATTGTTTGTTTTGTATAGTTTATATGCTTTATATTGTTTGTTTTGTATTTTTTGTATGCTTTATATTGTTTGTTTTGTATTGTTTGTTTTGTATAGTTTATATGCTTTATATTGTTTGTTTTGTATTGTTTGTATGCTTTATATTGTTTGTTTGTTTGTTTTGTATCGTGTCATTTGTATTGTTTGTATGCTTTATATTGTTTGTTCTGTTTATTTGAGTTTTACGCCCCTTTTCAACAGTCAGAGTGATATGAGGTGGACAGTTCACCTAACCATTGTTCCTGGGAACAACCAGTACTAGACTCCCATCCTCATTAAGCAACTGATAAAGGGACATGGTTAGCTGCAGGGCTTGAACCCATGGCCCTCTTTTAGTGAGAGGTTACAGTGATTTGAAGTCAGTGATCTTAACCACAACCTCAATATTAAAACTATGCATTGTTTTTGACATTTTCTCAATACTTATCCTGAAAATAAGAGCATGTCAGCATTTATGGTAAGTCCCAACAGCGGTCTTATTATGAAGGACTACTAAGTATGTACTTACCACTGAACCACCAAGGTATACCCCTGTGACAACCCATGACAGAAATAAGGAGAAAAATCCTAGAGTTATTCCCCTGTAAAAGTAAAACCATGAATCAAATTAACTTTAACGACATGTGCATCATTAAATTACTTCGTGATTCAAACACAATGAAATTAAGATCAATTAACAACAGTTACAACCAAACTACATCACTTCATAATCAGGTGAAATTCAGCAAGTGAGGGAGATTCATTCATTCTTATTCAAGTTTTTTTTTACTAAGTAAGTGACACTGATAGTCAGCATCATCGCTTTGAAAAATAAGCTATACTCAAAGAAAATATAAAAACATGTTTTTGTGTATTTTAACAAGGTCATCTTTCTTCATGAATATATTATCTATTTCATAACCATAAAAGCCGGTAAAGGTGTCACTGACACTTTAACAAACAATATATTTACAATTCATTGTTAGATAACACATGACCTCTATATTACAATGACAAGCAGAGGTCATTAAATGATTAATTCACTGAATTAGAGAACTATGCTCATACGGCCTTGTCTTCTATCTCGGCCAAAATAAAATCATTCAATTGATAATCCATTTTCTTATGACTTACTACAGACAAGTGTACAACAGTATACATAAATAGATAACTGAGTTGACCACTTCGTGCAAGTTGCTTACACAATTGTTTTTCAATGGGGTTCAACATCACACCAAAAGCTATGGACATTTGGTGATTTTACCGCCCTTTTTTTTTGGAAGACCCCTTTTGTACACCTAGCTAGAACCACCAATCTTCCATAAACTAGCTTGAAAGCTTCCTAGCTGGTGACATTAGTGATAATGAGATCAATCAATTGAAAAATAATTATTTCTTTTATTCACAATTTAGAGTTTATCATTATTATATATTAGTGTCAGTTGGTATTATATTATAAATTCTAGCTAGATGAATTAATATACTTTACCATACAATCCAATACTTGGATTTCTTCAATGTTCCAAATATGTACACAAGTAGCACCAGAATCTGCCAACATAGAAACACAATGGTTCCCATCCATCTGTAACATGAAAAATAAAGCATACATGTATTACAACCTAATACAATACAGAATAAACATAGGAAAAATTAATTGGAGAATTTATCAATGTAAGGCAGTCACATGACCAAGTATTGCTGAGTAACCAAATCAACACAGTACTTAATGTGAAAGACTGTCAGACTGAAGTCCTCCCGCATAATCATGTCCAGCAAAATTCCTTTCGTTTTTTGCCAATCCAGTGAATTCACACATTATTAGCCAATATAGCATTATTGTCCAGTCCTGTAGTATTTTCAAGTTTTGTCAGTCCTGTGGTCCAGTAATAATTCTTTGATCTTTTGAATACAGGTCACACTGAATTCCTCAATGTATAGACTATAGTAAGGGGAACAAATATTATTATCTATGGAATCCATGTAAATATTATAATGTATCATGTATAAATCCAAGCCGAAGTTAATTAAATCACTTAATATCATCACTAAGCTTGCCAGCCAGTGAGCTTATCAGGTTATTTAATAAGCAAACATGTACTTTATTTATTATATGTACTAGCATTAACTTGTTACATGGTAAGTGATACTAAAATTCACATATATTGGATGAAACTAGAGGAGTATATTTTTTTTAAATTAACTTTTTCATGAGAAAGCAAACAAGATAAAAACCAATAAGAAACAAATACAGCAGAACCCCAATTATTTGACAGATTATCCAAAAACCTGGTGCAATCTAAAAGGTAACTTCAGTCTCGATATTTTCCTTAAATATTTCAATGTATATTAACCTAGATTATTTGAAATGTGTAATGATTATATGTGAATTTTACGAAGTTATAAACAAGACCGGTCACTCTTAAATCATCCAAACACGTACTTCGAAACTTCACATCTATAAACAAAAATCACCAATTATCTCAGATCACCCTCAGGTATCACCACAAATAATGAGGCTGAACGTATTATAATAAACAATGTATTTGCAACACAGTCTTTACTTTCCATTCCATGCAGACTTTTTTAAACAAAGAAATTGACACATAATTATCTAGCCAATGTCTTCCCCTCGGAAAATAAGCTATATTTTACCCCCCAAAAATATATTTTCCCTATTTGCATAATATACATTCCCCAATTTTGGGTTTGCCACTTTGATGTACCCCCCCCCCCCCCCCCCTTATCAGCAGCACCCAGTGTCTTCCCCTTTTCCTTAAAAAAACCACAGCCATCAGAGCCATGAATTATCCAAAACCACATTTTTAGACTGGTCGATTTCAGATAAGCAAGGTTTTGCTGTATCTTTTTTATCAGACATCAATCTAAACATGACATTACTATGGTAACTTCATACCTCAATGACCTAACCACAAGTAAGTTACAAAGTATTATATGTCATGTTACTCATAGTCTCATACAATTAACAAAAAAGATAATTTCAAGTGTAGGTATGAAAAAAGATCAACGACAAGTACAAGCTGGAAATTATTACCAATATACTTGAGTTTTATATAAATATTATGTCATAAACTTTAGCTTGTCCTATAATTATATAGATCCTAGATAAAGAAGAATAGTATCACTGACTCACTATATATATATCAAACATATTTACATGCATATATCAGGTTAATCTAGACATAATCACATTACATTACTAAATCAAGTTTAACAAGGAATGCCTATCCCTAATTGTGTTGACTAATACTGCTAACAACCCATAAGGCTTATTGGCTCAAAGCCACGAAAATGCAGATTTAGTAAGATGTCCAGTGATTTTTTTCCAAAATTTTCTCACTACCCATGCCCATCAAAAGGGGAAATTTAGCGCAACAAATTTCAAAATGGGAATTTATAATAACATTTATTTCTATGGAATATGTGATTATTTAGTTGTTTAAATCATAAATATACACTGTAATTGGTGACAATGGTGTGAAAACTGTTGTATTTTTCTTCTTTTTACATGATCATGTGGAAAACACTTCTTGTAAGGGGAAAATTCTGGCCATTTTAGGGGAAAAATGAAGGAAACTGCCCATGTACGGCAGTAAATTATTAATATAGCGAAAAAAAATCACTGATGTCTACATTCTATTATAATTATATCAGTTTCTTCAGGTTTCCTTTAGAATAATAACTTTCAAGTTTCTGTTTCAGTCATCACCACAATAAGTCGACAGTATATTGTAAATTTCACCAATTATACAATGGGACGATATAACTGTGATAGAAGGTTAAATTTAAGCACAGTATTACAATATATATTCTTTTTATCTGGACCATCAATCAGATATGGATAATGATAAACAGACTAACAACCAAAGTAAACTGTAACAAGTCATTCAGAAATAACTACACAAAGAAAGAAACTCACTAATCTTAATCTTTTTGCACTTAAAAAATATAATGACTTGTACACAAGAACCACTCATAAATGGACTTACAGCTACTTGACACAGTAACTTATCAATCTTTAAATTTCTATTATGCAGACAGGGATTTTTTTGGCAATTTTATAGCCAAAATTCGGCCATATGATATTCACAATGGAAAAGAGTATCTTTTTTCCCAATTCACAGACAAAAATTACCAATCCCCCCAAAAAATATATTTTTATATTAATGATATAAGTTCATTAACATCACTATTGGTAGTCAATACCTTATTCTACTACTGTTCCATGGGAGAATAAGTAGAATAAGTAGAACATAGCAAAATTGTAGTTATACATTTTTTCCCAATTTGGATTAAAACATCTCAAAATTTCCCAATCCCAAGGGTATGGGTCATATTCCCAAAATACCGAAAAAAAACCTGGCAGAGTAATACTTATAAATTTATGACAGTTATATTGACACTAACATAATTATCAGTTTTTGTCCATTTACTGCAAAACATACATTCATTTTTCAAAACATAAAGGGGCATAATTCAGAATTTATCAAACTTGACCGAGATCTCATGGCCATAAACATTTCCATCAAGTTTGGCGAGGATCTGAATAAAACTATTTGAATTAGAGAGCAGACACCGTTGTGGACGCTGCCCGCCATGGGTGTCCCCATAAAAATGGCAAGGTTTCTACTTAAATCCCACATAAATATAGGGTCGTGAGCTGAAAGGATTTTTCCCAATAGATACCTCAGAAATAAATGAAGAAAGAGAAAATTATTCAAAAAAGTAATCATTATTACATTACCTATAGAACTCTGCATCTTTTGTTGTACTCAAAATTTGATCCAAACTTATTTTGCTAACACTAGTTTTGATACTGTCAATGTCACTTTTCACAAATTGAGATTTATTTCTGATCTCGTCAGCGAGTTTAATCACATCATTCTTAACTGTTTCATTGTGCAGATGTTTAACAAATATTTTCTTTAACGCATTCACGCCCACATCGGCCACCTTTGCGGCTAAATCATCCAATGTACCTAACTGAAATGAAAGAAAAAGTATATAAGCGTACTAATTTCAACACTTAATCTTATACCATACTCAGGCTTAAATGAATTATTTTTATATGTATTATATTATGGTAAACAGTATATACATGTACACATACATGTGTGTCAGACTCAAAGGACAGTAACTTCTATGACATAATAGAAATGACTGACTTAGCTAACAGAAATCAATTTCCTGCAAGTTTTAAAAATCAAAAGTCCTTCATGAGATATTTGTTAGATTACTGAAGAGATATCAATTACAAAAATATTTTCATACAGTAACAAGTAAATTTTGAAAACATGTACCAATGACATTTTTCCAAAAACCTGGACTAACAAACTGTTAAAAAGTTATGGCTATTAGTACCGGTATTTGAAGTTTTACAAGTATAATCACTTCACTGTATGTGTCTGGTGGTATGCATGTAACTGTAGGGTTTATGATTTTATACAGTGATTGAGAGTAAAAAGCCTGGTGTCAGTTCACATAAGGAAAATAATACAGAGAATGGATGTACATGTATGAACAATTCATGTACAAAATGCCACTTAAATCACTCAGGTCGATAGGTTGATGGCACATAAGCATCATGATAATTTGGTTATAAAATTGTGTGTTGGATGTTAAATATTATATGATAGATGTAATTAACAATTGAGATCAGTTTAAATTCTCACTTACAACAATAGCAACCTGTTTAAAATTACAAAACTAAGACTTATTATTTATATTTAAGTTCAATTTACAAAATGGATGTAGAACTTTAAAGTGAGATTTTAACAGGAAATGATAAAATCATTAACAACATAGATTCATTGTATGGTTAAAACATTGTATACATGTCACATCAGATATCAAAACTAATTTGTAGTCTGTATAAAATACTTAAAACAAATCAATGCTACATAAACAGGCACTCAATTTAACCCGAGTAATTGATTATTGTTATTGCATACACTGCAGCAGTAATATAATCTGCATTTACAATACAATTAACAATCTTTTCAACATATAAACCATATCATGCTTCATAGTTAATGGTACAATTACAATGGGAGCATTGAGTTTGTCTTGACTAACTATTACCAGTAAATTCTTCTCATTAAAAAAGAGAAAAGTAATTTACCGTGACAAGAGATCCACGAAGCGTATCATTTGTGTCTTGTAAAGCTTCTACCGTAGACTGGACGCCTTTGTTTCCCTCTTCATTCCCGAAGAAACCAACAGCTACACTACCACTGAAATATCATAAATGTATCATAAAAGAAACTGTACAATAAGCAAAGAAATTAATTACCTAGACTGAAAATACAAATAAGCTTGTTTGGAGAGCTCCAACTGACTCACAAAAATCCTAGCACTTAAATTTTTTTGGCGTTCTTTTTTTTACTATTATCATATCCTTACCTACCTACCTACCAAGTGCTAAAAATCTGGGTCGGAGCACTCCGAAAAATCTTTTAGGTCTAAATATCAAAAATCTTATAGTACTTCTTGTAAAGGTAACAATTTTGAGAAAGTTCACTAGCCCGAACAGAAATTTACTAGCCCCGGGCTGTGGACTAGTGGGTTAGCGTGAAGACTGGGAAAATTATTAATACATGTACTGATGTAGCACTAATTTGATAATCTAGACTGATTAACTGGGTTTATCATATTACATGTAAATAATAACAGTTCAAATACCTATCATATATTTAATACAGTAAATACAGTATTAGCTATAGTAATTAGTATTAGGCTATGCAGCAGTCTTTGAGTTTGATTAGTGAGTTGCCCCCTGCCCGAAAGCATTTTTTTCCTTCTTTAAGTCTTTTGGGGGACAACCTAGTTTAAGAGTGTTTCCTTCATAAAGTATTTAGTCGGGCAACCAATCACAAAAAATTAATTCAAAGACTGATGCAGGCAAAATATTATTCATTTTATAATGACAGTAAAAAAGAAGAATTATTCCTAATTATCATACAGATCAACAATGTAATTGGCATTCCTCACTAACCATTCATGACCTTTCATAGTCATTATATAATTATCATTACTACAAGTATGATATTATCATATAATTAGACATATTACTTATTATTAGTATATTTATAACATAGAAAATGAATGCTTCTCAACAATATTCAAGTATATAGCAGTCTTAATTATGTAATTATGTGTTGAATGAAAACAGTTTCCGGCAAAATTAACAGGAAATAACAACAAACCAAAAACAATCGAGGAATAAATGCCTGGAAACATGTACAGAGGGGATGTTTTTACAAGTGTTTGGGATAAATATAAAACGTACTTACATGGCAAAGATTATAAACAAAGCAACGATGAAACGAATGCATGTTGTACTCTGTTTCTTAGTTGGTTTTTGTTTACAGCAGCAGTGAGCGCACAAACAAAATGATGTCACAAGTAAAATTAGGACACAAAACACCACAGGTAAGGCAGCTAGAAAAACAATCGACTGAAAAAGAGAAATATTAATTATAATTGATTTGATTTTATCAATTCATAGTCACATACAATTGTTTTAATATACCGGTAAACTTTATTTCATAGCTTGGCATTCTTATTGCAGGGGTGTCAATAGAGCCAAATTCAAAATCCTGAAAATCATACACAGTCGATCATTTTGCCAAATAAGATCTTCAACCTCATTGTTTCCATAATTAACTCAGTTTTTATTAAAGACTAGAAGCCCAAGGGCAACATGTCGAGCCCCTGTTTAGCCAGCTTGTGATCTTGACCTTTGAACTACAAATATGGGTGATATTCATGACACATCATTTCATTGAAGTAAACTTTTATACCAATTTATTTAAAAATCCTTGAATGCAAACAGAAGTTACAGCCCAGACAAGGAAAATATATATTTGACCGAATGTGTAATCTTGACCTTTGACCTATAAAAATCTGGGTGTTGCCCAAGACACATGGTCGCATTGTATTATGGCAAGTCATTTTTAAACAATTCAATGCATAAGGGAGACACAGCCCTGACAAGGTGTATAATGATTATTTTTTATGTTTGACCTCTAAGTCTGACCTTGACCTTTGAGCTAGAGACCTTGATGTTACGCACTGCACACCGCCTCATGGTGTTTTACAATTATGCCAAGTTATCTTAAAAAGTTTCTATGCCTAAGGGAGATACAGACCGGACAAGGATCCGGACGGACACACTAACTCACTCACTCACTCACTCACTAACTAACTAACTCACTAACTAACGTACAGACACGCAACCGCCATTGTGGCGACTATGTCGAGCTCACCGCAGACGGGCTCGAAAAAAATCCTTCAGAGCAGATTAAATTGATCGTATTCTGTTATTATTCATAACTTTGCCATTTTATATTTAGATATTTGATCAAATTTATATAACTTATTTTGCTCAGAAATCATAGCTCATATTGTCACCCCTGTTATTAAGCAAAGGGGCCTAGCACATTGCATGGACCGAAAACATGTTTATCATACATTGTATATGTACATAACATGATATACAAGGGTTACAATTTCCGATGATGGTTTCCACATCAAGTTTGTTTAACACTATTTAACTTTTTAAAAAAATACTCAAATTTCTAATAATTGGTGTCTACGAATAGCTAACATAATATAATTTTTTTTATACTACACAAAACCGATAAGTATTTTGTAAAATTCAAAACATAGAAGCAGACATTTCATCTTTTCCCACTGAATTTTGTTTTAGTAAGACATTAGAATTTATACTAAGTGAAAACAAAGTAGTCATGTTAAGAAAAACGCAACAAAATATAATCATAAATTTAAATCAAATGCAATACAGTAATACTACATGTATATAAATATGACATTTGTTGTTTTTTTAAAGCACTTAAGCAGTAAACAATCTATATAATTATGATTATCAGATTCAGACCGGTGTAAAATATTAAGTCATCAGCATGGACAAAACCAAACATCTACCCAAATTTGTCCATGCTATAGAAGGTAAAATATGGTTGGTCCATTCGAAACAAGTTGTATGGATTGGATGTCAGACATTAATATATGTACCATTGCCTCAGAGACTGTATTTGAACTGTGTATGCTTATTCAATTATAATTTGTCATTGTATATCAATTATTATTAAGTAGTTATCTTAGATACTATATCCTAGAATTGGGTAAGTACTAAGTTCGTGGACGCAAGAAACATTTCGCCGAAAATTTACGCAATTCACATTAAATAGATAAATGCATACTTTGAGTTCTTAAAGAAATCCCTTTTCTATGATATAATCCATTGCTTATTTTATTTTAAATCCAAATATGTAGAGCTATCATGTTTTTTTAAGTGAATAAGTCTCATTTAATAATAAATATTAATATTTCAGCTGAAATATTTAATTTTAAAACTTATTTAGTTGCTGCAACGTGATTATTTTTATCACCTTTCAAGGTACTGTCCCATTAATGTATGTATAGGTCTTTGATATAAAGTTAAGACAACGTATGGCCAGTACAGTATTGGATCAACGCAAGTTTGATTTTTAATTTTAACCTTATTAAATTTGGTATCCTTGGTTTAAGATATTTTTTCTGTATAATAATATATATATAATTATCTAACAGATTCAATCCGCCCAAGAAAAACTGACAAGCAACATCTTAATCAACGAGTCTACCAATGCTAGCCTTATAAATACATAGCGGTCAGAAAATCAAATGATCGCGTCAATGAGTCTATAATCCTACCTGTTCGTAGTGCGTTGACCCAGGATTAAAAGAAGAGTTCGTTTCCGCAAATACGAAGTCCACATGAGGGAATTCGTGAAGAATATTCGCAACCCAATCTATCCTATAACTCTTTCCATCCGTCATTTTTATTTTTTGAATCTTGTAACCATTTTATTTCATATATATATATTTAAAGACTCCCAACGATCCGCTAGAATGACCTAGTTAATTAGAGGAAAACATTGCAATCACGTGATTAGATAGCAGACTGACATTATTCAAATAACGTATCTTGAAACGAACCAACGAAACGGTAAAAACCACTTTATTTTTTAAATCGGATATGATGGCGTATCTGTTTCTTTCAGATACGCTTGTGGTAAACGTTTCCCAAGTTAACATACAATATGGATACTCCGAATTAGCATGTTCAAACATAATTATTATTAAGAAACGTATGCAGCATAATTATTCTGTTTCAATATATGAACATTATATAGATCTATAGAAAAAATGTCTATGAAATGGAAACGATCGAATAGAAAAGAAAGTTGGAAACTCCACCATTTGAACTCAGTGAGTAGGTGCGTGGTCCGTGCATGCATGCATCGATAAAAAGTGAATGCTACAAATTTACCGTACATGCAGGTGTTACAAACTGGGTGACAGTATATATACTCAGTATACGCGTATGATACCTGCATATTTAACTCGTGCAAAATGCTTTTGTGGGCAGTACTGGTCAAGAAGTTATAATTTACCATGTTAATTATGATTGCGGAAAAAATACTTATCACTGATTCTCATTGATTTTTGTAAACAATTAACTTTAAACAAATCCATTAAAGAGTCTAAGTATAAGCATTGAAAAAGGCATCAGTCGAACATTTTAAATTCCAAGATGGCGGACATCTATTATAATCCTTTCGTCTCCGAGATTAAACATTCGGAATACCACGGATATTTTCGCTGTTATTATCATTCGGATTATCACGGATATATTCGTATTTTCGCTTTTGTAAGCAATAGCTTGTATTCCCGTTGATCGCGGGATTTGATTACTTTAAACTGTTAATACGGAAGTTGCGAATCCATGTATGTATGTGTCCTTGCCTATATTAAAGGGGAAAATATACAAGGATAAAAAGGTCACCAACAAAACACCAAATAAAGTCTACATATAAATTATCTATTACATGTGTAAGCTTCTTTAAAAACAATAAATGTAGAATTATTAAACTATCACTATAAATCAATACTTTGTATATAAAGTTCTATATATAGTTTACTTAGTGTCAAGTCTATTGACCGTGACCAGACTGATAAGGGGCAATAAAACAATTAAAGACATTGAACAGCTACTATATAAGTGACCCCCCCCCCAAATCCACATGAGGTCTAATCTAATGTTTTAATGCCCCTAATGGGATTAATGGTCAGCTAAGTGTCTACATGTAGACTTGACACCTAGTCGTATAAAAGGGTCATAAATTTTATTGATTTTTAACGATAATTAGTTTATGGATGACTTCCTGTTGTTTTTATAAGCTTTTATTTAACTAATGAATGTTATCTTTTAATTACCAGATAATGTAAGAACAGTTACAGTATTCAATTTATACTAGAATATAACAACAATTATTGTTACTTGTAACCATTTTATCCCTGCCATTTTTTTTCTTCTTCAAAATTGAAAAATGCAAATGAATGCGTCTGCTATTTCTAAATCAAATCATTCTATTTATACATGAAATTATTTTTTACAAGATAACTATTATAATATTTAAAATAACGTGCAAAGAAATTATGTTTATACCGGTTGTGCTTGAGAAAATATATTGGTTAGAAATATTTAACAGGTACAAAAGATGTTAGGATACGATTGTATTAATTTCACAAAATGGACGTTTAATTTATCAGAACAGAACAGAATATTTATTTCGTCTTATACATAGTACATCGACAAATATACATATAGATATATATTTACAAACATATTTATCAAAATAATCAAGACCTAACCATTTGGTGTGGGATACATATATTTGCAAATGTATTTGAAGCGTTGAGCATTTATTTGAGTAATTAATTTCTTTAATCATATTAAATGAGCTGTCTTATTCTTAATATTTTGCATTTAATATAAACATACTTTAAAAAAAGATAACCTGTATTTTTAATTAAGCATTGAATCAATTTAAGTATCCATACAGTAGCTATGTATTAGCCATACATTTCAGTGACTGATTATGTAATTAGAAGCTAGTCTATCAATGACCCTGTCAGTTTTATTGGACTCCCTACCGTGGAATATACTGCTGGGTCTTAGTCACATGCCTCGCATTCCTGGTTATACCTCTCGTAGACGTGCGAGCGTGTATGAATGTAAATTTTGTACATATCAGAACTTGATCTGTACAATCAAGGATTGGTACAATGAATGAATTCAACTCAACTTTATTTCATTAACCATAATTAATCATTTGAACTGAAAATAGCTTATTAAAATTAAGCTTTTAGATGGCAATGGCAATAATAAACTGGTTTCCGTTCCATGATGTAGTGCACCAAAGGCTTTGTACACACAAGTCAACGGGAACCAGTTTATGGCAATAAAGGGATATGTACAGAACACAATAACTTGCTTTGTCTGATTAAAGACATTGAACCAGGAATGCGAGGCATGTGACTTATGGACCGAAAAGTCCCCTAATTCCACAGTAGGTGGTAATAAAACAGACAGGGTCATTGATAGACTAGCACCTGTTTACATATCTGTTACTCTATGCTTATAAAAACAAAAGCAATTTAGTCATAAACTTATTATCACTGTAAATCAATAAAATTTATTGACTAGGTGTCAAGTCTACAGACCGTGACCAGACTGGTTTTATCTGATTAGGGGCAATAAAACAATTAAGAGATTAGCCCATATGTGGATTTGGGGGGGGGGGTCACTTATATAGTAGCTGTTCAATGTCTTTATTGTCTGGCGAGGAGGAGTGCTGACCGTAATCCTGGCATCTGTACTTTTTGGGTTATTGCCCTTTGATTAATATTTGAATGCATTTTTTGTTTTCTCTGTACCTTGTTACCTTAATTGTGCTTTTAAGAGGAAAATATATTCCTTTACCAATTGATACATTCTCTTTTTCGGCGGGGGATTAGGGACAATCTGTGACTGCTTCTTTCTTTGGGGGGGGGGGGGGGGGTGTACTTATAATTATATAGATCTATAAGAGCTGTTCAGTAGTTATTTTTGGAAATAAATGGGATCAATCCAAACATTAACAAACACGGGTGTTTATCTATCCTAGAAAATAAATATTTTAAATGCTCGATCATCCATTTATAGATGTGTATTATCGTGGAGGCAAGGGAAAACAAACTAAACTCAATAACCGAACTTGCAAATATTCTATATTGCGGTCATCGTTTTTCCGCCTCTCTTGAATTAAGTCTCACCATTTCGTTTATTAAACAAGTTCACGAGTACTTCAATAATGCGACAACCAGTCAGTTACCCTGTAACTTGCAAAATATTTACTTGGCTGGGAATTTTTCTTGCGTTCGGGAAGTTTATAGCTTTTTACTTCGTTAGCATCATTTGGACATTAAGAACTTTCCAAACCAAGGTGCATGCTTAAGCGTAACCTGCACGGATTGTTGAACATTGACCCAGCGTGCGAGGACAACCCTATGCAAATGAGTCACGAATTGTGACGTCATTGGGCTTTCCCACGACTTAGTCACGTTTCTTGGTGGGGCAAAACTTTTGTGATTTTGTTGAAAGTTAGGACTTTCGAAAGACTCAAGCGAGCTTTTGAAATCCTATTGGTTTTGTAGACAGCAAGAAAGCAAAACATTGATTTGAAAAAAGCTGAAGTGTTCTAAATAATCACTTGTGGATTTGTACGACAGAGGGAAATTCGTACAAAGAACGTAGTTGCGTGCTTTCATTCTGATTGGACGGGCGCTTGTTCTTCAATCAACTGAATGGTAGACTGAAAGATGTCGGGTCAAGGTTAGTGTCGATTTGTTGAAATTTTTGTTATAATCTGACCTCATAATGTTGCCGATTCGATATGTTTCGCCTGCTAAATGCTCTGTTTAACTATGTGCCAATGCATGGCTGCAACTTCTTTATTTCCAGCTCAATTTTCGCAATTTAATTTACACTTCCGTTCTAAACTGCAACCGGATTTGAGCGGAGATATCACAAGAGTTCATATTGCAATCGCTCTTACTCTCTAAGAGCAGATGTCCCGCTGTCTGCATGACAAATCTGTCAATTAAATAAGTGCATAGGATTGATTGCAAAATTGTAATTTCGACTTTTTTATGGATGACTTTGCATGCATGTCCCACAGTCCTGACTTGGCACTTTTTTTAACACTTGCTGTTAATTGAGTAACATTCATTAACAAATCATGTGGTTGCCTTCATTAATTAGCATTGTTCAGTGAGTGAGCTTGAAAATTAGCATTAAAACAAAGTTCTGCAAGAATGTTCATTACTTGTTTGTTTGTTTGCAATTTCCTTTAAACTGTATTCGCTGAAAATGAAACTGTTAGTTATGAATGATTAATGTTGTTGTCATTCAGTGGTTCACACCTCAGCAAACAGTTAAATGATCACTTATGGTTGCTGCTAAATGTCATGGGTGCAAGTTGCATTTTTGAGTCCGAAAAAGGTTGCGTTAGCTGAGTGTGAAAATTATTGGAGACTGAACTATTTATAGATGAGGCAATGCAAAACCTTGATCAATACAAAGTTTCAATGAATAAGTTGGTAAAACTTTTATAACTGATGTGCATGTCTTAACATCAAGTTATATGCCATATTGTTTTTACTTTTTGCAGCTGCTTGATTCTTTTTTAACGATCCCTGGGAGCTACATATAGTCAAATGATTTAGTGAAATCTTAGAAAGTTCTGATATGTTAGCAGTTCTTGTCTAATAAAGTATAGCTGCAGACTCCTTGATTAATTACTGAGTCTTGCTTTGTGATACCTGGCCCATTGATCTACACCATAAATTGGTATTGAATTATTAGAATGTCTTGTATGATTTTGACATCCAATAATTAGCATGTTAGCTCAATAAATTGAGTTATATGTATATATATATACATTATTTAGCTTGAATATTTTTATTTAATTTTGAATGATCTTAATGAGAAACAATCTCTATTAACAATGATTGATATCAGTTGTATAAAGAACTGATTGTTGTTGAAATCAATCTTATAGTACCCAAGCATCATGTTGTGTTATAAATGTTCAAGTCATATGCAACCAGTACATTGTACCAATGACTTGAGTTAATTTGAGATTTTAGAGCAGTAGTACTTTCCTCTCATAGTAAAATTAAAAATGTGTGTAAATTCTGGTCTTCTTGAACTGTATAAGAATGCATATATGTTACAAGTTTGAATGGAATTAAAATCATTTGCCTCTCTATGCTCTGCTATGAATAAAACTAAAACTTTGGCATTTTTTTTCTCCAATACTTTAATTAGGATATAAAACAAAATTATGAATGGAAAGCTTTGTCTGATATTTCATTGGTCAAGTTTAGCAAATAATGCATCAGCTACATATATAAATATTTTGTATTATCCCATCACTAATTCACTTGATAAAAATCTGTTCAGATTTTACCGACTTAATTTCCTGAATTAGAAAAGGGAATTTTCTTTGAATAGAATATTATTGTGTAATAAAGCATTTGAAAGGTTACATTCCTGTTGTAATTAATGTCCTCACTCAGTATAATGCTTTGCACCATACAGATACTTCAATCATTAAGGAAGTAAGTCACTAAGTGGTTGCTAATAAAACATTTTCAAAATTATTTTTTGTTAAATCTAAAATGCTGCTGGCTCGACAATTTTTCTCAGGACACTCGGTCAACGGGCCGACCAGCATAGAATTCTAACTTGTTCTACAGAAATTTCAACTTGTCCTGAGTTGACTTAGACACAAATGCAAGTGGACTAGTGGATTTGTCGAGTCCTGCAATTCATTTAAAGCTTCTCCACACACTTTGCTGTTACATACAATTTTGTATTACATGATATAATTTTGAAGTTATGTTCAACTTTGCAAATTTTATAGCTCTGCATTGATTTGATGTTGAACTATTGAGACATCTTAATTGATTGTTTTCTTGGAATGCAGTATGCCATATTATCCAGTATAATGTCTTAAACCTATAATTTATGTGAATTGTCTTTTTACAGTTTTATAAACACAAACAAGAACATCTATGATCACATTATGAATATTATGTAATTTTTTATTTTTTTATTGTCTACACTGAGCCTCATCGATCATAATGTGCATGCTCTTCTAAATATGATCATGTTTGATATTTTTTCTGTATTAGCTGTATATTATAAAATAGTTGTTATCCCAGCTTCACAGGCTGCACAAATTATGTAATCTCTGAATGAAAATTGCATTTTGTCCCATCTATTGATTAGTTATTGCATGCTTTGTATGTGAAGGTTTATTTGTTTTTGTAAATCGACTTCAGATAAATTCCATTCTGGCAGTTCTGCTATTGTTGTTAATACACAAATCAGCTTGTCTTGCATTCCTAATAAGCCTGAAGTAGGGTTATTAGAATGATGGTCACTATCTTGATGAATTTTCATGGTGATTTATCATCCTGCAGCTTAGTGCAATAATTCTCTTTAGTTAGCATTGATTTCTTGATGATTTGCATATTTTAGTTTTAGTTTCTCTTATAAATCTGGTCCGATTATATCTTCAGACTATCTGCATACTTGACTGTACTTCCCTATAAATCTATGCAAATAAGTTTCTGCCATCTGTTTGCAATACCTACAGTTTAATTTCGTATTAAATACTCCCTATCTAGTATTACCTGTTACATTGTCTGCATTGCCTGGCTAGACAACAAGGGGGAATTCTCCACTTGCTTTAACCAATGAAATCCACTTAATATCTACTATACCAGATGAATCACTCATGTTGTGAATGAAGTCTGTCTTACCGAGGTCTGTTAGTATAGACATTAGCCAATCAGAATGATCTACATTTTACTATGTTGTAAACAGGTCATAGAAATTTACACTCAACTTCTTGGAAGAGCGTTTGACAGGGAATTCATGCTTTTTATGTTAAAACAACTTGTTGTCCTGCATTTATCTATATTTGTTATGTTAGTTTGTTACACGCATTATTGTGAAGTGTTATGTAAGAATAATGAGACTTGATGGATTTAAACCAACGTTAGGAATGCCTGTCACTAAGAAACCAAAAACTGATGGGACACGAGGTATAATTGATGTTTTAGTCAGATTTATTATTTGATCTTTAATTTTAAGTTCAATCTTTAATTAATTATGAATTTAATTAAGCTGTTTTTCATTTCCTTGAATTACAATTCTTCTTATAAAATTTCTCTGAAAATCTTGTTCTCTTATTTTGGTGTCGGCTCTCTTTAGGGGTAATATAATCAATATAAGACTTTATATTGGTGTACGTTGTCCTGGCTGGACCTTTAAGCATCCTACATTATAGTTCTTATACTATTATCAAATATCAACTGTAAAACTCCTGAGGTCATTGAAGTACATTTCGTAAACAAAGTATTGGAAGAACTCAGTGTCTTGATTTATGACTAGAGTTGGAATGGGCTGTTCAATAGGGTTTTATAACGGTGACAAAAGACAGGAATTTTATTTTCTCTTATAATGTAGATGAAACTGATCCTGAGTTATGTGTATTTCTTGGTGTACAGTTATATTTAAAGTTAAGAACGTGTCAAATTTTTACACTTTGTACATGTATCCTTAATACTTATTGACTGATAAAACGTGTGTGATAAAGTTTTAACCAACCCATATTCACTTCAAAATACCCAAGTGATTACATCCTGCTAGCATTATGTGCTATTAAATGGAACTTGTTAAAAGAATTGATATATTACAAAATCCCCTAATGTATACATAGCAGTATTCAATATTGACTGATTTACGGTAATTTGTACATTTTCATGAATGAATGATTAATGCATTCTGTGTCATAATCATACCAACTTGTACTGAATACATTATGATAGAAATTGTTATATTCTCATATCCTTAGTAGTTATATATTGTTGTATACATGAAATGATAATGATCATGCGTAAATGACTAATCAATGTCTTTTGTGCTTATTGACACAGACAGAATATCCAGGTTTCCAGGCTGGGGGCGTAATATTTAGGAATTGACTGCTGTTTTATTGAATATTTCATTTCTATCTTTAGTTATGGACATGTAGGCCTAAATTAAAATTTTGTTTGTTTGCCGCTTCCGATCGACCCAGGGTTCTCATTCTTTGGGTGTCTTAAAAATATTTCATTTGTGATTATAAGTCAAATGTGTATACTGTATAATTGTGTTGATGACAAAAAAGATTTAACCTATTTACTGACCCAAGCCAAAATGTACCGGTATGGTTCAGAAGTGGCAAACAATTTTTTAAGGTTGGCCTTAAAATATAAAGTTACATGAGCAGTTAAATCATCCTCTTTAAATCCTTTATCTATTTTGTAAGGAAATATTTACATAAGTGATCATGCATGATAAAATGTCCTGGTTACTGTCAGAATGTCCCTTACCGTACATTGTAAAATAGCTGTCTGCTATATTGACCTTCTGAATGTGTATCAAGTTGTTTAGTTTTATCTCTTTATTTATTACAAATCTAGATACTTCACAGAATCAACTTCTATTTCAAGATCAGGAAGTTGTAAATTAGCAGATTTTCTGAAATGAGGCTTTTTATGATCATTTTGTTTATCATCAAGTTTTCTGTATATATTGGGAATGTTTGTTCCTGCATTTAATTTTGTCATGTAACAAATATTGTGTGCTTAATCAGCACTAGGTCAAAGGTCATGGTCACTAATTTATCGGCTAAAACTTATTACCAATCAGTTGCAGCGAATGTTTTACCCTTTTATCATGAAACTTTGGCAGCTGTTTGTGTATGTAGTCTGTTGATAACTTTTATTTAGGTCAGTAGGTCACTGTCACTGTTGGAATGAAGCTATGACTGTAGTTGCATTGCAAACTTTAAGGGCTTGCAGCTGTGTGGATATTTTCAGCAAGTTAATATTTTGATGATCATTCCTTTAAGGCATCCTTGACCTCCAGTACAAGGTCACATAACTCACATTAGAGCTCTTGCTTGAACATGTGTTCAGATACATGACTGAGGAAAGCTGCATTTGCATCTTGTCAAGCTACATGGGTCTGTTAGAATCCATTACAGTTACCTGCAGCAAGCTGTGATGTGGGGTGTTTTTACAAACGTATCATGTTATGATATTAATATTAACTTAAGTCTGTTTCACTTTGAAAAAAAAGATAAAATTCTTGTGTAACAGAAATTACAGATGAGAAATCTCTAAGTATGTGTATAAGTATGACATAATTTGCTGTAATTTTTGCCAACATCTGAACATTAAAAATAGTTTAAGTAGGCCCGGCCCATAGCTCTACCTGTTGAGATGACGCCACACTGAAAGTGAAAAATTATTCTGTAGCCTGCAGTTTAATCGTTAAAATAATCTCCTCGGTATGTTATAATGATAAAGACATCAACCTGTAGTAAACTTATGTTTGCACATTCACTGTGCTTCAGTGTTTATGTGTACACAGGTTGATAATCGAAGGCAAATTTGATGAACACTGAGTGAGTGTTGCTTGATTGAATGTTTCAGAATTCTTTGATGATGTATAAGAAAAACTGATGATAATTCAGATATATTATTTAGCAGATTCACTACAATATTATCTGGTTAGAAATCTTTCAGATGTTTTTATACTGACTTCTGTCTGATGTATTAAGCATGTTTAATAACAAAGAATATAAATATAAAAGTTTAATTTATTGATTTAGCTCTCTGGATTTTATAGAATGAATGATAAGTCATGTTTCCATCCGAATCCTCTTAGTCAGTAAATGGACCTGATAATCTGTTGAAATATCATTTGAATAAAAAAAAAAGGAAGATATTTTCAGTCTTATAAAATGTGAAGCTGGCTCTAATTCGGCTGGCTCTTCTCCATCATTTATTGTATTAATTCACTGATGCTTAATTTGAAGAATTGATTTTGCTGACCTACTGACTTTTTTTTGGGGGGGGGGGATTTTGCATTGGCGGAAATAAGTTTTTTTCACCTTATGTAACAACTCAACATCATTACATCATACTTAATAAAAAAATTGTTCCTATATAATGATATCAATAACTGCATGAGTTGTATAATGACCTTTATTGTCAATACCTGAGACTGTTAAGTAATTCAACTACTAATTACCCCTGTTTATGTTCAACTGGATTCAGTTAATCTACCAACACTGAGCACTTTGTGTGACAAGTTTAACTGTTTGACAACTTCAATATAATCTGATATCAGAAGTTTATTATTATGTATAAATAAAAATTAGTAATTAGAATATAAAAAATATCTTTTGATTAGTAATATGTGTTAAGATTGTTGAAACTCTTCTGAATTATTCTAGTTCAGCGACAAATTGATCAAATTTATCTTCATGCATTGTTTCCATCTTTAAGATTAAATAGATATGCATTGCTGAGTCAAATTTTTGTATACTTGATAATTTTATGGGGACATTTGATATCTTACTTAATTAATTGGGACCAATTTGGGTCATATTGATTGCTCCTGATAAAGTGTGTTAAAGAAAGTGTCTCTGCATAGTATTTCTGTAACTTAGAAGGTTTTAGCATTTTATCATAACCAAAATGTGAAACAAATCTATTATAGCAACTAATTATTGCTTAACAATCATCAATAAGAGCTATTCATAGACTACTACAATTAGGAGTTTAAGCTAGAATACTAATGTTACTGTCATTGACTGGTTGATTATTTAATATGAGCATATCATGCAAATTGTTCTAAAAATAACTCACACTAGTGACTACCATTCTGCAACCGAAGGATGTAAGATTTTTTTAACCTAGGTAATTCATAGCTAACAGTTACTGTATTAAGGCTACAATTCAAAGTGTGAGTCATATCATCTTGTTCGGTTTGTATCATCTTTGTAGTTACATTAGTCAGTCACTCCTAGACTTGATTGTAATAATTCTTCAACCACCTGTATGTAATTAGGCGCATACTTATGGATGCTTTTTTGGAGAGTGCTTCTAATATTCCTGTCATTATTGTAGTATGACTCTGTGAAGATATAATGTTAAATATTTACCTGTTGTTATGGAATCTTACAGTATATTCTATAAGAGACATAATTTGATGTCAGTATACAGTAATTAAATGTCAGCTGTATTAAGGGTAAATGATATCATAATTGCTTCGAGTCTTGTTCATGATTTTGCAAGTATTGGTTATTGTCAAACTTCAGTTATATGTTGTCGTTTTTTGTTTGTTGTTTTATATGTTATTTTTTTAATTTGTCTGCAAAGATTCTTATCATTATCTTGGATAACTGAATAATAAAACATGTTTTCTGAAATTTGTCTGTTTGCGATGTTGACAGCTACTGACAAATGAATTGATGATCAAAGGGTGATTTTTCGGTAATTATCTTTTCATAATCACTTGTGATGAATATCACATTCATATGATTAGATTTGTGTTTTGAAAGTTGAGGTAATTATGTATCTATTTATAATTAAGTTATTTATAGTAGGTTGCTGAATGCATGTCTTAAAATAGGTTTGTCATTTATCACACAGGTTGAGAGACTTAAGTTTTGCCTTGTACTGGGTTAGTAGGTCGGTCATATATGGAATGTAAGGGGGGGGGGGGATGGGTTATATCTGGTGAAAATATATTCTCTTTAAAGCAGCTGATTTCATTTCTATTTATAAATATAATAGTAAAGCTATAAATTTAAGATTATAGATATCTTAATTCTTTTCTGTGTCTATATAAATAACATTGGCAAATGATTGAACTTGTTTGTAGGTAAATGTTTCTTTGCTTTAATTCTGGTTGACTTCATTTTATGTAGGAATTATTTTTAAAGTGAATGATAGATTTAAAAATTTAGGAATGATAAACTTCATTTACCAGAATATTTTAGTCCTATATTCCAGGGCCTTTTTTCCAAAAATTGGGAAGGGGACTAGCCTTTCATTTTGGGAAATTCAAGCGCTATATTTGGCCAAATTTTGAGAAGGTTAGAGTACTGAGTTTGAATAGCATTGTATTTTTGGGAATTTCTTGCCTAAAATTGGGAAAAAACAGCCTTTTTGCAATTGGGAAGTCACCGAATTTCAGCCTCTGTAATAGAAGGATGATATTCAATAGGTTTTGACATGTGATTGTAAACCTAAATCCAATATATATATTTTCAATTTTGACCTTATTTCTGATCAATTATTCTATACTTTCAGGTGGTCGCAGAAGACGACCCCCGGGGTTAACTATACCGATTGTCCCCGAACCTCAACCAGCCACGTAAGTAATGGTATCATCTAATATTCATTTTTTTCTTGCAGATCGTCCAAAAAAGAAACGACCAATTTTAAAAATTCCAAAGAAATCCCCTCAAATTCCTACGTGAGTATATATGTAGAAACAACACACTTAACACACCTAATTTGGAATGCTGCTACCATGTGCTGTGTTCTGTTTGATATGCAAAATACAGAACTTGTTATTTTTGAACACCATCTTTTTAAGCAAGTGTCCCATGTTACTGCACATTACTCTGAACTGTCCCTCTTGGTTAATTCATTCTTCTATGGTACATCTCTCGATCTATTGCTCGAGGCTGACACTTATGATTTTTGTAACGTTGATGCAATCTTATACTGCTTGCGTTACTGAATGAATCTCTAGATATGATACTATCAGTATTTAATGAATAGTTTTACTTGTAACATTAAACTTATCAATTTTTTTTCCAAACTTGGCATAATTGTCTTAGGGCTGTGTCAGGTATATTTTTGCAGAGTGTAAAAGATTTCCTGTTATACTTATAGCAGCTGGTGCCTTAGAAATTTGAAACACAAACAAATACTATACTCCTTGAAATCTTGAGTTGGGAGCTTTTTTAGGGCTAGAGCTCCTTCTAAAAATATAAAGAAAACCCCTAACCATATAATCTATGACATCACTTGGGGCAGATAACAGTTGCGAAATTAAAAAAAAACCATTGAACAGGCAACCTTAAGACTTGTTGTAATTTAATTTGGATTTAAAACCCGAAATCTTCACAGTTCCTTTTACTTTGAGTCTGAAAGCACTGTGAAAAATGTCTTCTGCATTCTATGAAAGACTTTAGTTTCTTATTTCTCATAGCATTACTGCTTAATTTGAGTCTGAGGAAACTCCGAAAGCTTCAATTTGAGATCCGCACACTACTATGTTTGCTTTTTATTACAACAATGTATGCCACCAATATATATATATTAGTTATTACATACTAACAAAATCATTTATAGCATTAGCATTGTACATAAAATGTATATAAAGTTTTGGTTTTATCCCGTTTATATTATTTCATTGAATATTTGTGTCGTTTAGTACTTAGTTAAAATAGTATTTAGTTGCATCATATCGCTAGTTGTCGATGGATTGTCGTTAATTCAATAGAAAACTTAGAATACAGTCATTATCAATTCTCATAATACAGCATTTATAAAAAAATGGCTGTTATTTTTCTGATGAAATCATTAATTATTTACTGCACAATGGGAGCTATTGTACTATTGCTAATGGTAACCATAGCAGTAATTGAACTGTATACCAGATATATAGACATATCATACGGACCTCTCATATTATTTCTTGTTGACTCTGCGAAAATAATGTTTCACTGTTTCTCGATCGCTGGATTTATTGTACTTATAACATGACATAATTATATAATTGTACTTTTTTACCATTTCAGACCACCGAGAGATCTTGATTCCAAAGCTACGATTCGTATCGATGAAAAAGAGTTTGAGATTGAGGCGCATGACTTGGAATTTATGTGCACACTGGGTCGAGGGGCGTATGGAGTGGTGGAGAAAGTTCGACACAGGCTTACCTCCACAATTATGGCTGTTAAGGTTGGTTTTTTCACTTTGTTTCTGTCAGTACTGAGAGTTATTAAGTCAACAAAAAATGTATCTTTGGTAAATATAACAGTTAACTGGAATGTAGTGTTTGTAAACATGACAAGTGAACTAATAAACATGGGTTAAAATGTTGAAACTTGAAATATGTCATCACCATATAGAGTAGAACACAAATTCCATGCCCCATGATCCACACATTCCAGAGTTATGTGCCCTTGAACTTAGCCATATAGTGTACAATTTCATTCTTAGTGTCAATGAAAGCAGCAGCAGGGGTATTTGCCACTTACTTGACAAAAGTCTAGTAAGGGTTGAAAAGAAGTCATGTTTCAGGAACTTAGTTGGTACAGTAAACTGAATCTTAACTCTTTTCTGGACTATGTACTTAAATTTTGGTGTTTTAAGAAGAATGCATTCATTTTTTACCATCACAGGTCAGTGGGTACTGCCAGGCCTGTGCTATAAGTAGTTGAGTTTTCTGCCAGATCTTAAGGTCAAGGTCCTGCTTTACAAACATCCAAAGTTTAAATAATTAGAAAGTTTTCAGATACAAATCTAAATTGCTCTTGATAATGTTTTATTCATTTCGAATACTAAATGAATAACAATGGTTATGCAGTTTTGTGTTGAAATACTTTTTTATCACCTTTTGTTATCGTAAAGCATCTTATAAATTGAACAAATCACACTTCACGCTTACAGGTAAAATTGTTGGAATTGTTAGCCTAATTAAGTAACTATGCCTGGCTGCTGAAGAAAGATTTTCAGGTCTGAAAACTTCTATTTGTGGAGAAGGTAGTGGCCGTACTTAAAAACAAGTCAATATTTGGTTGTGTACAGAGTTGTTTAACACCGGTACTAATGTTCTTTCAGCGTATAACAGCGACAGTTAATTCTATGGAACAGAAGAGATTGTTGATGGATTTAGATATTTCAATGAGGAGTGGATCATGTCCTTATACTGTTACATTTTATGGTGCATTGTTTAGAGAGGTAAGTGAAGGTGGATTTTTTTATTTATTCAGGATTGTAATTGACAACCTCTCTGAAAAATTCACTTTAATAACTGCTAAAATGTCATAGTGGTCAGATACACTTCTGATTAAAAGTGACTTCACTTCAAATTCAAGTCTTTTGAATATTCCAAAATTAAAGAGCCCCTCACTGCTGTGATTTCAAATCTCACAAAGGACTGGACGAATTTCACACATATTTGGAAGGTTTCCAGCTAGATAACTGAACATCTGTGGTTCTACTCAGATGTTTGTCTGGATTCACATTCCACTGTAAAAAGCTGAAAAAGTTTCCAAATTTATATGCTGGCTGTTGGTTGGAGGTTTAACCCTGATGAAAAGAAAAGGATCTCTTGTTGTACATTTAAGATATTTTACATTATAGACTTGACTACATTGTATTTGAAACATAATGATTGTCTATCTCAGATTGAATATTGTTCTAGTAGTATTTTATATGCCAATATTTGCGGACCTTTCATATTACTGGTCATATGACAATGTTTTCATTTGCATTCTGTCTATTGTACTAATGACATTATATACAGTCAAACCTGTGTTAGCGGCCACCTGTGAATAAAGGCCATTCTTTTTTAAAGTGTCATTCATTATTTAGAACAAAATGATATCTGATTAAAGCCACCTGTCAATAAAGGCCTTATTTTGTCTTTCCAAAGGGTGGCATTTGTTCACAGGTTTGACTGTAAATATGTTTTCTATATATATCAATTGTTAGCCCAGTTTTTATTTCTCTTCTTGTTCATTACCAGGGTGATGTATGGATTTGTATGGAGGTAATGGACGCCTCATTAGACAAATTTTATCAGACAGTTTACAAAATGGGACAAAGTATACCAGAAGACGTCCTAGGCAAAATCTCCTTTGCTGTAAGTCAATATTACTGTACAGTTTTTCCTTGCTTGTCAGTTATTTGAGCCAGATTTTATGTTAAATATTTGAAGGTCATCAGAATGCTAAAGATTTTTCCATTGTTGGAAAATACTATGCATAGTATTTATTAAGATATCTTCATAAAAATATTTGTGGTATTATTAAAAACTGTGAAATCCATAGTAATTTTATACTGAAGATGATGTATTGCTTTCATGATGAATGCATAACAGAGAATAATGAGCTAGGAGTGGTTTTGTGGTTTGATTTTATTGTTGTATACTGTATACAACATATATACTACTATATATCAATCACATGCACACTTTCACATTAACCATGAAATCATAATTTTCCGGTAGTTTTTTTTTTGCCAAACAACACTTCATTTAAGGAAGTTTTTATTGAATTCTTAGATTCATTGTTGGGAAATAATTGGTTTGTTTCATTCATTTTGTGGGTTTTCACTAGTACATCTCTAACCACAATTACCTTGGAGTGTTTTTTTTTGTTTAATAATAAAATGTAACAAAAATAAACTCTAGAATTCCTTTCTTAACCTTGGTAAATAAAATCCATAGTTGTTTTGATAATGCATGTTTACGTTTGTTACAAAATAACCTCAAAAATCCTGAAGTATCACTTTGCAACATCATTAACCACTTAATGCAGTTTTATCAGCCTCTGAAAAAAAAATAGTACCACCTTATGTTTGTAATGTAACAAATATTTCCTGGGTTTTGACTTTTAAATTCAATGTACTCAGCTACACATGAATGCATGATATCATTTTATCTCTATAAAGTAATATTTGGTTTTGTATTATTATCAAACATGAAATTGCAAAAATTGATAAATTGTGGTGAGGTAAAGTACAGTCACTTAGTACAGGTTTAATTAAAGTTCATATTATCATTTACAATACTGTAGAAGTGAACGCTTACAGAGGTATCTCCTTATTTTGAAGACCTTTTATTTTGGACCTTTTTGTTTTATTTTAACATAATAATTATTATATGACTACCTCAAAATTTTTGACTGTTTAACTGTGCTAAGGTGGTCCATAATTCAAGTTTATAATGTTACATTTCATGAAAATCCTTTTTATACCTCTGCTAAAAAGTTTGAGAGGGAGAATATTGGAGTCGCTCTGTCGGTCGGTTGATGGTCGGTCAGTCCGTCAGCATACAATATCACAAGTTTGTGGCACGAAATACTTCCACATTCCATAGTAGTCACTTCTGTGACATCACAAAGCTCTAGTTTGTTTAGGAATGAGTTGTCCTTCTTCACTTGAAATTATTCATCTGTAAATTAATATAACAAAAATAATTATGTAATCATGAATAGCATTGTAAAGTAGTTAAATGACAAATTCTTCTCCCCTAAAACTTTCGGTTTAGTTGTTCTGTCCAAATTTATGGTGTAAAAAAAAGCACCAGGTTCCCTCTAATCTGACCAACCCTATTTTTCTGCTGACTGGACTTTTTTGGTCACAATCAAATTTTCGTTGCGATATTTTCATATGAACTTCCAGAGACACTTGGTATAGCTAGAGATTTGTGTTTTGATTATTTTCAGGTTATAAAGGCCTTAGATTATCTTCACACAGAACTTCATGTGATTCATAGAGATGTGAAACCCTCAAATATTTTAATTAATAAAAAAGGACAAGTTAAAATCTGTGATTTTGGAATTAGTGGATACCTCGTAGATTCTGTCGCCAAGACAATAGAAGCAGGCTGTAAGCCTTATATGGCAGTAAGTAATGTAGATTAATATTTTGTTTATTTAATAATAATATAAGAATATTTTGATTTTTGGAAGTTATGTATTAGTTTATTCTCAAGTGTACAGGATAAAAATTGTCTGAAGCCATCATGAAATGGGAGATATTAGTTGAAATAATGGTGTCCAATGATGTCTTGCTTTACACCAGTAAAACCGTTAGTAAATCTGGCTTAAGATGTTTCTATTTTAAACTATTAATTTTTAAGGTAAACACAGTGACTACTTAATTGGTTTTGTGAATGTATTTAAGATTTTTGCAGAATTTTGATATAACCTCCCACAGATGTGCTGGTATTTTTAAACCACCAAACCTTAATGCTGTTGTAGTGAATTGATGTAATAGAAATTGATATGCATTGTCACCTCTTTCTGATTCATTTATGAGTTTCCTTCTATATTCTTTTTGCAAAAGTGGAAAATATTTTTATTCATTTTGTCTGAAGAGCAGTCTCATTCACATAGACTTGGCCAGTGAGGTTCATCTAGAAGTTTCCTTTATTTGATTTTTTTCAGTTTCAATGTGCACTTCCTGTTAACTGAAGTACTTAAATATTGAAGTACTTTCATACACAATATGTTAAAATCTCTATCTTCTTGAAACAAGGTATATTTTTGATTTCAGCCGGAGAGAATAGACCCACAAACGGGACAACAGGGATATGATATTAAATCAGATGTCTGGAGTTTTGGAATTACTATGGTAAGTTTGTGTAGCTCGGAGCCCTTCAATTATGACTACTAATAATGCCCCCTTTTGAAGAAAAGTGGGTAATACTGCTTTGCACTTGTCGATCGATCTGTCTGTCTGTCTGTCTGTAACCAAACCATACTAGAGATCAATTTGGCCTAAGCTTCTCAGATCTGGTTGGGAGGTTGGTCATCACATGTAGGTGACCCCTAATGATTTTGAGGTCAGTAGGTCAAGTTCATCCAGTTGGCCTTTAGGGGACATCCATGTTTCACGAACACTTCTTGTTTATTATTGTTTTAAACTCTTAATATCTATGTTTTGATTTGATAAAAGTGATGTACCAGGTAATGTTCTGTAAGTTTAATGGATCTTGTAATGCCTTTCTTATATACATTTATAATTGAACATAATAAGTGTGGGAAATACTTAAATTGTTATTATTTTACGTAACATCCAATGACCTATGATCATCTGATATTGTGTGTTATTTAATATGCACTTTTATGATATTATTGCACAGATGCAGCTAAAACTCTTGTTATGGTTTAGGAATACCAGCCCTAGTACAAACACACAGTAATAATTTTCCATATATAATATATGAAGTACGGTAGTTAAACTGTTTATCATTTTTATATTACAGATAGAGTTAGCCTCAGGGAAATTCCCGTATGCTGCCTCTCCGACGCCATTTGAACAGTTAAAACAAGTTGTTAAAGATCCCCCACCAAAGTTGCCGGCTGGAAAATTTTCTCCTGAATTTGAAGATTTTATTGCTCAGTGGTCAGTATTTTATGGTGACTGTATATATAGATATACTGTGTAGTGACTGCAGTTTTAACATGTATTAAACACCCATAGCTATGTTTTAACAATAAGTTAGTTGTGAGCATTTAAAGGTTTAGATCCATCTAGTTATTCTCCCCTTGAAGTAGCTGTATTGATTGTTTCCCACATGTCCGTCTGTCTGTCTGTCTGTCTGTAACCAAACTTTGTCGTACCAATAACCAGAGAATGATTGGCCTACAACCCTCAGACCTGGAAGGGAGTTTGGTCATCACATGTAGATGACCCCTATTGAGGTCAGTAGGTCACAGTGACTTTCAATACAAAAACCTTGTAAGGCCAACAACAGCAAATTACTGGTACTATCCAGTTGTTATTATGGAGCATCTGCATTAGAAAAACATCCCAAGTTTTATTCTTTTTTACAAAATAAAGGACTGTGTGTGTATGTCTCTTGTTTGTGATAAATTAACAGTGACTGATGGCAATTTATTACTTAGCTACAGATTCTGAAATGGAAGAACAAGGAAAAGGATATTTGTATTTATTTTTGTGTCATCTACATGTTGAGTATGGCAATAATAAAGGGTCTGGATTCATGAATAAGCAACAAAATGATTATTCTATGTTAATATGGTGTAACATTTTGTATTTACAGTTTAAAGAAGTCAGTAGCTGAGAGAGCCAGTTATCAATCATTGTTGCAGCATCCATTTTTACAGAAAGCAGAAAATTCAGAAGTTGATATGTCCTGTTATGTTACAGAGGTGCTGAAGGATGTGTCACACACTGATGGGGCCACCAGCCAATGATGATTGGAAGTGCTTAGTACTTGTAAATCGGAAATCATATACATATTGCAAATAAGATATTTATTTTTTTGAAACTGTGGTTGGATTATGCTGCAAGTCTTACGGGATGAATGTTCTCATGTTTTGTTACTCATGTAAGAGTTATAAGTCAGGTTTATGATTATTAGCGTACTGATATATGTATATACATGTGTGTTAAACTATTTCATAGTGCTCCATTGTTGCCATTTATATATTGAAATGACTTGTTTATTATTAGATTGTATCGTTTTATATCAGTGCATCATACAAATGAATGCCATTATAAGCTAACACCACAGTATGCTTTAGTTGGTTGATTTTTCTTATGAATTAGCATCTTGGCTGGTTCTGAGTTGTGTTTGTAGGAATTAGAGAAACCAGACTAGTGAACTATCCAAATTTCTTTCTCATTGTTGACATGGTGATGTTATATACATCACTAATTGTTTTAACGTGTTAGATTGTTTTTAATAAATTATTAGTTGTTTAGAGTTCTGCTCTGTATCGATTAATGAAATGCTTGCTCTTCATAGCTTTAAGGTTAGACACATAGGAGTTTGAAAATATGTTTGAAAAATTAAGATCAGATATCTGGTTTATCCAAATTGCATTATTTACCAAACCCCTGTGATTAGAATAAGACATGTAAGATTTAGTGGTATGCCTGAAATTTTTGAAATCATTTTTACTAATTTCATATTATTTGTGAGTGTGGTAAAATTTCTTGGGTTATTTTCAAAATATGCCTGAGATACATGTTCTTCTATAGAGTCGATTCTCTTGTAACTCCAAACCAGTTTTTCTGCTGCCATTGTATTTACTTAAGTTAACATAAATATAATTAACTGAGCTTTGTATAAGTTCTGCACCTAAATTACTTTATTAGCATTGTTTCATCGTATTTATTATCACATAAATTACTGCTGTATTCAAACCTACTGAATCATTAAATATAAACTCATTGCAAACTTAGTATTGCATGATAAAATCCTGCATTCACTCTACTAATCCTAACTTATAAACTTCTTCCTTTATGATCAGCTCATGTTGTTCATTTATGACAAATATTGGGTTTGCTAATGATTTTTTCACAGTGAACCAAATGTCTCTTTATAAAAAAAAAAAATATTGGTGTACATGTTTATTTCATGCAATACCTATGTAACCTGCATTATTGGGTCACCATTGTTAGTGTGGACGCCAAACCATTACCTTGCTGGCACTTTACTCAACTTTGTATTTGTGTATATACTATAAGATTCACCCATTATAAGAAGAAACCTGCCTTAAAATGGCAATTTTAACATATCGCGATTGCTTACTGCTTAACACAGGTTTAGATGCAGATTCATATCATGTATGTGTTGCTGGACATAAATATCCATGGCAATGATAAGACGAAGTGAAGTTTGTCATAACTAATCCATTGCTCACATTGTCTTGGTACCTTTTGTTAAAACACTGTCATACTGTAGTAAGAATGTGTGATAATGTTTGGGAAGAACGCATCCTGTTGATTTTGCTGTTATTTCACCTGCTTGTGTTAATGAAATCATAGTGTACTTAATTGTATTTTGCTGTTATAATTGTGTACATATTAAATTATGTATATATAAATTTGTAGTCTCATCTATGAACCTATGATGAGTAAAATTATCTCTATGAAGGATTTTACCATGTAGAAAGATCATGTTAGTTGTATATCATTATAAATAATGCATGTTTTATCATCATTTTGAAGACTATGTTATGTATTGGACAACAATTATTAAAATATGCCAGCTGGAGTATTCTCTCTTGTTTTGTTTTTTACCCAGAAACATTTTTACCCATCATCTTAGAATTTTCTGTGATAGCAAACATACTTTTCATGTAATAAAGGTATTTTCTGTCTGTGAAATTATCTGTGGGTTGAAATTTTTGAGTTTAACAAAAATCAGATAATGTGCAAATATTAAGACATATATGAGGCAAATATAATATTTTCAGCATATATCACAAGCCATGTCTAATGTGTAAATATTTTATATATTTATGTACATGTATCATACATTTATATACAGAAAACATCAAAATCATACCAATACATGCTTCATGCCATTACAACAATTAGAACATGTACTTGGTCATAAATCAATGAGACATGTTCAATAACAACAAAGATGTCAGACTTGTATTCACAAAAATAATACACAAGGAATACTAATTATACTTAAAAGCAATTTGGACGGAATTAGAATTCCTATGAAAGAATACAAGGTGTCAAACTTCTGATACAAAGAACATTTTAATGAGATTGAAGATGTACAGCATTAGATTTATGTCCTGTGGTAGCATCACCTTATATTAAACACATTCATGCACATTAATGTCTGAAGGTTGAACCAATTCCTTGTACACTGATTGCATAAATAGTAAGAATAATCATATGGCAAATTTACAAATAATGATGGACGTGAATTTAGTCTAAAAAGGAATCTATAAACACAATATAAAAGTTAACATTAATATCACTACAAACTGGACCCACACAGGTTTTGTGCCATGTGGCTGCACAAAATGTAGACAAAACTTTCAAAGTGTTACTTTAAATACATCCACGGCACTGCACTGAGTCATGACTGACTCTAAGATTAATGACTATATCTAGTTGTATCCAACAGCAGTTCTACAACTAATTGATAGAATTCAATAATAAACCTAGATCAAATCCATCATTGGTCCTATGCTGTAATAAGATCTGTTACCATGTATGTTGTAGAACTATCTTAGTCATATGCAGTAAAACTATTAAAGTCACATATTCATTCTACAGATCAATTTCCACTTAAATACATGAAGTGCTGGCATCCCAACAAATTATGATCTGAATACTTTTAACACAATGACTTAAACATCACAGTGATTTTATTATAGTTACTACATTAAAGTCATTGTGTAACAGATATCACATGGGATGATCCAATCTTGATATGTTGCCTCACATAAAGTTAAGATTCATCGTCTTCCTCCTTTGACTACTAGGGGTTCAGTTACATGATTTATATCACCGGTTGCTGAAAACACAGGATTTGGAAATATTCAATTTTTAATAGATTTCAATGATAGAAAGTAGTTTACTGTGAGATTTAAAACAAATGACATTCCTTTGAGTTTTCTCCCCTTTAATTTTGCATTAAAGCCTATAGGAGTAACATATTTTCAAAGATTAATGAATAAAGAACATCATGGTAAAAAGGTGCAACAATACAGTATCAATCTATTTTGATCAAGGGAAATAGAGGACACCACACAATGTCAAAAGAAATTAAAATATTCTATTTTTCAACAAGGGCAACAACTCTCCCAAAACTTTCAAAATATGTCGTAAAAATGTTATAATATCCAAGGCTACCATAAAAAAAATAATGACAATTGTGCAGTACCATTTTTGTAATATTAGCAGTCTAGTGTAACATGGAACAGATAATCAGAAAAGAACAATACAGTAAAACCCTGATTATTCGAAATGTCGTTGGGCCCTGAAAAATCATTAGGATAATCCATGGTTTAGTATAATCTATTTCAGTAGGATGTGCTGGTTGGGAAATGATAAATTCCGTACAGTCCATATATTGCAAGGGAATTCACTCTTGTATGCAAACATGACCTTACTGTTACGTGAGATATAACAATTTTTTATTATTTATCCTTGTTTTATGAATGTATATGAGTTAACAAATGAAACAATAATTCTTCTTAAATGAATACCAGTGCATATACAGATTATACAGAACACAATCTGACACAATAATACTTAATTCTATACTTCACATACTAACAACTAGACATCGCTGTTGTCACTTTTAAAAACAATGAATTGTTTGGAAGACATGATGTTTTTATGTGTTACATTTCTTTTCACTTAATCATCTTTTTCTAGTTAGTTTTGTTTAACTGTGTTCGAATCAGTTTTCAAATTTAGAATGACGCTGAAATGCAAATCATTTCATACAGATCACCATGTGCGTATATTAACTTACTATACATACTGGCCTGAGATCAAAGGGAAATATCGTGGTGATTAGTATAAAATCATAACAAACAGTATGATAAATTCTATAATTAACCCATCATTGATTTGAACAATTAAACTTTTGACACGATTCATATATGAATTAATGTTGTACATTGTTTGTCACACGCCACTTGATTCTCAATCACCCATTGTTATGAATTGACGATTCAAATAATAGGTGTGAAAATATGTGCATTTGTGACTTTAGGGACCAAATAATGTATTTGGATAACACCAGGCATTATAACCCAGATTTGTTGTAGTTGAAATATATAGAGACGTAATCGGGACCGTAGATCTACTTCGGATAATACCGGGTATTCGGATAATCGGTTGTTGAATAATCAAGGTTTTACTGTATTAGGGATCTACTACATTAATGTATAATACCCAAACATGAACGTTACTTGCAACTATAGACTTTATGCTTGGAAGAAAGTTGTAACTTGAAAAAGGAAACATTCTAAATACTAAGTCTACAGATTTTATTAAATTTACGTAATAAAACCTAAATGTGTATACCGTTCTTTGCCTTGAAGTTCTGCAATCAATGTACCATATTTAATTTATTATAGGGTCCAGGAAAATTATGACATTCCTTTCAACAAATTAAAAACCCAAGAAATTTACCTATATCATTTTCTAGTTCCTCCAAGAATCTTGAACTCTGACCTCTGTTTTGCATAGCTGAAATGGTACTTTTACCTCTATTTTTGTTCATAAACTGTCCAACTAAACTGTACAAGAGAGGTCTAAAATAGAAAAAGTATTTAAAATATACAGTTGTATTAATAAAAAGAAGGCTCAACAAGCTAGAAATTTGATATTAGTGAGACAATATGTTTTTTTTCAATGTTACAAGATGAGTATGTAAGTTATAATTTAAGTATTTTGAGATAGATATGCTATATGTTAATCAATTTAAAATCTTGACATAAAACATTTGCAAAATGAATATGTACGAGGGCTGATCCAGAAGTTTGTAGACACGATGTTTCCTGAGAAAGACCGAGTCCTACTGATACAACATCTTCACATGATATATAATTATATACAAATATGTTTTAATTCTATCTCATAATCTGCCAAATTTCAAAGTAAAGTTGCTACATTTCATTCACTTATGAAGTCTTAAAATCATGTAGTGTCGAGATCGCGACACAGTCCAATATTGTACTTAAAAGAAAGTCCTTTTAGCTATTTCAAATTAACGATACACCTTGAAAACATGAAAAATGGTTGGACACTTTATAATAACGTCGATTGGACAGATGTGACGTCATTCCGTTAAATTTGGAAGACATTTTTAAATGAACCGGTCTCTCAAAATTTTGCTTGAAAGTGTAACGATAAAAATTATAAGATTTCAAAATGGACGTCACAGAACCGGCCAAACTTCGGGCAGTTAAATCTTCTGTGTGAATCTTAGAAAGACAACTTCCAAAACAAACAAAAATTATCAAAACGTGACAAACAAACCGTCAGTGTGCCCTGCAATCGTGTATAAGTGGCTTCGTTGATATTCGGAGGGATGAGATGGTGTTGAAGACAACACACAGTCCAAGCGACTGGTGGAGGTGAGGGAAAGGAAGACTGTGGAACAAGTGCAGGAGAAGAACGAGGAAAGACTTCAGAGGCGCCATTCAGTCAATTTTATCATTCTTTGGCTGGGAATGGTATGCCAGTATATTCAGGGACTGGGTTCGCCACCACGAAATAATGCATTCATTGAAATAGTGAATACTTTGAAAAGTTATGGGACAAAGAGCTCAAATCGTTAAATCATTGATCTTGTTAATGTAATGTCGTGTTGATGTCGTGACCTGCTTCGCCGTTCGTCACCTCTGGGAACTTACAATAGTGTAGAAATTGTATTACTTGTCCAATTACCACAATCTTTTTTTCAGAATTATTGACAAATGTACAGTAAGTCAGGAAACGTAATTAACATTATTAGGTATATTATTTTTTTACTAACACATACTGTTTACCAATTTCTGGATCAGCCCTCGTAGACATTATCATGTTAAAGAACCACCAATTTCAATACTATCAAGAAAATATTTATATATGAAGACAATAAGAACAAACACTTGACTGCTGTTTCTGTCTTCCTCAACGTTTAACTCCTCTGCAAGAAATCTTCTGTCAAGTGGTTGTTTAGGTTGTCCTGTCTCTGTAATTATAGACAGAATAATAAGACATCAATTAGGTCATCCTAAAAATTGTTTGTTTAAAGTTTAAAGCGACTGACTCATTAAAAAATCACCTGTCAAAAGTTTTTGATGATTTTTTGTATGTACTTCATTATATCTTTTCACTTTCAGTACAGTACATAATTATAATGTGATTAAAATTTAAATCAAATAAAATGTCATGAACAAATTATAGAGGGAAAAAATAGAGAAGAATTTCACTCATGAGATCAAGTCTTACCTGCAACCATCACAGATGCTGAATATTTATACTTGTTGAATTCTAAATATTCTCTAATCAATTCATTTATGATCATATTTTCATTACTTAGAGGTGGTTTCGTTTCATTATTATCATCTAATGAGTTGAATACCTCAGCTCGTATACGAGCTTTTATCTGACCCAAAACTCCACGGTTCTCTAGAGTATCCTTTATAACTGAAACAAAATTATTTTGAACAATTAATCTTCACCGGTTCCGACATTTATCAAATATTATACTTAGAAATACTCTCTAGAGTGAACCAAAACAGAACAAAAATATTTAAAAAGGTGTTATTTTGTTATATCTTCACTATTATGCCAAACACACATTTGTGTACTTCGAAAATATGTCACTTCAACACGCTAAAAAATCACAGGTGCAGCGCATTAAAATTGTCATTTTCATACCTTCTACACAATTACGGAAGCTGATTTTTTCACAACTGACTTCATGTTTGAGAGGGACAAAGGTGTAAGTATTAGATCGGCGAAAGCTCTTTGAATACTTTTATATTTTGAATCTTTCGGAACCAATAAAAGCGTCGGAACTGGGCAACTAACTGTATATGGGGACTTCATGAACATTCATTTGTGTCTAAATCAATCCCCAATTGGAATATACTTCCAGACTCTATAGTAACACACCCTCAATAATCATTGCTCACCAGTGGCAGTAAAATAATTTCCGGTTAAATATCATTGGAAATAATTGATTCCATATTTCCCAAATCTAGGAAAATTAGTGACGCCAGATATCAATAGTCACTAGTAAGTTGGGACTAAAAGCACCACATGTTTAATTAAGCAAATTTGATTGTGTATGACAGTGTCACATTTTGATCGGGCGCCTCCATGCACAAAGTAGGTGAAACATTTTGAGTACGAATACCAAGCTGACTTGTCATAACATGCATGTTTAGACATCCTTGATAAAAGGACAATATTTCATGCACATTTCAGTGGAAATATCTTACAAGTAGTTTTCGTATCGTTGCGACTTCGAGCCTCAATAACTAGCTACAAGACAAAAAAAGATAAAATAACTGAAAATACCGTCTTTTAATTCGTGCGTTGACGACATTTTGAAGTGCAACTGCGAAAAACGTCACTGATATTGGGCTTTGTAAAGGGAGGTAACTCCTTTTTGGTTCCCGTTGACTCTGTGTAGAGGTTTTTGATATGATGGAACGAGAACCAGTTTATCTACAACAAAACAAAATGGCTGCGCCCATAGAAAGCATTGCTTTTTGTAATATTCCAAGTGAATCGGATTTTCTATCGATATCATCCGCATATTCTGAAGATACCGTGATTGTTTCGTGTCGAAGAAAACTATTAAATGTTTACAATGTAAGAATAACTGATGTTCTCATGCGTACATTGTCAGTTTAACTTTAGTTATATAATTTCGCGATTTATTTAACAGTTTATATATTTACTAGGGGTTTTCTTTAATATTATATATAGTTATAGCCTGTAAATGTAGTGTTTCCTGCAGAGATCTGAGAATATGTCAGATATGTTTTTTTTGTGCTGAAGGGGCACTTTCACAGCACGGTTCGTACCATGTAGGGCAAGTAGACCTGCTAATTCGGCTTTTTGGTTGGCTGATTTCGTGAACTAATTCAACAAAAGGATCATTCTCATATCTCACTAAGATCTGTATATTTAAATTACATGCGGAAATTAAAATTACATCAAAATTCTTCAATAATTTGTATCCCTTGTATACTTCATTACTTGCGATATATATATATTGTATTTAATTCATAACAGATGGTAGAGTACACTTCGAAATGTAATACCAATGATCAAGTTGATGCAAGTACTTATAAGTTTGTGTTTTTGCAGCTGATTTGTGGTCAACTTCCTGTATTTTAATTTCATGATTGTTTCATTTCAGTTGTCAGATCAAAAGTCTGTGAAAAGTTGGTCATTATTGCATGGTTTATCTTTAACCAGTCCAGTGTTGTGGGATTCAAAAGATGATACATTTATCACTGTTGTGAATAATCAGGTTTAAGTCATAGTTTTATCCAAACATGTTTATAAATTTAGTATAATGCATTTTTGTAGCCCTAAAATAGTACAATTTTCTGTTTTCTTAACAATGAAACAGTAGCCAAGAAACTTTGTTGGTTCAAGTACTACTATTTTGTTTTGTACTATTAACTAGTACAATGTAACTAGTAGTCCATTTGTGTTGAGTGAAATCATTAATGTTTTTGAAGTATCTAAAGTGAAAAAAATATATTAATGTTTGATAATCAGCTGTGTGAATAGATAACAAAAGTTATGAAAGAAATAAAGATATTTATAAGTTATAACTATAATATGCACCAATATAATATAGGTTCAGCAGTACAGGTATTCTTGTATGAATAATGATTAAATTGTAAGATGAATATAATTATACAAAGTTTGGGTTCATCCATCTTGTTGTGGGACTTGAATGTTTGATGTTACTTGTAGCTATTATATAGTATTAGATTTTGATATAGAAGCATCATTGTTTGTATTTTGTTCGAAATAAGGTGTGCTTTCTATTCATGCTTTGTTTAGTATATTTTGTCTGTTACAGGATGTCCGACTATGGAGCAAAGATACAAATAACTTCGACAAGTCCAAAAAGAAGCATGTAAGAATAAGTGTTTATCTGTTGATCATATGATTCAATTTCACTGACATGCACATTGACTTTTCAGAAATATTCCATTTGTAACTGACTTGTGAAAGTTATTTTGTGCCATGAGGGCATCGTGTCTATTTTTATCTAGGGACAACTTGGAATTTTTTCAAAGAACTTAATCATTAAAGATCTGCATTTTTGTTTTAAAAATGGTTGAACTTTGTAAATCAAATAATAAAACCTACATTCCAGTCAAAGACAAAGATCTTCCAGATAATGTTAGCTGAAGGGTACTCACCTCTTATTCTTTTTGTAAACGGAAAAATTGATTTCCTAGACAAAATAAAAGACGATCATTCTGAGGGTGTATTGAAAACTGGAGAAGAGATATACTGGTGTAAAACAGTGACACATGAATTTACAGTGACTGTATTATTTACTGTCATCACTAAGGTAATTTATTCACAGTATAATACAATCTGAATATCTATTTAACAGTTATAGGACTCTCATTTGATGCTTAAAGGGCTTTTTCAATCTTGGTAATTAGCAAAATAAAGCTTCTAACTCTTAAGAATGTGTAACAAAGTGTCAAATTTACTATGACTATGGTAGGTAATTTTGGTGACTCTTCCAATTTTATTGTTCTGACCCTCAACTTTTGATGTCTAGTGAACACCCTGAGAGTCCACCCAAAACAAACTGATACGTTTTGTACTTAATCTTGATCATAGGGCCCATATTAGTAAAGATCATTTTGTTCAACTAAATTGGTTACCTGTAGATAAAAGAGTGGAACAAATTGTTTTATGTAATGTTTTTAAGATAAAAACTGGTGTAAGCCCAAAGTACCTCTGCACTCATTTTATTTTTCAAGATTCAATTCATTCATATAGCACCAGATTCAATCAGCATGGATGTTATGCTGTTCCTAAAGTTGGTTCTTTTGGTTTAAAATCATTCTCCTTCACTGGTATCAAATTGTGGAATTACCTTGCAGTCCATATTAAGAATAATAATCAATTAGGTAAATTTAAATCTGAGGTCAAACAGCATCTTTTAACTAGTATTTAATGTTTACTGTGATATTCATATAAGAATTGTGATACCTTTTTAGTTAATATATCCACATTTTATTTTTTATTATTATGTTCATAAATAGTTGTTGTTATCTTATCTAGAAATTTATATATATCTGCATTTGCCTCTCTGGGTCAAATCCCATATAGAAGGACCACAATGGAAATAAGGGGTTTCCCCTTTTTTGTGTCATCCTTGGTATGTAAAGTTGACAATCATGGTTACCACTATTTATTAAATTTGATTTCTTATTTTAGAGTAAAAATTGATGACATTTATTTTAATTACAACATTTTAAAACATTTATTCATTTAATATTTCTATGTATTTTCATTTTTGGCAATCTAATGTCTGTGATATATGTACCATGTTTTATATGCTTTTTATACTGAAATAAATAATAATAATAATTTAGTCGTATTATTTCAATTATAAGTGATAGTGCTGTTTATCAATTAGATATTTTTCTGACAGATTGAAATGCTTGATAATTACCTTTATTTTGAACATCGCACTGATGATTCTGAGAAAAATTTAGTCAACCAACAGATTTAGATGCATCCAGCACTAATCTCAGTAAAATGAATTTTGTTAACACATTGTCATTTATCCAGTAATAATGAACTTGTGTCAGGAAATTTGCCTCAAATAATGAAGAGCATACCTTGAAAATGTAACATAACATAAGTTGGTAATTAATGATCAGTTGTAATTTTCCTTGAATGCTGTGTTACCTAGTTAAACCAGGGATTTGTATATTTCAGGAATGTGTGAAGCTGTATATAAACAGATTTAACAGAAATAACAGCTCATGGAATCATTCTGTAGAATCTGTTCCATGTATAACAGAATCATGCCAGCTTATGTCATGTGATTGTAGTATAAATAATGGCAACATAAATGTTTTCTTCCTATGTAAGTGATATTATAACCAATATTTTTTTCACCCTTAAATGTATATAAGAGTTTCTTAGAAAAAAGAAACATAACATATGTTCGTAAAACACTATGAAACTCCAATAACTTGTCTAATTTGAGTAAATTCTACACATTAATTTCACTAATGTCAAACTTTGTAGTCTTATAAAATTCACTTGTCTTGGTAAAAAAAGAAGACAATTTTGAAATTTATTCTGATGTGGCTGTGATTGGATCTCATAAGGACTCAACTTTACTGTGTTGTTGGTATTTTATTATAGATTATTTTGTATTTAGGGTCAGATGGGCAGCTTAGCAATGTTGCCTTGGGCTCTGATGAAGGTTCACACAGATCTGAACTTAAATTACCAGGTACTGTAAAACAGGGATCTGTCACAGCCCTTGATAATTTCCATATAGCGATTGCTGGACTAGAGAAGGACAATAAAGGTAATTTTCATTCTTTTATCATTTCTTGTCTTTGTCGACTAATTTTTTGTTTGAATAATCTAAATTATTTATTCATTTAAAATTCTACATGATTTTATGACGTTCATTTTACTTCCTTAAACAGTTAAACATTTGTGCTTGTATACATCCCTAAAGCGTGACAACATGTGGGTTCTTTAACTACTGTATATCTGTTATGTTCAGTAACAAGGTGTACACAGACATGTTCTTTTCTAACTGGACTGGATTTGTTTTGTCACGAAAGTATGGATTTCATAATTTCTTTAATTTCTAGGAGGCATGTGTATCTATGACACAAAATTCGGACTCGTTAAATCTTGGCAGCCATTTCCAGACAAACATATTTGCAAACCGCAGGTATTTAAATTTATGTAAACTTCTGATACAGTACTTTGATTTTGTATTTAAATTATTGGATTTTTTTGTATTTACTTTTTCGTCAGAACTATGAAAATAAATAGTTGATAATGTAATCAAATAATTTCCACTAGTGCAGCACAATACATGTGATTCTCTAAGTCATGATATTCAATGACACGGAATTATTAATTTTATGAAAGAAATTCTTGGTAAGAAAATGTGTTTATCATCTACCGAAGATTATTATCATGAGAGTGAGGCCTAAAAATAAATAGTCAAACAGGGCATGTTGCAATAGTTTTCTATTTTTTCTGTACTTACTTACAGTACTTTTGAGGTACAATTTGACTCTGAGTATTTTCATACCATAGAGATGGCTGTGAAAAACCTTAGACTTAGCATCAATATAAGGTCATTCTAGTGACAAAAAAAAAAATGTTTGTGTGGATTTACAGAAAACCATGTTTTGATTGTTATTGTGTTGTTGTTCAAATTATAGGTTTGTCAACTTGGTGACAATTTGTTCATACCATGTGGTACAAAGTTGTATCTGTACAAGTATAAATGTGAACCATCTACAGTGGGTAGTTTACTTGGTAGTGTAAATTGTTCAGAATCCACTCTAGAACAAACTGTACAAGAACACCATGAATGGAACACTAAATTTAAGGTAAACTATTTTACAAAATTCATCTAGCATAAAACCCTGATACGAACCCTTTCGCTGCCAATGATACAGTTATACCTTTATGCCTTCTACACAAATCTCTGCATATTTGCTATGTGACAAGCATGAGTAAAAATTTTGAAATAAGCTCGCATTTCTTACAAATTCCATAGCAATAAAGTGTACAATGTTGGCAATATGCGTCTGGCAGCAAAAAGGGTTAAGATCATATTTGCTTCAAAAAATCTTTTTTTAATGTCTGTGGTCTCGTAATCAGAGATTGCACTGTACATATTTGAGAACTTAATCAAGTGTTACTTGTTTATGAAATTCTTGTTTACTTTGTTTTTAGACCAATGAAGTTCTGGCCCTTTCTTATCTTATTATTAGGGTATTCAGCCACATTCTTCAAGTCAAAAAGTACATATTTCCCCCCACACAAAAAAATCATTCAAGATACTAAATAAAGTATGTTAGTCTTTAAAATTCCCCAATTTAGTGTTTCATGACGCAAATGTCACCCATTAAAGGGACTTGGTACCTGGTCCACAAAAACATTAAAAAAGGGCTGATATTTATTTATTTACTAGTATTTACACTCGAGTCTTCTCACAACTTATTAGATCTACTTGTTTTTGTTTACAGACTTCCAAAGCATCAACAGCCAGCAAGCTTCCTGGAACTTTCACATTTTTGTTGACACACACTCTGGTATGAATTGACTACCTTTAATTTATTACCTATAAGTTATTCTGTCTTTGAGGTATCTTATGTGGTTAAATTATTTTCATACGAAAGATTAAGAAAAAAAATTGAATTTAAATTTTGTATGTAAGATGGGGTGCAGATTTTCATGGAAAAGGGTCTACTACACGCCTGATTGTTACTGAATACTGAATTCTGATTACGGTATTCTTTTTTTCAATATTTTTTTTAGGGGCAAGATTACCCAATGTATTTGATTAGCTGCATGTAGTTACGAAAATTTCAGTTAAAACATTCTGAAGACAGTCATCCAGCTTGTGTATTGTTGCCTATTTTTCTTTGAATTGTAGAATATGCTTGGGTGTTAATGTTTTTCTTGTTTTCCACTTGCTCAACTAACCCTATTTTTTTCTGCCAACTTTTAAGGGATTTTTTGGCCTAAAAGTGATTTAAGTAATTATTTGGAGCCAAAATTTTTAACTTTGATCTACTGCTACTGTATCCAAGATGGGCTACTGGTAAGTAAGGGTAAATACTGTTATTAACATATTTGATTATTCATCATATCTGAGTGCACTATAACTATATTTTATTGTATACAGAAAAAGATCATACAGTGTCAGACTAACTTGGCCTGATTGGTTATTCTTATTTCTGTTCATTTTGAATAGCCTGACCTTGAAACTTCTAATCCCTACATTCAAGAAAGTTGGCTATCATATAGTCGGGTCTTTTATTTCTATATTTCAGACTACTCAGACTTATCCAGATTTTCAGAAAAGGTTTAATAGTCTTATTTCTGACCTGAAAAAGAGCAGGAATCATCATTGGTTGGAAACCAGTCACATGACTGGTCTGATGCAGAAAATTCTGGAAGACAAATCATTCTTGGCCAGAAATGAAGTACAGCAATTAATTGATTTGAAATGTATACCAATGAGGTAAGGTCAAGGTCATTAGGGTAAAAAGACTATTTTTGTGCACGTTTTATACAATGTATTCAAGAGGTTGAATCATTACACAAGTGAGATATCAAATAATTAAGCTTGTCAGGTTACATACATCTGGCTTGCATTTTGACACACTGTCAAACTTCTATTAAAAGCTCTTCCCCCTAATAAAGTTATTGACCATTGGTGTTAAAAGCATGAGAAAATATTATAATCTTGTATTTATGGGTCTCTTTTTGTATTACTGATTTTATTTTTTCAGTGTTATTGGTCAGTTGTTTGACTGCCTTATTACAAGAAGTGAGGTTTTGTTATTGCATTCAACGTTGAGTACATTACCTAACATACCAGAAAGTTGTATGTGTAAAGCTTTATCATTCTTTTTACAGTAAGTTTATTTATCTGTTGATTAATGGCCCATTTTACAACTATGGTGATTTCAAAGCCGCCCCAGAGAGAAGGGAGATAAGATACAGGAGAACTTTGTATTTATATCCCTATACATTTCAAATAGTTTTTCCTGCTTCTTTATTGTGTGGTGTAATGCACCGATACATGCCTCGCCGTTTTTACCTGTGATTTTCTAGACACAGTATTTGGCTCGTCAGTTTGGATGGGACACTGAAAAAGCATCCATGAGAAAATCGAATGGCGGAGACGAGAACCAAACACACGACATTTCTTTTAGTAGTCCAGCAATGTTACCTAAGAAATCAGTATAATAATTGATTATAGATGGAAATTTAAATATCTGATATTAAAACAACTTCACATAAAAAAAAATAACTTAAATGTATGATAGTTCCATGTGATTGCCTTAGGCTGTAATTATTACGTATAATTCGTCAAAATAATTTGTTACGGTATTTTTTATCCTAGATGTGATGAAGAAAAATTACCTGGTGCGTTTACTGAGGATCAGAATGAGTTTGGTGAAAATGAGAAAGAGATATGTCCAATCAGTGCATCTAGAGCTGCTGTATTGTATCCTTTGTGAGATCATCTTTGTTTTGACCAATACAATCAAGCTCTCCTCTCTCCATTCATAGTTATGAATACTTAATATAGTATATTGGAGTCACTCTGTTGGTTGTAAGGTCGGTGGTCATGCGGTAGGTCAGTCAGTCTGTCCGTCCGCATACTATTTCACAAGAGCGAAGTAGTTCCACATTCCGCGATTGCAATGAAATTGGAAATATGTCAACACCATGAAGTGTAGATGTGCAAGGCACAATTTCCATTTCCAGTGTTCCACACATTCCCAAGTTATCTGCCCTTGAACTTAGCCATATATTGTACAATGGCATTCTTAGTGTTAAAGCAACAAGGGGAGTATTAGTCACTTCTTTGTGTTTTGCTGAAAATTTAATAATCTTCCCAGATTTCCTCTTGGGCTGAATGAACTTTTCCCACCCACCTGTTTAGTTCAGTTGCGCAAGCTTTTGGTCTACATAACTTTCGTATGCGAGTTTGACTTCAAATGTGATACTTGTTCTCTGTGACTATCTGGATCATAAACCCTAAGATCATATTTCTGTTTAACGCTAACGAGGATAGATCTGATTTAGAAACCAGGAAACTTGCTTGGTGAACTCTGACAATGTTAAACATTCATTCTATTGAAAACAGGTATTTAACCCGAAACATTTACAAATTAATTTCAACTGTTTATTTATATGTACATGTATTTCCTGGTATAGCAGGTAAACAGACATTGTTTTATTTACTTATCATTCTTTTAAAATGATAGCTTGGTATTTTCATTGCATATAGACTTTTTTTAAGACAGGCTCATGTCTTCTCTATATGTGTAATTATTTTCCCTTTCGAAGGAAATGGGGTTGCTTTGCACATGTCGGTCGGTCCATCCATAATCAATCCTTGTCTTGGCAATAACTAGAGAACATTTTGGCCTAAGCGCCTCAGATTTGGTTGGGAGGTTGGTCATCAAATGTAGATGACCCATCTTGATTTTGAGGTCAGTAGGTCAAAGGTTAAATTCATACTGTCCTGTTGGTCTTTATGGGGCATATGTGTTTCACAAACACTTCTTGTATGTGATCTTCCTACAACATGTGATTGATTTTAATCAATTTCTTGTTAACCTAGTATTGAGATAATCCTGTGTGTTTATGTTGCCTTAACTTTTTGTAGAAATAAAATTTTGTGTTTGCCATACAGTGATGTGTTCCTTCTTGAATGTCTGCGGAAAATAACATTCAAAGATGCTTTGGTATTTTTTTTCTTTTTATCATTTTGCTTTGTTGAAACTGGACAAGAAACATCATCCGTGCATTTTACTTATATGTATTGTTAGACATGCAGTATTGTTTAACTCATGACATGACTAATTTATTCTGGAGTTGTCCCTTTTATATCTGTTTGTATTAATGTACATGGTTCTATATTCTTCATATATTATGTCAATAATAGTTCAGTTGTATGCTTGCTGTGGAACTAGCTTGTCCATATTAAATCATTCAAATAGTGCAAATCCTGGGTATTTCTGAATCAATAAAACTTGACACACCTAAAACATAACACTTACCTATTGGCTGATATACAACCCCGGACATCCCTGTGTCATTTTGTCTACCACGTTTATGATGTAGAAAATACTTCTAGGGAAAGTTGAAACAGTTTCAACCATTCGTAAAAGTGAAAATAATTGCCATAATCATGTGCATGTTCTACTCCTTACTTATAATGCTACCTGCCTCTGTGGTCGAGTGGTAAAAGTCGCTGACTTCAAATCACTGTAACCTCTCACTGATTGAGGGTCGTGGGTTCGAGCCCCGCTACCGACTATGTTTCTTTATGTGAGGAAGTTGGCAGTTGCTTAACGAGGATGGAAGTCTAGTACTGGTTCTTCCCAGGAGCGATGCTTAGGTGAACTGTCTGCCTCATATGACTCTGAAGGTTGAAAAGGGGCATAAAACTTGATATAAACAAACAAAAACTTATAATACAGTCAGTCCCAAGAAAATTAGCAAATATAAGGCTGGAGGTTAAAGGATTATCCAGTATGTCCATTACATTTTAATTTAATGTGACCAACACATTATTACCTCTAAATGTAAAAAATGGTAGTTTTGGACTTGTTTGTTTCTCCTATAAATTTTGAATGTGTTATAAGTTGTTGTCTGACACAACACTTTTCTAGAGTAACCGGTTATAATGATAATGCTTACTGACCATTTGTTGATCATTAGATAATGAATCTATATTTGTGTATATTTTATTCTTTAGAAACTGCTGGAATACTTGTGTTATTTGTTGAAAACACGATCAAGCTTGCCTACTGATGACTGCAATATGAGTAAATCTGGAACTTCTTTGGACCAGGTCAGTTAATTAAATCAACATTGATCACTCCAACTTTTTATGTATGGTCTAACAGCAACATTTGTAGTTTATTATGCTTGATTCTTCTAGTTTACTACAAGGCAATAAAATGTATCTGAAATTCATTTTTTACTCATCTGTTATGCTTTTCTTTTTTATCTTTATTTATTCTTTTTAAAGAATTGTTATATTAGGCCTTCTTTAAATGTTATTAGTTTGTGGCCAAATGACTCAGATTAAAAATTGGATTGAAAGTTTGCAGGGGGTATTGTGGACTGGTTTCTTTATTTTGTATTCTTCTACAAATTACAGACTGGTTACCTGGTTTTACATTCTGTTTCAGGTTGTGGACTGGATCTGTTTGGTTCTTGATGCACACATCACACAGTTTGTATTATCACCAGATTCTCACATGTGCATTCTTAAATTGAAGTCTATAGTAAATGAACAGGTAGGTGTGGTTGTCAGTGTCTGAATTCTAGCACACTGATGCTGATGAATAATCATTACAAACATTGCAAATTGACTCTGTATAACTCCTGTGAAGTATGAAAATTATTCAGATTTATATCTCAGTCGTATTACTTAATTTCTTTGAGTGTGAATTTTTAAAGTGATAACTACACAGAAATTCCTGAAAGCACCATGTGCTTGATGAAAAATCTCCTCTTTATTGGAGTTAAAAGGTGATTTAGTATCTATTCTGTTTGCAGCCATTTAAATATCAAAACAAAAGATCTTCTTGAAATCGTTTATGAATGTGTTAATATTATAAAACAGAATTTTTTATATATTCACTTGTTTGTATTTTAGATGAACTTTTTTGATGGTTTAATTACCTTGGAAGCCTTACTGGAACAGTTAAAAGCTAGAAGTTCAATACCACAGGAAAAGAAAATGGGACAATATTGCATTGAAGTATTACATGTTTACTAAGTCATTGACAGTAATATCGTGTATAATTGTTGACAATAAAGGTTGCAATTGATTAATACATTTGAACTTCTGCTTGGTATATATGGTTGTCTAAAGATGGTATATGTGTACTTTTGCTGTTGTCATGGTTTCTTAGACACGAATTAAAATGAAAAATGGGTATACACGGTGCTTATACCATGTGACATTTCATGATATGCGTGTACCAAAATTATGGCATACCACAATGATCTGTGATCTGATCTCAGTGGGGTAACATCCATCACATGGTAATGTAATCTTTATTAGTAGGATGTCTTAGCTCTGAATTTACTTCCAGTTCTTCTTAGTGATAAAAAAAATAAATGAAGTGGAAAGTAATATGAAAGTACAGTGTAACCCCTCCAGAGTGGCCCTCTCTTCAGCAACAACCTCCCTTCAACAACAGCATGATTTCTTCTACAGCAAGATTCAACTATTTATGTAAGCTCTCTAGAGCAACAACCTCTCAACAACAACATAATTTGACCACTCCCAAAGGGTGTTGCTTTGGAGAGGATGTACTGTGTTACTGTCAGCACATTAACATGATCATCTAATGTATATTTCACCAGCTACATGTATGGTATGGTAAATTGTCGGCCTAAGATATATAATAATAACTAAGTCGTTTGGGTACTATGTGAAGGTGGACTGAATCTGCTATTACCTGAGTAGATACAGGATGTATATTTTGCTCCGTGAATGATAAGTGCTTACTTTATCATAGAAAATAGAAATCGGTTCTATCAAAATAACATTTGTAGGAATTCATTTGACTCATTGAGATCACATGAGGATGCATAAATAAGAAATAAAGCATGGTCAATGAAGAGTCCTGTATTCTCAGACTTCCTGAGGTTTTATAAAATTATAGATACCGCTACTACAAATCTTCATAATGATGTTTTCTTTTAAAGTCAAAATAAACTGAGTTTATCAGACTTGTAATTTATTTCTATACATAATAGTACATTCTCACATATAAACCATGCATCAGTACAGATTGTTGCATATAAGTTTTTTTTAAGGTAATACATGTATTTGCATTGAATTATCAAATGGGACTACATAAGTGCACAAATTCATGACTTGATCTTTATTGATAAAATCATATAATATTCTTTAAAGTCTAAAAATATCTTATTATTTCTGAAGAGCATGTTTTCATTTTGACATGTTTATCCTCCCAACATGTTGGCAACCACATTACATCCATACAATGGACGACAATATTCTTTCTGAAAAAAGAAAAGAAAATCTTGTCTACTTGCTAAAACCTCATTCAATTCCTTTGATAATTATACCTTTGGTATCTATACAAGATAAATGTACAATTTTTCATGTTAAGTTACTCTAGAATACAAAAATGTATTAAGAAATTTACGAGGGTGTGGAACTGTGGATCAACGGTTTAACAGAAACACACCGGACTACGGATCAAAAGGTTGCTGGTTCGAATCCAGCTCCCAATATCTCGGGGAAGCTTTTTCAGTGCCTAATAATGTGCTTAGAAAATCACAGAAAAAGGATGAGGGGGTATTTTGAAGTTTTACATCACGAGGATATGATGAGCCAGTTAAAGTCCCATAAGCATATACATTTATTGGTCGTAATAGTTTATGTTTGTTCCATAACAGAGGACACCTGTGTATTTTCCTCCCGCGCACACTTATAGTAAGAAAAATGTTTCCAAAACCAATTTCGTATTTTTTTCAATATCATTGAAATGAATACTATTTATAGAACAGCCGTGTTTTACTGCAGTCAAGTTATGCACACGTCGAAAAGTGACGTCATGCGCTCTACATACTTCGATCAAGTTAACAAAAGCAAAATTCATAGCGAAATGAGTGTTTTTAGAAGAAAAAGTGCTTGTTTCGTCGGTAATAATTATCTTGGGATAATATCAGGAATTGTTTGTTATTTGCATATATTTTTCTATAACAAAAAGCTAATTAATGGGGCTTTAAACTATTTGAATATAAGTAGGGAAATAAGTAAGGAAATGTCTGGATCTCATTGGCTCGAGGTTATAAAACTTGAGTTCTGTCTCTGAGCTCAAATCTCAATTTCATTCTCAAAGTTAGTACCTTGGCTGAAAAATAGAGCAGATCAGTTATGCTGTCTGATGGATGTATCAGTAATTATGAGATTATTGTCTGATAATAAATAATATGATTTAATATAGTATAGTGTATATTACTAGTTTGAATAAAACTGCCCATTTGATTGGCTAATGGTGATATCCGTCATTTTGATTGGTCAGTCATTGGACTGGCTATTCGTTGTGTAACCTGAATGTGTTCGTCTGCTATTTTGTTAATAGTTGATGGAAAGTCATGCAGGCATTGCTCTGTGATGTTGACCTAGATTATGGTGAATAAGGTTGTATTTGGGTATATTCTATTTGATTGATTTGGGTATGGTATTACCATATTCTTGTGAACTATATACATGAATTTATTCATTTGTGACAGATACTCATGATTGTCAATATATGTGTATTATTTATAACTTGTAAATATGTTATACTCTCCATAATGGAGGATTGAATAAAATATATAGTCAATATCCTTTATAAACAAAGTAACTTCATACAAAAAACCTAAACGAATGCTTTTTGTAATTCGTCTACACTCGTATAACGTTCCGTTATAATTTTCTTGTTAATCCTATCTCACAATTGTAACTACTCGGGCATTTTCGTAACTGAGAAGTACGCACTTTCTTCAGACAAACGCCGTGGAGTTCTGATTGCCTACCTCAGTGTTTATGTGATCAGACTTTATATTTTGGGGGTACAAAGTTTTCAGGTATATAGGATGCACAGGGGTGTGAATATTCCTGACCAACCCCAGTTTTTGCTCCCGACCTAAAGTTTCTAAAAGCAAAATCCAAATTACAAACTTCTTTTGGACAAATTTTAACTCCAAAGTACAGAAAGTATGCATGTACTTGTAGAAAAAAATAGAAAAGGTTCTACAACTTATTTACCCCATTTTTGGTCACATTACTGTTAATATGACTATTCGTTCATGTCTTAGGGACATATCGAGGGCTCAGCGCAACACTGTCGTAACTTGTTCTTATTTCAATATGAGTTACAACACTGTTGCGCTGAACCTTCGATATGTCAATATTTCTGACAACTTACCATGTCATAACCTACAGCACGGCACATGCAGAGTTTGCATAAACTTCTGATGGCCACAGATTCATTTTCTCTTATCGCTACAAAATCTCTTCCTGATGCAACACGACATCCTAAAATGTATAATTCAGTTTGTGAAAGTGGTGTACTAGTATGCAGAATAAAGCAGATATTTTAAATTTTCTAGTCAGTGTTGATCTTGTGATACCATTGCAAAACGCATAGCTCATATCATAGTCCGCAGTAATTTAGATGTCAAATTTATAGTGTTAGGTAGTTCAGGTACTAACATAATATAAAGATCTTTTGCTTGATTTTCATGCTTTTGGTTAGATTTGTGAAATTTAAAAGCAATTAAGGACATAATCTGACATGCAGTATGATTATAATATATGATAATAGAAACATTTTAAGCGGGGGGGGGGGGGGGGGGGGGGGAATGTGTGTTGCGGTGCTCGTTTTTTAGTTAAAATTATCTGCCCTTGAATTTTAATGTTTGGCTTATTTAAGGTCATTTCAAGGGCAGATCCCTCATACATTAATCTTAAATACCATATTTTTACTTTGGGTTAATGTTTTTCATTTTATGCAATTCCATTTAACGTTTCTTTACCTTTTTTCTGTTGAAGTTAAGAGACTGATAAGTCTTAAAAATTAGGCCATTAATTATGGAAATTGGCATTGGTTTAGGCAAAGAAGTAAAAAAATAAACAAATCACTTTCAATCAATTCTTGAAATTTTGCACGATGACATAGAAAAAAATCGGCTACATAAAAAAGAAAATAAATAAGGCATTGTTTTCCTTCATTGTGAATTATTCGAACTTGAAATCGCTAAAAATAAGCCCAAAAATCACATCCAAGGGCAGATAACTTAAAAATCGAGCACCGTGACCTCCATTTTTTGCTTAAATGTTTCTTTTAGCATAGCTATAATCAATCCAAAAATCTGTCTAAACGTTTTCATTCTGCCTATATGTATGTCTATGTGCTAAAAACTGGAAACTGCCAGATATGAAACCTATACTCACGTCCATAAGAAACGCCTCATTCCCCTTTGTAGGGCCGTATTTGATGAACTTAATACGGAATGCATATTTTTGTGATTCAAAAAATAGAGATTGGGAATAGTTTTACACATATATATCTCTTGTCATCTGAGTGTAATTAAACATGACACGGATTTAACACTAGTTTCAAAAACTGTAACACCTAAAATTCGTCAGTACCGGGTATGGCCTCCTAGACTTGCTATCACTGCCTGCAGTCGCCGTCCCATGAACCCACACAGAATACGTAGGAGATAGTGTGGAATGCGAGCCCACTCGTCACGAAGAGCATTTGTGAATTCTTGGACGTATTATGGCTGTGGGTTACGTCGACGTAAACAGACCAACTTGGTTTACATACCCTACGGCGTTTAAATTCCCATTAATAACCACCAGGTCAGTTCTTAAGGTGTGATTTATCGCTGCTCAAACCATTACCCCCCCCCCCCCCCCACCACCACCACCAAAACGATTATGCTCCAACGGTGTAACGTTCATTATGTCGACGGTAGACGCGAACACGCACGTACGCGAAGGAAACATTTATTGGAAGCGGGATTTGTTACTAATGACAACATTACGCCAACGTCTTCCGATGTTGTTTTGAGCCCATTGTTGACGTTCCCGACGGTGACGGTCCGTCATCACTACACCAAGATATTCCACGATCCTGGAGACGTCTCCTTACCGACTTACATTCCTTCCACAATTTCCTATTACCACCGATGCTGTCGATTGCGCCGTGTCGAAACGGTTTGGCATGTGACGTTGACGGATGAAATTGTCCTGTCGTACAGACGTCACACGGGCTGCACCAGGTCAGGGTCTATCAGAAAAAGCTCCCTTTTGCGTTTACCCGTCGAACAAGACATACTATTGTCGATCTTGAAACGTTAAAGCGTCTTGCTACGTGACCTTGAGAACGTTCACCTTCAAGCATGTCCAAAATTCTTGCTCTTTCTTTGTTATTTAGCCTTGGCATTTTGAAAATTGATATTTTCCAAATATTGCTTTTGACTATAGCTCGACCATGTTTTTTGAGCGCTGACGAAGCAAACACGAAATACTGAGGTGCAATTTCAGGCTTCATTAGGTTACTGAAGAAAAAATACTATGGTACCGTACGCAAAAAGTGGCCTGTATATCGTTTGTATGTGTACTAAGTTATCGCACTTTTATGATGAGGCGTTTTTTGTGGACGTCAGTATATAAGAAACAAATTATGATAGTTGTAAAATATTTCTACAGGAGGATTACACATTGGTGATTTATTATACATACATACCATTTTGGGAAGACGTTTGAGTACACTGTATTATGGGTAGATGTGTACATTCATTGTATTGTGGGTAGATGTGTACATACATTGTATTGTGGGTAGATGTGTACATACATTGTATTGTGGGTAGATGAGTACATACATTGTATTGTGGGTAGATGAGTACATACATTGTATTGTGGGTAGATGTGTACATACATTGTATTGTGGGTAGATGTGTACATACATTGTATTGTGGGTAGATGTGTACATACATTGTATTGTGGGTAGATCTGTACATACATTGTATTGTGTGTAGATGAGTATATACATTGTATTATGGGTAGATGAGTACATACATTGTATTATTGGTAGATGTTTATATACATTGTATTGTGGGTAGATGAGTACATACATTGTATTGTGGGTAGATGAGTATATACATTGTATTATGGGTAGATGAGTACATACATTGTATTGTGGGTAGATGTTAATATACATTGTATTGTGGGTAGATGTGTACATACATTGTATTGTGGGTAGATGAGTACATACATTGTATTGTGGGTAGACGAGTACATACATTGTATTGTGGGTAGACGAGTACATACATTGTATTGTGGGTAGATGTTTATATACATTGTATTGTGGGTAGATGAGTACATACATTGTATTGTGGGTAGATGTTTATATACATTGTATTGTGGGTAGATGTGTACATACATTGTATTGTGGGTAGATGAGTACAAACATTGTATTGTGGGTAGATGTGTATATACATTGTATTGTTGGTAGATGAGTATATACATTGTATTATGGGTAGATGTGTATATACGTTGTATTGTGGATAGATGAGTACATGCATTGTATTGTGGGTAGATGAGTACAAACAATGTGCAATGCAGTTTGGGTATGAATAGATAAATAGTACCGTTAAAAAATTGTTGAATATTTACCCTTAACACAAGAACATTTTTTGCTCTTGTATTTATTTTCCAGACAGATACTCTTTTTGGACATACATATGAGACCATAATCACAACCCCTGAAATATCGAACAAGAATAAATACCTTCAGTAATGAAGGGCATCTCTCATGTATGTTGCAAAGTTCTAAATCCCTTACAGAAGACCACACAGTACTTAGTATACAATTTTGATTTAGGCTTAAAGAATGGTTGTTTCTAATAGCATGCTCATATACAATAAAGTAGGTGGGTAGGGATTTTCCCCTTGAAAGGTGCGTTAATCTTGTTAATCTGTGGTAGGACGCTTGCTTAGGGATAGTAAGGTCCCTGGTTCACATCCCGCCCAAACCATCGGAATTTTTCTGAGCAAAACATCCCACGTTTGCTCCTCTCCACCCAGGTGTTTAAATGGGTACCTGTGAGGGTAATAAGTCAATGTTCCGTGACTTCCTACGGCGCCGAATGTTAACGGACGACCTATAACCCATTGCTTGGGGGGGGGGGGGTAACTTGTGAAAGTCGGTTTAATATGTATACAGATTTCAGACTAAAACCTATCCTATAAAAAGTGAGGAAGTGAATGAACTGTTCCTTGGACCTAATATAAACCTAGGGTCGTGGAGAAAATTAACAAAAGTCGAGTAACCAGAAACTAGCAATGTCTTTATTTAAGTATTTGCTTTCGTGTCACTATAACAGCTGGTGAAAGTGTTATATATGTTGCGTGTGATATAGTTCCATGACCTCGCTCTATTTCCAATAAATGATAAAGATTTGATGTGATACTTCCCTGTTGCATATTATGGCATTTCACATGTACAAAAGAAATAGGAACATCTGAAAAAGCAAGCTCTTCCCAGATTTACCTTTCTTTTCCAATCTACCCTTAATTGTCGCTCCTTTCCGATCCACATACACCTCGTTTGTGTGTGAACGTAGCAGGAACGACACTACCGGTTAGAGAATGCTTAAGAACCCGACCGTTGACATATATACTACACATGTAAAGTATTAATCATTGAATAGAAATATAATTACAATTGGGCTTGTCAGTGACTAGAACCGACTCTCTAATCAACTATAATCTCTGGTTGAAATTTTACTATTAACAGCCTGTCTGTGGCCTAATTGAAATGGAATGATAATTTTATCGCAAGATATACTTACAGTTGTAGATTGCTTGTCCAACATCCTGAAAGTATTCATTATTGTATTTTACATGAATACATTTATTACATCATTGAACATGTTCATGGAATAATATTCGCACGTTAATGTTATATAACGTTGGTTATCATGATATTTATTCATAAAGACGTAACGCCGAGCGAATGAGTTATTCATTCATTAAAAATGACACAAAGTATAGCGATTTATTCTCAATTGAATATTCTCTTACTATCCACTTGGATGAAATTACTAACAATCATATGATAAGCTAGCACACTGAGTGACACTGTTTAAAAGGTTACTTGGATATGTTCCAGACTATACCTTTAACTTTCTTGCATTTGCAACCTTTGCCAAGATAAGGATACTCGCATAAATTCTTTCCCTTGTCCATGCATCTCTGATTATCTTTGCATTTTCTGTGGAAAAAAGTAGATAAGATAATTAATATATTTTCAGTCCAATAGGTCAGCAGACCTGTGAAGAGAACACACATATATATACAAACATATACACAAAATGTATACAAACTGCGGAGAAGGCAAATAAAATGTAATAAAATGAATATTCACATATTACTATAACTAGGAATGATAATTGCATGTACATTTTGATAAATACATGTACATAAAAAATCAAAACCATATAAACACTACAACAAACAAAACAAGAGTATACCGATTTTAGCTATACATATACATTTACCAATACTTATAAAAGGATTTATATGTAAATAATGCTCATTTATATACAAGTGTAATGTATTGTCATGTACATGCAGTATTCAATAATTCAATAGATTTGTACATACAAGGTCTGCTCCTATAATATCTTTTAACGTATTTTTGTCTTAATTCACAAAATTGTTAACATTCTAAAACGAAGTGTTATTCGTCATCTATTTTTACATACACTGCATTGTCTTTCATTTACCGGAATTCTTACTGTTTCTGCTATCTGCCACTTTCAATATCAAGGTGATGAGAAGATGTACGTAGGCTACGTAATGCAATCCTTAAGTTCTTTTTTGTAATAACTTGTAAATATGTTTTGAAAGTATAATTACCCATTAAATCACGATATAGACATATCTCATTTTAGCTATCCGTAAGTCCGAAATATTTTTGTCATTAGGAGTTTGTACGCAAGTTGTCTTGAGATTTTAAAATCAAACAAATAAAAATCATAGTTTCATGTGTTTTTTGTGGTCGTCTTGTACGGAAAAGTTTTTTTCTGCATTATTGTTCCTTTAGAAAACGCTGCTACAAGACATAGATAGATTTTATTTGAAAATAAGACAGCCGTCCAACATTTTACATATTACAAAACATAATAAAATGAACATTTCCAGTGATATACATGTGTAAAACACGAATGCATGAGTTTTTACTAATAAATGTACATAAATGTCGTTGTATTATGTCTTTAACAAAATTAAAATATATGCTTTCTACCGTTATCATATCAAACTGATGTAAGAATAAGTTCTATATCGTAATAGCACACACTATCATGTTAAATATAGCAAAGAGACTGACAGTAATAATAATGATACTATTAATAAAACTATGAAAACAAAACTATGAAAAAAGATAGTTCGACAGTTGATAGGGAGAAAGAGATGTATATCACAAACTGCATATGTACTGAAGGAACCTAGCGACATACTGGTGTAATAAAGAAAACAATATTTGGGATAAATTCAAACTTTAAGTTCTAAGCGGTAATCACTGAATATGTTGTAGGCCTACTTTTGTGAGAACGTGTCTAATAAAAAACAAAATGACTGAAAGCAGTCGCTCTTAGCTACGTCAATCGAACATTAAACACATCTGTTTAGGTAATGAATCGGTATTATGTGACTATATCCTCGGTAATCTTAAAACATGTTTAATATTGAACAAAACAAAACAAAGACGGACTGCCATGCTATTGCCCTCATTGTTGATACATGATACGTATGTACTTTAATGAATTATGGACATATGACTTCAAGTATTTGAAATGGGCAATTTATCGTGAACATACAAACAAAAGAAGCCACGGACGTGGTCCGGTGTTGAGTCAATGTATTTGTAACCTGTCGGTCCGGGTTAGATTCTCGGTCGCGGCAGGTCATATCCTTCCGTTGAAATTTGACAACAATGTCGATTTTCCTCCACTTGTGGAAAGTTTGCCTTTCGTTCTGATGTGTAAGTTACTAAGTAGTACTGGTTAGAATTCAGTCCAGGAAAACTGGTTAAGTGAATCGACCGCCGTATATTACTGAAAAACTGTTAAAAACGGCGTTAACCCAAAATAAATGAATAAATAAATATATTTGATACAGTACTGTAGTCTCATTTATTTTGTTGGGCTCAAATTCCGTGCTGTTTATTTTTCCTTATTATAAACGGTTGTACTATGGGGACGTAAAAAAGGATTTTTTATTTAAAAAAACAATGCCTCGTCGTTTTCTGTCATTTTCTTTAATAAACTAAATCGCGAGTATATGCAATGTCACTAAATAATATAGCTTATGTACATGTTTTGTATTTCAAGCTTTATTTTTTTTACCAATTTATGATCTCAAACAAAGTAAGTTATAGAAAATTTTGTGCCTATTATAATAAAGGAATGTTCCACTGACCGACATAATAGATGATACTTTTATATTAACGGATAAGTTTGTTCGACCGGTACTTTTCTTACAAATCGTAAAGCAATTTTTCAATGGAACAAAAACAGCGTTTGTTCAGTCACGTGTTTATCGAATGCGGCAATATAAAATCAGGTATGTTCTATGCCATCATAAAACGACAATAAATACCAGCATAGTATTGAGTACAGAAAGCAAACATATTCATGAATATCTTTATGGCTTGGTCGCATATCATTATTCTTTTAGTCAGGGACCCGTCAGCATCTAAAGGATTGTTAAAGTATGACGTAAAAAAGATTGTTTGTTTCTGGTTATCCGACCAACCCTTTCTCCGCCACCCTAGACTTTTTATAAGACCCGAGAAATGATACATTCACTTACTCACTATTTTAAAAAAAATACCTTTCCTTATGCTTTTAAGAACGACAATAAAAGAAGCACCGACCTTAACGTCCTACTTTTAATCAGCATGTAACCGGAAAGAAACATTTAGGTCTCACCATATTTGTGAAATTTGCCATTATGTATAAGAAAACATTCTCAGAATTTAAAGAAACATGCATTTGATCCATTTTACATATTGGAGACGTATTTTTGTACTGAAAATTCTTGACGCAATGAAAAGCCCTCACATGAGAGCGCAAATAATTTCTTAAATACGACATACGTATATTTTTGTTTAATCTAAAAGCTATCTTTATAAATAAATATCACTTGCAGTTAAAAAAAAAACACAAATACATAAAAGCCATAAATGCAATACACCTATATTTATTCCGTTTTTTTTTAAATTTCTGCGATCTATAAATCCTAATTGAGACTGAAACAATGTCAGTCATTTGAAACACTTTATTTCCAACCGCCTTTCGAAAAACAAATTTTCTGCGATAGAATTCGTATTTGTCAACCTACATTTGTTTGTATCTGTTATAAAACATAAAGATAAAACTGAAAGTTTTGTTAACATAATTCATTCAGAAAATCATAACTTAGCTTCTATTATTGATGATATTGTGTCAACAAATGTTCAACTTACCACTGGTATAGAACAATTCTCAGATATCCTTTATAAGAATGCTTTTTCTGTTTTTGGCAAGACATGTAACATCAAGAATTATAAATATAAACGTAAATTTAAAAGTCATTGGTACAACAAGGAATGTGAAACTGCTAGGCGTAATTTTTGTGCAGCAAAATCAAATTATCGTAAAATTAAATCGACAATTAGTCACGATGCACTTATCAATACACGTCGGGTATATAGACAAGTAAAGCGGAAAGCTCGTGCTATTTTTAAGGCCAAACAAAAAAGTTCTTTTCACCAGCTTGCTATGTCCGATCCTCAACAATTTTGGAAAGAATTGCAAAAGCTTAAACCAAAAAAATCACAAAAGACTAATATCACGAAGTCAGATTTTTTAAATCATTTTAAACATGTTTTATCTGATGACAATGAGTTTTCAAATAACGACATTGAAAACGAGATAAATAATAGTAATATTAATGATATTCAACATAATGATTATCTTGACAGTAGGATCACTGAAACCGAAGTATTAAGGGCAATTTCGTCATTAAAACGGGGTAAAAGTGGAGGTATAGATTGCCTAATACCCGAAATATTTATTGATTGTAAACATTTACTCACGCCGTTACTATGTAAACTCTTTAACTTTATGTATACAACTTGTTCGTACCCGGATAATTGGACTAAAGGTGTCATTGTTCCAATACCAAAGAAAGGTGATCCTAATGACGTTAATAACTACAGGGGAATCACTCTTACATCAATTTTTTCAAAAATATTTTCGATGGTGTTGGATAATAGATGTCGTAATTGGGCTGATCAAAATAAACTTTTATCTGATTTTCAATTTGGATTTCGGAAAGGGAAAAGTACAACAGAATGTATATTTGTTTTACAATCAATTATTGATAAAGTTATTTCCAAAGATAAAAAAAAAATTATTTTGTGCCTTCATAGATTTTCGCAAAGCTTTTGATGTAGTGTATAGAAAAAGGATTTGGTTCAAACTTCTACAGTATGGGGCATCGAGCTGACTTGTTAAAATGTTACAAAACATTTATGAAACAGTAAAATCTTGTGTCCGAGTTAATGGGTCCAATACCGACAGTTTTTATACAACGCAAGGGCTCAAGCAGGGTGAGCCATTATCCCCAATACTATTTTTGTTTTTTATAAATGATATGTATACTGAACTATATGATAATAATCTAGACGTATTTAGTGTAGGAGAATTACGCTTATTTCTTATATTATTTGCTGATGATACTGTTTTATTTTCTTATTCGAAAGAGGGATTGCAACATTTATTAAATAATCTGTATACATACTGTACAAAATGGGGAATTAACGTCAACGTTGACAAAACAGTTGCTATGGTATTTAAGAAAGGTAATAATCCGGAAAATGTAGATGTATTTTATAATGAGCGAAAATTAAGGATCGTTACAAAATTTACTTATTTAGGTGTCTGTCTTTCAGCTAATGGTTGTTTTTATCAAGCCCAAAAATCATTAGCACAGCAGGCAAATAGAGCCTTGTTTTCAATCTATTCTTTATATGAATCTGTTCCATTTTGTATTACAGAAAAGATAAAACTTTTTGACTCGATGGTAACACCTATTTTAAACTACGGATGTGAAGTTTGGGGCTTTCACAAATCGTTAGATATAGAACGTATACATTTAAAATTTCTTAAAAAACTATTATGTGTTAGACAACAAACTACTAATGCTACAATATATGGAGAACTTGCTCGAGTACCAATGAGTTTAATACGCAAAAAAAGAATTATTAAATTTTGGTTTAAAATAATAAACAATCAAGATACATTGATATTCAAATTATTCAATATGCGTGATCAAAATGGTAATTTTATTAATACGTGGGCAAATGAAGTTAAAATTTTATTAAATAATCTAGGATTTTCTTATTTATGGAACAATATTAATGTATCAAAAGAGCAAATGTCAAGTTTAATTAGATGTTTATATGATCAATATTATCAGAAATGGTTCAACGAAAAAAATACTCTATCAAAATTGGAAAGTTATCGTATATACAAAACTCATTTTCAGGTCGAACAATATTTAAATATAAATAATGATAAATACAGAATAGCCTTAACAAGATTTAGATGCTCGTCTCACAATTTATTAATTGAAGAAGGTAGACATAGGAATATTCCAAAAGAACAAAGATTGTGTAATAAATGTAGCATGTTAAGTATAGAAAACGAATACCATTTTTTATTAGTGTGTCCATTTTATAGAAATTTAAGAAAAGACTATTTACCTAAGTATTACAATCATTGGCCAAATATTTTTAAATTCAAAAAATTGTTAAACGCATCAAACATTAATTTATTAAATAAATTATCGAAATTCATTTATTTAGCAAATATATTAAGAGCATAATTGATATTGTTATTCATAAGTATTTGTATTGCATTATAATGCTTTTCTCATTTTCTTTGTACTTGTATTTTGTTATCGCCATCTTGTTTGTATTATTTTGTAAATGGCGATAAACTTGTAAAAGTTTATGCAAATAAATCTATTGTATTATTATTGTTATAACAATGATTGTTAAAAGAATATATTCCACATATCTCTACAATATACCTTATTTTTCTGGTAATATAAATGCAAACTTGATAATGCTTTACAAGTAGACGAATATTATATTTTTCGGGTTAATATATTTTGAATAATCAACTTACAGTTGTCCGTCCGAATTCAAACACTTTGATTTGCGTGATTTACTTTCAACTGCCATAAAAAATGTGCATGAGACAAATGCAACCAATAAACAGACGTATTTGAAATCCATGACTGTGTTTGGAGATTGTTGAGTGATTATTAGATTCTACTGTTTTATATGAAACGTTACACGTTAATATTATTTGTACGTAAATCCATCCTACTTGTCACAGATGGTTAGATCGTGAAAAGGTTCTCAGCTTAGCCATCCGTACATGTACAAAAGTCGTTTTGTATAGGAATGATATAGACCTCTACTAAACATTCTGATATTTTCCCAAGCATTTTATTGACTTATTCATCGCAAGTCTAATTTCCTGGAATTTTACGGATCGTTTGAAAAATCATTATGTAAAACAAACCAGGGACTTTTTGAGCATTTGCGATGACAGTCAGTAATCGGACGACATAATTTAATTCACCATGAATTAACTTGTTTGTCTTAACAACTCTAACTAATCGTTTTCTGGAGTCTTATTTGATAATCAAATTATCTCGCAAGAATAATAACTATGCATACACATTATGGTACATAAACATGGGCTTAACCGATTTGTTCAGTCATTGCAAGTTAGATTAGTTGCTTTATTATGACTCGTCAGTCTTATCTATGTACTAATGTATGTAAGTTCAAAAAGTGTGGTGTGAGTTTAACATGTCAGTTTAACATCTTGTACATTCGTATTTAACTTCCTATATCGTAAACTACGCTAAATATTATACATGTATATCGTCTTCCTCTTTATTTGTCAAACTTCATGACAACTTTCGAAACCTAGCTAGGCTATGTAGTCTTTGTTCATGAAAATAATACGTACAAAATATTTGGTTGTATTTGTATTATTTAAACTCACTAGAATACCTTTCTATTATAATCTTTCCATATACAATTATAATTGTTTTATTGTATATGTATAAATGGCCTCCCACCCATACACAAAATATACATGAAATACCTTTGGAAAACCAACTACATTTCCAAATCAACAGCCAATGGCAGTAGAGGTTAAATCAATAGTTAAATCGTGCAGTTGGAAAATTAGCATTGTAACTGCAATAGTTTGTCCACAGACCCTGAAGAGAAATTAAAAAAAAATAATGAAAAAGTATGTCCGCTTCTTCAAATTTCTCTGCAGGGTATATGGACTATCTACTGCAGTAACTACAATAATGTTGGTACGTATGGATTCGAAGAAATTGATGGCAGGAACATGGACGACATGAAAAACACGAAACATTCAAAGTTTCGACCAGAAAATCGGATTTACCTTAGAACTCGTGGGCGCCGCCATTGTTCTAGACCCTGTTGTATAAAAAAAACAATAGACAAGATTATAGACTTTGAATACTGAAATAATGTTACATTTGAAAAACAAACTTTACAATACCAGTCATTTACCCACTGTGTCTTTGATCTGCTAAAGTTTTATCTTAAGTATAATAATTAAATAAGGAAACATAAATGTTTAAGAATTGGTCGAATTTCCGATGAAATTATTTCTTATAGTATGGGCGTTGACTAAATACATACATGTACATCAAGGTTTCATTTTACAGACAAATGAACTTAATTAATGATGCTTGAATTATAACTTTATCATGAATATTTTTTCTAAGGACAAATTAAAAGAAAATGATATTCGTCCTCTATGTGGTAATATGATACAATTTGCAAACACGTTGGTCACGTAAGATACTTGGATGTCGTCCAACTTCTGTCATTAGACAATGCGGCGATGGTCTGTAATTAGCTATGAGATGTATGTTTATGTTTCAATAAATCAATACAATCAACATACGATTCAAGATAAGATCAACTAACCTTATAGGCATACTATACAAATACGTAATAGATACAGAACGAGTTTTTCTTCAAAAGAGTCTTCTAGACGACGTTCGCTTAGACAAACAACCAATTTGTCCGAGGCGAAGCCGAGGATAAATCGGATTGTTTGTCTTAGCGAACCGTCTCTTTAGCGTCTGTAAGAAGTCATTTTTGAAGAAAATACGAGTACGTGTATCTGACTTATACGATGAAAAAGGGTAATGTCCATGTGAAAGTTGAGTTATTGAAAAGAGACTTCTTACAAACGTAACTCTTGAAGACACTTTTTGAGTAGCTCTGCTGGGGGTATAGTCGTATAAATACTGCATACATACATACCATGTACAACAGAGTAAGTTCATGAACTCTAGATGTCTCCATTCTATTATATTAGATTAGTGAATTATTATTGCCAAATACTTGGTCAAATCTTTTACTATTGTAATATATTTTGATAGTTTTACACGAGCCTGTCATGATTTAAACAACTGACAAACGTGTTCATGTTCTACAAACGTTTAATATCTCATAACACCATACATTGATGGAGGGGGGGGGGGGGGGGGCTGAAAGTCTGATATATATATGTATTTGTCATTTATATCGGTGTGAATGACCAGGTGTGTTCACCGTGTAGAATAGAGAAACCGTAGAGTAATTGTTGAGCACGAGCGCATAAAATAATTTCATATTCCTTACATTTTTACTTATCAAAGTGTAATTGTATTTTTATTGTTTGATACCAACATTGGTTCATTACACACTTCTGCAAAATAGTTCATACTTTATTATGTACGAATGTAATCCAATAAATAAAGAGACTGTACTTAAAATGCAAATGTATAAATTACTTACACGTTACTTCAATATTGTACATCCTAGCTTATAGTGACCGATTACAGCGAAGTGGCAGCCGTCATTGATGAGTGGCACCTGCGTAGCCACATGCATTTCCAAGGCTTCTAAGTTCTAAGTCGTTTAGCATTATATTCCCCGACGCGGTTCTTTGAGTTTTGGGGTGGCGGACTCACAAACAGAGAGTATGAGGTAAGAGGTAAAACTTCCAACTGTCATGAAAGATAAGGAGCGACGATTCTAGAAGTGACTGCGCTTCTTCCTGATAGCATCTTCCTTAAAGCCCCATGAGCTTTTTGCAATAAAAAATATATGTAAAAAACAAACATTTGCTGATATTATCCCAAGATAATTATTACCGACGAAACAAGCCTTTTTTCTTCGAAACACACTCATTTCGCTGTGTATTTTGCTTTTGTAAACTTGAAATATATACAGCGCGTGACGTCACCTAATGCCGTGTGCATAATATGACTGCGGGAAAACACAGCTGTTCTTTAAATAGTTTTTTTCAATGATATTGAAAAAATAGGATAGTGGTTTTCGAAACATTTTGTCTTGCTATAAAGTATTCACGGGAGGAAAACACACCGGATTCCTCTGTTATAGAATAAACAGAAAATGTTAGGACCGATAAATGTATATGCTTATGGGACTTTAAAAGTTGTATATGGAACGTAGGAAAGTACTCTTGGTTAAAAATATGCCCTATTAAGCGGCAAACTCTCCGCACTTTTGAATGTGTATATGTACCATAACCACTTTGAAGCATTTTAATACATCTTCAGAGCTGTTCCTTTTTAAAATTTAAAGTTTAATTCGTTTGTTGTTTCTCTGTCGTAAAGCTGGCAATTGGATTTCGAATTTACGTCATGTCAAATGACGTCTGGTAATCTACACGTGTCGTTTCATACTACATTTATTTCATGCTATTTAGCATGGCCAGGTATAATGTCAGATATGAACACAACTGATGACTCTTGCATTCAAAGGAGCTTTTAAAGAATAGGATTATTACACATTCTTTACTGTGATGAAAAACATATGAAATATGACCATAAAATGAAAATACGACATACTAGTGTGCATTTTACTCTTCGTTTGCCTTTGTCGAAAGCCAGAGTTTGTCTTATACAAGTATGTGAGTAAATATATGCGCCATAATAGTGGTTGTCGTTAATTGCCATAATTCATAGCAGACCATTATTTCATCTTTGACAATATGCATGGCTGAGGCCTACTATTTTGTCACCGTAACATTCTCACACAGCGGACCATTGTCATCATCTAAATAATTAGCTGTTTCTACAATCAGAAGAGTGTATGTATTCTGAAGATATCGCATCGCAGATGTTTTGGTGTGGACTATGTCGTGATAAGATAAGGCTCGTCCGGTAAACAGGTCCGTCTGTTTCTATTTCGAAATAGTTGCGTAAAGACGAGTGACAAACAAGGCTTCGGTAAATACTATTTAAACAGATTTAGGGGAAGAGAATTATCATAAGAACAACTTCGTACTCCTGGTAATGTTAACTTCGTATTTCTGGAAATGTTTCAAAAAACTTTTAAATCATAGATTTATTTTACTCTGGTGTGAATTTTCAAAATTCTATTGACTTCAGTATATAAATTCTATTTTCAGATCAAAATGCTCTTTGCTGTCTGTGTACTAGGATTGATTGGTGCTGTCTTTGGACAGAGTAAGTATTTGCCAACATATTGTGTAGTTTTGTTTGTAAACTGTTTTTTCAAGTTCTTTTTCTTTTGATATGATAGAATTGAAACTGATAAACTGAAATAATTAAAAGTGAGAATTAATTTCAAATGCATTTATAAATGATGTTATATAACTAACACATCGGCTTTGGTTACACATATATTAAAAACAATCCAGATCAGACCTTATTCAACCCTAGCTGCTTGTTCGGCATCTGTGTCTCCATTATTCATATAAATAACTGTGTTATAAAGAAAACGTCTGTCGCTCTGTTAAAAAATTTCTAAAATTTAAAACCATTTCGTATCTTGTACGCGTTATGCATATCACACTTAATAACTATATTTACAGCTACGCCATGTGGAGTTCCTAACGTCCAACCGATCACAAACCGTATTGTCGGGGGTGTGGTTGCTACACCTGGATCATGGCCATGGATGGTGAGTTCATGTTTTTGATGTTTATTCATATAAGAACAATTGCTGTTCTAATAAAAATTCTTACTAAAACATATAAAAAGATTTACAGTGGTCAATCAATTCGATGAATTTAAATAAAAGTCTCGCATTATGGTCACTGTACTGTAAATATTAAGAGAGAGAGATTCGAACTTACTTATCTTATCGATAAAAGACCAACCATACACTCATCGCTGCCAAAGTCACATCCTAACCAATGTTTTGTATTTACAATATTTTTCTGGTTAATCGATACATTAAAGGCCTGGTATCTTGTAGGTTATGTTAGTTGACGATCTCGGCTTCATCGCCGGAAGTGGTGCTGTGATTGACCAACACGTTATCCTCACTTCCGCTCAGCATTTCGAAGGGTAAATTTTTATTTGAAATATATCTCTTACAAAGAACATTGTCAATGAAATAAATGGCGTGTCTAGGAAATTGTATCGTCATGTTGTACATGTATATAGCAATAGAAAACAGACTTGTGCTGCAACATGGACCTCGAACTAGTTTAACAATTGCATGGCGGATTTAGAAATCGTAGTACTTTTTTCCGCATTAAAATGTAAGCGTACTGAGCGACCGACGACTAGACTACGTGAAGCTGAATTATCGTTCACTTTCCAACAATATCACGGTAGAATTTCTTAATTTGGAACGCTTCGGAGGTCTGGTCCGCATTTGTCTTCATAGAATTCGTTTCGTCGGCTAGACTATTGGAATAAAATATACGAAAATTACTATATACCATTAGGCATTAGATTTATATTTATATAATCCCTTACATGGAAACATAGTGTTACATAGCCTCAGGTGGTCGTTTTTTATGTACATTCATACGGCTTCGTATACGTTATGTACAAACCCCAATATTCCTTATCTTTCACATGTATTTCAATGATAAGTAAAAGTACTGAATATTTAACACCAAAACTTTAAATCTATGGTCGACCATATGTTGCTTTTCTCAAGTTGAAAAACGCGAGTACATGTGAAAGATAAGCACAATGTTACACTGTTATAAGTTTGTTACTAAAACCAGTAACCCCTGAAAATGAAAGAGTGTCACTTTGATAGCGTCTACTTGTATAATTGTCAGACATTCAATTAAATTTATCACGTCAACGGTCTTCGTCTTTTGCAAAAGAACAGCCATTGCATACAGCCGTTTTAAGCTTTTAATATTAATAATTATTAATAATATTTTTTAAAAATAGGAATAGCCCGTTAAATTTCTACATGAACATGGTTTTTTTCTCAGTGTTAAACGTAGCATCATGAGACCAGGTTCATTTGTCGACCTTTTCTACTTTAATGGCGGTTGAAGTCCCCATCATGGTAGAAACACCAACATTTCGAAAGCTACATGTAGCTAGACAGCTTCATCTAATGTGACATTTGGTTCCTGGTGACATTAGAACTCACAGTATTATATATATATATATTTATGTTGATGTATACTACACCAAAGTATTTTCCTGTATATGAAGTTAGAAGTGTTTTTATTCACCAATGTTGCGCGCTTTAATTGAGTCTTTTCGTTTTAGTAAAACTATAAAATCCGATATCTATTTGTTGAATCTCCGTATGTATTGTTTATTACAGCCCCGGATTCTCTCTTTATGACCTTGACCTTCACTTTTGGAGAGCATACGCTGGTGAATACAACATTTCCACCACAGATCCACATGAGAAATATTATCATGTAAAGAGAGTAATCTTACATCCTGGATATAACTATACTTCTTTGGAAAACGACATTGCTCTTGTCATTACAACACAGCCAATTGCGTAAGAAATTATTTTTAACAAGAACAACTATTACAGAACGTTATTGGTAGACGAATTACAATTTGTATTACTTACCTGTCAACTATTAATAGATTCAGTCATCACCATTAGCCAATCAAATGGCCAGGATTAGCCAAACTAGTAATAGACACTACACTATATACTCGCAAACAGCTATAATAAACTAATACTCATACGTTTAATTCGTCTAGAAAAATAGATAGTACAATTTATGCATCCGGAGCATCTCGACCGATTCCGTACATCTATCTTGATTCGAGGTATCCAATTGATTGTATTCAATGTCGTTAAAGAACGAAATACCAAATTGTAAATACAAGTGTTCATATCTAACTGTCTATCGCTACATGCATGAATTTTCAAACTTGTTTCATAGTATTTTTGATAAAAAAGTGTTATCAATCTTACAATAACACTACTCACATATTTATGATAATTATACGCTAAAATTACATTTGTACTAGCACACCGAACATAATATCGGCTTTTGACATCATGTACAGATGTGTACAATTATATATATTACATTTTGGACTTGGTCTACTGATTGGTCCATTTGAAATTGCATGATTACTTCGACGGCGTTGATTTTATTACTGTGTCCATCTTACCGTCTGTTAATTAAAGGTATGGAAGCAATAATTTATGCATTGTAATTGTATTAATAATTTCATGACGTTTACTTATAGTTTCAACGACCACACCCTTGCTGCCTGTCTTCCTGACTCCTCCCATACATACACAGTTGGGGAGGTCTGCTATCTACCAGGATGGGGAAGTACATCATGTAAGATAAATTTTGACCAATTTGTTTGGAAAAGCTCTTTTTTAGATTAATTTTGAAATTAGCCTGGATTTGAATAAATACATTTATTTTTCATTCTTCCGTATTTTTATCTGAATTTCAATCGGCTGGTTTCGTAATTATCCGATGTGAATTACGCTTAATTTCCCAGTTGTCTCTCACGAAGAAAGATATGAAAACACATGAGATGCTTAAACAAATAAAAATTTAATATTCATTTTCCTTAGCTACCGGAAACGAGGAGGTGTTGAACCAGGTAGATTTACCAATCTTAGATGACAGTGTGTGCCAAAGCGAGTTTCCAGTATTCCTGTCTAATACTGAAGTGTGTGCTGGATATAAGAATCAAGGAAAAGATTGGTGTGGGGTAAGTTATGATGTAAAATAGTGTGGTGGTTATCCGTGTGATAATGACGCCTATTGTAAACTCCCACTTGCGTATCTTTTCTTTTGTACACGTATTATGCTGACAATATGTCAATTTTGTACACGTATTATGCTGATGATATTTTCGATTTTGAACGCGTATTGCTGACAATATGTCCATTCTGTACACGTATTGCTGACAATATGTCCATTCTGTACACGTATTGCTGACAATATGTCCATTCTTTACACGTATTGCTGACAATTTGTCCATTTTGTACACGTATTATGCTGACAATATATCCCTTTTTACACGTATTATGCTGACAATATATCCCTTTTTACACGTATTATGCTGACAATATGTCCATTCTGTACACGTGTTATGCTGACAATATGTCCATTTTATACACGTACGTATTATGCTGACAATATGTCCATTCTGTACACGTATTATGCTGACAATATGTCCATTCTTTACACGTGTTATGCTGACAATATGTCCATTCTTTACACGTATTATGCTGACAATATGTCCATTCTTTTACCGTATTATGCTGACAATATGTCCATTTTGTACACGTTATCTGCTGACAATATGTCCATTCTTTACACGTATTATGCTGACAATATGTCCATTTTGTACACGTGATATGCTGACAATATGTCCATTCTTTACACGTATTATGCTGACAATATGTCCATTCTTTACACGTATTATGCTGACAATATGTCCATTCTTTACACGTATTATGCTGACAATATGTCCATTTTGTACACGTATTATGCTGACAATATGTCCATTTTGTACACGTATTATGCTGGCAATGTGTCCATTCTTTACACGTATTATGCTGACAATATGTCCATTTTTTACACGTATTATGCTGACAATATGTCCATTTTGTACACGTATTATGCTGACAATATATATGTTCATTTTGTACACGTTATCTGTTGAAAACCCGTCCATTTTGTCCACGTATTATGCTGACAACATGTCCATTTTGTAGGATGATATTGGAAGCCCATTGATGTGTAAGGACCAGAACGGTGCTTGGTACATCCAAGGTAAGTATTGTACAATAAATACATACAGATAACGGTGATAAAATCATACCCTAGCTGCTTCTATCAGAATTTAGGTTCCATTTGAGCACAAGTAATACTGATCGACATAAAAAGAAATCTGTGCATTCCATGTGTATCGAAGTTTTCGAATAGTCGTACTTGTACATTTATATATGAACATGAATATACTGAGTCCAAGAATTTCTACACGTCGGGCTTTTTTATAGCATTGAGTGAAAAACATTGATAGATTACCAGGTGGACTTATAACATACATGTACTTGTATTCAATCCAACATGCTTATACTAAGAAAATTCTATTTCTTTGAGTTGATCGATTGTAAATATTTTAAAACATAAGAATCAGTTCCCTTATTTAGGATCTTTCAAGAATCGTATTTAAAAAAAGTGGATAATAAATTTATACCTTTCCTCTAGGTTTGGCTTCGTCAGGAGGGGACTGTTCAAAGGCTGACCAACCAAGTGTATTCGAAGATGTTTCACAGTACTCTGACTGGATCCAGAATACAATGGAACAAGCCGGTTACGCCTACCAGTATTAGAACATCAGTTGATTTCATACTTACAGGACATACATAAAAATACTTAACATTTCAGATTTCTTTGGAAAAAAAACCCCATCAAAATAAAGATTCAGGTTTCACTCATTGTGCGTTGTCGTCATTCGTGTATGTAAATTCTCGTGTTGCTTATTTATGATTTTTGATTGTATACCCCACAAAAATTCAGAGGTAAATTGGAGTACCGTGCTTGCGTTTGTGCGTGTGTGCATGCGTGCTTGTGTCTATATATACCTAGTTAAATAACTCTAAAGCCATAGGTGGCTTTTGCAAACGCATGAAACAATTGCTCAATACAATGTGGCGATTTGTGCTGTGCAAGAACCAGTTCATACTTCCAAGGTCAAGGTCACTCTTATAGGTTAAATTAAAAATTGCGTTTTTTTCGTGTCCGCTCAGTAACTTTGTCATCTAAGAGTGGATTTCGTATGTAAATACTTGTTTGAAATGTTCACCATCTAGTTCCGTATCTCCAATGTCATTGTCCCACTTAGGTTTAAGTTAAAACATGCGTCTTTTTTGTGACTCCTCCGTAACTTTGTCATTTCCTAAATACAGGTGACGGTGTGACATGCGAATTCAAAGTAGTAGCCTATAAAATTCATGAAAATCATTTACATCTCAGATTTTAAACATTCTGTGGCAAAGTGATTTCTGGAGGGGGGGGGGGGGGGGTATTCGTCACTCATGTGTTTAAGTCATCCAAGTCACTATTTAAAGAGTCATTTTTTATACATTTTGAATACATTTGAAGTGTACAAGTCACAGATTATATATTGTAATCGTTTCGGACAGATGAAATATCATTATAAATAGCTGCGTGCACAACATTTCCCAAATCAATCAAGAGTACCGTGTTTAGTTTTAACCACATCCACAATACGTTCTGTATATTGGTTTTAAAAATAGTCCAGTAATTTTGCTTTCCACAAGTCATAAAAATCACCGTTTTTCCATGATTTACGTAATTGACAGCGTTGTTTTGTTACATTTCACTAGTATATTCGTGAGTACAAAATTTGTTTACGTAGCACTTAGCATAGTCATATTGTATTGTTTTAATCTTTGACATTCCGTATGAATATGTGGCTTGGTCTTATTGGGTTGGCCTAATTTGTATATATAAACCATTTATAGAGAACTATACACTAAAAATACCCACAGGCTGTTCTTTATGGTTTAGAAATCAGATTATAATATTGACAAAATCGTCGTTAAGGAGAGATTTTCATTAATTATTTATGATGTACTTAATAACTACGTCATATCGTGATTTCCAACTTTCTCATTTGATAATAATGTCAACCGGTCCTTTGACAATTTACGTTACAAATGTAGAGTCCCTGCGATGCAATCGATATATACATGTAGTTTTTTCAGTCAACATATTCTCAACCAACTACACGTGGAATGAAGAACATGATTGATTAAAAAAAGTATAAAAATAGAATAGCGTTGAATCAATTTAAAAAAAGCATTAAATTTAAACACGGTGCACCAATTAACTTATTGTAAAACAAAAATCATTAAGATACACTTTACTTTGGTAAATTACATGGTACATGTATATAAAGAATATTCTTAATTTACTTCATAATGTCAATCAAAAAACAATTATCGAAACAAATAAACAAAAACATAGTTTGGCTCAATTACTACAATCAATGGTATAATATTTACAGTAGAAAGGGAATGACAAGCATAATAATAATATTATTATATTAATAATTATTTTAAATTTAAATCGAAATTATAACATCGAAAATCATGACGTGTCAAATCAATAACTAATTAACTTTAATGATATTACAATTGAATTTATCAAGGGCTTACATGTATATACATGTATGTATATAAGTTCTTGAATGTATGTATCTGAAAAATGACATACAATTTTGTATGGCAAAACAGTGATGCTGTATTACTTATCAAGGTGTAGGAAATGTTAAAATGTTTTATACATAGTTAAACAAAGACTTAATGATCAGTTTATACATAATTGGAACTCTATATTATCGAACTGTTGTAGAGCATTGTTTTATAGGAATATTTCTTCTTTTAAATTTCAACCGTATCTTGAATGATAAATTTGTTCAGTCACTAACTCGCTTGAGAGTGTCCTCACACAGGTTACAAATAGAGGCTGGTAGATGGGTCAAACCGGTAGCAAGACATTTCAACCCCTAACTTTTTCAACCTACCAAAATTTTACCAAGAATAATCATTAGATACAACCGTAGGATTAAACATACATTAGCAGGGTAAAAATCTAAAAAAAACACTAAAAAAAACCACACAGTTATGGATGTATAGCTATTAGATTGAACATTAAGTTAGTTATTAAGTTAAAGGAATGTTAGAAGAGTATAATACAACATACATAGTGATACTATCATGATAACAGGTTAATTTTCCTTTAAGTAATCGGTTCTATGTGAGAAAGGATTGTAAACATACATAGCTAAATTTCGAATAGATAAAGTCGTTGTGTGTTATGACGTACGATAAGGGTCATAAATGCACGACCCTGCATGATGCTAAAAGTTTTCAGCATGATGCTTAAAGTTTTTAGCATGATGCTGAAAGTTTTTAGCATCATGCTGAAACTTAGGGCGTACGATAAGGATCATAAATGCACGACCCTGTACGGTTTCAAAAACGTTTGGACTTTAAACCCTTAAAGCGTTCTCGAGAGTGATCTCCCCTGTCCTAATCTAGCCGAACTAGTGAAAGCACGTCAAAAATGTCTCAGCCTTTTAGAGTTCTTGCAAGGTCTTTCTCGTCGTCTGCCGTCAGACAAAATGTCATAAAAAATGTGACAATTATTGGCGGCGGACTCATGGGAGCTGGCATAGCTCAGGTATGTGTATATTTGTTAAGTTTTTATGGGGTCAAAAATTGTAACGTATCCGGGAGGTCACTTATTTATCAGTTGTTTAATAACTGTTTTATTTTTTTGCATTAATTACGAGTCCCGTTCTACGTTATGTTGATTGAAAAAAATTGTTTTTTTTTATCTAAATCGTATAAAATGTTTCAAAAGGACAGCAGGCATCAATTTGCAATCGCATCACTAATTAATTAATAACACAGGGTGACGGGGTGTGTACAGGCCGTCCCTATTAGTATTACCACCTACCTAACTCTTTACCAGTGTTAAAATGCATGACAGTACCAGTCTGCAATCATACAACCATTTAATCCTCATAAGCAATTCTTCTTCTTGTTGAAAAACATAAAAATACTCTCAATAACAATAAAATAATACATCAACTGATCGCATTTCTTGACGCACTGACGTCCATATTGATTTTTGCTTGATGACCTTAATACCGCCTAAACTCCAACCAATGTGCGGACCATCTAGCATTTGAAGAAAATATCAAAACTGTGTTTTAAGAGACAATGCTTTAATTTGAAATGAATGCAAATGGCAGTATGAACGATAAAATTGTCTTGACTGTCGAAATGATGTAAATCATCAATAAAAAATATTTTAAAGTCGCGGTATGCAATGTAAACAATAGTCTGGTTCCCTGCCAACAAATGCCAGACGGAAATGGAAGTGGAGGCCACACACAGGTGCGAGTCATTGTTATTATTCAGGCATTGGCAGTAATAGTGTCATCGCGCAAATAGGCATACAAGGGATACCCTTGTAATAATAATTTGGTCTAAATACAAGGCTAATTACAGTAACATGCCATCTGAACTTGTTCTGCCTCTCTGTTTCAAGGCTCTCGATTACTTATTTATACATAATAAAGGGGATGGAACTCAGCTTGCCAAAATCATATTCTTATTTTGATCTAACCAGGAAACAAAACTATAATTGGATCAATAGCAGATATAATTTCCTTATAATAAATGTATACCGGTAGGTTTCCATGGCAGTTTGTGATAACTTGTAATTTCAGTCTCTCAAAAACGGAAGTATACATAATTATACATGCATAATTTAATTTTTATGTATTATAATTCTTATTGTGACCCATAAAGATAAATATTAGCTCTTCTAATGATAAGTTATTTTTATTTTTAAAGTACCTAGATAACACATAAAGTTGAAAACTAATCACTTGTAAGATGTATGTACAATTTTATTAATTATTGTAAATAAATGTAATGAAGTATATAAAGAAAAATGCATGCACTTTTTTTAACAATATTCAAAACATGAAAATACTGACTGTACATTATATTGGAGCTTTTTCTTTTTCAACACATGGTTATAGATTGACTATGCTGTTGCCATGGATATATATTAAATGAATAATTATTTTTGCTTTCCATTTCATTATTCCATATTTATGAAGTTAATGAATGAAAGCTGTGTGCATCAAATAATGAGTTACTTGTAATGACTAACAGGTTGCTGCCTCTACTGGACACAATGTAGTGATGGTTGACCAGAATGATGAAATCCTTGCAAAATCTAAAGGTAACATTTCCAAGAGCCTTCAAAGAGTAGTAAAGAAAAAGTTTGCTGAGAAACCACAGGTTGGTACTGGTATTATCATTTGGACAAAACAGTTCAATCCTCCCAAATACGAAGCGTTATTTGATAGGTCAAAATAAATCAACCAATGACTACATGTACATTTAAATTGGAAATATAATTTCTAGTCTTGGGAGTCTGGATATCTCTGTTTGTTGGTTCAAGAGATTTTATTTTAAATAAATAGATATAATGAGTGCTTTTTAATGATTTATGCATCCTATTGCATGAATAAGAACTTATTTCTGTGTAAGCTGAAGATAATTAATTAATTTTTGTAGTGCAGAGAAAGATTCTGTTGTGAGAATTAAATTTTCAATAACTTGCCCTACACTTCAGGCAAGTAGATATTCAGTTAATTATTATTACTTGCACATTATTTACAGGAAGGTGAGGCTTTTGTATCAGATATTATGGGTCGTCTACAGACACAGACTGATGCCGTGGAAGCTGTGAAACAAACTGATCTTGTTATTGAAGCTATTGTTGAGAATCTAGAAATTAAGAAACAACTGTTTGCCTCACTAGATAAGGCTGCCCCTGAGTAAGTCCAACAACGATAACTTCTTACAGTAATCTTCATGCTAGTATACTTGATCAAAGCATTAAATATAGGACTGCAGCTGTGGTCCAGTGGTTAGTGTCTTGGACTTGTAACTGGCAATCATAGCAGGTCAAACACCCTTCTATGAAAATTTGTCAAAAAGGTTGATTTATCTCCATATGTGGAAGGCTAAAATAGCACTGGTTAGAATACAGTCCAGGAAAACTGGTTAGGTGAAAAATTGTTGAAATTGTTAAACCCACTGAAAAAAATAGGTTCAGACCTTATATAATGAAAAGAGCTTAGATATCAAGTTTTAGAAGATAACCAGAAGAGAACAGTACTCTTGACTGATAACATGCCTACTTACGTTCTTGTCAAACTTTACATGTAATCTGCTAAAAGCTATCTCTCATCTACTGTATAACAAAATTGAACATCAATGTTTATATTTTCATGTTTGATTTAACTTGCTATGAATTGCAGTATGTTTAAATGTTAACAAATTTATGAAGAGAACTTAAATGAACTATGTATATGATATATTATTACCTCTCCTGAGTGGCCCTCTCTTGTGCAACAACCTCCCTTCAACAACAGTATGTTTTTTTCCCAATTTTACTTCTCCAAAGGTTGTTGCTTTGGTGATGTTGCACTGTCTTCGTCAGCTAATACTTACATGTACTTGGTGCATTTAGACTGTTTTAAAATGAATGTAATTTCCACAGACAATTTTCCATAAAATAAAAAAAATATGTTTCCTGTTAATCTGTCTAGGAGTGCCATATTTGCCAGTAATACATCATCTATACCAATTAAAGAGATAGCAGTAGCCACATCCAGAATGGATAGATTTGGTGGTTTACATTATTTCAACCCTGTGCCAATGATGAAACTAGTTGAGGTTAGTATTTCACATCTACCTGTAGTACTGTAAGGGAGCCTTCTTGGTTGAGTTGGTATGGTCTCAGACTAGGTGACTAGGAATCACTAGCCCCTTATTACTGTGAGTTAGAGTCAATCCTGAGATCAAATTTTGTGCAGGAGGAAGCCGCTCAGCTAGATTACGATAGGTCAGTGGCTCTACTTCGGTTCGATGGGGGTCTTACTCTGCAGTAAAAGCTGGGACCCGCCTCTGTGGTTGAGTGATTAAGGTCACTGACTTCAAATCACTGTAACCTCTCACTGATAGAGGGTCGTGGGTTTGAGCCCTGCTACCAACCATGTTTCTTTATGTGAGAAAGTAGGCTGTTGCTTACGGAGGATGGGAGTTTAGTACTGGTTCTTCACAGGAACGATGCTTAGGTGAACTGTCCGCCTCATATGACTTGACTGTTGAAAATGGGCATAAAACCTGATACAAACAAACAAACAAGCAAGCAAGCAAGCAAACAAACAAGTAAAAGCTGGAGAAGTTGCCAAAATAACCCTGTCTTTTGATGCAATGTTAGTCCCAGAGGAAATAAGAAATTAGGTAGAAATTATCTGATAGTCATATCTGAGTTAAGGGTCATATGTAAATAAAGGTCACCATATGATCAATAACCAGTCATTTGCGTACATTTGTTGATATTGCAGACCAAATAAATCTCTGAATAAAAGTCAACCATGCAATAGGCTGTATGTACATCAGCTAGTTTGGTTTAACATTTAATTGGTGGCTTTAAAGCCTGTCAAAGTGTTTGACTGAAAGCTATGAAATAAATTTTAATAATTAGATTGATTTTACATTATTTGCAATCTGACTAAAGTATTCGATCTTCTTTACGGCAAGATCTGATGACGGCCTACACCAGTTTCTATTTTCAAAAGTCGGAATTTCCATTATCACTATTTATATCTATTTATAATTCAGCCAATCGTATAACTCGTTTCATCGGTACTTTGGCCGAATGAACTGTCTACTTTAAACGTTAGTAAATATTAAATTACGTATAACATATTTGTCTGCAACCACTTTTTGATTTTTTTAGTAATCCTGATCGATTTGGCCATAGTAGTATAGAAAATTTAATAAACACGCATATCACATGGGCGCTATCATTACATTTAGTTGCTTAAAAATAGGTGTTCGTGATAACTACAAGTCAAATATTGTTTTTTACTGCGGTTAAAAATAGAATCAGATCACTTTCAGAATTATGAAAGTAAGGCGCTGATTGGCTAGTGGAAAAGGTCACCTGAGGTGACCTTCTATAGGTCGTCTTCAGATCCTCATAGCGTAGCGGGTTTGAGGATATGATTTTAATCAGATTGCATTATTTGATGCCGTTTGATTGCAGTACAACTTGCAGTATTTTGTACACTAATTAGCCTTATTAAGTTAAGATTAATTTGACATTCTCACATTCATCACAAATTATTAATTAGTACATGTATTTGAAAATTCAAGTTTAAAGACAAACATCAGTTAAGATTGTTCTAGCCACTTAGGCTGTCTGTTAATATATACTTATTTGATTATTTGTTGTCTTAAACTGACATGTACATGTATGTATTACAGCAGAGGCTCATAGAGAAGACTGGGCATGCCCAACTATGTCCCTCTTTAAATAAAGTTGTTACTTACTTACTGTAAATATTTGTTTGATAATTTGTTGAAACTTACTGAATATTTTAAATATGCAGCAAGTAATGTTGTAAGACTAAGACAGCGAAGACAAAATGAACTTGGTGCTAATATATTGACATGTATGCAGATTAAATGTGTTAGAAACAAAGTAAAAGTTACTAAATTTGCGAAAAGTATATTTTTATGCACAGTTTTCTCTATCTTGTAACTAACAGGTTATCAGAATTCCAGAGACAAGTGACGATACATTCAACTCACTGTTGAGTTTCGGCAAGGCCATGGGAAAAGTGACCGTAAATTGTAAAGTAAGCCTATACCATATAATATTATGATCTCTTGCTATATTGCCTTGTAATAATAGTAATAGATTATAACTTTTTATAAGTACTTGCTTTGATGTTATCAATAATTTTAAAGTCACAATGTTCTTGACATGATAGACATTGGTAAAGTTTTGTAATTTTTTTCTGGGCCCATGTGGTCCAGCGGTCATGCTCTGACTAGAAATCACTAGCCTCTCACTACTCTTACACCTGGTATTTCCCCTACCATTGAAGGTGGCAAAGATGGCAAAAGACTCTGCCTTTGTGCGTTACATTTAACCTCTGAATTAAACAAAAATAAGAAAAAATCATTGTAGGAACTTTACTGACACTCCTCTGTGGGCGGGTGGTTGTGGTCGCTGACTTCAAATCACTGTAATCTCTCACTGATAGAGGGTTGTGGGTTCGAGCCCAGCTACTGACCATGTCTCTTTATGTGAGAAAGTAGACAGTTGCTTATGGAGGATGGTAGTCTAGTACTGGTTCCTCCCAGGAACGATGGTTAAGTGAACTGTCCGCCTCATATGACTCTGAGTGTTGAAAAGGGGCGTACAACTGAAATAAACAAACAGAAACATTGTTGAGTGTCAGTATTGAATACTGTTTATACTTGTCCTTTCAAAACAGGATTACTTAGATTGATTGACTGATTAAATAATTTATTAATTTTGATTAGTATGAAAATGAAGTAACGTATGCCTACATTATAATTATTCATTATAGGATACACCTGGGTTTATTGTGAACCGATTGCTAGTACCATACATGATGGAAGCTGTTAGAATGGTCGAGAGAGGGGAGGCTACTCCACGAGATATTGACACGGCTATGAAATTAGGGGCTGGGTACCCTATGGGACCTTTTGAACTTACAGACTATGTTGGGTTAGATACCTGTAAATTTATCATGGATGGTAAGTATGTTTGTTTAAATCTTTTAAGCCATGGTAACTCGAGCATTTGATGGTTTGGTTATTTTGCATGAGTAAATCATGTGCACTATATTGATCAAATGTTCAGTGGGTGTAGTTACTGTTAATTTAGAGTGTAATAAACAACTCGAACAACCTAATACTTGTCAAAAATTAATATCTAGTTTATCAAATCTTACTTAATAATTTAAAAAGCATCATCTGTATGCCTCTTTGTATACTTTTGTATACAGTCAAACTGGTGAACAAAGGTCTCCCTTGGGTAAGACAAAATGTGGCTTTTAATGTCAGGTGACCCTTATTTGAAGGTCATTATGTTCTAAATATTTATTGAATGACCTTTATTCACAGGATGGTCTTTTTTTGGAGGTGGCTGCTAACATGTTATGTCTCTTGTTAAACACCTAATTCATGATGATTCTGTAATGGTAGACTAAATATAAGAATAAATCTAAATTGATGCTCACCTTTATTCTCCTATCATAATTCTGTGATATTTTCAGGTTGGAGTCAGAAATACCCAGATAATCCATTGTTTGCTCAAAGTCCATTACTTAACAAATATGTTGCTGAAGGAAAGTTAGGGAACAAAGTGGGAGAAGGATTTTACAAAACCAAGAAATAGACTATGACATCAGATCAAAATAAATCATTTGAACCACATTGTATAATGTAATCAACTAATATATAGCGTTATCCATTGTATAATAATAAATTTTGACACCATTTTGATAAATTTGTTATGTTTTTATGTGTCACAAGTTTGAGGAAGGACTTGCAGGAAATTAAAATTTTAGATTATTATCAGCTCCATTTCTGTACAGTAGAAATAAGTTCAGGAATGTTTGTAGTAGTAGGAAGAATGTTCTTACAATAAATTGATATTTTGTACAAGCACACCATGTTATTCATAGTAATCATGTACTAGTTATGTCTGTCTTGTCTATATGTTCATTGTTGGTGCTTGCTTACTGTGTTTAATTCATCTAACCACATCATACATCGAACTTTTCTGGTGAACTATTGAGATCACCCCCCCCCCCTAAGTTTTCTGTTCAACCATCTGTCTGTACATGGTTTCACCCAACAGCATGCTCATATACACAAAGACCTATACTATATTACAGTACAACCTCTCCTGAACAACAACCTTACTGCTACAACAGTTTGATTGTTTCCTTCTGCATGCTAAACTAATTAATTTAACCTCTTTAAAGCCACTACCTCACAATAACAACATAACTTTGCTACTAGAGGTGGCAATGTACATTGTATAGTATAGATCTTTGGTGTACACTACTTAGCCAGTTTCAAAGGAGTGTGTTTCCATGGAGAATTTCTTTGTAATGTTGTATGAACTAAGATCTGCTTGGCCATGGAAAGGAACTACATATGCAAAAAGGCAAAATAACATATTTTTTCTATCATTGAAGCTTTACAACTGTATGATTAGATTGACATTATATGTTTAGAGCCTCTGAAATCGATGTTCTTTCAGTATAAGAAGAAGAACCCCTTCGAAACGAATTAATGAACTTTTCTTCAACTTTTCATGCTCATTTCATGAATTGTTAATGAAGTAATAATGACTACATGTATATATATTTGACAAATAAAAACAATTATCATGCAGTTTAGTCAAAATATCTACTCTCTGAAGTGTGCAGATATATAAGTTTCATGTCATTGTGGTAGCTGCATCATCTGACAAAAGGTAATCAATGTGATTACTTTATGCATCATTTACACAGTGAATGTTATACAAACTAACCAACTAATCTGCATTGATTCAATGTCTTAAGTTTCAAGTACGCATTAGTAGGAAATTCATGTATTGAGGTTTATGCTATGGTCAGGGATCGGACTGGTTTATGCTATGGTCAGGGATCGGACTGGTTTATGCTTTGGTCAGGGATCGGACTGGTTTATGCTATGGTCAGAGATCGGACTGGTTTATGCTATGGTCAGGGATCGGACTGGTTTATGCTATGGTCAGGGATCGGACTGGTTTATGCTATGGTCAGGGATGGGACTGGTTTATGCTATGGTCAGGGATGGGACTGGTTTATGCTATGGTCAGGGATCGGACTGGTTTATGCTATGGTCAGGGATCGGACTGGTTTATGCTATGGTCAGGGATGGGACTGGTTTATGCTATGGTCAGGGATCGGACTGGTTTATGCAATGGTCAGGGATCGGACTGGTTTATGCTATGGTCAGAGATCGGACTGGTTTATGCTATGGTCAGGGATCGGACTGGTTTATGCTATGGTCAGGGATGGGACTGGTTTATGCTATGGTCAGGGATCGGACTGGTTTATGCTATGGTCAGGGATCGGACTGGTTTATGCTATGGTCAGGGATCGGACTGGTTTATGCTATGGTCAGGGATCGGACTGGTTTATGCTACGGTCAGGGATCGGACTGGTTTATGCTATGGTCAGGGATGGGACTGGTTTATGCTATGGTCAGGGATCGGACTGGTTTATGCTATGGTCAGGGATGGGACTGGTTTATGCTATGGTCAGGGATGGGACTGGTTTATGCTATGGTCAGGGATCGGACTGGTTTATGCTATGGTCAGGGATGGGACTGGTTTATGCTATGGTCAGGGATTGGACTGGTTTATGCTATGGTCAGGGATGGGACTGGTTTATGCTATGGTCAGGGATCGGACTGGTTTATGCTATGGTCAGGGATCGGACTGGTTTATGCTATGGTCAGGGATGGGACTGGTTTATGCTACGGTCAGGGATCGGACTGGTTTATGCTATGGTCAGGGATCGGACTGGTTTATGCTATGGTCAGGGATGGGACTGGTTTATGCTATGGTCAGGGATCGGACTGGTTTATGCTATGGTCAGGGATCGGACTGGTTTATGCTATGGTCAGGGATCGGACTGGTTTATGCTACGGTCAGGGATCGGACTGGTTTATGCTATGGTCAGGGATGGGACTGGTTTATGCTATGGTCAGGGATCGGACTGGTTTATGCTATGGTCAGGGATGGGACTGGTTTATGCTATGGTCAGGGATGGGACTGGTTTATGCTATGGTCAGGGATCGGACTGGTTTATGCTATGGTCAGGGATGGGACTGGTTTATGCTATGGTCAGGGATTGGACTGGTTTATGCTATGGACAGGGATGGGACTGGTTTATGCTATGGTCAGGGATCGGACTGGTTTATGCTATGGTCAGGGATCGGACTGGTTTATGCTATGGTCAGGGATGGGACTGGTTTATGCTACGGTCAGGGATCGGACTGGTTTATGCTATGGTCAGGGATCGGACTGGTTTATGCTATGGTCAGGGATGGGACTGGTTTATGCTATGGTCAGGGATCGGACTGGTTTATGCTATGGTCAGGGATCGGACTGGTTTATGCAATGGTCAGGGATCGGACTGGTTTATGCTATTGTCAGGGATCGGACTGGTTTATGCTATGGTCAGGGATCGGACTGGTTTATGCTATGGTCAGGGATGGGACCATCCTTTAAAGTATTTTATTTTGGGTAACGCTTCATACTGTCACAAAAAGGCCATATTCAACTTTTTCTTCATAAAAGATAACATTCTAACATGTAGTTTTTGTTCAATGTAAAAAATGTATTGTGAAATAAATCGATCTACCCACCGAAAAGTGTATGGTAGGGCAGGAATGCTATATTACAATATAACAGTCCTGGGTAGGGTTATCGCAAACAAATATGTTTTTTAGTTTAAAAAAACCCATAACAAATGCTATTGTTTAAAAATCTTTCTGCTATAAATTGAGCAGCAGCAGCAGGGGCTCTGCAAACAGTAATTATATCCTTATTTCGTATTATAAATTGTTTCGCAACCATATAAGGATAACAGGACGAGTAATAAAACAGTAGCTAAAATTGATATAAAATCAGCAGCCTCTAAACATATAGTACATACTAAGACAATTTCTATGCCAATTATATAAGTTGATAGCATATACTTATCAAACCATTGCAAATAATGCAATGATAAATATAGATACACGACAAATGTTTCAAATAACATTTATATGACCACACTTTGTGTTACAAACATACTTGAAGCACAAGTATTTGTCACTATGTGATTGAACATTATTCGAGAATCATTGGTATAAAGGTATAAACTGCTTTCAATTTTGGTCACAATTAATTGCAGTTCGGTAATTGTGTACCTTCATAAAACTCATCTTAACATGTTTCATAAAAATATTTGCCAAATTTCATTGCTGCTAATTAGAACTTTTTCATTGATTCAGACTAAGTACTGTCATATACCTGTGTTGTGTTTTCAGTAATTCTAATGAAAGAAAACAAATATAAGAACACAGACAGGGTGATGTAACGGAATATTTGTTGAGATGTCAGAAATAGTAACGAATACACTTCGTGTAATCTTGTCAACTCAATCTCGTCGAGTCTTACACATTCACATTTTATCGCATATTGTAAAATGTTTAATGAGCATATTTGCCCTGTTTTATTAGCCCATTGCATTGTGACTTTATATAATAGATACATTTTTGTTGTATGAACTTCACAATAACAGTAGTAATAGGCGGTACCCTGGGACCCATGCCTTCTGGGACCATATAGAATATAGAGTAAATAAAAAAAGGTGGGTCCCCAAAGTAAACAAAATTGTGACAAATTGGAAATCCATGTTGTACCCCAAAATAGTATGAATTGAATTTTCGGAAACTTCTGGGACCATTGTTTTGTGTGTGTATAGACTAAATATTCATTTGAGACAATGAGAGAATTTTCTTTCGAAAAGACATGGTGGCCCTGAAAAGGGCCGTTGGTGGTCCTGAAAAGGACCGTTGGTAGTTTTTTAAACCGTGTTTGCTGACTGATCTGGTTGGGTACATAGTTCGCATTGGCAGTCTGGTGGGGGATAGCAGAGCCTGCATGTTAGATCCCCACAGGACCATTCCTGTACTGGTGGTTGTTCCGTGTACTCAACTTGAGCGGTAGAGCGCCAATGCTCTTCTTCTTGTTCCCGTTGTCTATTTGCCGTTCGTTCCCGAGCATCTCGCTGCCTTTCTCTGACTTGATCTCGAAATTGAGACAGTTCTTCTCTATGATGAAATCGATTGGTTTCAATGGTATTCAAAGTCTCACCAATGAATTGAAGATCACGTTCCCTTTTTCTAACAATGCTAGCCGCTAAGCGACTGATTGAACGCCATACCCTGCTCTGTTTTTCAGTCAGTTGTTTTGCTGTTTTGAGTTCATTGAATAAAGCCTCCATCTTGAGCGTTTGAGTTCTCAGAATGAAATGAGGCATTGTAAGTATTGTATGGCCCACTCTCGTGGTTGGATGACGTCATATTGCTTGGATGACGTCACCCTAGGGTTGGATGGCGTCACGCGCCGATGCATGTGCGGAGCTTGATTTTTATGAACTTAGAAAAAAGACAACAGACACCTAGTTTCAGTTTTTCTAAACTTTTATTTTTGTAACAAGAAACAAGAAACTACATGAAACATTTTATGAAACAGTAACATTGTTTAATGATCACCATAAAGAGTTGTATTTCTATGTATGATACTATGATACAAACGTCTGTGACCTTCTGGTCTAGAGTTACGTTGAGCACAACACTTTTGTCCACATTTATTCACATATTGAGCATGCATGTAATAAGTACCATAATATTGTTGAAACCAATGCGTCACATAAGTGTCATTTTTTCCATACATGTCCGGTTTGAATCGGGTTAACAGTATCTGGTTCAAGTCACATTCACGTGAGATAAAATCCAAAGCGAATAGACAATACACACCACACACCGGTAACATATCGCCTTGTATTCTCATGGCATTCCACAGATAAGTTTTGTTGGCATGTTTTTTCACAAAGGATAGAATCTCTTCGAAAGGTGGTAATCCGTAGGAATCAAAATACACTGCTTTATTGTCTTTTAAATAAAGAGCCACCCAGTGTTCTCCAGGTTGATTCCCGTTATGGGTATTCACAATATAGGCTTTCACGTCATGCGGTTTCTCTGAAGGTAATTGATCTTTGGCACAAACACGTGCACGTAGTGGTTTTAATAACGGTGAATGATCTAATAGGTATTGTAGTTCATTCGTCTGCATAATGCCAATTTCTGTTGACACGTTCAGCCCAAACACTGATCCACTGATCTATGAACTGATTCTGAGTGAGTTCTTCTTTAAATTGAATCCATAATCGACACGCGTCTCCTTTTTCACTATCGGTCAAGGTCACTAATTCAGGATACCACTTTTCCATGACTTTGAACACGTCCAAACGTTGAATCGCTTTTTGAATGTAAAGTTCTGTCCACTCTTCCGTATTCGTGTATAAGCAGAGTACATGTTGTACTTGACTAGGATGATTCACTCGACAACCATAACAGTCTTTATGCACTTGATTATAAATTAAAGATTGGAGTGCTTCTGTGACGTGATGATTCAAACACTCTTGTAAAAAGTCCGTCTTTGAACTTGTACAACAAGGATACGCCAATAACTTCATTTCGTAATCTTGTCCTTTTTCCAGGTGTTCAATATCCATGTCTTCCATCTTAATAATCTAGAAGCACTTCTCTGAATTGATTGATTTCAATTTGATTGTCGTATTCCGCAAATACAATCACGTTGATGGCTTGTGCAAGTGCTGTTCCAAAGTGAAATTCCAATCTCAGATTGCCCGTTTTTATAGGATGGAGTTGACCTTCCTCGCAACCTTGATCTGCTGTCAAGTCCAACCCCCAGAGTGTGTATCCGTTCCGATAATCATTCATGCTCAATCCAAATGAACGATTGAGACCAAGAGCTCCTGTCGCTTGATAGAGTGACATGTAGGATCTTAGAACTTCTCCCGTTTCAAAATTGGGTTGAAACGCTTTGTTATGAATACTTTTTCCGTCAATGCTGACTTCTAGATGATTCAGTGTAAAATGACGGAAATCAAAGGGGTTGGTAGCCATGTCTCCATTCATGTCTCCATTTCTTACCATACCGATGATAAGACGTTTTGGCAATTGACCTTGAAATAAATGATCTTCAATCTTGGATCGTTGACCGTTAGGAATCGTAAATGTTTTTACTTCAGTTCGTCGGATGGGGATTTTCATGTTATGTTGAGCAATCTGTTGATTGAGTTGATTGGCTACCACTGGCAGTAAATCTACTGTTCTTACATTAAATCCTGCTTCTAGAAACTTGATTTTAGCCGGTGAAGTACTCATGAGACAGAATTGAGGTGACGCTTTGTTTAGTCTTAAGCGTATTTCCATACCATTGGGTAAATATTTATCTTGCATCATCAGATCCAAATGAAGCCGTCCACATAGTTCCACCACACAACTTTGATGGACACGAGCACGTCTCTTACCATAGCCCTTGTTATTCCCGTCATGTACTTTTTCGAGCATATGACCAGCGGTGTCTTCAGCCCATAACTCTAGCGCCTGAAGCTGAGTGTCTTTACAGCTTGAGGTGAAGGAGAGTAAATTTTCTATGTATGCCCGATAGCCATACGTGTCCGCATTGCTGGTGATCAGTTTATTATTCAGATACACATCAATGCTTGAGAACATGCTGTGAAAGAAATTGTTGACGGTAGCAATTTCACTGTCGGCCGCTAGGTCTGTACCATCTGACTGTATAATTTTGAGTTTTAGGTACAGGTAAGATTGATTCAGATCTGTCCATTTTTCTGTCTGTGCAGGAATCACAAATTCAATCGGAGCATTATTGTCCAGGGCAGAAATGGGATAATGCTCAGTCCATTGACCTTCTTGCATGGCTGTCATGGTAGGTGGCACAACAGACACATCCAACTCTGTCTTACTACATTCACAGGAACCGTGTTGCATCATGATTAATCGAAAATATCAAGAGGTCTGGCCTGCTTAACTCGGCGATGATGAAGTTTCGAATGAGGTCTTTTCTTGACTGGTTTGCTCTTTATACGTCTTTTAGGGCTGGCCACGGCACGTAGTAAGGATTCACCCACATCTTTTAATACAGAGGCTCCACGTTTTCGTATTACTTGTTTAACGTTTGATCCTGTCAAGATATCTTTCATAGCGGCTTTTCCTTGCTGGAGTCCTTCTTTTTTCAAGGTGTGTACTCCAGATTTCACAAATGGATTTAGTAAAGGCATAATTCTTTTCATGGCTTTCTTAAACATGGATCCAAGTCCGTGTCCATATTGTCGAGGTTGACCTTGGTAAGTAGGTATCATTGTCTTTGACGTAGGTGTAGTTTCACCATAGACTTCCCATGAATAAACTGAATAGACTGGCCAGTGTCACCCCTTATATGGATAGTGATGGTGTCAAAGTCGGCTTTAGCCAGTGGTACATAGTGTAAATTCAAGAACTCGAAATGAATATGAGGGTTAGTTCCTGCTTTCGTTCTCGGATCAAATGGAGCTACACGTAAGATGGGGGCTTCTATGTTTCCCAAATAGGTATAAGACGCAAGGTCGGAATAAACAAACAAATGATTATGACCCATGTTAATATCTACGCCATGAGGAAACGGTTCCGGAGTGTCTTTAAAAAAGATGGTCGAAGAACTATCAGGGGCTCCACCCAGTTTAATAAACATGTGAGGATGAAACTGAATGCCTAGTTGATCCGAACTGTCCAGTTTTGCGCGTTTACTTTGTCCTGAAAAACCCATGGTAAATCGAAGGCCTTTCTGTTTAAATATTTTACCTAATTGATCTTTCACGGTAAAGTCAATCGTCTCGATCAAATGTTGGGGTGTGACATAAGTTCCTATAGGAATACAAAGTCGTACACCTTTTTCTTCTTTATTGGGGAGAGTACAATAGGTCTCAAAGTTTTCTAAGGCCTTACCCAGGACAGGATCATGTGTGACAATGTAGAAATGTCGCTCTTCTTCAGTGACATTAATGACCTGACTAGGAACAATCATTTCCACTAAGGCAATTTCCCAGTCTTGTTTATTGAGATGGATGGGTTTTGTCAGTTTGGTACGAAAACAACATTGCGTATTGTCTTGGAATAAATCCATAGAGCTATCACTCATGAGTGTGATGTAAAACGAACTCATGTTGATTTAGGTTTATTGAATTTCAAGGAGGGATTCGGTAGAATATAACCTAGAGAACTACTTAAAAGCAGAAGCCACAATTCTCGATCGGGTCGTTGAAAACACAAATTAAATAGCGATACGGTAATAATAATAAATACCACTACAATTTGTGCAAAAAAAGTAACCTTATTTTTGGGTTCACACAATTTGGCTTGCTCTGAGGCAGTCACTACCACACTGGCCGTATCAGCTTGAGACATGATGTATTTATTAACAAACTTCAAACGAGATGGGATTCGGGAATCCAACTGTCAAATTTCGAAGGATAACCTTTCCAATGCACTTTAATTTCTCGTCTTCCGTCTACCTTACTCTGGCGATGTGCGAGCACTGATTCAATTTCATAGATAGCATCATCTTTTATAACCTGTACTTCAGAGAAATAAAACGAACCCAGTATGGGTTCTCCGTCTAAATCAGTCAATTTCACAGTAGCAGGAGAGGTCTTTTTGACTTGGATCACTTTAAACAGTTCAGTGGTCCAGTTGGGTAGATAACCTTTATCAAATGTACGTTTTGTTTTATTGATACGAACAATATCTCCCACATGAAGGGTCGTCGACGCTTTCTTTCTTGATTTTCCATACAAGGTCAAGGCCACTTGAGATTCGTTATTCTCATTCACGGATACGGGTGCCATTTGTATACTACGATGAACACGATGATTATAGGCATGCACGAGATCAGACAATACCTGAATATACCTTCGTGTTTTATGATGCGTAAAGTATTTCCACATGCGTGATTTTAAGGTCCGTTGAAAACGTTCCACTATACTAGCCTTAGTTTCTGGGTTTTCAGTCGTAAAATAATGAATCCCTACTTTGTCTAAAAACTGTTGAAACCTTTGATTCTTGAATTCTGTTCCTTTATCGGTTTGCAACGCTTTAGGTTGTCTCGTTTTAAGAATAGAGCGAAACGCTTCTACCAATGTGAGCCCCGTTTTATCCTTGAGGGGAACGACCCAAGCATATTTTGAAAACACGTCAATGACACACAACAAATATCGATAAGGGGTGTTGTACTGAGCCAAGGATTGCATGTCTGCCAAATCAGCTTGCCATTGATGATCAATACCACCCACAATCGTTTTCCGTCTCGAGAATACCCTACGGATAGGTTTGTGCAGGGTATAGGTCTTTTGTCCCTTCAACCAGGATCGCACTTGACTTGGCGTAATGGATTTCAGTTGAGTTCGAGCTGCTGTAGTAAGACGTTCTACCCCACCAAAACCAGCCGGATGATGGGGATCATAATAAATCTGATGTAACAGACTGTCTACCTTTTTGTTCATGTTGTCTAGTAGGCTTCCCACTTAGGTTCTGCTTTCATCTGTTTGACAGGTTTACTTATAGGTTCATCTTTCATCCGTTTGGCAGGTTTACTTATAGGTGAACGAGGCTCAACAAAACTATCAAAGAACTCATCATCTTCCTCCGAATCGTCTGCTTTTTGCATCCATGACCATCTCCGTTTATTTCCTATCACTTCTTGTGGTACATTGACATCTCTTAGTCCACTAGAAAACTGTTCCCATCCTCTAGGCTCCGACCCTTTTCTATGACGTATGACATCATTGACCAAATCAATAATGTTGGATCCTTGTATTGGTTTTCCATGGTATTCCAACATCCCTTGATCATTCCATGACATGTGGGGATGATTTTGTAGAAAGTGTAATAAAAGCTGAGTTTTTCGACGCATGGTAGTAGGAACACTTTCAAGAATCCGATCCGTCAATGTAGCAGGAGCCCCTTGTGCACCTTGAGCAGCTGGAACAACCGGTGCAGCCGGTGCAACTGGTGCAGCCAGAGTAGCCGGTTCACGTGCTTTTTGATGAGACAGTTGAAACTTTTGCAAGACTTGCCCATAGTGTTGTGCTTTTTCTGATTCAGACAACGATTCATTTTGTAATACGTCTCCCATTTGTTTCTGTAAATCGGATGTTTGACTGACTTGCGGGGGAGGAGGTAAACGTGGTCGTTGTTCTGTTTTCCATCGATTCATCTCTTCTAGCATTTTGAACGGGACGATAGCCATTTTCTTCATAGCTTTTTCACCAGTGTGGCAACACCTCCACTGAGTGCTCCTGCAGCAACAGCTTTAGCAATGATTGGAGCAAGAGCTAGTAATGGAAATAATCCTCCTTTTTGATTCAACACACGTTTCTTTTTTTGAATGGATACTCTTTTATCTGCTAAAGTGCGGAGATGTTGACGCTTGGACTTCAACCTTTGCTTTTGAGAGGGGGATAAGGCAACATTGCCTTTTAAAACATTCTGACAGCATTCTGACACACATTGAATCATTTCTTTAGATGCTCCATGTATCATCTTTCTTCTTAACCCATCTGGGGCTTGAGTTAAACCCAAAACCAGATGTCCGTATTTATGCAGGAGTGGTCGCTTTGGTGCCATTATGTCAAATAATACCTGTTTTTACTTCTTCACAGCTTTTATACTAAAGCATCAAAGGCTTGTCTTGAAGCTGGATTCATAGGACCCTTTCTCATCAGGTGAATACGATGTCTCAAAAGGGGTTTCAAGACAGCCTGTCTTGATAAGGTAGACAAGGATAGGGGTGAAAAACGGCACAATGGAGTGTCTGGTGAACTTCTTGAACTGGGAGATGATCTACTAGATGATCTACTGGATGAGCTCCTAGATGAATTTCTTGAAGAACTCAAACTACTTGACCCACTGGTTGAATAACTACTTGGCGAACTGAAGCTGCTTGGTCCACTTCTAGATGAACTGCTTGGCCCACTGCTTGAATAACTGCTTGGCCCACTGCTTGAATAACTACTTGGTCCACTGCTTGAATAACTTCTTGAACTTCTAGATGAACTGTTTGATCCACTTCTTGATAAACTTCTTGAACTTCTAGATGAACTGCTTGGTCCACTTCTAGATAAACTTCTAGATAAACTTCTAGGTGTGCTAAAACTGTTTGATCCACTTCTAGAAGAATTTCTTAAGCTTTTAGATGAATTTAGACTAAAGTTCAAACTACTCACAGGACTGATAGGAGACCATTGTAACTTACTGATTGGAGTTACAGCCATAGAGGGTGTTGAAGTGGTTTGCTTTCGACGACGGAGAGTAATAAAACGTTCATTGATCTTGGCAGGCGATTTTCTAGCTTTTTTAGCTGGAGCTTTTCTAGGTTTTCTAGCAGGCGATTTTCTTTTAGCTGGAGATTTTCTAGGTTTTTTAGCAGGCGCTTTTCTTTTAGCTGGAGATTTTACAAATTTACGAATCGTCTTTTGACCATTCCATCGGAGTAAACTTCGTATCATGACTCCACCAAGAAATCCACCTCCTCCTGGTTTCAATATGAGTTGACGTTTAGTATCCATGTCCACTTGATCATCTCCCAGCTGCTCTAATTCATGCTGATGTTTTTGCATAAAGTTTTGTGTTTGTTTAGGTAGCACAATTTTCTTTTTTAAAATCACCTTTGCTGCTAAGGTGAACCACTTGAGCATTTCTTTTAATCCAGGCCGTAGCATTTGCTCCCGTACAGTAGGGTCTCGTTCCTGACCCAAATGTTCTAACGATTGAGCTATGGCTGTGGCTGACATGATGACTGAATGATCTTATATGAGTAAACGATGTTTATATATACACAACTGGCCCACGTTTTTCTCCAGTGATCCAGTGATGAAAAATATCAGTTCTTAACCGATAACTGTCTGGTGTTTGAGGGTGAAAGTCAATCACTAAATACCCATGAGGTGTAGAGATAGCATCTTGATAAGCGGGTAACAAGTGTGGCAATTGAATTTGATTCGCCAACACTTTGATTTGTCCTTTATCTCTTGTGTTTTGAAATAAGATCATGTAATGTGCATTTAAACTCAGGGTACGACTGGCTTTCGATTGTTGAAACATGTTTTGTGTAATGTAGATCACACTAGCATTACGATGGTGACCTTTTCGTGTAAACCATAATTTGATTTTCTCTTCATCTTTATCACCAAGCATGTCATCAAATATAATTAAATGAGGAATGGATGTATCCTCTACTATCTCTTCATCCTCGTCAGGTATCCCCTGTATGAACCGAATACTAGGTTCTTGTTCTTGTAATTGTGCATAGGCTACTTGCCATTCTTTGTAACACCATACAATACGCTCTGGTACTACTTGAAACAAATCTGATTTGTATTCCAACACCTTTTTTACGAATTGTGTTTTACCAGAGCCACTAGGGCCTGCGATAAACATATTGCAAGGATGCTTAAAAAGTAAACTGGACTCCATGACGTGAAAATCACAACTAACACTATTGGAAGAAAAACATTTTATTTATTTGTGTACAACATAAATTACAAGTTTATGTATGAGTACAAGAATAATCACAACAAGAACAACACATGTCATGTAAGGGTAACAACAGTTTGTCAGAAAATTCAAACACACATTCTGAATGTCCAAATTGACTCAGAAATGTTAACACAGAGTCATTGTTCACCACCTGTTTGAACCAATCCGTTTCACTCAAGTCCATGGGTACTGATTGTTTATAAAATGAATTCATCACATGAAGTCCATGTTTCATTTCTTCAAACATGTCTGGTGTACTCAACTGTTGTCGAATCCATTCCAGAGAATGATGACCTTCAGGTATCTTCATACGATAAGCAAATACCAATGCTTTTCTCAACAGGGTATGGTTCATAATATCAAACTGTTCCATTCTTGAATCGTGTGAATCACTCTATCGTTACATACATAAGTATTCCAATCGTCTCGATGGATAGCTTTCAAGTCTAAGTGTGCACTGATCATAGCATCACGAATCATCTGTCTAAATAGTTCAAACGTGTGAGGATTCAGAATCCACGCGCGAATGTCCTTGACCTTGACAAGGTCATCTTGTACAATACTGTATAACGTATCCGTATACAGCTCAAAGTCCAAAATGTAATATAAACTTATAAATCGTCTAGATGGTTTAACCATAATTGAATATTTCCTGAACAAATCACTATTCTAGGTCGATTCGCATGAACGGCTTCAATCTCGTCTTTGACTTCTCTTAAGCGATGCCTTAATTTATAGAACACGGCACGATACTGTAGAATATGAATAACATGAGTGAACGGTACCTGTCTCTTAAATACCATGATACCACGTATTTTAAACTGTGAATACGGACGCCATCCGGGGTGAGATCTCCCATTGTCCTCTTCAGCCATACTGAACCATATCACATTGGGGGTAGAACGAAAATTGTTAGCTAAGGCAGATACGTCGCTCAAATTAGCATCGTGGATTAAAAAATCCCATGTCGTAGATAACATACGATCTAAGCTTTGTTGTACCACATTCAGTTTTCGTAGAATAGGTAATTTTTGGTTGAATGACAAGTCCTGGCGATCACCTACATCCTTCAACAGTCTCTCTATCCGTCGATGATTTGTATGTTGTAAGCTATGTATAGCATTATGAGTAGCCCATGTGTGCACTAACTCCATCTTCCATGTTTTAGCGTTAGCCCATATGACATAACGATAAATTTTAAGTCTCAGCTCTATCGGTAGTAAGGGTATCCAATCCATGTCTTTATGAATAATGACTTTTAGGTGACTTGTTCTAGGCCTCTAGCTCAAAGGTCAAGGTCAGTCATGTAGATAACCATAAGGCACAGTCATATGATTCTCGACCACAATACGTTTGGTATACACCGAACGAAATGTTTTGACTTGTTTCTCACTGGTCACGGTTCTGTCCTTATGACGTTTAATCCGAGAAGCATATTCAACTACGGTCGAATAATGGTGTCTGTCTTTCACACAATCCACCATCGTATTGAAATTCACTTGTTGAGTGGCATTGTAGTCTAACGTAATGCCTTTCACTTTGCATTTTTGATGGAGTTCACCGTTTTCAATGTATTCATACCCATAGTTCTTTGGACCTAAAGCGACATATCTCACAATACGACCCTTTGGTACCTCATCTGTCCATTTTCCCAATCGACTGGAGATAATAGGAACATTATAGCCATCAGGGTCATGAATGTACATACAACTGTCTGTGTCAAAATACAATACCCTCTTTCCTAGAGGTTCAAGCACTTTGTACAGTTCTAATCGAGCATAAGCCGTCACAAATGAAGCCACCACAGGATTGGCTGATGAATGAGGGTCTGCTTTGTCCGATTCATCAGTGTAATTCATTAACACGAATTCATCATGATCAAAACACTCTGCATATTTCACAGACTTTTTAGGATCGTTCAGTATTCCGTAGAACTGGTCCAATCGATGAACATACTCTGTTTTAGGCAAGAGGTTGGTTTGAGCATTTTTACCCCAGAGACAATTCAGCATGGTTTTGGCAAAAGCTCGTTTTCCTGGATTTTTCTCCACCTGTTGCAAACGAATTCCTTCTGCTTCAAAATAATCTTGTTTAAATTTATCTTGAGCCTCTTCCGTATCCACCCCTGGAGGATATCCACTAGCCTCTTGTTTCATTTTCAAGTATTTGTCAATGTATTGCCGATAGACGTCCGTACTCCATTCATCCCAGTGCCATACATGATACACTTTTGATACTTGATAGCCTAAAGCAATAGCTTTAGCCAATTCAACATGAGTCCATGTGCCATACAAGAATCGTTCATACGGGGAATGTGTACAATAATCCATCTCCTTCTCAGCACAGGTACGGCATAGCGTAAACACCATTTTACTATTACAGTGTATGGGTAAGACAGGCATCCATAAATCTTGCGGGGGTAGAACACGGCATTTAATCAGTCCTTTGTATTTCTCAATATGCTGTTGATCAATTTGTTCTTGACTCATGATCACTGGATGACCTATCGGATAAGCCCTGTACTTGTTCACATACGGATAGAGAGAACAAATATCCACATATTTGATTTCTTGATCGTTGTCTACTTTATGATACAGTCGGACGGCATTCGTACGACCTCCGAACAAAGCTTCCCTGGGTTGTATCGGTTCTTGACCATGATAGAATCGTTCCACTCTTGTCTTATAGGTAGGATCCTTTTGACAACGCTGACCAAATTCACATTCCCACATGACCACAACAGGGTACCCCTGTTCTTTCAAAGACTCCAGTCGTTTATACGTATCGTGATAGGCCTGTTGCATGCTTCTCAAAGTATACGGATTGATGGTACTTCGGTTAGGAAAACAGGTGGGGCATCCATGGTACCAACATCCCATGAATTCATACACGGTGTTGGTCTCTTGACAATAGCCATCCACGTAATAAGGTCCAATTTTGACTTCGCCTTTGTTATTCAAGGCATGTCGAATATGTATCTCTTCGGTGACAGCCATCATTTGTAGCCAACGTATGCCTTTCATGGAATACCGGGTTTTATTGGGATACCCGGCATCCGAAATCACGGCTAAACTATGAGGTGGCATGGAATTTTTGCGCCAGGCTTTGTTACACACTTGAGCTAATGTGGTAGCTTCAGTAAATGGATCTATTTGATCACTTTCCAATAATTGTTGACGAAATTCTCCACACCCACGTCTTAAAATGTCCACATCCGATTGACAGTATTTCTCCATTTCCTTTTGAAAATCAAATACGTCACCTTTTCTTTCATTGTACCAGGTTAAAAACTCTTCACGTCGCTCTGGTTTCATACTATCCGGTTTGTAAAAGTGTAGCGGTAAATAAGGTCCCACATAATCTTGATATGCCAAGGTGTTTGCATAGAATGGAAACCATCCTTTGGCTAACTCGGTCAGTCCAAATGTATTGGGAAAATAGGAGAGAGGCATACTCAGGAAACTGAGGGAGTCAATCATGCGTATTCCATGCACTCTCAATTGAATGATTTTACTACCATTCATAATCAACTGAGGTTTCGCCGTCCCCTGAGTAACCACATATCTAAGAATAAACTGAGCGTCATAGCCTTGAGCATTGTGGGCTATCACTGTCGATCCTCGATGGGTAGGGAGAAATAGCCAAGTACAGAATTGTTGTAACGTATTTTCACCACGGAATGTCATTTGTCTGGCTTCATTCACCTCTTCACAATACTCACATGGAGTTTTCACTGACTTACACATACAGTCACCACAAGCACGTTGAGCCACACAAAAATTAGGGATATGTTCTCCAGAATCAAAACGACATTCAAAATCAAAAAAGATGAATGGTACTTCTGGTTGTTTTCTATTGGGTGGTTCATACGTTGGAATGTAACAGTCATGATCTGGTCCTACTATGGCTTTACAACACCTGCATTTCTTTGTCCCTGGGCAAACGTGACTCCGTTTCGTTTCAATCACCTTTTGTCCACATTTCTTACAATTCCATACGGATTCACAAATGGTTTTACGTTGTTTTCCCGTTTTTGTTTTATGATTGTCAAAACATGCCTGACTCTGGAATAGGCGACGGCAATCCGGACATCTTATAGATTGTCCTGCTGGGCACAGGGTGTGAGCATAACACTGACAAATATGGCTACACTGGTGTCCTTCACGGTGATCATAACCGACATCACACCATTCACAATAATAACTCCGCCCGAGAAATCCGGTAATGGATACAATACAGTCATAATGATTATCATGGTGAAAGATATGAATCACACGACTTTTTTCAGTCATAGCAGGTGGTTTGAATAACAATTCACTTCCATAATGTTGTGGATGGATTTTAATCACATAGCTTGGATAGAGATAGTCCTGTAGTTTTTGGTATTCTTCTATACCACACGACTGATCCGATGAAATACCCACTTGGTTCAACAATGCTTCAGCTTCGTATTTTTGAAGATTTTTCTTAGAGTGACGTATAAGACCCCATCGTTTTTTCCATTCCGGGGTTTGATTTTCATGTACTTTGCACCGTCCTACCACAATCGATCTAGCTAAACACATAGAGTCCTTACTATTGTCAATACACACAACACTTGTCTTTGACTTCCGCATACTGGATAAGTTTGGTGCCTTGAACGTTTTCTTTCCGGATCCCTGTGGCATAGCAATATGCGTAATTTCCATCTGTGCCGCCCCATCATGAATTTTAAATTGACGGTTACTTTGTGCCTCACGTTCAATTTCATCCAATAATGTATCTCCACTAATACGAGATGCCCTATTAAACGGAACATGTATTCCAAAGTCCAAATCAGGATGTAAAATAGATACTCGAACTCGATCATTCGACTTCACTTCACATCTCTTGTAGAGCTGATCCATCATATCATTAAACAACCTGTTTGTAAATTCAAACGATTGATTATACGGTTGAAATGTCACATCATATACTTTGGATTGAGTCTTAAATTTCCTTGACTTTCTTTCCATGCGTGACTGTATGTCATAATAGTCGCGCACAGGCTCAACCTTACTTCGTTTAGTTGGAGGTTCATCCTCACCACTAGTACTGTCGGTATCTGACATGATTATGATCTTAAAGCTTCTCCGCCGTTTTTTATACTTCGGGTTCAAGGTCACAACGCGTGACACTCTATAAAAGACGTACGCTCCGTCCGTTTTTTATCATTTCAACATGAGCGATCCTAAAATGAACCAAGTTGAAGAGAACCGAGATCAAACTTTGATGTATTCATTAAAGAAGAAAATTAAAGAGCTTAACAACTTAGCGGATCAGCTCTGTGGACAGAAAAATGTAACATGGGATCATATCAAGTGTTATCGTTGTGGAAAGAAAGGACATTATTCTACAAGCTGTACGGAACCCTTCAACAATGAATGTTTTTATTGTCATGAACAAGGACATTTCATCGCAGACTGTCCTAAGAAACAAGGTGAACAGGTCGATCTACAGGACGCAGAACAGAGTAAGAAAAAACGTAAATACAAAAAGAATCCAACAAAAACTGTGAGTGACTTTGTGTAATCCGGACAATGTGTTGGACAATGTGTTGGACAATGTGTTGGACAATTGTGTATAAATTGGAGACTAAGTGAGTTGTATTGTGTTGTACTTTGTTGTACTTTATAAATGTTTTCAAAAATAAAATGATAGACAATGTAATATGCTTTTGTCTTTGCTCGAGATATAAAACGAATCTAACACATATGGTGGCCCTAATAAGGGCCGTTGGGTAATTCATTGCATTTCTGCAAGAAATAGGTATCGCCAATAGTTGGCTCTCAAATCCTCATCATAAAAGATGGCAAGGTCAGGGTATAAATTACCCATCTTGATATCCATCTTGACAACACAAGTATCTTGAAATTCAGACAAGTCTGGGTACAAATTACCCATCTTGACCACCCAAACATCTTCTTGTAACTCATCAGGTTCATCAGAAGAACTTTTCAAGCAGTTGCCCATGTTGAATCATGAAACATAAATGAGCTATGGAACATGAGAAAAACACTGACCTAGAACAGACCAATGAAATGCCAGTAAAATAGACCAATGAAATACCGTTAAAAATAGACCAATGAAATACTGTTAAAATGGACCAATCAGAGTCCTTGTATCATATGAGAGTCAGTGACCTTGCCTTGATCTAATTTCATTCTGTATCAAGATGTCGCAACGCACGCTTAACATTATTAAGAGAAAGTATACAACCTTAGGGTTGTATATTGAACAACTAGAAATGCAACTAGAAGAGCTGCGGTTGGAGGTGAAGACCCTGAGAGAGGGGAAGAAGTTTGCAGAGGAGGTTGTGGTCAGCTCTGGGGAAGAGGACTGGGGGGATACCCCTCAAGAATCAACCCCAGAGAACTGGGAAGATGAACTGGTAGAGGTTCCGTCGAACCTCTACCAACCTACACCGGACCCGAGAGAAGTCCAGAAATGGGACAAGTGGTGTCCCGCTTGTATGGGGAGATGCGGTCAACGCCATTAATTCCCATACAAGCACCAACGGTCCTTTTCAGGACCACCAACGGCCCTTTTCAGGGCCCCCATACAATTCAGAAAGAATCATTCTCATATTGTCAATATTTACAGTCCTATCTGATAACACCAAATACAAATAGACGGTGTGAGGTAAGTTTTCTATAAACATTTCCTACAAATATAAGTGATAGTATGATGTGTACAATCATTTTCAACAAATGTATACAAAGTGCTGTGATTGTATGAAGAACAAAGTATTTCCCCCACAAATATAAGTGTTAGTATGTGATGTACAATCATTTTCAACAAATGTATACAGTGTTCAAATTGCTGTGATAGTATAATGTGTACAGTATTCAAATTGCTGTGATAGTATAATGTGTACAGTCTGCAAAGTGCTGTGATAGTATTAAGTGTACAGTGTTCAAATTGCTGTGATAGTATAATGTGTACAGTATTCAAATTGCTGTGATAGTATTAAGTGTACAGTGTTCAAAGTGCTGTGATAGTATGAAGTGTACAGTCTGCAAAGTGCTGTGATAGTATATATTAAGTGTACAGTATTCAAATTGCTGTGATAGTATTAAGTGTACAGTGTTCAAATTGCTGTGATAGTATGATGTATTTTTCTACAAAGTATAACAGTGATACAAAGTAGATACAATATAACCTTGAATTTGACACAACCTTGACGTGTCAAACACTTGTTCAAAAAAAAACTTGAAAGTGTCACACAAAGACAAAAAAAATTGAAGTGTCACACGTATTCAAAAAAAAAACTTCTCACAATTGACCTTGACCTAATAGAACACTGGCGCGTGCAGGCAAAAAGTATAAATACCCCCGGCGCAGACACTATTTTTTCATTATCTAGCATGGATTCCTTCAACATGCCATACGATATATTGAGAGAAGCACTAGAATCATCTGAGTTGATAGACCCGAATGCGGGTATGCATTACAACCAACAGAAGTACAACCAGCCAAAGTACGGTCAACTACAGTATAGGCAGCCACAGTACAGCCAATACAGTCAACCACTGTACAGCCAATACAGCCAACAGTCCATGGTAGATGTACAGCCCCCAATGGTAGATGTACAGCCAATACAACCCATGGTAGATGTACAGCCTATGGTAGATGTACAACCCACTATGACGAATACACAACCTATACAGCCTATGGCGAATACACAGCCTATACAGCCTATGGCGAATACACAGCCTATACAGTCTATGGCGAATACACAGCTTATGACGGATAAACAGTCTAATACAATGGGTGATACAAAGCCTACAACAGGATTGTCTGTTCTACAAGGTATCAAGGAAGAAATGGTACAGATGAATCAAGTGATGCAAGAGATGGTCAGACTCATGAAAAATCAAGAAGTACGGTTTAAGCCACAAGAAATGATTGTACCTGTACAGTTTATGTATGATTCAAAGAAACGAAAACATGAGCATGAGAAAAAGAAACCGGAGCATGACAAAAAGAAACCGGAGATGACAGAAACGAAGAAACGAAAACATGATCTTGAGAAACAACCTCGGGGCAAGTATGGTAAAGAAATAAAGAAATGAAGATCCGACTAACAGCCACAACCAACGGTCCTTTTCAGGACCACCAACGGCCCTTTTCAGGGCCACCATGTCTTTTCGAAAGAAAATTCTCTCATTGTCTAAGTCTATACACACACACAAAACAATGGTCCCAGAACATTCCTAAAATTCAATTCATACTATTTTGGGGTACAACATGGATTTCCAATTTGTCCCAATTTGTCACAATTTTGTTTACTTTGGGGACCCACCTTAATCTATTTACTCTATATTCTATATGGTCCCAGAAGGCATGGGTCCCAGAAGGCATGGGTCCCAGAAGGCATGGGTCCCAGGGTACCGCCTATTACTACTAATAACTTACTACATTAAAGTTAAGATGATTCCAGTGGTCCAAAGGTAAGTACGCTGTATTTCAACGGTTACCAGGCGGTCCGGGAACGATTCCCTGTCGCGGCATGTCGTACCCTTCTATGAAAATTGAACACTGTCAATTTTCCTCTACACGTGGACAAGGACTTACATGTATATAAGTCCTTGGCGTGGAGAAGTTGTCGCTTCCTTGTGGAATTAAGTTAGTACTGGCTAGAATAGGAACACTTGTAACGTGAACCGATCGCCGTATGTAACTGAAAAAAAACCCGGCGTAAAATGCAAATAATAAATACATGAATAAGCCCATATATACTGCCACACTATTCAGTGATTCCCATAAGGGATTAATATATATTCTCAACTATTGAATAAACGATCGGTTTAACGACTATCCTGACCGTTGTTTGATTTGAACGGCTCTTTACGGGTATTTTCTGTTTAGATCGATATCGATTTTAGTGACGAATACCCAACACACTGTACATGACTTTTATGTTAAATCCGCCAGGTATTCTATAATCACTTTATGAAGCTATTTTTAGTTTGTGTCCGTATAAAATATCTATGTTTATTATCTGTTGTAAAAAGGAACATTTTGAAATGATATTGCGCGTTTAAAGTCGACTTAGTTTTAACTTTCACCTGTGTTGTAATGTAACGGAATGATTCTTTTATGTTGCTGCAGCAGACGACGTAATTCAGGGAAAGGTACTGGCTTTTCTTTTTCTATGATTTTACTGCTGTCAATATTTTAACAATACGTTTCTCATTTGTACATCCATGGTCACTGTATAAATATTGACATCGTTTAATATAACGATCATTCTTGATCTAAATTATAACCTGGTAAAGACGAGCGTCAGAGTTTTGTTATTAAATTAACGTGTGTTATTTCGCAGTTTAAACTTGCTTTACAATATAATTGAGACATTGATTAAACATGATTTAACTCGCTTCATTATGATAGTACATATATAAGGTGGCTTCCTGTTTATGTTGAACATGATCTATCAAACTTATAGAAACATATTTACTGCCCTAACAAGAAACAAGTTATGGAAGGAAGTGAAAGTTAAAAGGAATATTAATATTATGTATTACAGTAATTTCATATTCCGAGAGCATTATTTCAAATTATGCAACCTTTTAATTAACCCATGAGTTTTAATATTAAACGATGCATTTTAATGACAGACGTATGATGACCTGAGCTGAATGATTTTAGTATTGATACTTTTGATAGCATGTAATCAATTTGACTAGCATTTGTCACGGAGTAGCAGCTATGAGTAGTTAATTCTGTCCCACTCCATGATTTTCAAGATACAATATAAACATATCTATATATGTCTGGTTGGCTCAGAATATTACAATAAGCATAAACTATATACTAGTATGTACAGTTTTTACCGACATTCATAAATATATCAAGTTAATTTCAAAATGACTTGAATACAGTTCACTGAACGGAACTTGGTCTTTTGAATGAGAAGCTTCTTATCAATTGAGATAAAATATGCAGGCTTGTTGTCGATTTGTATATTTAAGCGACGAAATTTGTAAACTTTGGTAAAATTAATGTTTATATCTTTTTTTCTTATAGAAAAAATATAGAGAGGAATAGAGTCGATCACGAACTACACACATTGTCACATTTAAATGGATGGCTCTAAATCTGAAGATTTGCCGTAACAAAAAAAATGCGGCACTAATCATCACTAAATATCAACATAGTGCACTGTATTGTGAATTTGTATGTTGGTGAACGGCGGTAATTGTAAATGAGTCGTGATGTCGTCTACAAAGAAGTCCGGCCAAGAGAGGACCAGACAGTCGGAGAAGAAGAAAGAGACGCGTGTATTCTCCCAGCCTGAAGTCACTGCACTCACAAACAAATATTGGGACGTGGTATGTCTACCATTATTGGGATTCGGTCTGTTATTTCTTGGTGTGGCCTTGGTAATAATAGGCATAGTGGAAAATATTGAGGACCTTATTATTCTAGGATGTTTACTGGGTGCCGGATGTGTTATTTTCTTTTTCTTAATGTACACGGCTCTTTGTAAGCCAAGGTGTCAACGAAATATGGTGATGTCATACGATTTGGATAAGATAAACGCACGGCCGACTAGTAGCGATAGCCAAACGTCGGCGGCTCTCACTGACTACGGGTATTACAATGTTGCCTATGACAATACTGACGATGTTGTTAAACGTGGATTACCGTCTGATAATCAGCTATATGGTGCGAAAATTCGGTCTTTAATGGGTACACCCGCCACTACTAAGGATGTTAATATTAATTATGAAATCCCGGACACGCCACCTCCACCACGAGTGGTTTTTCCAAGTGGAATAGGTGATAAATCGGACTTTAATCAGATGATGGCATCAAACAATAAAAATGATGTAACATCTCTAGAACTCTTATAGCCAGTCTCATAATCTACTTTACGTATAATCAAACTGTCCCATTTGGGGTTTTCAGTGTATGATTTTTACGCGTCAATTATTAGCAAGCCCTTTTAGTTTATTATTGCTACAAGCTATTACATCCAAATCTACATTCGAGGAAGGATAACATAAATAAATAAAGTGATTTCATTTCTAACTAGCTGCGAAAGAAAAGGATGAACATTATTATCAGTGTACGATGCTAATGCCCTGCCTGACTGTTCAAACTATTTTTAAAAGCACTAGCCATAACTATCAGTGGACTATTGATAATAGACAATTTACCACTAGCCCGAAAGCACAATTTTGAGGAAGTTCACTAGCCCTATTAAAAACTTACTAGCCTGGACTGTGGGATGAAAACTGTGCCAAGTTAAAGTTTTTTTTGCAAGTACTTTAGCAATTATTGCTTTGTTAACAACTATAGTTTTTGGAGGTATCGTTTAAAACAGTATACACTAGCTGTTAGAATTTTATAAAAAGTGCTTTATTGTTATGATTCTAGAAGACGTTCCATTTAAGGTTACAAAACGTACGTTTCTTCTTTATTGGTGGTTTATGACATTGAACTAACTAAATTGATTTTCACTTCTTACAAGGCTTCCTTGCTTGTCTGAAAGAATCGTATCTATTTTTACTTTTTGAAATCAGTAGACATTTTCCAGATCTTTTTTGGAATCAAAGTCTGTTTTCCTTAAAAAGTTACAGTTTGCTTTGCTAACATTAGATCAAATTTTACATGTAGTTGGACATAGTTTAGCAATTTGTAAGAGGGTTTTGTCTCATGCGTTCCTTTGGTGAAACACAAAAACACATTGACGACGTCATATGCCAAGAAATATAGGTCAAAAGTGAGCTTAGACACAATCGCAAAAAAGCGACCACACAGATAGTTGACTATTTATACCGTATATGTTCCTATCATTTCCTGTCTGAGGGAAAACACTGATAATGACCCCTATCGAAGAAAAGGGGGTAAAAGGGACCGGGTATATTGCTTTGCACATGACAGTAGGTCGGTCTGTCCGTAACCAAACCTTATCTGTCCAATAACTAGAGAACGATTTGGCTTAAGTTCTTCACATTTGGTCGAGAGGTTGGTGACCACATGTAGATGGCCAATATCGATTTTGAGGTCAGAAGGTCAAAGGGAAATTTATGTTTCACCAAAACTTCTGGTTAGATCTTGAGTTAAAACTTGCACATGTTATGAACGGGTACTAAGTAGATATTACTGATACTTTTACAAATCAGAGTTAATTCTGGCCCCTTATACGAGTATAAGGGTACTGTACTTGAGACTTGCAAATCATGCCATATCGTTTTGTCATTTTCATGAATATTTTATTTGAACTCATCGTTGTTTTCTGAGTTTGACCGTTTTTATATACTTAAGCCTACATTAAGTAAGTTGTTGCTTTTGTTATTGTTGTTTTAAAACTCGTGTTGTTCTGTTTAGTTTTGTAATTCTTAATTTATTTTCGCATCTAAATGATGTTGTGTCATATTGACAAATGTGCCAAATCACGTGACTGGATATATTTCTGGTTAATTATTTATCAAACCATGAATACTCTCTTTTAATGTCAGAATTGATTTTCCGTCCAGTACCACTTACATGAGTGATATCGCTATTGTTTGAATTTAAGTGAGACAGTTTGTTTAATGGATTGTAATCATACCATGCTTGTATTGTTTAAAAATGCACGTGGTTCTAATTCTGTTTGTTTTGAGCAATGATACCATTTTCCTCATTTTATTCCTAATGATAAAAATTAATCTAGAAATTGTTAATACAAGTATTTCTTCACGCGACTCTTGGTTTGAAGTGTCGTGTACAGTGCAACCTCTCCTGAGCGGCCCTCTTTTGAGCAACTTTGAGAGTCTCCCTTCAACAACAGCATTCTTCCCACTGCACGATTTAACTATTAATTTAACCCCTCTAGAGCAACAACCTCTCAACAACAACATACTTTTCCTTCTTCCAAAGGTGTTGCTTTGGAGAGGTCGCACTGTACTAGATTCTGAGCTGTACGCTACTCAGTTTAGATTAATATCATTTTCTAGTTTTAAAGCTTTGAACTTACTACATGTAGTATTAGCTTAGACTTCTTGAACTACAACCAACATACTTTTTTATCTAGAAATATTTGGATACTAATGTAAGAAGAACATACGTATATGGTTCAACTACTGTACGGTGTATACATGTATTACTGGTAATGTTGTATTTATGACGACAAATGTGCTCATATTACGAATCTTTTTAGAATTTTGCATCTTTAGCATTTTTTTTATATTTTGCATAATACTGACATGTTGTAATTTTGTTTAATAAAAAATGAAACATTTTTGTGTTGTTATTTTCAAACCTTATCAAATTTGATTTGACCAGAAACTGATAAAATTTGAATATAGATTGAAGGTATTGAATTATTACGTACGCTATTTTTCACATATTGAATTACCTGTAAAATGTGTCATAGTTTTTACAGAAGTTTGTCATCTTTGACGTACAATAACGTTATCTCAGTAAACAACGCTTTAATGTAAACAAACCCTATTAATATTAAAGATTGCTTTTTAAGAAGAAGTTGACTGATGGATGTTAATTTATGGCGCATCAACAACTAATGATCTTATAGCGCGCATTTCGATAAAAGGAAAGCATCAAGTAAAAAAACGTGTATAAACGGATAATACAGTACAACCTATTCAGACCGGTCCTCTCTTGAGCAACAACCTCCCTTTATCAATAGCATGAATTTTCCCACTGTACTACTTTTTCCCACTTTAACTATAACATTAACCTCTCTTGAGCAACCTCCCTTTAACAATAGCATGATTTTTCCCACTGCACTACTTTTTCCCACTTTAACTTTAACATTAACCTCTCTAGAGCAACAACCTCCCTTTAACAATAGCATGATTTTCCCACTGCACTACCTTTTCCCACTTTAACTATAACATTAATCTCACTAGAGCAACAACCTCTCAACAACAACATATTAATTTTGTTACTTCCAATGGGTGTTGTTTTGGAGAAGTTGCACTGTATATTAATAAGAAATTCATGTTAACTGGTATGATAGGTTAAAAGTGATATTTAAAGTGCAACGTATTTATTTCACTGTACTAAACTGTATGCAGCGATAATCCATATATGAAATTGTCGGAGTAAACAATCGTTTCATTGGGTGGGGGGGGGGGTTTCGTTTGCACGAAATTACTCTTACAATGTATTCCATATACATATTGACTTACTGCTAGGGAAAATTGATAAAAAATCGATATTCAAATATTCAATCTGTTAAATAAAGTGCGGCGAAAATTCTGAAGCTCTGTATCAAAATACATAATGAGCGTGTAGTAACTTTTGTGACTTGACTAGTGAATTAGAAGAAATGAGAAATAATTAAAAATGAACATCGGAAGTTTCACATGCCGTCTATGGGTCACGGAGAATCCTAATCATTCATGGCCCGGTTCATAAACAAGCTACCTCTAGTTATACAGATACCATAATACACTTAATCAAAGTACTGAAAGTACTCACTGAAACTGAATTTTTATAGACTTTAATGTAACATGGAACGGATACTAGCGTAACAATTACATTTTATTATACCTCACGTGACTTATTTACTCTATACTCTTATGTGACGCCAGAGGGTGACAATCCGTAATGTTACCCTCTGACATTACATTTCGGCCCGCTTGCCATAACGAAACTGCCCTCACGCGATATTACCGGGTGTCGGGTTTTATTCAGTCTCTGTCGTATCGAATACTATCATTGTCTAGACACTTTAGGCACTTAGTAGAATATAATGGTAGTTTGACATCCGGTTTTGCTGTAGACATTTTGACAGCAAAAGCAACTATGGTGTCAGAAAGAAGCTTCGTTTCAATTTCTATTATAGTTTTCGTTATATTTGTTAACATGTTTGTTGCATTTAGTGTCTTTCTTAATTATTGTTTTGTTCGGTATAATAAAATAAATATCACATCCCACATAGGGTGATAGAACGTAATGTTCACCCTTGACAATGTAATGTCAACCTCGGCTAACGCCTCGGTCGACATTACTTGTCTCGGGTGAACATTACGTACTATCACCCTATGTGGGATGTGATATTTATATAATATACATAGTGGATGTAGAAAAACGTAGTATGCATTAACATTCAGGCGTCGAGCGAGTGATGGTTATTGAAAGCTGAATAATCGTTCAGTTTCCGAAAATCACGAACAAGCGTACTGGAAACGTTTGAGTACACGCGCACTCGTGCATCCAAAAATAGGATGAAAGTCATAATTCCATGGTTGCATACGATGAACAAGTATAACTGTTGACATCCAGGATCAGACCTTATTGTGTTGACACGAAAATCCAACTGCATCGTAATTGTTCTTACTGTTTACTATTAAAATATCACGACACAGTAAATTGAGATTTAGAATGAGACATAAGTATAGATTCCGTTCTTAAATTCTGTAACATCGAATCTTGAAAAACGAAGAATATGACGGAACTTTAACGAGCGAAGAATGTTATTACAATCTTGTTATTGCGCTCACAATTCATCTCAAAGTTCATATTCCATTTCAAACAAGCGGATTATGATAATCCGGTAAAAATAATAACGTGACTTATACATGTTCTCGTATTCTAAGCTACACTAAGCACCTTTAAAAACGTGCATTTATTACTTTTGACATGTTTATCAAGTGTCCTTACTGAAGCAAACCGACATCATTAATTTGTCATCTTTTTGATAATTTCGTTTTTTTAATTGTTGCACAAAAATATCTTTCAAACATTTTGGATAGAACAAACTTGACCAAAGTTTGAAATATGTCTACATGCTTTACATTACATGTGAACTACGTAATTATTATTGTTCCGTTGAAACAGTTTATTGTACGTTCTTAAATGTTCTGAGTATATCATTAAATATTTTAAGATACTTGAGTGAAAAGAAAATAATCAAATCATATAAAAAACTAACACGTTGTCGACTGTCGCATATATTGTGAGATACATTATGGTATTTGAAATTTGCCTTTTTTGAAAAAAAAAAAAAAGAATTAGCTGATACTTAGTGTGAAAATTCTATTTGTACGAGTAGGGTACATGTGCTAATAGTACATATGATCTGCGTGTGTCATCGTCGCAACAGTGGACATATTTGTGTTGATTATTAAATATTTAATGCCTCTAATTTCAATAACAACAACATTAACTATTATTAGTTTAATGGGCTTCGTGGAATACTGGGACGTATTTTTCTTGTGATAGTGTAGATTTTATCGCCAAAAAAGAAGACCAGTAGATTGAATATCTTCATATGCAGAAACGTTACCTTTAAAAATGCCGTCTCAGAACAAACCAAATCCGAACCCAGCGAATGTAGCGAAGATAAGGAATATTGTAATGGTCTTAGAACACAAGGAGTCAAGAAAAGCAAGTATTTGTTTGGGAATATGTCTCTTTTTGTTCATTCTTGGACTTTCGGTTTCTTTGATTGCGTTCGGTTATGTGTATAATAACACGGACTTCTTCATTGTTGGAGGTATATTCACATTTGGAAGCGTGCTCGTCCTGGTGATGATTCTTGTCGGAAAGTGTAAACCATATCTACAAAATAGAAAAATACATCACCAGTGTAAACAAGAATTGGCAGAAATTGAAGAATCTGGGTTTACCATGGCAAATAGACCCAAAGTCAACTTTGGTCTGTCATGATAATAAAATTTGGTCAAGATTCGTCCATCGTTTTATATTTGTATTATGAAATATATCACGATGCATGTGCTATGATCGTTGAGACGAATATATAATGCGGTTTCAAGTATTTATGAAGACATCACAGAGACATGAATAAGTATTTAGATAACTTTTATCTTTCACGGAACATATTTCATCAGCCAAGTATTATTTACATGCTAAAACATCATCGGAATGAAAATTGTCCTATATGTGCAGCAACTGTCTATCTTTGTTGTCTGCGCAACATGTGCCATTGTATATGCGGAATGACGTACATTTTAGATATGAAGTAAGCAGTCACTGCTAATCGCTTAATCATGAACAACAAGGACGATGGTGTTTGTTTAAAACTGTGTGCATAATGTAATTAATTTTTTTCCTTGCACTTGTCTGATCTTAGAATCAGAAATTATGCGCAACATGTTGCCCAGACAGTATAATATATCTATAGGAGAATGACATTACCTTGCATGGGACTGTATGCATGAGGACCTAGACGGCATACTTAATGGTTAATCAAAGTACTCACGGAAACTTCAAGCGTACATAGACGTGCACTGCAATTTGCACCGGGAACAGTTTACAAACTTAGAATTAGTGTTACTGATAATTAGAATGGTATCTATTTAGCCATTACCTTAATTCACCAGATGTCAATAGATCCACTGACAATCCATATACCAACACTTGTTATTTACACTCATTTTTACAGGGGGTGGTAACACATGTATTTCAGAACTACTATCTTAACTATGAATATAAAAAATATTTAAATACTTCAGTTATAACCAGCGTCGTAGACACGCTGGGGCACGCCAAGGTAGTTGCATTAGCTGAAATTTGCAGAGCAATAACAAAAAATGAAATAAAAACTGCGAACAAAGAAACGTCACTATAGATCTACATAAAACTTAAAACATATAATTTGTTATAGCTTATTTCGCGTTATAAATGGGGTTCTCCATAGTAACAACGCGTAATTTTAGTAAACCAAGGGAGGTAACTATTTTAATTCTAGAAACGAGTTTTCAATAATTTTATTTTGATTATGGTCAAAATGTGTGTTTCTCTATAATTAAAGTCCCTCTGCTTTCAATATCATCGAAGTATTAAAAAGGTTGTTTTAAACTTGTATGTAAATGAATTAAAACTGAATTATATTGCATTAATTATATTAATTGATAAGCGGTGTAAACCCAACGGCTCCTGCGACAAAACCATTCCTAGAACATTCGAGTGAAAGTTCTTTTGACTGAATAAGACACAAGACTTGTTAAATGTGTATCACTGTTGCTTTGTAAAAAGTCCCTTTCAGGACTAAATATGCAAATAAAATATGTTCTATTCTATTCTTGTTTAAGATCCGTTCTTGAAATTCAGTCTCAAATGGCATTTCGGGTAACGATTTTCGTCTGTTGTGGACATGTTTCTGTTGTTCACGGGTGTCTGTTAGCACTGGTTGTACTGTATTTATTTCCGAGAGTATGATAGAAATAAAAATAGTAAATGCTTGGGTTTTATTTTAGATACATAGTTATTATGCTATGTTGTGTATTTACATTATGCGATGAACACATTGACCGAGGCGAGGTGTGAAACGCCTTCTTTTGTACAAAGTGTATATATCATGCCCCGGGGGTACAATTATTGACTACGTTCAGGTAAAACAAGACCTAAAGTTACAAATATTCATTAAAATTACTTTAATTGACGTTTTAAATAATACCAAACTTCACCAACATTTGGTGTATTACAATGCGAAGCGCCATTGAAAATTAGAGTCGATTTGGTATTAAAGTGAAATTACTGGACATGAAAATACGATCGAAGCCTATTGTTATTCACATTGTCAACATTTTGCCTGGTGTTATCGCGTTCGTATAAAAGGTGGATATTTTGTTGGAAAGGATCATGTATGGCCTTTACAGGTCGTCATCATCGGACGCATTGCGTCTGTTTTTCTCCCCCCCCCCCTCGGTGTCGAGGGACGGAAAACTCGTATGATGCGTGTATGTGCTCGCACGGTCATGCAAAGCTCCTCTTGTGGTGTCTAAATTAGGTATTTCTGTATTGACAATGAAAGTAAATATAAGTATGTAATTTCTGGGAATATACGTAAATAAGAAATAACTGCTTTCTTTAAAATTGCTCAAATGATGAGCACTCAACGGAAATTAAAATTATTGAATCATGTAACGTATTATGTGATATGTAATATCAGCTTTGAAAAAGCAAACAAAACACTAGCTTATACCGATAAGTTATTGTTAAAATTCTCCCTTTTATACACATCCTACAATAATGGTAAGGCTTACGGAAGTACAGAGGGGTCACGATATAGTGTTGCTAATGCAAGGTCAAAAGCAACTGTGTTACAGCAGGTTGCTAGAAGATTGCTATGAGATGCCATACAAAAGCTGTAAATTATTAATTCCAATCGCTTTATAGAAAATGGAAATAAAACGCAGTTCTATGTTGAACGTTAGTACACATTAAGAGGCAAACAAAGCTTGCATTTTATTGACCGTGAGGCGGAAACTGGACACTCAGATACATTTTTTAGAACTACTATTTGTAAGTTGACATCTCTGTATCGACCAGAACTCCTCGGCGAGTGTCTAAAGAAAATGAGTATTTCTCAGTGAATTATAAGTAACGACAACTCTGCGACAGAGATTGGGGTACACCGTCACATATATGCTGGGTAAGTAACCTTCACTGTAAGGAAAGTCTGATCAAATGAGGTTACTTCCCTTACAGGTTATTGACGGGGTAATTGTAATGTAATGTTTGAAGAAGTAACTTTGCATTTTGCATTGTACTCTAAAACATGATGACTTACAGAAAATATTGTATCACAATTTATCGAAAACCTTTTAGTACAGAACTCCCATACATGTATGTCGCTTTAATAGAACTGTAGTTTCACGAACATATGAATTTATTGTCCATTGACTCATAACCCTGAGTAAAATATATGAGTGACAGCTGCTTGTATATTGATACACAGTTACATGTTGAGATGTGACTAATATAGATAAGTACCAACAATTCTCACATGAGATCAGCGATTCCTCTCAGATACGCTTGAGGTCTGACCCAAACGTGAAAAGCTACAAAATTCATCAAGTGGCCCTGACTGTTCGTGCAATCTTACCCCTCCCAAAATGTTGTAGTTCGGGTTACAATGTGTGTATATTTTGACTCCTGCACTGATGTTGCACAAATGTACACATCTATTTGCTGTTTCAGCCGAGGCCGTTGTCCAGTGGTTGGTGCGCTGGTATGTAATCCAGTGATCCGGATTCGATTCCCCGTCAAAGTAGGTTATATTCTTTCTATGAAAATGTTACCAAAAACAAATCAATTTTCCTCCACATGTGGAGATATTGCCGGTTCCTTGTGGAAGGGTAATTAATACTGGTAAGCCTACCGTACATGATAACTTGTTAGGTGAATCGGTCGCCGTATATACAGTGGAACCTCCCTACAACAGCCGTCAATGAGATGGACAACAAATGGCTGTTGTAAGGAGGTGGCTGTTGTCGAGAGAGTGAATATAGAGTTAAACGTCAATTTGGGTTACTAGCTATATATAGTATACTGGTTGTAACCGGGAGGTGGCTGTTGTTCGGAGGTGACCATTCATGAAGGTTACACATGATTGAAAAAATGGCTTTAAACCCAGATAAATAAAGATTTGCTGTTCAGGAAGATTGCACATATGATACATATTTGCTGTTCAAGAAGATGCACATATGATACATATGCACGCATTTTAATTACTTCGCTGCAAACTGATTACAATGTATTCAATTGTGATGTTATTGTGTCCAGTGTAATATGACTTCCACGACCGGTGTAGCTGAAACACGATCTTAGCTCATACTCAAGTACGTACAACAATATCTCATCAGACTTTGATGTCAATTAAGTAAATTGTAACAGGATACACAAACAGTCCTAGGTTAATGAGAGTTCAGACAACAACAGAAATACCTGCTAGCGTACATTTTGTCCATACATCATACACTGAATTAAATGATTCAATATAATGTTGTTACAGTTTAATTCAGTTTATTCACAAATTCGGCAAATACAGATATACACAGAACAGTGCAAATATAACATTAAATGATTGCAGCATGTGACATTATACTTACAAAGTATCATGTGACTTGTCACGATACTAAGTTATAGGTCTAGTCAGTGCACTACAAACAAACGAAAGAAACGTAAATGGACCGAACACTGTTGAGCTCATGGTAAACAGACAGCACATAACTTAAAACACATATAGCACATTATTTCACAATTTGAGTTGTTGTAAGTTAAGATATTCGGCATCCTCCAGGTATTTATTGTTTACTATGAATAACCGAATTGTGTCAGATATGGTTTATTGAAAAAATTCTGATATTTTACAATGAAAATAGAAAAACGTCATAAATTATATACTTTGAAAAAAATTATGTCAGATGTGGTTCACTTAGGAAAAAAAAAATCACGATAGATACTTTCTTGGTAAGAAATAAATCTCAATTTTAAACGAACCAACTCGCTGGTCGCATTTGATAGTCCGATTGTGCTATAAATGTTTTGCACTTTGATTACAGCGATGGGTTTGTCCACCAGAATCAATCCGTGGTTCGTTTTAAATCTTCTTACAAGCCTAAATCAAGTAAACATCCTAATTATGGGATCAAATGGTAACGAGGAAAGCTAAAACGATGGGTTTGTAAAAAATAAAACAGCTAATTTCAAATGCCCGATTTAGACGACTAGGTATGTCTAGTTTTTTTTCTCTTAAAAAAGTATGTTTTTTTCAACAATAAACCTTTCGGTATAAAAAATAGCATTTTTGTAAATTTGTGTTATAAATGTAACGTTATTTGTAGAAATTCAACTGTCGTTTTGCTAATATTTTCTAAACATGTATTCAAAATACCGAATTCATGTGGTAGAATCGCTATGCTTTTAAAAATGCCGCTGTTAGCTGGTGTATGTGTAATGTGTATTATGTCATAACGAGACAATTTATTTGACTAGAGTAACAACTATCTATCATTACATCAAAGTACAGTTAAACCTGTGTCATCGACCATCTCTAAATAAAGACTACTCACTGAACAAAAGTCATACTTTTTTATAAACCAATATTGATTATTTAGAACAAAATGACCTCCGAATAAAGGTCACCTGTCAACAATTAAAGGCCATATTTCGTCTTTCCCATGGGTGGCCTTTATTCACAGGTTTCTCGGTATAATACATAATGCCTACAAGGAATAACATTTGTTAGACTTAGTCTAAATTGAGCAAATTGCATTCCTATGTTTTTATTTTTATGCTGAAGAACATTATCCGTTTATACAACGAACAGGCTTATACACCTCCATTATATAAATGCGATTTTAGTATTGACACTTGTAAAAAGACCTTTGATAAATTTAATCAAATGTTTATAAGATGCATATTTTGATATTCTAATTTCTAAACTGGTCAATTACTTGTCCGTTGTCCTAGTGCTCCCAGGCGGAACTGGTGTTGTTCTTCATATAAATTTGCTCGAAAATCACGTGCATATCAAAATATATGGTAGGGTTATAAGTTATAAGTTTTGTTCACCATATAATTGTATTGGCTTATAATGTGACAGTTTATTCTTCCCACGTATCCGCTCTTTTTTCGACTGATGTAAAAAAATATTACCGTTTAAAGGTTATGCATTGTAATGTCATAAAATTGTGACCGTGAAATTGTCATTTTAATGCACTATTATATTATTCATGAAGCAATTTGCAGTATTATGTGGAATTTGGAGCATTTATGTGAGAAAAAAGTTCGAGCCTTTTTTACCACACCTTATTTTATAGTCTCTACACCAGTTCATAGATCTGAATGCCCGAGTTATTCTGAATTTAGTGATGTTTTAGTGGAAATATAGAAACATCTCGTAACTTTCAGCTGATTGATATTATGCACGGTATATAAGGACAGAATTGATAAATCACATGATAAATTCATCTTTGTCCATCAGCTATTTATTTATGACTAAAAAATGTCACAGAAATCTAAACGATGAACAGGAAGTTGTGTAATCTAGGTTTGAATGAATTCGTAACAAATTTTATGAATGAACAAGTTTTAACTATTGTACACATAATTACTAACTAGTACAGAGTTTACTCATACTAAATCAAGCATGGACTGTGGGTATGATTGAACGACCTAGTTTGACCCATCAAGCGACATTAAGGGATTTTTACCACGCATCATATCAACGGGTAATGTACTCAACGCTTAGATAAACGATTTAAATACTGTATAACAATAAAAGGACAGTTTAAAAAGAAATTTGCAAGGATTTAAAATCATAGATGTGTGTAAAATTGGATGTAATTTTGATAGATTTGGTCTCTGCTGAAGGTGTATGTAAAATTGGATGTAATTTTGATAGGTTTAGACTTTGATGAAGGTGAAGAGATGTTGTCGTGAGATCAGAATTGTATTATCATAGATGTCAATACAATGCAATCAGCGATAATACACAACTAGGTCGGCTAAGGAACGTTTTAAAAAACCTTTTTGTACCGGTTGTTTAAATCAATTGATTTACACAGCGCGTTATATTTGTCGCGTTTTAATTATACTAGACTTCTGCAAAAAAAACGTAGATAAGTTGTTATCATGTGTACATACTTGGATTAACTATGATTTGACATGAAGTGCATTTTCAGATAGATATTCTGAGACATTTGTATAAGGGAAACTTCTTACTAATGCTTGTGGCTAACTTTCTGGCAGATTTATCACGATGTTCATCGAGTTAACAGGAATACCGAAGGTGAGAACTTTCATGTAATTAATAAATAAAGTTTCCTTTTAAAAAGGAAAGGCTTGGCTGGTTGTTGCTGATAAAAGTTAGTTCTGATACCATAACTAAATTGATTCATTTTATTTCGTCTTGTTGACCATTTTAGTTATGGAATTGTCCTCTTTCAAAGTCAACAGGTAGTCTGAAACATCGGTATATTTTTCTATTTATAGATTTTCCTATAATTCATCGTACTGTACACAAGTTTTAAATTGCACCAGAGAAAGCGTTTCGCAAGTTAAATTATAGTAGGGGTGTATTTCATTTATTAATTAATCCTCCGCTTATTACCTTCAGCAATTATGTTGATAATTAAACAAAGAGCTAGTAAAGTAAAAATAATTGAGACTGCGTTAATATCTCTTATCTTTTCGTGCCTTAACGGTTGATGGAACATGCCGATTTATAGTGAAACACCCCGATTTTACAATGAAATCGCAAATGTGTACATCAAGATCACGTGACAAAATTATTGGCGGCAATAGCGTTTCGCAGGTTTCATTATAGAAGGGGCTTCCTTAAATTATCTTGAACAATCCTCCGCTAATATGTCTTTCAGTAATGATTAAAATAATTGATTTAAATATATTGTACATAGTAACAGAAAAAATAGACAGTTTTAAAATGTGTACCTTAACGTGTAATTAATGTTAATAGAACAAACCGATCTTTAGTGAAACACCCTGATTTCATAATAGACTAGCACAGTGAAGTTGGTACACTCAAGTCACGTGATACCGATTCACACAGTAAGCGTAAACCAATCACCGGACTGTTAACATATAGCTGGCAACCAATCGCCGGACTCCTAACATTTTTGCACACTTGTACCCAGCTTTCGCATTACAGCTACCAGCATCTAGGGAACAACTGCAACTGAAAACAATAGTAAGGCTTGGAGCCGTAGCTCCAAGCCAAAAAATACCGACAGATGTATGATGAAATGATGAAGATTCTTTACGCATTCTAATTTTATTTACTTATATAACAAAACAATGTCATCTGTGCTATGCTTTTGTGCGTAATTGTGTTGTTGCAATTAATGATATTATTTTTAATTACGTTATTGAATGTCCCTTCCAAAGAAGAAATCACTGAACATAATTATATATATGTCACCATGACTGCGCTAATATTCCCTATAATACAGCACGCAGCAATACTTGAGAATCGAATATTTTCGAGGCATGAGTTCATTTCACTTTCCTTGTTCCGGATACTCGGATAATACGGGCGCTTAGTAAGGGTTCAGTCTTTGGTTCGATGTCCCGATGTCATTGCAATCCAGGATTTCATCTTTCAAGCATTATTCGATGGTTGGGAACGTAATGTAATGTTCCTACAAAGTTATTATTTTAATCAGTCATTGCTTTATCGCAATATTCGTTAATATGAATGTAGAGGAACTATATTTTCTGTTGATCTGTACGTATTACAAATAGAAGTTTAAAAAATAGATGATGTGACATTTTAAAAAAAGTTAAAATGGTTTGAATCGAGTGAATTCCACAGCTACCTAGACCTAGTTTTTATCAAAATTACGGGTAAGACCGCCAGCCCTGTATCGAAATGTTTGAACTTTACATAACCTTTTCAATAGAACAAACAAGAGAAACAAGTTACCATGGTTACTTATTTTCATAATTCGCACATTAAATATTTAAAAACATGTTTTTTACACAATACAATTATATACACAGTGTCTTGTATGACCTTATTAAAGTTAAGCATGTTTGAACTAATTGTCATATGATTAAAACATTAACAAAATTAATGTAATAAATTGGTTTAAACGATCGAGGAAGACGCTGCACATGTGCGTACACCTGTGTAGAACCACTAACCTTCTGTTAGCGTACCCAGACAGCTTCCATATCTATGGTCTGAACACTCAGTGTGGAATTTGAACTCATAACGGTTAGAGACTAGATATTATACTAGTCCGAGTTTGAGACTTTGATTTTGTACGCCAAGTAATAAACTAACCTGTGGTATTCTACTAAATAAGACACATTGAAAAACGTTGATTAAATGAAGTTTTGCAAGAATTGACTAATTTGTGAAATCAGTACTACCTGACCACATACCGGTTATTTATCAAAATGTAGATATGTTTTTGTTTCCATCTTTTAGCGATGTATACATACATGTATAAATAAATCAAACGGACATGTAAACACATGGCACAAATATATGAAACAAGATATTTACATACAAACATGTATAAGTATCAAGTTTAAATGAAAACAATAAATATAAACTGTATATATGGATATTACAAAACAATGTATCAATAAACATTCTGCCACAGGCTATTAAACAATACGTATTTGTACAAAGATAAGTATTTCGAGTGATGGTAAGACTTACGAGTAAATATTCAGAAAATTAATCATGCACGTTAATTTTGTCAAATACATAACAAAATGCTAATATAAATTAAAGTTTTTTTGCAAGAATTTAAGATAACTCGCTTACAAAATCATGAAGTAAATTGTAGTTACTTCCCTTTCTTACCATTTTCAAAGAGTGAGGTTTCGTGAAAAAGGTTTTAAGATATAATATATTTAGGCCTGTTTGTAAGATATATAATTGTATTGTTATATCGTTTTACAAGGGTGTGGTAATAGAAACAGCAGTCAAAAGAGAAACACAACACGTAACATATTGTTCACTTATAAATTTGGAATTTAAAGAAAGAATCACCAAAAACAACTTTTACGAGTAGCTTTTTCAAAACGATGATAATATGCTGCGACAAAGTGATTTTTCCACTTTTACAATCCTCGAATTTTATCACCACATAACTGGAGTTATTTTTAAATAGGAAATCCGTCAGAAATAGACGTCAAACCATAATCCTATTTCTAGTACACGACGATTTGAAAAAAGTACAATTCGCTTAAAACACTAGACATCAATGGGGCTATTTGTACTTTTTTGAGTATTTTAGTTAAGTAAGTGATTACGAATTAAGCGTGGTCGGAAATTACAAATCAACATTCTTTCATAAGTTATTCTCATCCGTTTATCATTTTAAATCCATCTCAAACACAAATCTAACGTGCTATTTATATCGTTACCTTCACACCAGCAATTTAGAATTTATTTTCTTCTCGTCTGCGTTTTTTCTCGGCTGCTTGGAAGATTTAAGTGAATTGTACTGCTAAAATATTTCTACATCATTTATAACAAGAATTACCTGTCTTACCTGTATCAGTGGAATAATCGACACTTACCTACAGTGGAATCGTCTGCTTGGGGCACGTGCCAATTTCTCTATGGGAATGCAGACGGCATGTTTCATAGCTGGTTTCCATGGCAACAATCCTACCTAAAATAAGATTTGGCAGATAGTACCACGTCTATCATCTGGTGGTAGGTTTGGGAGTTTACCTTCTGGAACATATAGAACTTACCTACATAGGATAATATACATTCTGTGAAGTGTCGTCTGCTTTTTAGTCTCCAAGCCCGATTCTTGGGTCCAAGGTCACTATGGAGACCATCTGGTTACAAAGACCGAGTGGGGATATACCCTGGGGATTTCGATTACAAGGGGGTCGGGAATTTGCGGAACCACTCTCTGTTCAAAGGGTAAGAACTGAAGATAATTTCATTGTTCTATATACTGTTGTTCTATATACTGTTGTTTTATATACTGTTGTTTCCAGTGCTGATGTTCTATGTTCTAAGTTGTTATTGAAATAATTACTGTTCACGTAAATCGCGATCGTGTAATTGGCATATCTATATATCACCGTGTCCGTATTGCAGTAAGATGTACTTTGTGTTGACCGTATATATCTGATATCATTGGACACGTTCATATTTATATCATTGATACTTCTTTCGTACTGAGATTTTTTTAGTTCGAGCCTAGGTATGACAATTTGAACATGAAAACGATCATAATCTGTATAATGAAAAAAATGGCGTTTCTTTATTTTTGGAATGCATATGTTTACAGTTACGATATACTTAATTAATGTAAGCGAATGCACGCGTGTACGTATCTTGTTTGTGTTATTTGAAGACAATTTTCCGATCCTAAATCGGAGTTAATATTCTGCACTATATAATGTTTTATAGGCCACATACTCTGACTCTAAACTTATATACTCCATATATTACCTGTAACAATTTACACGTAATATAATATGTGATATAAACATTACATTAATGGCCTATTAATTAATTAATTAATCAGTAGAAAGTGAGGCGAAGTCAACACAGGATACGTTTCTTAGAGGACTACCGTACACATTAAGTATTGAAAGGAATACGGCTTATAGTCGTGTCACAATAACCAACAGGACATGATAAAAGTTTAACTTACTTTGTACAATATATCGATGCTTAAGAAGAAGAGACTTTTTCGTATGTACTAAACTTTAATAGTTAGAAAAATGTATGTAAATGAAAAAGACCTCTACCATACATTAACAGTATAGTTCTTTGGTAAATACAACAGTTTATAAAAGACATAATGATAACCTATACATAGATATTTGGAATGTTTAGCTCCACACCAGTATTATACAACCATCGCTCATAGTTTACTCCATACCTGTATCGTTAGTCTTAGATTGTGTAATCAGAATGTATTTTATACCTATAGAAAATATAATAGTGCTTTCTTATCAGTGTTAAAACAGCATAGTTTACCAACGATGAATCAGAGGAGATTTTTGTGTGGGTGTTTTCGACATTACACATTTTATTCTCTCATCTAAGACTTATTAATCTTACATTCTTTGAATAGCATCAATTTCTGAATCTATAATTGCCCAAACATTGGCTACAGACGAAGTTTTTGGGACATAGATTCTATATGTGGTAACTGATAAGTCAATATAGACGTCATTACCTCAATATTGCGTTGTCTAATTAATTTTCTGTATGATACTTGCTTCGTTAATGGTGTCTGACGTTAGTGATCGGCTCACATTTAAAAATTCAAACTTACATAGAATCTTAGCTTCTACTCTTTCTGGCTCTTCTTTGGAAACCTACCAGTCCCAATACACATGCTTTCAGATTGATTGTATTGTTTCTGACAGGGTTTTTGAAATGAAAAGTTCTATTTGAGTGACCCTGTTTTTTACCAGTAAATATACTAGTAGTTAGTATGTGTATAACATTAACGTACCTTGTCATATTCACTTTAACATTTCCAGCAATGCCAATCAAAGCCTCCGAATATGTTATTTTAGCTTTGAAACTGCGTAATATTAATGAGTACATGAGAAACATGAATGAGTACATTAGAAATATGATATTAATGAGTACATTAGAAATATGATATTAATGAGTACATTAGAAATATGAATGAGTACATCAGAAATATGAATAAGTACATTAGAAATATGAATGAGTACAATAGAAATATGAATGAGTACATCAGAAACATCAATGAGTACATCAGAAACACGAATGAGTACACCAGAAAGTTCTACTCCTAGGAACTTCTAGTCATACTGTCTCCGTTAAAACAGCTTGATACAGAACATGTAAACAATGAATAGGCATAATATAAAGCAACTATATTGTACGGATGTTTAAAATAGGTTTTGTTTTGTTGAAAGTACAGGAAAACTTCATTATGGAGTAACTGTAAATTGATGATAAACATCACCTACCATGTACATATGTACATTGTACTAACTGTAACTGATGCAGACAGACAGACAGACAGAGTACATACAACCACCGGTCAGTATGCGGGTCAATGGGTAACTCATTATTAGTTCCACGTGGTTCGTTTCCGTTGGTAAATAGTATGCGGTAATTTGTGTTAATGTGTTTCGTCTATTCATTATTGACTTGTTATAATTATGTGCCGTTGTTAGCAATGTACATTAGATTCCAATTTATACAATTTATGATTAATTATGATTCCAGATTTACCCGTGAGCGTTTCTTGCGCTCGTTTTTGTTAACATATATTATCATAAGGTGTGAAACCGTTACCTAGTGTAATAATGTGGTATGTTCAATCATTATGAACTGTTATGTTTCATGATAACACTGTGGTAATGATAAGATGTAAACATGTATATACTTCAGACAAGTACCAGGCGTTCAGTAATGTCCAAATACTTGTACTTGATTAGACCCGGGCGCCTTTCCTTAATCAATTTTACGTTTAATTGATATAAAAAGCTGATCAGAGACCAGTTTATAGTAATGTATGTTAGTTTGAATGGACAATGTGTGCTTAATATAACCTTTAGTGAAAATGACTTTCATCCTCATGTTCATACTTACACAGTGTACGTTATATAAGATATACAGGTACTATTATATAAATTGCAACATTTCCCTGTAATGTATACATGAAATTATCATTAATTTATGTTCACAAGCTTTTTCTGCGAACTTGTTGGAGCTAATAAGACAAATAACTTTACAGGTATCTACCGGGTTTCAACAAAATTTGTAAACATTACATAAATAGCCACAGATAGGTAAACAAGACGCCATTGCAAGACCTAAGGAAACATCTCTTGTTTTATTCAGCTAATCTCTAATTTTCTACTTCAAATACCTAACCGTTGAATGTACACAAAGTTCACCTATGCACCAACAAGATAATCACACGAGCCCTGTGTTTATCAGCAACATTAAATATCTGATTCCCTAGTTTCATTGCTTCTTTATGTACGTACTATCTGTAATTAAGTAATTTATCTGTGGAAATCTTTCAAGCCACCGAGAAATTGTTTCATTCAGGACCGCGTGTTTTTTATTGGTCGAGATTTGCAGCTAGGTATTAATTAAAGTACCTACTGTTGGGCTAGTCGTTCATCTCTCTAAGTTTTCACTACTTTGATAAGTATGATTACGAGATTTTAATTATAGCTTACTACGTGTTTGGGAAACACTTCGTTCTTCCTAGATCGTATCCAGGTATATCTCCCCCTTCGCTCAAGCTGTTTCTTTTACTTTAGTTGGTCCAAGTCTGAAAAGTAACTTTAGGTCAGGTGGCCTCATTCTGTATTAGTCAATGATAAAATACAATGTATGGTTGCTTTGTTTGGGGATTGGTTAAGGACACCTTGTACTGACATTATGCAATATGATCGGATTGAACTTACAAACAAAATTGATAATACTGTACTTTAGTACATAATGATCATTCTCGGTTTTGTGAAGTACTTACAAATAGGTCAGTGATGTAAAAAATTTGATTATTTAGTACAAATTAGGCTAGCTTATTCCAGTGGCTTGATTTGGAGGTGTATTAAATAAGTAGTAAATATTTTGTTAAGTATTGCGGTTAGTATCCATACAAGCTTCCCACATTGTCACTCATCAATACTGTATCCTAAGTCAAGATTATCTATCTAATTGTATCCTTATCTTTGTACTTGATGACATACTACAGATACCACATCAGTTGATGTAGGAAGTTTTTTTGTGAACGTCATAATTAACACAATATGTGATGCTGAAAATATGTTCGTATGCTTCATTCAGTACTGTGCTGTTCTTACGTGTTAATGATATTATATATAATAGTCAACGTATTATTTTATGTAATTATTCTTGTTGTGTTATACTCGGCATTGGCTGATTTTGATCTTAATACATTTGGTTGTTGGTCGGGCTTGCTATAATTGCTTTGTACATTGTATTGTTTGTGTTGATGCTTTTTTGTAGTTATCATTATCATTTTTGTACCAACGGATTCGCTGCTGGTAATACTGGTGTTTATTGTGATAACAATATTGTTGACGATGGGCATTTTAATAATTATTACTGTATTTGTAAAGGCGGTTGCTGCTGTTGTATTTTTGTTGTAATTTACTTACATATTTTGTTCTTGTTGTTGGTACAGTTGGTGTTTTTTTATAGGTGGTGGTGATATCGCTGTTTGATTAGCAAGCTCTTATATCGCATCATGTATTAGTATTTTATGGGAAATTCATTGTTAAAGGAATTCGTGATGGTATGACGCATCTAAAAACCAGCCACCCGTGATATATCCCGTGCAGTATCCGGTCCTGTATTCTCAGTACAATCACCTGTCTGATCATAGGCCTTGAAGTCTATTTACATCAAAGATTGCCTGGTGTTTGTTAGAACAAAAAACTTCTGTTATAAATACGTCATACTTATCATTTCTATCTTTTGAATGGCTCTACTTCTGTTTGTGAAACTTTTGTACGAATTTAAACATGCATCACGTGATGTTAACAACTGACGGCGTCTGTGTGTGAAGTATTGTTCCATGATTTAAGAAAAACAATTAACATTCAAATGGTAACAAAATGTATAATGTAATTTAACCATTGACTTCTATTTCCGTTTTCATCTTTGCGCCTTTGGATTAAAACTACATCTTTGCTGATTTTTCACATTTTTTTATAAGATATGTATAAGTTTAAAAATACGAATGGCGGCAGAACCTTTTCAATAGTAAGGTCTGTTTTTATCTACAATATTCTAGTTCATTTACGATATATCGTGCAGTGAAAGAAATTACGTTTCGATTTTTATGTCGTACTTAAAAGCATACGAGTTTTGAAAGCAGTTTCAATTTCATTATTACGTTTTTACATATCTTTAAATAACTGATAAATAGTAATTATCGGAACATGCTTTATTATTGGGATATTTAAATAAAGAGATCTATTTTATTTAATTTTATCTTGTACAAAGGGTGTATTTCAGTTGTGTGAGAGAACAATGAACTAATAAACCAAACAGTGATAAGGAATGAATTCTAAGAATAGAACTAGATTATAAACCGACATAACATTTCATAATATTCAAGTTTCGGATCTTTCCACGTAAAAATGAATTTCTTTTTGCATGAAGGCTACCTGTAGGAAATATTTCGAGGTTTGTGAAGTAATGACAAAACCAGATATCAGGGCGGGAGGAACTTGATCGCGTAAACACAATCTTCGAGGTTTTCATGTTGAATATGTGGTAAATTGAAATCACGTGACTCTGAGTAATTAAATAATTGGTGGAATTGATAAGATAATTAATGTATCTGTTGATAGAAGACAGATATGTATAATGTATGTAAACAAGACTGTGCTATGTGTCTATAGTCGTAATAGATGTGCGCTGAAACCAAGTTATATTATGTACATGTATGTCTGTTATATACTGTCTAGTGACCGGTGCCTGTGAGGTCAAACTTGTTACTTGAAATTTGACTATTTTATGTATAGATTATGTAAATGCGTTCAGCGTTAATTGCACTTACCGCTCCATATTGAAACACATGTATATTAGCCTTTGCATCTAAACAAATTCGACTATTATCGAGATAATCGATACCAACCGTTTGGTCTGATTATCGTCAGCATCTTTTTTGTAGATAAAAATCTTCATCAATAAAAACGGAGGTTGCGAAGATTACCAAGAGATGGCTAAAATGTTTATCATTTTTATCTAGAGCTAAGTATTGGGAGTAATGCACCAACGTTATCTTATAATCATTTCTGGCCCTTAGGATCAAACATATGTTACAAACCATGGTTGTTTCCTTTCAAACAGGCATAAAAATCAATGAAATCGAAGAGTATCAATTAGCTATTAATTCGTGCACGCCCAACAGCCGACACGCTTTAAAGTTGGCACGAGTCTAAAATTTTGATTAAATTCGACGAATTCTTAATTTAATAATGTAAGTTAGCTTAAAATCTTGGAATGTAAATGAAATCTTCTCTGGTGCTTAAGAAGAATTTTATACTTAAGAGAATCTAATTGTTTCACGAATCATAAACATGTGCATGATCATATAAACTTGACTGACTATTCATCTAAACCATCGTTCAATTTATACTATCATCTTCTTTAAGTTCTGTATTCGAAGTGTTATATCTGTTAACCTGAAATATATTTATGCCATATGTTTCCATACATTCGAGTTTAGTCGCGACCGTGGTGCCCTGAATTTATAACCTGGCGATATGGGTTTGATGCCCGGTCGTGACAGGTCATTTCCTTCCATTTAGATTTGACAACAATGTCGATTTCCTCCATATGTGTAGAAGTTGCCGAATCCTTGTGGAAGGGTAAGTTAACACTGGTTCGGATATCGTCCAGGACAGATTGTTAGGTGAATCGACCGTCGTATATAACTAAACATTGCTGAGAAACGGTGTAAAACCGAAATAATTAGTTGAACCATTCCCAATACATGTACTAGTTTAATAGTACCCACTCAGTGATCAGACATTTAAAAGTCAGCATTTTCGTCTAAAACTCTCACCCGAATGTAGTTTATCTTGATTAAAGGCCACGAATAATGAAACTATTTTTAGATTGGAAACGAAACGTGGAAATAAAAAAGTCATTCTTTTTTATCAAGAAGTAAAGTTTTCTAGATAACAAAAATCATTTTAGTTTTACTGAGAAAGTTCTGATTTGTAGAATCTGATAAAAGCTGAAATCAGTATGTGGAATATAATCATGTAAAAAGATAAACATGTATATAAGGTATATCCTGGTGCGAGCGAGTATACTTACCTTTGCAGCATCAATGCGATAAAAACATGAAAAACCATACAGTAAAACATGGTTAGAGTGAACTTAGATGATACTATGAAGAATCGGGTATAATGAATAATCTTATATAATAAAGAATATGATTTAATGAAAACTCTTATATAATGAAGAATATGATTCAATGAACAATCTTATATAATGAAAAATATGTTTAATGAAAAATCTTATATAATGAAGAATATGTTTAATGAAAAATTTTATATAATGAAGAATATGATTTAATGGGAAAAAAAGAAGAATCATGGCGTATTATTATTTTATATAATGAAGAATCTGAAATATTGAAGAATCGAACATAACATAATGAAGAATTGTATACAATGAAGAATCAGATGTAAATCCAATACAGTGAAATACTAGGATGAACATCGCCCAGAACACGCTCTCCTTCATTTATTTGTTATATATATAACATAAAAAATGTATCTGTAATAAAGTATCTACTCGAGTCCACTGTGTCACTAGGACACGTGTTCTACAGTATATACTCATGACATTATACGTAATTAACCTTTTTTAATAACATAATAAAGATATGATAAAAGTTCTGATATCAAAGTTTTGAAGATTTCGTATTTTCAAACTGAACGATAAATTTTAGGGGCTAACCCTATTGCATTTGTAAACCTCATCAAAAATCGACTTTCATAATTATATTGTTACCATTTGATATGTTGTTCCACGTGGTCATAAACCCACACACAACAACATTTGATCAAAACCCTGCTAAAACAGTACAGAACAGAACACATACTTTTAAAGTTCGGGTTTCTAGAAACTTTGGATTTTGTATAATATACATAAGACGATAATATACAAAATGTACTAAAAAGCTATGAAAAGCTATGGTTTTAACGAACATATTCTGTAATTATCTATGATGAAGATATTAAGATGATAAACAGTAACGCTATATGATCTCATGAACAGTGTTGATATTATAATGTATTATAAATGAAACAGAATTGCACTGGAGGAGAAATTTTAGACCGTAAAACTAAAGATAAACTTCTTCACACCTGCCTGCATTGTATAGATAAGTAAATTCGAAATATGAAAATTAATGATAACATTTGTTACTGTATATATGCGTCATGTAACTGAGAATAAAGAACAATAACATTTCTGGGGCCGTACATTGAAGTAAATAAGTATGAAGTTTAAGTATTGGTGATATAAATGTACAAAAAGGTTCGCTTAGGTACTTATTCAGAACACTTCTTTATAAAGATTTGTTTATTTTTCTCATGACTGTTTAGTAGATCATATCTATGAAGAACTATAAAAAAGTTAATCAATTAATATTCCTGCAGACAGGTTTGGCATACTGGCATACTGTCATTTTGTGAATCCATGAAAATAAGTGACACGTGCCAAGTACGTAATATGTTTTACGTGTGTATCGCCGCAATTATTGTTCAATATGAGAATTGTATCTGATAGTTAGATATGTTTTCTTGTCTTGATTCGAATGTATTTTATTAGGGATTATTATTGTTACTGTTGATACAATTTGTCTCACTTGACCTACTTGTCTTCTTAAACATTCGAGTATCCCCTTCCTCCAACATTCATAAGACGAAGATATCGTTCTTACATTACTTGAGTTGTTTGCCTTGTTTTGATGAAGAAATAAGGACATTTACATTATTTTGATGAAGTTATGATAATTTTTACATTATTTTGAGTTAGTAATATGAAGTTTTACCTATTTTGATGAAGAAATAAGAAGTTTTTATTTTTTGGATAAAATATGTATACTAGTCATTTTATGAAAACCGTCTGATATAAGTGAAGAATGAAAATGAGATTTGAGACCAGAGACCGATCTCAATTTTTATAACCACGAACATTCTAATTTGGTTTGTATGAATTCTTCAGGTAGTCTGTATATATTGACTTTAAAATATCCAAAGCAAGACTCATACATCTTTGTTTCCGTTCATGATCGTGTCAGTAAGGTATGCTTTATGTCAGAGGTTTTTCTTTGATTTAGAATAGAACTGTACACAGGTTATCTCTACGTATTCGGATGGTACCAAGCATTATCGTAATATGTATGATAACATATCATTTCTCATACATATATGTCATCTACAAATGTCAGAAAATACTGTAATGTTGTGTAAATACCGACTAGACTTGTATTATAACAGGATTTAGAATTACTTTTGTGCCAGATGTTTTTCAGTTTACAAGAAGGTGGTTTTAATTCTAATTAGTTTTGTGAAATGTAGATGTCTTCAATCAGGTGAAAAGCTCTAACCGATGTTTTATATATTTGATTAATGATAAATGTTCTTATATCAAAGGTTAAGTATTTATCAGAATATGTATACATTAGGAAATAATTCATAAAACAACAACATAAAATTACATTTCTGATTAAGTAGCATAAAACATACAAATTGGCAGTCACTGCGGAAAATACGGTTAGTACTTTTTACAGAATACAGAAAACTGGTAAGGTTAACCGTTCGCTTTGCCATTATATAACGAAAATACGGATGAAAAAAGTCAGACAAAAATATTCTCTTCTTACCTGAGTTTTGTTTGAACTAGTTTCCAGTCTTTTTCTTCCTGTAAAACAGTGTTGAACACGTTTACCTGTATTTCATCCCCCTCCCAGTTACTGCGTATTTATCTTTTGCATCTTTACAGTTGTCGGTATACATGTATATACAGGTAAACATCTATTGTAGAAGACACATAGCATCTGCTGGATCTTACACCAGAAATAAACGGTGTTGGTATACTGTCTGGTGAGATACTAAAGTCTTTAGACGATGTAATAAAACTAACCTTATAGCTGCACATGTTTAGTCGTAATGATTATAACAGATATAAGATATAATATTTTGAGGGCAACAAATTATTTTTTGCAGCATTGTTCAACAAATTCTTAATTTTATTCGACACCTACCACGGACTATAAACAACAGGGTTGCGTTTGTAATGATCGATGTTGTGTCGCATGTAAATTATGTATACATATATTTTTTTATTTATGTAAATGATGATTAACCATGGCTCAAGCCATGTAATAAAGTGTTTGTTCTGTTTAAGGCTAGCCAAGGTCAGATTTTGGCAAGTTACATGCAATGTAGTTTAGTGATGACGTGTTCAGCATAAATATAATAATTAAGGTAATGGTTTAATCTTCTTTAATCGACTTCCGTGGTCAAGTGATCAGGACGTTTGACAAGTAATCACCAGACCCTCATTGAGTTCAAATCTTACTTCGGACCAGATAAATGCCAAGTGCGAGGAAGCTGACCAACTAGCTTACGACAGACTTATGGTTCTATACCCAGGTCTAGCCTGAGGTATTTCTCTACCGTTAACGCAGGAAATGTTTCCATACAACTCTGGTTGAGTGTATAACTAAACATTAACTTTTGTTGTCTCCACATAATGTGTAGGCTACCGGGTCTAGAAAGAACCCTTTATCAGCTTTATATTTATTTCCTCTTTTTGCGTGACATGTCAATTACACTTATTATCATTACCACATACGTTGAACCCTATTTATCTAAGTGTCATAACTAACCCCTATTCAGTCCCTAAAGTGACAGAATCATTATACTAGGTAATATTATCCTGAATGTTTAAAATCCCTTAAGGATTTGTCAATTCGGTGATTTTAATCTAACTTCCATCGTTGACAATGTATATCATTAACAGGTAGTATAAAATAGACGTCCCTGTAAGTTGGATTTTAAATTATCAATATAATTACTTTATATTTGCTGTTTTATTCTACACCTACTGTGAAACTATTGCCCAGGTACATACCTTCTGTCCTTGATGAACCCCTTATTCAGATCCCTATTTTTATGCCTCATCATCATCAACATACGAGATTCGTCACAATAACATTAGATCCTATACGTCATGAAATAACTGAAATATTTCGTTCAAAAATGACCTTAAGGTCGACCTATGAACAAAGCGACCATTTTGCTCTTAATTTCAATTTGCGCCCATTAATCGCATGTAGAGATCGAATAAACACGGTATCAATTTCAAAGTAATTTATTTTGGCTACAAATTCTATATAAGGTATTTATACACTACTCATTGTTCGATTTCACCTGACAACAATGACTCACGGTTTAGTGATAAATATAATGAAAAAAAAATCGTTGGAATAGAAAGAATGTTTTTCATTTTTGTTATCCATGATAAATAATTAAAGCTATTCGTACAGTGTGGGTTAAGTCATCGATAAAAGCAGTGGACTCCGTGATTTTGATTTTATTTCATGGATAAGTCTTAAAGAAGTTAACTTTGGGATACATAAATGATGTGAAACTAAATTTTATTTAACTTGTTACAGTTTTAATGGATTAATAATTTCGAGTGTTAAATTCTGGATATTTTTTAGTTAGATATCATATTTTACTTTCTTGTTTCTTAATGTTATGAAGTAATTCCTTCTGTATGATTTGATTTTTTAAGTTTCATTTTTTTACCATTCCATGAAGAAAGTATTTGAACGGACTACTAGTAATTGAAAATATCTAATGTACACACTTTGTTCGTACGAAGGTTTTGTTTGAGCGCGCACCTCTTTCCATAGATATGACATTTTATAATCAAAGCGTACATTATAAGCACAAATGTATGAAATCGATTCAGTGTAATACGGAAGTAAGAAATTTGAAAGATTTCATGGTAATTACAGGTTAATTATTTAATAATTATTGTACAAAATACCATCATCTGAAAACTCTCTAAAATATGTGAAAGTAATTATTTTACGTTCTTACTTTATCTCTGTGTCGTCTTGAAAAAAATCTGCACGAGAATTCGTGCCAGGTAACAACTGTATAAAACATACTAAGTGGTTATGGCAGATATTTCATTATAATTTATTTCGTGATATTTATTGTGTTGCGCCATTCCGAGCTGTAAGCGTAATCAACGTACTGGTATTTGAAGAATTAACAGTTCTTATAACGATATTTCCCGTTTGGTATCCCTGTACCGAAATAAGTCTTGTTTGATATTTCGCTCAAGAGCTGATAAATGTTTCGCAGTCAAAATGATTAAAAGCAATTCGCTATATCATATGTTTATCGAAATGCACCGTTTTACAAATTTTATGTTTTAATTTTAAATCGAAAGCGTTGAAATTATCATGATTGTCTCAACATGGTAGGCACACATAAATGTACAACCCGATTCACAAGCTGTTTATGGTTTTAAAGGACAATTTAATGCATTTAGCCACTACAAACCACTTAGCTGTCCATGCAAATAACATTATTTTCGCGCTGTTTTGTCGTGTCAAAATTTTAATAAATATCATTTACAATGTATGTATATCTTTGACACGAATACACTGGAAGCTGAAATATTGATTCAAGTTTCAACATTTGAATCATTGTGTTATTTACCAATTGAATCACAATAAGCGCGCATTAATATCCAGTTTTCTATTTTCAGGTTACACCCGGAACTATAGCGGCAAATGGTCTCTGTCCTGGCGATGTCATACTTAAAATTGGTAACGTAAATGCCACTAATATAACTCACAATGAAGCTCAAGATGTAATAACTGGTGCTAGCAATATCTTACAACTCACTATTCAAAAGTAAGTACACTTGTTATATTCATATAATTAGATAAATTTCTTAATTTCTTCTGATTTAACGCCATTCTCAAAATTATCTCCGTCATATCGAGGCGGACACTGTTGTCTTAACCAGGAAAATTAGGCCTTTAACCAGTTCTAACTCTAACCACATTCTATCCGATATTACTACTAAGCTGCCCTACATAATTCAGAAGTTGAGGACAATTTAACGCGCGATGTAATATCTTCTGTGTAATTTGTCACGGACAGTGTGAGCCTCGCCCGGGGTTCCAACTCACAATCTCTTGGACCACTGCCCTAACCACAGAGCTAACCGGGCGCGCTTTGAAACTTCACTTTGACGTGTTACTCATATTGGTTCACTTTTAAAACTTTGTTATCAGTTCACTGGTCGAAGGCTTAATGCCTAAAAAGTTATGACAACAGATTTAGTCAATCCTATGTTTGCGGTCACCCCCGAATAAAGCTAACGTTGTGAATAAAGGACCATTCTTTAAAAACATGTCATAGATTATTCAGAACAAAATGACCTTCGAATCAAGGCTACCTGTCAATAAATTCCACATTATTTCTTTCCCGAGGGTGGCCCTTGTTCGTAGGTGTGACTGTATAATCATGTGACCACGACAAAACGATTGTAGACCACGACCTGTTTGCTACGAGCTAATCTTTCTGTGTTTAGTATTAACTCTTTGTTGTTGATACACACTGACATCTTGAGCTTAAACTTTGACCGATCGCAAGTCTTCATCACATATATCATGAAAAGGCTCATTAGGTAAATTTCTCGTCTTCAGATGAGGAGGTTTGTTTACCTAACTTTTCTTTTCGAGGGCAGATTCTGTGTAAGTCTGGGCTAGCCTATTCCATTCCAATGCATACATCGATAATGATGGATCCAAATTGTTAATAAACACGTGTTCCGTTACGGCATTTCTGTGCTAATACGCAAAATGTAGACACTCTCGAACCTACTCATGTATTCGCTGTTTTAAAGATATGTAAAGTACTTAATACTACCCTGAAGTACGCAAGTCTATCAAATTACTATTATTCAAACAAATTGTTTGTCAGCACTGGCGTTTTACACCTGGGGGCTGAGTCTCAGGTGTCAGAGACCTTGCCACCAACCAGACTTTCTCTAGGGGAAGCATATATGTGTCTGTCTACGTGTCTGTTTATTTGTCTGTCTTCGTAGTCACTACATCATTGTACTGTTTTCATATCTACCATTTCTATTTCGGAAAGAAAGTATTGATGCAGTTATATTTAGAACATTTCTCATGATATTAAAACTATATTCACTGTCATGTTGGCAACAAATACAATATGTGAATGTTTCATTAAATTCTTGGAATTTTGTAGATACGGCAGTAACATACCATTTTTGTATCCCTATATATTAGTATGTATTTCTATCATTATTGGTTTGATTTGATTCAATCATTTTTCAAATTCATTTGTTTACTTTTTTTCCATGCCAATAAATCATTCACCAAATTAAATCAACATAGAATTATCAAAGCCACCAAGAAGCCAGTCAACTATTTAAACAAGCATTTTAATGATGATTAATGTGTTTCCCCTGTTATAAATTTTTTTTATTGATTTTGAATTAAGTCAATCAATAAATCAATCAATTGATACGCACGTTCACTCGTACCTACATTCGTTCGTCCGTTCCTTTCTTTCGTTCGTCTGTTCGTTCGTTCGTTCGTTCGTCCGTTCGTTGCTCACTGATTATATAACCCAAGTATCGGTTGATTAGATTATTAGATTCTATACTCAACCAAGTTGGATTACAAACAATTACTTTCACATTTAGTGCTTCACCGTATTATTAAGTTACAAGTGTAATAAAACTGTCATGATGTATGTACCCATGTTGAAGTTTCTCACTTCTCAAAATAGATAGTACCCAACCATGTGAAAAAACTCTGCTAAAGGTATTATTTCAGTCGGCTGATGAATGAGGACTAACGTGAAGGGAGGAATTTAACACCACCCCTGCCAGCGTGAAATTTACATTCACAAAAAACCGACATCACTCCAGGTCATATACTGTAGCAATATCAATGTCAGACAAAATACTTTTCATTATCATCTCAAGAAATAGATACCTCACATATCTAAATTATAAATGTATGTGACATTTTATTGTCTATGTGAGACTGGGGAAAATATACATGATTATGTTGTAGTAAATCCTGTAACGTAATTTTGTGTTTGTACACCGTATTTTGGAGTTTAATTGTGAACAGTCTACATAAAATTATATACATAATGGAAACATCGGATTTGTTTAATTTTATTAATTACCTGGATGACCATATTCCAGTTTTTGATGTTTACAGGTATTTTTTATACATTGAATGTAAGGATTTGCTGAATACGGAAATTCTGATAACATATGTGTGTGTGATGAATAAGATCTCTATTGAGGTACACGTGTACTTATATAATGAACCACCGTGCTATAATGTTTTATATCAATATTCGGACTTTTTACTTGAAAGAATAGGCTACTGAATTACTACCTAACCACATTGTTTGCTAAGAAAAGATGTTCTCTAATTTATTGAGTATACGATGAAATTAGCGCTTTAACGACTAAAGTGTTTCATTTTATCATTTTAGTGTGATCATGTGACTAATATTGTTGGAATTTAAATTGTATAAAATATTTTTATTGAACTGGACTCTCTGATGAGTAATTGTATATAAATATGATATTAACACCTAAGTAATTGTATTATTTTTAGGAAATCAGCATCAAGCGTTCCAGTGTCACCCACATCGTCTGCACCACAATATTCGGAGCCTCAACGACAAACAAATCAACACCAATCATATGAAAATGACGATAAATACCAAACACTTCCGGATTACCGTGTAGGCAGTGGTTACCAAGCATATAGTAACGCTAATAATTCTGAAGGATTAAACTCACCATATGGAAATAATACAAGTGATCCTTACGATATGCGCCAATTCGAACAAACCCCACCCATTTCCGGTTACAGCACACTTCCGGCAAAAAGTGGAAATAGACAAAATAGTGAAAGTTTTAGACCCGTACAACAACAAGGTCAACAAAAATACCCGTTTAAATCTACGAGTGGAATTAAACTTCAAATGAAACCACAAGTCCAGAGGGCCCCACAGGAAGATTATCAACGCCCGTCATACAATGACGATGTTAATTATAGTCAGAGCCAGCCGATGTCTCCTATACAACAACATATGAATAATGATCCTTCATATCAAAGGCAGACATCGGTAGGTTCTAACCGTCCTGACACCAATAATGGTTATCCACAAAGTTATTACAAAAAGCCTACCCCATTTTCACCGACATACAGTAATAATCAGAATGATGCCTCAACACCACCCCGTCTTACTCGTCAAACAAGCCAAGGCAGTGTACATGATTCATCAATTTCTAATTACCAACCTGGAACATTTCTACCGAAATCAGACGATGCACCACCGCCGCCACCACCGCCGACTAATTATCAGCCCCAACCTGACTTGTACCGACAACCCTCGTATGAACAGTCTGCAGGAAGACCATCATACCCTAGACAAAATTCTCAACCAGGAGGTCCAGACTCAAGTCCATACGGTCAACCACAAAATAACTATAATCAATATCCGAATAGAAATCAAAACATGTATGTGGATACTTCGGATCAAGCTTCAAGACAATATGACAGACAAGGTTCAAGGCCATACGAACCGGAAGTTAGTGCTCCTAACTATCAGAGACAACCAAGTAATCCACAATATTACGAAGAACGAAATGAACCTTTGCAAAGGCAAACATCATTCGGTTCACATCAACAACAACCACCACAACAACAACAGCCTCCTATGGCTCCACAATATGGTGTTTATACACCAACACCTACTTACAACAGACAACCGTCCAGGGAGCAACAACAACAATTTACCAGACAATCGTCACGTGACCAAGCACCACCAAATCAATACAGTCGGCAGTCATCACGTGATCAGCACACAGAACCTCCTTCGTATAACCCTACATCGCCACCTGGAAATACAATAAATAGTTTTGATGACATTTTGTCTCCTTTCGAAAACTTTCAAAACTCTAATTATTGTGACAAATTATTTGCTCGAGATAATCGTGGTGTCGATGCTGATAGCGGAGTAATATCGGACTTGAACTCTGACACTCCGCGGTCAAACCAATCATCGAACTTTTCAAGTTACAGTCCACAGCAGTCGTATCCTGGAGGATACAATCCACGTGGGGAGGTACAACCGCAACCACAGAATCTGCTCCGTCCAGCTCCGCCTGCTCCTCCCCCTCCTGCCTTAACTCCGCCTCCTCCACCACCACCACCGCCGCCATCTAACTGGGCACCGACTCCTCAAAGAAAGCCAAGTGCTCTTCAGGTAAATTAAGTGAATCGTGGCTTCGTTATTGCTTAATTTTGAAGGCATGACAGTGATTATTTGTTGATGTAATATCATTGCTTACTATGTTGGATTCTATACTAGATAAGTAGTTGCATTCAATCCCGTTTATTGAAAGTTTACGATCAGCCACTTTGATACTAATAATATATATTACATTAGATCATTTTCGAAGTTCAGCATTCTTTGTTCATTTCATATTTCATACCTTTGAATAACAGACAACACGTCTTAAACGTTAAGCATACCTCTTATTCAACATCTTGACCAGGTCAACCGAGCAATCCGTCTATTATGTCTTCTGCATTACGCTGAACATTTGTCCAGTAGCTTAAACAATTCATCCGAGCTCATTGGTTATTTCAACCTTTTTAACAACTATACCACATCGTTTTGAACCTTTTAATTGCATTGTTGCGTACAGACCCTCATCAATTCACTTACCCATGTCATTTGACTAATCCTCGTGTGTTGTTTCTTTTCCTCACATTTAGTTTTCTTCAAAACTGCGTAGAATGCACCCTTTCTATTGCACAATCCCATTTGTTTTAATAGAACAATTTATTACATATCTAACTAATTTAGTGAGGAATTTGTTTGAACAGTATGGCATATTTGTTGCATGATCACAATCGGTTCTTTATGAACATTCTCTGAAGGAGCAAACTTAACAAAAGAGCCATTTATTCCTTATTGCAACTTTATGTTCGTTTTATTTGCGGCTTTATGACTAACATAGCGTGTGCAACCATGCCGAAGTCATTGCAGCATTTTTATGGGTAACTTGGTAGTTATTAGATGATGGAAATTGGTCCATTTATCAACAATCGGTTGACTGCATTTTCTAGTATTTTTGATATCAATGAATTGTCAACATTACAAGAAGAAGACTGTAGTGACAATGCATTGTATTTTTTAAAATTAAAATATAGTTGATTTTCTTTCTTACTTTAATCATAGAAATGATGTATTATTATTCACGGTTATCAATTACACATTAAACTAGTGGAATTAAGAACTCGTTATTGTTAGGTTCGCTAGAACTATCGCGTCTATTTTCATTTTCAGGATAAGAATCTTTTAAAATGTCTGCTTTCTAACATGATATGAAGTGTGTAAGTCATATAAGACTATACGTCTGTTTCACCGAGTTCTTCAATGTTCTGTACCTTTTCATTGAGCAACTTAGTATAATTGATTCATTCTAATACAACAATCTTCGTTTATTACCAGATGAGCACATTTATTTCATTATAAACATGATTTTTTAATTATTTTTATGGAACATTTTACCACTTCTTTTTACTGTTTTAAGAAGTAAAGGAATGCATGTAAGAAGTCTAGGAATTCCTATGATAACTTGACATTTGTTGTGCGCGGCCAGCATTTTTAGATTACACGGCGGTATTTATAAAAAAATGTTCAAGACTTTGACGTGTGTGACCTTACATGTTTATGTATGTTTAGGAGAGATCTGACGGAGGAGAGCCCCAGATGCCAGACAAGGTACTGAACACGATGCTAAAACATGGCGGTACACAGAAACCTTTCGCTTATGTACCTACTGGTACAGATCTGAAAGAGTTTAAGGAGAGAGCTCGCCAGTAAGTTTTCAAGAAAATGATTCTTTATAGCCAGACTTTACAAACGTTTGTTGTATTGGACCGGTGCAAATCAGTTGAAAGTTCGCTAATTCTCCATGTATAGCAAACCCAAAATAGAGCACAAATGTATTTGAAAATTAAAGCAAATGGGTGAACTTAAAATGCTTAATTTTATTTTGAATACGTTTATTTCTGGTTCTTTCTAGTCAATTAGCTAATTTTCGATCAATGACATAGACGTATTAGATCGTGCATAGTAAACATTTGTATTGAGAAAATGTATCTAGTCTATATGCACGTAGACTCAAATAGAAATAAAACAAAATATATTGATTGCGTCTGGATATGAGACGAATTTTATTGTTTTATGATTCGTTTGAACTTATGTTAGATATCATGAAATATTATCACTTCATGATATGGTTGACGTCACACAGCGTGAAAATAAGTGTTTGGATAAGGTGAAGTAAAGTCACCAATTGAAGTCAATTCCCTAAAAGTAAGATAATATTTGTACATAAATTATTTTTTTCTTTCGTCACAGGCGCCGCCAGCCTAGGTCAGTGATGCCACGTGGATATACAGGCCCCGCTATTGACCCAGACGAGGCAACCGCTGAAGCGCAACAAGCCCAGTCGGCCAAACCGAAACCAGGGGCCATGCCGACCCCTCAAAGTGGAGTTTATAAGCATGCGCAGTATAACTCGCCTTTAAAGATGTACTCAGGCGAGAATGCCAAAGACGCATTTAATGTTCAAAGTGGTGGAAATTATGATGTATCTGGTGTCAATAATGAGTGAGTATTATTACGTTTTCACTCAGTATGATCCCAAGAATTTTAACATTATTATTATTAATTATTGTTTCAGATAACCTATTGTCCCATCTCGACTGTGCAGAAATTGTTACATTAAAAACTCAGATCTTTATTCGTTTAAATCTTTCATAATTACAAGTTAGGTACTTAATTGTCATTTTTCAAAATATACGTATTTATTATGTAATGTCATGCGCATTTCCTGCTTAAAAAATGTATTGACAGATTTTGCTCTGAATCTAATCGACAAGATGATATGATTTGAGTAAATGTTGTATGTTAATAGTAAGATTGAAGAGCATATGTCGTCTATATTCTTTAGCAAAGAAATAGATACTGTCGAGGTCTGATTAAAAAAGGAAACACATTCATAGATGATAATACAATACAAAAACCTCCAAAACATATGGGGTTCCATTGTATCAAATAATAGTTCAATGTTATGTCTGAAAATACCATGCATTTCAGTTATTACCCAAATCGTCCTAAAACACCACCGCACTACATCACTCTTCCTAAGAAGACGATTCGGTAAAAAACGCATAAAATGAAATAGAGAATCTTTCTAATATTTAGAATGTGTGCATACAGACAAAATGAATAAAGGCATTGTATCATATACATAGACGATTGCGGAGTTATATCCGGAAATACTGTGCATTTCTATAGTTTACAAATTATGAAGTAGAACTAGGTAGACATATTTGCATATACACGAATTATGGCATTACCGGACGATTTCACGGTTTTAAAATAGATATGTACGCATGGATTTGCATGAAACAAACATATGTGTTGTCCGTTTGCAAAGTTTTTATAATTATATGTTGCCATGTTATGTAATGTTTTGGTAATTTATTATTACATCCCTTGCGACTCGTATCCACCAATTCTATCCACGCTTTATTGGTTTAAACAGGTGGTACAGACTGTTAATTCTTCATCATTAAATTGACTAATTTTTCAACACCTACCTTGGCACTTTTACTAGCAGTTTCAATTCACTTCATTAATATATTTCAAAATTAGACACATGAACTAAGTATCTTTGAAATTTGGACAATTTTCAGAAACGTTAGTATTATGAATATATACGTGCATGGTTAAATCAATTAATTAATATTAAATATTGTTTCTTGTGGCTAAAGTAAGATGGCGGTGTTTGCATGAAAACTGTATGTTCAGTATCCTTAGAACACATATATCATATACATATAGATCACTCATTAATGACGTGTTATCAGCTACATCGGGTATGGGAGAAGATACATTGAACTGTTTGTTTGAAAGCTCGGCGCATGACTTAGGATCATTAGAAATGTTGTGAAGGATGAACGGAATGTTTGCTTGTGTCTTTATTGTATGGGGTGGAAACGGTCATAGCATGTTGGTATGAAAACACTGTAAGAAAGTGAATACTTAGTGATGATCGATATCATATCAATAATTCATGTCAATTTGATATTTATCCTACATATAGATAAACTATATTATTATATTTGAGCGTATGTGTCTGTATATAGGATGAACAATTTCATGAGCGCGCCATAATTATGGTATTCGGTTGAACTATAATTGCATGTGAAACATTACAGCTACATGTAGTTATAAATATTAGATTTTGTGACTACCTAACAGTAGATCGATGTTGTTGTGATACTTTGTTTGGAAGGGAGTGCGTTCATACGCAATAAAATGTTGCCCCATATGTCATGTTACAAGTATGTTGTGTATAGAAAGCTTCGGACGTGTGGGATAAGAATGTTTTCATTGCAATTTATTTTTATAGATCATTTCTGTCAGACTAAAATTACCTAGTTAGTTTAATGTATACTAAATTATGATAAATGTTTAAAATCTTAAAAAGTAAAAATATAGGGAAGAGTATTTGTAAAATTAAACCAATACCAATTATCGTTAGTACATTTTCTTTCAATTTTTTTTTAATTTGAAATATAATTGCTTTTTACAGAACACCGGAACGAAGACCATCAGATATAAAGGATTCAGAGGTGTACAAAATGTGCCAAGCAGCGGACGCTAAAGGTAAGAATAGTCACGTGTCGGAGGTCTCAGAAAATGAGGCTAGCGCGCCGCGTGATGCAGAATCAGTTCGCAGCATTGGTAGCATACCACGTGACCAAACTCCAGAAATGCAAGGCAGAGTATTTTCGCCTCCCCCAGGAAGTTCCCGTGGCCAAGGTTTATCATTCAAGGTATTGCAATGGTTAACTGACACAGCTGATGATGACACCACTGAGAGTCCGGAAAGTAGGTCAAAGCACATGTAGCCAAAAAGCCGTATATATTTTACATATAGCCGTCTTAACTTAATTTCCATCTTCCAATACAATTTCTTAACATATAATATCCTTATCTTTATCAATATACATTCCTATCTGACTCACAGCATCTAACCGAAAGCTCAACTTTCCTAATCCGAATTCCGACATTTCTCTCCTGTGGCCTTTTACCGGTTTCCTGAAGTTATCGAAATATTAAACATTGAAAAGCACTTCATGAAGCAAACTGTCATGAAATGAGACAAGTGTAGCTCTGTTTCACTTCTTTCGGAGTCATCATTTTAACTTTTTAACCACGTTGTGAATTTATAACTTGTAATATGCGGTTATTCAGTCATGCAAACATAAACAGAATTAAGGCACAAATACAAAATTAATGTTAATATTAATTGATGACTTTCATTGAAAAATAAATCATTTGAACAAAGACTAAAATCTTGAATATTCTAAAATTCATGCTTAAAAGTAGCTTTCAGAAGAACTTGACGATCATAAGCTGGTAGATCGGCCATTTCCTTTACTTTTCTTTACCACATTTAGTAGCAGATTATATAACACATTTCACAATAATTAATAATCAGTTAGCAATTATCAGTAACATTCTTCTTAGTTCTTTTTAACACTTTCTCTTGGTGTTTGGGTATTTCTCTTTTCTTATCCACATTCTCTCTGGTGATTGGTAAATTTTTTTTTTACCTCTTGCATTGCAAGCACTGTCAGTAAAATGTATATGCAAGTAAGATAACTCTGTTTGATCCTACATTCACATTTTGCTCTACGTTGTTTATCTCCCCTTGCGATTCAAGATTTGCTGTTTTTTTGAATGTATAAACACCTTTTTGTGCTGTTTTTGACAATTTTATTATTAAGCTGCAAGTTAACTGTTATAGACATTAAAACAAGAAAATATATTCTTTGATAGTAATGTATCATTCAATTTATAAGATAATTATGTTTAGAATTGGCATTATTATTGTAAATATTTCCTCAAGATCTTGTGTAATGTATTTTCATCTCAATTTAAGTCTTTTAGATATTTAATCACAAATACATTTATTTTAAAATGGTGATTTTCTATAAACTGAACACTATTTATTCCAGAATTACATATATTTTGCTTTATTATTTTTTATTGTCATTAAATGTTGCAGCTATGTGTTTGCATCAGTTTGTTAAATGTTCAGACATTGCTATTGCGTTTGCATGATTAATAATTGCTTGATGTGAATCTTCAAGGTTATAAACCAAAGAAACCAAGAAATCCACTGTTACGTCACAATTCTGAAGATGACGAAATGAGATTTTCAGGGCTTCACACTAAAGCCGAAATTCCATCGAAAGCCTTCCGAATGCTTAATAAAATAGCTGGTACCGAGAATGATTCTCCTAATCAAGAGGGTGCTCGTGACGATAATGATGGTAAGATACACATACCTATCTACTCAGGATCCCCTCCATAAGCAAAGAAAATTCAACACTCGTGAGCTTTATACATATATTGCTCATTAAAAAACACACACAAACATGTTTAACATGTATACAAAATATTACTGTGATCCAGTTTGTTTTTTTTGCATCCGTTTCGAGTTCTATTAACCTTTTCATTAATTGTGTTTCTCCAGATGTTTGCTTTGAACCATTCCATTGTACTTATTTCGTTTTTGTTTGTTAATCATTATTCATGTTCTAAGAATACAATTAAGATCAACCGAAAACAAGGAATGGTGTGATTTAATTCATTTTATTTTATTTAATCATTTGTCGCAAACCACTTGGAAAATCATATTGGACCATTTTTTATAATACCATTTAAGCTTTTTACGTTTTGAAACCTGACTGCGGACCAATCCCGCATGACTCATGCATGAGATTGTGATGGGTTCTTTGTAACCCTGCATTCTGAGAGAGAGGTTGAACGTAGTCTGGGTGATTTAGTCATTCAAAGGCTTTTTTAAATTTAGTTCACATTGCGGACGTATAGTTTTTAAACCAACATTTGATTTATAGTGTTAGTGAATCCATTTCCAGATGAGCCTGAGCGAATAGGAAATTATGATGAAGCCTCGATCAGATACCGTGGTAACCACATCCCATCTCCTTCATTCAGACTCCTTCAGACGCTCGCTAAAGAGGATGAAGTCCGGAATAAGGCGGGATCTCGTGAGTTCTTTTCTTAGGACAAGTTTGACCTTTTTCGAAAATAGTATAACCAGTCACAAGCGATATCCCCATGGTGATAATTAAAGAAATAGTTGTGACAGCATGTAAACAACATGTCCGTATGTTTGGATTTGATTATCTGATAAGCGATGGCGATGATAGTTCATAATTATACAAGTTAGAAATGATGCCGCATTAGTCCAGCGTTTGATCGTCTATGCCTGTTGTTCTGTAAATTTTGAATATTTAATCCTTATTTGCCTGGCGCTCTTTTTTGCTATATTGTTGTAAAGCTAGGCGATGTCACTTGATGTGTTTCTAGTATCAGTGGTAAAAAGTCTGTAGGGATTTGTTTGGCCTTCGGATATTTTTGAACTGATTTGATACAAGCAAAGAGTGACACAGTCCATGTTCTATCCATACTGATTTAACTTGGGACAGTCAAGTCTATGAATATTGACATTTTAAATACATTGGAGACTTCAAAATCGTAATAATAATCGTAATATCGGGAAATTAGTGAACACTGGCATTAGTTTGAGGGCCGCAGTAACAATGTTATCAGCATTAAGTATAATAGCTTGTTAATTACGATGAAAGTATTGAAGATAGAGAGAGAGAAGTAGGAGGGAGAGAAAGTTTTATCGCATGTAAATAATCTACTTTGACAGACTGTGTATTGTTCTTAGGTCCACTGAGATTAATTTTCTTGACAGTGAAATTTTCTATAACTGTTAATCTTTTCTGTTTGAATCGTTTATTGGGCTTGATTCATGATGTAAACGCCACGATTCGCGCCCCACATACTGTTATCATTGACAGCTAGGCATGGGTGATAAATGCATGTTTAACATAAACGAGTCCAAATGACATTCGTTATGCAAATCCGAGAAAAGATCATGCTCCTCGGCAAATTAACATTATATCAATTTCATCAGAGGGAGAGAAACGATGCGCTGTTTACCTCATCGTTCTGTCTGGAGACGTGCATGCCTGTTACGCCTGTTTTTTATTTTTATTTTATTGTTTCGTTAAATAAAACCTTAATTACACCGTATTTCGTTATGTCATTTTAAACCGATTTAAGTGTCCAGTTTCGTTTATATTAATTGATGACACGCCTATGAGTTGTACGATAGTGTTGATAACTTGTCGCCCGCTGGACCAGTCGATTGTGAGTTCGAAATTTAAACGAGTATATCCTTTCATAGGACACCTGGTTAGGTAATTGTAAGAGGCTGTTCATCCTGAACGATGTTCAGTTATTCATAATTGAGGACGAATTTATCTGGAAATTATTCTTTTTATTAAATGTGTCAGTTAACTTCTGTGATGTGCTCTACTGAATATGAAGATGGTGTAGCGAATAACTAGAAAGCATTATCCTAAACGGGCATTGTTATATTCAATGTTTAGATCAGTGCAATTCGTATTAACTCTGTTCTAATGTATACACATTCATATACATAAGATTCACCTTTATATGAATCCCCATAATGAATATTTTGGCGTACAGCATAATTCCCAGTCAGTATTCAGATCCTGGCTATAACATTTTGGATATGTTTGCAACATCACCAAATACCTTATGTTTAAGGTATGGATGAAATAACAACATTTCTTTCAATCATGATACCTTAGCACGAACCACATCCATCTTCATTATGTGTGCAAAACCATTTTAATGTTCAAATTGTTATTATTGTTTTTATTTTATTAACAGATATAGTCAAACCTGTATGAATCAACTTTCGTTTACCTGAAATGTATACACATGTTCACAAATGTCTTAGTTGTTGTTTTTTATAAAAGCACATTTTGTGATCAGTATATATTTCAGTTTAAACATGAAACAACAGACTTAATTTTATTGGTTCGTTGAAAATGGACATGAAGTACTAACGGGATTATTGCAATAAGATTTAATAATATTTTTGGAATTCCAACATTTCGTTTCACAAAAATATCATATTATTTAGATTGCAAGTAAATATAGCATTTCTCCTTTGTAAGCAGGAAGTGACATGATATCCGTTTCAAAAACGAAAAGTTTATGAAAACATTAATGACTCTGCTATGAGGTCTTTTTTAAAAAATGATATGCGGTACAGGTGTATTAAAAATTAGTGTACAGGTTCGACTATACATGTATAATATACTTAACTATATATCCTACCATTACCTTATTGAACCATTGTTTACCCTCCCTCTGTTCAGCATCCGCTCGTACAAACACTGATGATGATGATGACGGTCTACCTGACAAACTAAGTGATGAAGATATGATTGACAGGAGATATAAAGGTGGAAATATACCATCTAGGTCATTCAAAGCCCTGCAGATGTTTATGGACGATGATAAACATTGTAAGTCTGCAATTGCTTTAATTTGAAAAAATAACTGGTTTGCAGGCGCAGCAATTACATTGTAGTTCACTTGTTTAGTAAATGGATTAACTTAGATACAAATTATAATAACTGCTATGAGTTTTAAATAATATACAATATTCTTGTTTTGAATACTGTTGTTGTTTATAAATATATACATAAATAAAGTAAATTATGTATGAAGTCGATGTTCTTGAACTGAATTTATGTTTGAAATATCAGTGCTAAAATTTTAGATGTGTACCTTTCGTACGAACATATTTTGTTGACAAGCGATAATATACCTAATTGAAATTCAAGTATGCTTCTCTGACATTTGGAACAAATCCATGATTTAGAATTTATGATATCATTATTAATAGGAAATGATGATATTGTTAATGCTATCTTGAGTTCATTGCGTAAATAAACTTGATATTAATGGGAACAAAAACGACCCTTTTGTTACTAGGGTCATACGTCGAACTAAACGTCTCCGTTGATATTAATGTGTATGATAATAGTTTACACCTTCCGTTTAAATGTATGATGTACTGCATGCTCCGAGAAAACAGCATGACTTTTAAAAGACATTTGAAATAAGTGAAATGGTGCCTAATTATATGTACTTTGTGTGACATCGTTGGGTAATGTAAATGTAACCACCATGTTTGAATTATTTGCTGCCTTAAAATATTATGATTTGAGACAGTCGTATCATCACATGAACAGCAGATTTAAATAAACTACAGGAATAATCTACAAATTATTCAAAACCCCATGCTGCATTCCAAGATGGATCTGTTAATGACTATGTCTGATTCAGTTTAGTAAACATTCAAATTTCAGAACATAGTTCACCTCCCATTCTTGTTAAGCAAAGTTTTGTATGTGTAATTCATTTCAGATTGTAAAAAGAACAATATTTACTTACACAATATTTTGATAATTTGATTCTCTTTCTAATCGAAACAGCACAAGCCACAGAAGGAGGTGGAGATGGTCCAAAGATTAAGGTAATCAGCCGAGCGAAATCTCCAAAGGTTGCTCCAAAGCCAGGTGCAAGAGGTGTAAACAGCCCTATTCCAAACATCCCCCAGGATGCACCGGCAACTGAATTCTAAAGGCACCAATGTTCGAATACTGACGTTTGTGTGAGATTTTGATGTAAAATAAACAAGAAAAAATAATTATAACATAATACTATATGTAGTTACAAATAGTTAAACGTGCATGTATATATAATTTACTTGCTGTATTATGGAAAAAACTGTTCATGTAAGTTATGCTAGATTAGGTGCTTGCGACTGTCTGTAATAGATGCGTTTTGTCTTCATAAACATACTTTGTTAATATATGATGGTTGTAATACGTTTTTACGTATACCATTATTGTTATTACAGTATAGTGTTTATGACATGAGTGGGTAAATTATGAATGCGGAATTGTGTGGATTTTAAAAATGTACAAAAGTAGCTGCGCGATTCTTTAGTTAGTGATTGGTATTTTCGAATTGTACTCGTAAATGTTCGTTTGAGCGCAAGATATGTTAGTTTTATTTCGTTGTTTAAAGAATGAAATAAAGTGCTGTAAGGTATATTTTTGGAGTGAATTAGTGTTAGAGAAATACATAGAGCGATTGGAAGGTTGTATTTATAGCAAGGAGTATAAATAGGCAAGTTGCCTGAATATGTGATAGAAATTTGTATAAAATGTTTGTTAGTGCTTTTGATTATTTAATCATTGAATGTTTTATATAACCGTTTTTATCATTTTGAAATATTTAAATTATAGATACATGTATTACGTGCAATAATATCATTATATAAACTGAACAAAATGTTCCGTTTTTTACACATACATAATAATATGAATTTGCTCCGATTATGTACTTTTCAAAATTCTCATTTTTTGGTATCACATCGATTCACTTGTTATATTTTCCGAATAAGCACATTATTTAAATGTTTCATTTAGCGTGTAATCTTATTACCCTGAGTGCTATGCTTTTATGGTCATAAATTTATCAATATTTTTTTTCTTTTTTTGCCATTTCATTTTTTATTGTGTGAATTCCATTTATCTATCTTTTTTCAAATATCGATGTTATGTATTAAAATAAAAACAAAAAAGTTTTTGATTTATGATAACGATGTCTTTATTTAGAAATTCGGTGTAATATAGCTATCTTTTTTTGCTAATTCTAAGTTATGGTTTGTATTATTAATATATAGCGTTCAACATTTAATTTACTTGTTGCCAATTAGTGAACAACTTAGATTTTCATAATAAATTATTGTTTGTAAAATTTAATATTTAACCATTTTTTTTTCGTCCTGTATTCCATCATCTGTTAAGCCATTGTACGTAATTAGAATACAATGCGAGTTTTAGTTTATAAATAAACCAGAGCATTCTCATTTATTTAAATGCCACGGGCTGATAGATGTAAAATAATGAAACGCAAAAAGAATAGGTCATTTTTTGAAAACAGACTTTGCAAAGAAAGTGAGCATATGTTGTGAAAAAAATACTGTGCTAGATGCATTACAAATGAGTCGGTACAAGTATTAAGGGTCAGAATTAGCAAAGATGTATCCATTCATCTAAAATCACAATAAATGGTCAATTTTGTTGATATCAAATATTTATTCTAATAGTTTTTCAGTGCCCTAGAACGTAAATTATCAATTGTTTACTTATATTCGATACTCGTTACCTCGGAAGAGTCAGTCTCGATGTAGTATGGGTATTGCATTCAAGTGATTACTTGCATAGAACGTCTGATGCTTCCTAAGGGTACACGTTCATAAGACCATTCACTTACCATTTCACATTTTTTGAAATCCATTATGTTTCCAGCTAACGAGTATCAAAAATGTTTAGTTCCATGTATACGCTTTCATTGTGTATGTAAATAATATAGGATTAAATTTTTATTTATTTCTGCCTTGTAAAATTCATGACTATGGGATGTTCGGCCACGAAGCTCACTTGAAGTGTTATTAAAGTGTCTTTCTCTAAACCCCTTTGTTTTCTTTTGCTTTCTATATTCATCGTTGTGATGAAATGTGCTGAGATTGATGGGATTTATGAATCGCATTTGCGCATTTTTTCGCCATTTCAATCAAACATAGTGTGATTTTATACCATTCATATTTTATCTTTATTCCCATGGTTATCGTGTATCACAAAACAGGACAGTTCTGTTTACTTATATATCGAGTTGAAGCATTTATTGTCCCCCCCCCCCCTTAAATGAAAAAAAAACAACAGATCTTGTATGTTATTTTATTGATTTATTATTAATTATGATTGTATATTTATTCCGACGTCTTCAATGGTAGTCAACTGTCATGTTTGCTTTGTAAAATTGATTCTTCAAAAGCTTGGGTCTCAATACATGAAGCTTCTTTGATTCTTCGATTTATTTTGCAATTATTAGCATCTGTCACTTCTATTCGTGGAAAGCAAGACAACTTGGTGTGAATTTTGCATATTGGTATATGTATTGACATCATCATTACATTGTCTGGTGCTTACCACAATTAACATAAGTCAGGTTCTATATTAAGACATTACCAAAAAAAACCCCACACTCCTTGATATTCCCGAAACACTCGTCTCTAATGCTGTGACAATAATGTCATTCCACATCATAGTAGTTGTACAGATATAAACTTAATACTTTATTTCTATTTAACCAAGCACAGACATATAGACTATTGGAATTTCTTGAACTTACTCTACGATTGCCTTATATCATTGACAACTGTCAAACGATACCGCCTACCTTTCGTTGGAAGGCGGAAACAAGTTATCAGACGTTGGCATAGTAATTATACCATTGGTGGACTCTGTATAAACGTAATCTTGTGTTGACGCGTAGTTTATGGCATTGTGTATCTTTGCACAGAGGATTTTAACAAACCCGTTTCTTGTTTATATATAACAAAGAACGACCGATTTCATTTTAATGCAATATAGACACACAAGACATGTTTAACACACACAAAAAAACACATGAATCACTAAATTGAATAAAAAAATGAAAATGAAATTTAGAATATTTGTGTTTAAACTTATTGTACGATGAATGCTTTTCGCATGTGCCTATTTTCTAGAAATTTCATTGTACAATACACAAACAAATTACATCTCACACTCATTACACGTGTTTGTTGTTTGAAGTTAACTTCGTACAATTCTTTCGAAAATGCAATTATGCTTTTGAGCCGATTTCTCACACAATTAAAAAACGAGATACTTTTATTTGGTGACATTATTATTGTATTAACAGCCTCGGGACGTAGTAAGAACCACAAAATAGAAATTTTGGCTTGTACTATTTACAAAGCGAGTTTAGACTGTTTTGAACATTCCAAGTTATTTAAGATCCTGATTCATTCAGAATAATCGATTGTAGGTATAAGTTAATGCATTGGGAACAAAGAAAAACATTGCGTTTTTATTTCACAATATTTCACAATATCTGCTTAACAAACGAATAGCTGTCATTTTGAGTGTAAGTTTGCGTGTATCTGAGAGAGTTCTGGTTTCTATGTGACGTTGATGGTTGAGATTTTGCCAATAACTCTATCGATTGTACCTTGTTAGTGTGAATTAAGCCAGAATAAGTGTACCATTACAGTTGTATAGATGACAAGTTTCAAGACGAAATGATAACTTTGAATTTATCAAAGGAATTAAGATGTAGTCATTAAAGACTCTCAGATATATACGGCATTGATCGCTCTTCACCCTTAAATTGTTAATAGTAATGCATTGGATTAGTATTTTGAAGGCTTTTTTCTGACATTAGCGTTTAATTGGCATTAAACGAATGGTAACTAGCTGTAAAGAGCGGTGTAATGACAATTAAGCCAAATAACGAAGAATAATTTATATTTTCTGATTATAGTGGCTCTCAAAGACACAGGGCACGTAATCGGTTTTTATGAAGAATTTATTAATGAATATACCAATATATTGATAATATCGTTGTTTTCAAGTACAACATGACAATAAATCAAGAGATATCAAATTCACTTAATATTTACCTACAATCATATTCTTGTTTTTATAGTTGCGCAATTTTAACTGCTATAAGGCAATGCGCATGCGTAAATTCGCACATCTTTGCCCCAGGTACCCCTGGTAGCGTCATACAACGGTAGATATCCTAAGACATACGTGGTCTGATTTCATGAGCGAAACTGATGAAAATAATCCATTCTAGACTAGGAAATCTGTTATCCAGTGATAAACAACCTGGTATCCTATGGAAGGCAGTCTGGAACCCTGGTGTAAATAGTCTAAAACCGTGAATGAAATGGACTGAAAAGGTACCATACTCTGGTGGTAGTACGTGTAGTATCCTGTGAGTACGCAGTTTGATAATCTGTCGGGGTAAGCAGTCTTGTATCCTGGGAGAGACAGTCTAGAACTATGAGGCATACAGTCATTTTTTAAGTTGAATTATCATTTCGTTAATAATTAACTCAGACATTTGTGTTAAGTGTTAATTTACTCCCGTAAAATCTTAATAAGTCGATGATTTACTTCAAATGTTATTGAGAAGTGTTCATGGCACATAATTATATTTGTCTAAAGTACAAACACATACACAAGACATACAAGTGTCGGTCAGTGGAACATGAAAACTAACAGTAGTTGCAAGTTTAAAGTAACGTGTAAGAAATTATTAATCCATCTTCAGGTTGTGACCACTTTTGTTTTCAAATATGCGTTATTGTATCAAATGATAAAACTGTAGTTTATCTTGATGTAATAATTCCATGTTAAAGTTAACGTCAGTCTTGAATGTCACTTATAGACAAAGTACAGCAACACTTGTTGTAATTTTTTCAGTCTAGCTATAATGTGATAGGAAGTGTAACTCGCCAGCAAACAGGATACCAGTGTATCTCGCCAGTGAGCAGGATACCAGTGTATCTAGCCAGCAATCAGGATACCAGTGTATCTAGCCAGCGGCCAGGGTACCAGTGTATCTAGCCAGCGGACAGGGTACCAGTGTATCTAGCCAGCGAGCAGGGTACCAGTGTATCTAGCCAGTGACCAGGGTACCAGTGTATCTAGCCAGCGAGCAGGGTACCAGTGTATCTAGCCAGGGAGGAGGGTACCAGTGTATCTAGCCAGCCATCAGGATACCAGTGTATCTAGCCAGTGACCAGGGTACCAGTGTATCTAGCCAGCGAGCAGGGTACCAGTGTATCTAGCCAGGGAGCAGGGTACCAGTGTATCTAGCCAGCCATCAGGATACCAGTGTATCTAGCCAGCGAGCAGGGTACCAGTATAGCCAGACAGAATGGTACCAGGGTATCTAGTCGTCTGGGGGAGTGGTACCAGGGTACATACCAATAGGTCCAAGCCAGTGGACTACACACTACATCACGGTTTAACATAAAAACTATGTAATAGTTTTATAAGAACGCTTGGAAATGAAATGTTGTTGACCTTGACAAATTAAATTACATAAACGTTAATGATATATACACCCTGGTGTAACCTATACATCCGTCGTTTACGCTTATAACTGAGTGGAAATATAGAACTTTGTAGAAAATAGTAAACATGGTTTATGATAGAAAACAGCTGGATGACAATGATGTGGGTGACTTTGTGGCCAACATGTGCGTAATGTCATACATCAGATAAGACAATGGTCATGCATTTGACCTGATTATTTTCTGAGATTAGTTCTGGTGGAATAATAATATAAGATTGTTAGATAGGCGAACTTATAAATGTATTTGATATCGATTGTTGCTTGTTCTGAATGGTTGATGGCATGACAGAGAATAGTTATATTACATGTTTTAATCAGATTGATTTTGTATTTTTGAATTCTTTTGAAATAGTCATGACCATGAAGGGGTGTACGCAGCTATCCCTTTGAGTGAAATAATTATTCCATATCAGGTATAACATACATCAAGTACTTCAATGGAACTAGATGTTTTACAAGTGCATCTGACTGATCAGATTGACAGAAGATTAAGAATGAGCAATGCAGATAAGATCTCTAAACGGTACAAGGTCCACATAGACCCTTTTTGAAGAAATAATGTGAAGAACCTTTTATTGGCTTAGGTTGATACTTATACAAATAGAAAATGAAAAAAATGTGAAATGAAAGTTTGTCATAAATATATGAATGAACGTTTTGAAATATCTGCCACAGCTTGGTTGTATGTTGTAATGATGTAAATTTTGTGAACTGTCAACATGAAAGTACATTTTAAAGTACTAGTAATACAAAATTGATTCAGCTTACATTGTCTATACTTAAGCTTGGAGCATGTCATCAAGAAAGCATGTACATTGTAAGCTTATGATTAATAACATGTCTTCCTATATTGAGTTTTCCACATATCATACACAACACTATCTTTTATTTTGTTACATGGACCGATATTTTCTTGCTAACTATAATAAATAATGTCCTGCTTGAATCAATGTAAACGACCTCATTTGCTGTCTTGTGGGAATCGAGATAACTCCGTGATTAAAGCCAAACTTCGTTTCTCTTATAATACTCAAAGTCTATAATTCGCTGTTTTCTATCCGCTCCTAGTCGATATCTGATTGTGAGCGCCATACACCAAAACATCATACAACCTTATCACACACATCTACATCACAAAGCCATTCCATAATATACGTGTGTGATTTTAAGTGTGTCTATGACAAATCACTGCAAATCAGTTATTTTCCTTGACTGTGGTACTTAATCAAGACTTGGTGTATTGACTTAACCAGGAACGAATAGCTCATATCGGCGGGATGATTTTTACAATCCCAATACCAGAAGTCAAACAAGAATGGACTGCTAAGATGATGTTTATATAAACAATCTGGGCAAAGTATGAATCATTTGATTTACCGGTAAATGTAATCATTATACAGTCAAGCTGGCTGTAGACGATTTTTAACATGGAAGGGTGCCCACTGAAGAATCTATTACTGTAAGTTAACTTCTAATTTCAGAGTCTGAACACAATAAATTCCCATCGACAGAAGCGTGGGTTCAGGGACAACCCCCGATACCAAATGCAATTTAGTAGTATTTACTCAATATGAGCAATAGACTTTTGTCACTTGTCCATATTCTTTATCGAGCACTTTACAAGCTCCAATCAGATCATGTACCCAAAAGTCAGACACGTCACACATGGGTGAATGTTTTCCGGAATATGCCCGTTTATTCGCAGGTATACCGAAGTTAAGATGTCCGGTTTTTCGAAATTTTCAACTTTCACCCATGCTGAGATATACCAAGATACAATACAAGTAAAAATTCACAATTGTTTCTAAATGCGCAGAGACGTGTAGCCATTGTGAAATATAACGTACAACATAGACTGAACAGCAGATGAATTATTTGTTAAAGACGTTATAGATGAAGTTATGTCTGTTCAAATATGCCATAATAAACCCAAACAAAACATGACAAGAAGTTTTATCTTAGTTTAATATATTAAATGTGGCATTTATTATAAGATCGGGATTTGTAAATTTAATCATTGGTTAAAATGTACCCATGTATAGGTAATGGTAACTGTATTTTATTGTCTCATTATAGCTCCGCGGTAATGTGCACACGTTTCTTATTAAACACTACTAATTGGTAATTCTAAAATGACTATAAATATTGTAAATTATTTTAACATATATCACGAACATAATTTTATTAATAAAAATTAGATTTAATAATTTCACTCCTACGAAGCTGGATATTACATGTTCTTATATATGCACTCATCCTTCGAGGACAATAAATAACAAACTAAAAATGAAAAAAAAACTACTGCTTTCATTTTATTTTCGCTGTGCCCTCTTAGTAATAAGATATAATATTCAACCTCCTACATTCAATTATGTAGTGAAATGAATCGTACAGAGCGTTGAACAAATTTGGACAAGTTTTACGGGAATGGAAACATTTAGAAAATCATCCACTATCGATGACGCAAATATGTGGTAGTTCGTGATACTAGTGGGTTTATTGAAAGCAATGAAGGTTCTGGACTGATGCATAAAATATCAGTGTAAATTTGCAGTTAGATTAGTACAATCAAAAATTGCATATAGAGTTAACGTTCCCTTTTTAAATTACACGCAAGCAGTCCGACACATACTGCGTGAACTCTATTCCATGGCGCTAATCATTTCAATGTTCTTAATTTCGATGGTAAGGAAACTATAAAAGATTATGTACAACGACAGCACAAAGCCGCACCACAGTATAGACGCATGGATTAATGAAGAGAACACAACAACAAGAGGGCCATGATGGTCTTATATCGCTCACCAGAAAAAGGATCCTGAGGGAAAACATCATCAGCCTATGTAAAATCAAGTGACCCGGAGGTGGGGCCAACTTTTACCCCAGGGCCTAAAGTGTAAATATCTAAGCTTTAGGCCTTGTAATTTCTGACAAGACGTTTTTTTGTATTTTTTCTATGCAAGCATATATAAAATAGAGTAAACTCCGGGGCGGTACCAATTTTGACACCAATGCAATAATTTGAACAAACTTGTTAGAGGTCCACTAGACAATACTACATACCAAACATCTAAATAGATATCAAGGTCATGTGGTTTCGGACAGGAATATCTTTTTAATTAACCTATATAAGCCGATATAAAATCAAGTGACCCCTGGGGCTGGGCCAATTTTGACCCTAGGGCAATAATATAACCAAACTTGGTAGAGGTCCACTGGAAAATTCTACGCACCAAATATCTAAGCTCTATGTATTGTGGTTTCTGACAAGAAGATTTTTAAAATTTTCCTACGTTATTACGAGAGCTACAATATGTTTTCCATTGGTTTTCTATAGATAATTTTAACCCCATAAGAGTATTTTATTAACCCTACAAGAGATAATTTAACCCCACAACGGTGATTTGTACGTACTGTAACCCTATAATGTCGATTTGTACTAACCCTAACCCCACGACCTACCTCTCGCAAGTACGGACGCACGCATGCACGCACGGACGAAGGACAACAAGCGATCACAATAGATTTCATAGTGCTCATGGTGAGCTACCAAGAGAAGAAATCTGTATGACGGTCCTAAATGAAAATTGCAGTTAGTATAGGTCTTTGATATAAATCAACAAAATTGAAGGGCATTTGAAAAACTCTATATATAGCGTTTTTCAAATGCCCTTCAATTTTGTTGATTTATATCAAAGACCTATATATATGTGGCAAAGATGAACGTGTATGTTGTACCATATTGTTTATTGGTCTTACCACCCAATTATACATGTCTTGTTTATTTCATTATTGCCGCAAAGATTAAGCTGAAGATTTAATGACAGGTTAACATAATGCAAGATGACTATAACTCAACTGTCTCGTGGAATTACTTCATCGCTAATTGTCTGCTTTAGCAAATGGCGTCTTAAAATCTCTAAATTAGTGACCTCTTAGTTTCACAAGTCATTTATTTTACAAAATTTTGTCTTTTTTATGCTGAAGAAAATCCCCAAATAGCTTTAGAACCAAAATTGCCAAACTCTCCTTTTATGGCAAACAGTGATACCATAAATCAGACAAACACGTGTTTAGTAAAATTACAAAATCAATACTGACGTTATAGGAGGGTTGTTTCGGCAATAACTGATGTATGAATACCAGAAATATCGCCGTTACTGGAAGAGGTATTTATAAAGCATTGATCAAGTATAAAATATGTTCCCTAATGTTGCAGCTTGCCATTAAACGAGACAAGATTTCAAGAAAATTACCCCTTCAATTCCCATAAACGCGGCGTGCTATCCGCACGGCACCGGAAAATATCATGATATTGGTACCATTGGATGCCATATTCCAGGAAATATTTTGACAATAAAATATGCAATCATGTATACTTAATCGTAATGGTATATCTGCTTTAAGCAATTTTATTTGATTGTAGGAGATTTTCTGCAGTTTAAGTATTGTTCTTGAATCCATGTATGCAAGTATTATGTCTAATCTTGCTATGCGCGTAAAATGTGCGCAATGAAATATTAATGACTTTCAGAAGAAATGTTTCTAGATAAGAAAATCTTCAATCAAGCTTCTCTACTATAAATTACGTCTGTAGGCCTACTGCTTATGCGAAGTCGATACGCATTAAATATAAAGTTTGGCAAGTTTTCTCAGCTTATGTAAATTCTAAATTACCTGCAATTTATTATACAGATTAACAAATCGCTCATTTTAGGAAATGCGGCCCCAATGCTTTATACTTTAGCCGTATTCAAACTTTGTTAACGACACTTGTTTGTTATTTAATGAGTTTAACGCCTTTTCAATTTTTTTTCAGTTATATTCGGCGAAACGACATTTACGTTTCTTGATTAAAGTTAAATGTACTTAGCACGGGCAATTTTGTTTCAGGTATATTGTTCCACTTATTGGTGGTTTACACAGTAACCCCGATGATTATGCATGGGGCCGTGTGGTCTGGATACCGTTTTTTAAATTATCTCGACGCTTTCAATGTGCCATTACCTTTCGGTTAAGTGAAGAGTTAAGCTCAAGTAACAAAAGGTATGTTTTCTTTTATTTTTTTTTATCTCATTACAGAATGTACATTTACATTGTTACTCTGGTTAAATTTGATAATCAAATCGTACAGTCGAAAAAATTAGGCTGTTGTTGAAGGGAGGTTGTAACTCAAGAGAGAAAGGGAAACATACATTATATAGATGACGAAAGGAGTTTTAGAAAAAGAACTACGTACAAATAACCTTATCTTCCATAAAATACTAACTTCCCCAAAACCTACCATCTCAAAAGCCAACATATCTAATAGAAAACATACATATGCTATGAGACAAAACACTGTCCATTCAACTGCAGCAAATGTACAGTGTAAGCTGGTTTGTCAGATAACAAGAAACACCTACAATGTACATGTAGTATCACAATATGTTTTTCTCATGTTTTGATTCAAGATTAGTTAACAATCCAAAATATAGTGCGCGTTGAACACACGAAATAACGTACGAAATTATTTGAAAAACGTGTAAAAACGGCAATTTATTCATTTAAATCATCATTTGCTACTTATTGATACCACTTACATTTTTATATTTAAATGAGTTGAGAATTGTTTTAGGGTATATCAAAAGATTTCCGAAAATAGTTCCGAGATATGACTTTACAACGATTGAGGATTCATTGTATAGCATCATAGACATTGTGCATTCGGTTTTGTTCGGTTTTCTTCGTGTTTTTTTTCGTGTAGTTGTGATGTGTCTGTACGTACGTCCGTCCGTCCGAATTAGAATCAATCCCCGCAAAAATGTGTCTTCGATGGCGACATAGAAGTCTAAGTGACATTTCATTGCATAATTTGTATTATCATAATATGTAGGAATTCTTTTCTTCTTTGATAATGAGCGTATGCAAGAAAGTTATGTCCTTCTGTATATATAATTACACGTTGAACTGTCCGCAACATATCGCGAGCATTTCTCCCCTCTCTGTCTTTGGTTTGTGATTTAAAAAAACGCAAACTCATCGACTGTGAAATGAACAATTAACCCTATTGGCATTGTTTTCCCGTGAAACAAAACTTCCCTATTCTGATTATTGGGGCTAAGAAGGAAATTGATTCCTGAACCGGGGAGAAACTTACGATAAAGGGTACAAAGAAAGCTGAGAAAGTGAATTATTTCTTTTTATTGCCCAATAGATATTTAATATCACAGCTCAAAGAACAAATTGGTTCGCCTGTGTATAAGATGTCCTGAAATAATCGGGTTTCAACAAAACACGTTCTTTACTTCACAAGCATTTAGACCTCTTTGTTGCCATCCTTTGAGATCAGCCAAATATATTGACTAATGAACACTAAATGGTACTACATTAAATACATCGCACCGAAAGTCTCCATTACGATGTGTGTCACGTGTTTATATAAAATGTTTGATAAGAGTACTATTATCTAAGCGTGCATGGTAAGGCCGGTAAGATACCCTGATTGTGTTGTGTCACGGTATTTTAAGTAACATTTACCAATTTTACGATCACGGTATGAAAATAGCTAAAATTAGGAATCCAATTTGGATACCGAAGTAGTAAATCTTTATTTGGAAAAAATCGTAATTATTACTTCGTGTATACATTTAGTAAGAATCAGATCAGTAATGACGTCAGCAGAGGGTTCTTAATCGGTTATTTATTACGTAACAAGACCAAAGTAGCGACGCTGTTGAAAGACACGTGCTCTGAAGTATCAATCGAGCCCAAACCGTGCTTTTTCTAATTGAACTTGTCCTTTAACTAGACAAGATTTTGAGTAAATTATCCTTCCTTTGGTTATATATTTTACAAAGAAACTAATAAGTGATCGTTCATGTTCATAAATTAGATATTTAATTACTAGTAATATCGGGATGTTTTGTTCCGTATTCAAATGGCTCAATACCAGTCTTAACATTAGTTTTAAGGCAATCGCGTGAGAGATTTCCATATCAGAAATGTTATTAATTCTATCATCATGCTTGTATAATTACTATTTGATATTTTTTCATAATGTAAGTAGTCTATTTAGGGAGAATGTCTGCCTGACTTATCTAGTACTGCCTGCCCTATCCTTCCATTTTCATTAATTCTACTTTTTCAGATTCCGTGTCGCATTCTTCCTCTTCTACTACCTTATTTGGCTGTAGTATACAATCTTAGTTTATTCCCATGTGACCTGTGCCTGGAAATTCTTCTTTTGTGCACATGTCATTCATTTTGCTGGCATTGCAACATATATAAAATTAATTGTATTTTAGCTTCAACTGAATCTAGTCAATTCATCATCCACATCGTGTTTTTTCACAGTTGATGTATCGACCTTTGTTTGTTTTTTGTTTAAATAAAAGCAGTAATAAAGCTACATGTACATATGTGAATTATATGTTGTATACATTCATTATTGAGAATTTTGGCTAATATGGTATAACAATACATCATATTTTGATGCAGTAATATTACAAATGTGCGCATTACCTTTTAATACTTTATGCGCTAGGAAATGTCTTTTCTTGAAATGAAACATCTAAGTTTAGTTAAAATAATAGTAATATTTTACTTGATGTGAAATATAAATTTCCATGAAAACTCAATATATCCCGGTATTTTTATACTATCTAAAATCTAAATTGGCAACGAAACTGAACTGTGTGCAATTTCAAATGCGCTCTGTTTCCAAAACAGTGCGTTTCCAATTTAGCTATGCCTTTTTACTTTTGCTCGTTACAATAGCATCATATATTTTCCAAATAGCAAATGTCATCTTCGCAATTATGTCGATGAGGGAAAATGCTTTCGTAAGCACAGTATAAAAATCAATTATGATTTCCTGTTGTACATTTTACATAAAATCAAATTGTAGTATTTTTAGAAAACTATAAAACTTATCCAATTTTATTATCTAAATGCATGTACATTTTGTATTACATTTTTTGGCCGGTAAATTCTGGTACTTTAAAGTATTGCCTTTTACCCATCTAAAGGTCAGTTCATGATCATCACGACCCGTGTTACGTTAAGAATATCGACCTGTTCATGAGGTTCGCGTGTACATTGAGAGCGCAGTTTCGAGAATTCCGTGTTCAGGTCCCGAGGATACAAAACTTGAGAACGGTCTCCAAGCTCAAAGCTCAGTTTCGTTCTCAAAGTATTACGGTTGAACAGATAGAGCTGATTAATGTTTGAATACATATTCAGATCAATTATGGTGTCAGACCAATGAATCAATAATATCATTATTGTCTGATCACAATTAACTTAAAACCATTGAAAGACAAAATGTGAGATTCGAGCTCGGAGTCCGATCTCAAGTTTTATAACCTCGGGGCCTGGTCTTCTCTGTACAGATCGGATGATGTACGAAGTTGATCTCTGACTGATACACCGTTATACAGTCCAGTTGTTGGATGGCATTGTAGTTACCAATATGGTCGATTGCGATTCAGAAGATATTTTGTTACTGGCTCTGGCCATGCACGGTGACAACATGACATCATCCGACGTTATAAACAGGTTCATTTGAAGATTTGTTCCTGACGTAAAGACTATCAAATTATCGTTGTCGCCTTACTGTTGTTGAATGGGCTATGATATCAAGTTCATAACTCATTACACCACCCTTAGGCGACGATCATTGAATATTTGTGTCGATGTTACTCGTGTATACTTGTGTCAAGAAAATGTAAAAGCCTTTAGGTGCAAGTTTGTTTTCGTAACAAAAACATACAATTTCCGCTTTCTAGTATACATTAGTAATAAAAATGGCAAAAATACGGTTTTAGATACAATTTTCTTTCAACGAACCGACAATTGTTTTGCCGTATTCAACAAAAAATCGTTAATCGACTGAGTTCGTGTCGTTGTGCTAGGAATCGTAAGTAAATGATCAAACTATTGCTGTTTAGTTTATGATATATTAAATGTATATTATCCATCATTTGTTCGTGTATTCTCGAATGTCCAATTTCATGACTTTTCATACATGTATAACTGTTTAAGCATCGAGAGTGTTGATTCCTTCTAACGTAAAAACTACGCTAAATGAAATGAACGTTGTTGAAATTAACTGCGCTCATGCGAAGTAACGATGGCCGGACCACATTAAGCCAGACACGGGCAGACAGATTAGTGGTCATTCGGATACTAATATACTAACGACAGATTCTGAAAGCGCGCTTAAATGTTAGTACACATGAGCAAATCTGGCTTCTTTCGATAATATATCTGGGCACGATTTTTTTGATAATACAGGTCTTTCCAAATAATACAGATTCCTCACATACAGAAGTAGGAGCTTAATTCCAGTTGTGTTCGACATGAATTGTATGTTTGTTTAGAAAATGTGAAGCAACTAAAGAAAATTTAGCTAGAAAAACAAATTACGATGCAAGTACAACAAGTTATAAAAATATATTGCGTAGCTGTATTGCTACACTCTTATTTTAGTATTTTAAATTGAAATATGACTCATTTAAATTGGTCGAAACATTCTACAAATAGGAGAGCCGAAAGAAAATAGCTGTAACGTTGGACCAATGAAGAGAATAGTGGAAAGGAATTGATGGAGCCGGAAAAGAAGAGTAGAGCTTAACTAAGAGAGGAGACGAGACAAATTGAAAATAAATTTGGTGATATGAAGACAAATTGTGGAAAATCTTAAAAGAGTTATTTTTAATCTTCTAAGGAACCTGACAATGTCATAGCTAAAAAAGAAAGCATACAAACAAATTAGGAAGATGGGTTTAAACGGTAGTTCTAGAGGTTGAATTCAGTTCTAGATTCAGATGATTTATTTGTTGGATGTCTTTAAAAGAGTAAAAAAACAACATAAAAACAAGGCATTCAGACTAAGTCGTCAGATAAGTAAAAATTGTATCAAGATATGAATTTGGTAACAACTTGGAAAATTTGAGTATTGTGAGCCCTTTTCTGGAGAAATAGAAATTATTATGGATAGCAAAATTATGGGAAAAATGGAAGATTACATTTGTTATAAAGTATGATGTACTGATGCTTTTTACTATTTAGAGAATGGTATTCTAACTACTTTGCTGACCCTATAGACGACTCTACCAGTAAGTTTGATGAACATAAAGCCATATGACACTACTATTTATATCAGCGAAAGAAAAGTTCACTTAACAATTACATGTACTATTTTTGTTTAGTTTTACATTTAGCAACGATTTGACTATATATGATACTGAGTTGAACTAGCTTCATACCCATTCTTTCAAAGTTCCGGTGTCTTGTACCGAATTGAATTATAATGATATTAGTACAGTTGTTTCATACTTGAGAAATGACTGATCTATTGAACGGATAAGATAATTATGCGAGGATTGTCGAAATAAACTTGAATATCCCATATGCCTATAGACGGCGGCTTTTTACATCAATAGAAATATTTCATGTATGACAATCATGGCGTTAATTTGGTCTTGAATCAGAAAGAAGCAGACAATGACTAGCTAAGCGTGAAATGTTTCCCAAAGGAAAAAGTCTATTTCCACAAGCCTGCTCATTAGGACCGCTTGGTTGACCAATTAAGAACGTTTGCATTAAAATATCATCATCACAAAACTCCTTCTCCCCACGTTGCGTTATTTTTTGACATTTTATTTGAGAGGATTTCCCTTAAAAAAGATAAATTAAAAAAGTCTGTATATATCGGAGTTCAAGTGGAGAATGTACGCAAGATTCTGAAGCTGTTACGTCATCCGCCAGAAACAAAATTGAAAACGACCTTAATCTTTAGAATTGTCTCCCCAGTGCGTTCTATATATATATATATGTTTGTATCCAAATTGCTGTAACGACCTTAACATAATTGAAAATATACCATAACAGTCCAATATAATTTCTTATAGACATGTATTGGGTCTTTTAACAAACAAATAAGTCTTCATGTTCATATACGCCATGTATCAATAGTCGATTCCTTCATAATGGTATTGAGTTCCACGTACGCAATATCTCAACCACACGCTTTGGTACATTCGTTCCCAGGTTACTGAAAGTCACATGGGGTGCACGGAACTCCTTCGAAGGCGGGACGGATCGATCTAACTCTATCTCATAATAAATTAATCACGTGATCTTTGCCTAATAAGATGTTCATTTCAAATCGTATTACAAGCGACCATATAGGACGCTAGAGTTTGGATTCAGCGAAGTATCAGAAGTGTGAGAGTCGTGTATGATGGAATAGTTTTAAGGTGAGTTATCAATCTATTTACACGTTGGAAAAATATTTAATTGATAAAAGGGAAATGATCGTAATATTGTTTTATTATATAGAAAAAGTAAAATGTGGGATATAAAATTGTTTTTAATGTCCTTTTCCCGATGAGATGAAACCGACGGTGTATAATATTTTTGTCTTTATTTCGCGAAGTATTTATCACAAATGACCGTATTTCTGCTAAGCTAAATTTTGGCACAAAATATCAAATAGTAATAAAAGTCTGTCAGACTCTGGTATAGTACTAAAAACTGGCCGACTATCTAATCTCAAAATTGTAGTCAAGTTTGTATGAAATTGATATATCTTTGGGAATGATCTATTTTCTTTCTCAATATGGATCGCATATAAAGCACGCGTCTATAGTTCTCAACGTCCCAGAAAAGCCAAGGTTAATGCGGAATTCTTGTTACATTAATACAGATTCCTAACGTTATGTATCATTGCTTGATAAACGATTTTTATATGCAGTGGTTTCTATCATATTCCGTGTCAAAGATAAAAAATCTCAGTATGGAAATATTCTTCCTATATAAAAGTATGATACTTTTTATATTACCGTTTTTAGAATTACGACTTCCCGGTATTAATATTTCAGAATTCTATGATGTTTATAACGTTTTCCTCAAAGCATTTAAATCGTATTTTAATCGTTGTATCTACAAACAAGCGTCACACAAGATGTAAATAGTTAATGATTTAAATTAGCTATCTTAGAAATATTAGATGAACTGACAGCAAACTTATTAAAACGATTCAATCATTAATAGGAAAAACATGATAAATTAGGATTTCTGTACTTTGATTTTGTGCATTATCTTGTCGATCGTGACTCTCTGTTTGTGCGCCACGTGCGGTCAGATGCTTCACGTGCCGCATTTTTCACTAGCTGACGGATTGCGCATATTAATAAAGTATGAAATTTCAAATTGTGCGTTACTAAGTGCAAAATTTGCCAAACCATTATAATAATTAACTGGCTTCATTCCACAATAAGCCGTTGATATAAAACAAGAAAATGTAGCTGCCATGCATTACATTATTCATACCAAGATAAGAATAGATAAATTGTAGTTGGATAGAAATATCAAAATCGATTGATATAAAAAATGTCAATGAAAACATGGTCAATTGAAACCAATCTCAAGTTATATAACAATATCAGGATTTGTTATCTAAGTGATTAATCCCCAGATTTAGTAACCAAGGCACACACAAAACATATTGTGACAAAACAAGACTCCAAGTTTAATATCCGGAAAATTTATTATCGAATATGTTACTAACACAAATTATAAAAGGCGCCACGGCGGCCTGAGCAAGAAGGAATTTACTTGGGTACGATTACTTCTCTATGGGGACTTATTAATGACCGGAGTAAATAAATTTGATCAGACAGTGTTTTATTGTGAAACAGTGACTTTCTAATTAGACAATCATATTTCTAGTGTTTGTTCAGTCTCCAATGTTTCGCGCTTTCTCGGTACATTTTCTGACTATATCACTGATTTTCATTAAGCGCGGTTCATTTCTTCTTTCAAGCAAATTTGTACTGAAATTAAAATGTTGTCCACACTCTGAAATCTTATCTTCCGAGAAAATGATAATTACCTTGTAATTATTTGAATTAAAATCATTTATATAATAATGATGACAACTAGAAATCCAAACTATGTCGCACGCGCATTTATTCTTTGCTGTAAATTTCGCTCATACATTGTTAGGAAACTAAAACTTTCCTCACAATTTCTACGATGTTTTATTTTTTGCCATGTAAGATCTTGTGTCGTAGGACTCTTTTAATGGAAATCTGGGTGCTTATGTTTTTCTGTCATTTAGTATTCAGTGTTTTGTTTTCATATGGATGTTTGACTGACTAATTATGACAATACATGTATTACTATTTTGTTTTTAATTTACATGCACTGAAGGCCAAATATTCAGTTGTCCTTGTTAGATGGCTTTACAACTAATATCACGAATTGTGAGGAAAAAATAAAAACATTCGACATGGTTAAACTTGCGAGGTCTTAAGCGATTTTAGGTTTTACAAACATTGTATCTAAGTATTTTGAAGGTTTTGATATGTATAGAAATTTGCGAATTTTAGAAACAGCAGTTTCTGCCAAGAATATTATTTTGGCAATGTGACAACTCAAATGTTCATATCCTATGATTTCCATTTGATATAGCATGTCTGAATCATCGCATGTGAACTATGATTTTCATGAATATGATGAAAAAATCAATATATTGAATAATATAAAATAAATAACGAACTCTTAGGAAATACGCATTGCTATAAATACGAACTTCAAAATCCAGGACCCTTCTTAATCAACCAGACCAACACGGTTCGCAAATAGTGTAAACAAAACAGCACGGACAAGCAATACAACAGAAAGTATGTAACTTGTTTATCAAAGTGGCGTCTTTTGTAAACATAGTCGTGCAATTAACTGTGCCTCTGTCGTTCCATTCGTGTGCCACATAACAGCATTGCCTGATAACTAAAATCTGTTCACGATGTACTCTCGCCTTTTGGTGATTTATCAAACGCTTGAAATGCGGTATACATTGTTCGCTGTACTATTCCATTAACTTTGAGGCGTTTCTCATGTCATGTTCATTTTCAAGATACCATTACTTCAGCTCGCTGCTTCAGCAAACATGCAAACGTCATGGGCCGAAAAGCAACATTGTAATGTTTTGTACTATAGGCAGAGTGGCTTTCCATTATTCAATTGTATTCCGTTGATTTTTTTCTTTCTTCATTATATAAGCAAAATACATTTAGCTGAAATTTACCATATGAATAATGCAATCCTCTTCATTAGTAGTCAATGTTGATGAAAGGAAAGCGTAACTGCTTACTACCAAAGCCTGACTCTTATTACCATTTGTGTTTTCTACACATGTTAAGAATGACCGTGACTTTTTTATTTGATTTGGTTGCGATTGCACATTGCTGGGTCAAACGAGTAAGCTGACCATTTGATAATGGCCTTATGTAGCATCAAACAATTATAAATAATCTTGTATTTAAGCACATAGCCACTTATCACCGAATAATGCTGATGTCCCATTGAAAGTTCGAATACATCTCAAAATATACGAATTATTTACTAAGCGCAATGCTTTTTAATGAAAAAATCAAATTGTAGTAGTTTTAACAAATTGTCGTTTAAATTTTGAATGCCACAATAATGAAATCGCGCGGCTTGAAAATACAAAATAATGTATTAATTGTCCTGTTGTTTTATTAGTTCGCAGTTCGTGATTTTAATACTTTAGATGAACAGTCCTTGTTATAAGTACGTGTACTATAAAATAAATTAATTCATCGTGAATATTTTTGAATTGCGAACTACAGTCAAGAACGCTGTTGCGATTCAAATCGAAAACCACGCGCTGCCTTTCCGACTTTATGTTACCTGTTTGTCTTACAATTTTTTTTTGTCAGGAAATTATCTGAATTCATAAAACACTTCGTCTATTTTAGTTTTGATCAGTTAAATCCTATTAATGATGTGCGTTTTATCGATATACCAATATGTAAACATTATTAAGCAATTTCTTACAATTCAAAAAGTAAATATTCACATCAATAATTAATTTATAATTAAATTTAAATTAATACTAGTACATGTATTTAAAAAGTACAGCAGTGACATTTTTTGTTCTTGAATACGAAGTCAAATAATTGTGTTTCAATGTCAACTTTTTATGCCACTACTATTCAGCATAGGAACATATCAATTTATTTCTTGTAATAATTACTTGCAAATTCAAATGATCCGTTTATATTATATACCACAATTTAGTATGGTAAAAATGCCATTCAATACTCATGCTAAACATGTGTAATGAATACATATAAATTGAGATCATATCAATATCATAAGATACCATGCAAATATTATGCTGGATACTGGCTCAGAATAAGGCATCGTGTTGATGATGTCCCACAGGGTAATATCATTAATTCAGTATCATAGTTTCGCAGTAAATATGTACTGTTTGTGCTATGATTATTGTTGAGGATGAATTTCATTTACATATATAGCACTCATTCCGGTAGAAACAATTTGAATCGAGAGAATTGCTTTGAAAAGCACGCTGGTTTTATAGCTTAAACAAGAGAATGAAATAGCTCATTTATCAAGATGGAAACAATGCCGTAATAATCTAGTCAGTTCTAAGATAGTTAATTCATTCACTCTTTAGTGGCCAACTTTATGGGTTCACTTAAGATAGTAGTATTTCATCCAAAGCGGGGCTACCATTTGAAAGCATTATATTTTTACTGATGAAAATACTTTCGAATCACATTAGATATTATGTATAATTTTGGTTAGGCAAATGTGCTATTTGTGCACACACGTGATATTTAACATATACATTTTTATAATCTTGCAGTGCTTTATCTAAATGCTGAAATTTTGAAAATACATTTGCGTGAAGTCTGATTTTCATATTACGTAGGTTTTTTGGGGAATGTACAAAAACCATGGATGTTCTCGTTCGCAGATGTGAGAGAATATATTGCTCCTTAGATACCTATCCATAGAAAACATTGATTTCTTCCAACTTTTCAATTTAATTGAATATATAACCAATTAACTGTAAGAAGAAAAACACGAACATTGTTTGTTATACCGCATCATGTTACAGATTCAATTTCACTTATGTCAGATCAATGATTTCTTTTAAAGAGTCTAACGAACCAGGAATCGTTAGAAGATATTTAAGTGACTTCATAAAAGATAGCAGAGCTTTCCAATTATTGGAAATGATACTAAAACAGATATTGTTTTGCCTGCATTTCCTTGATTTTAAGATTTGAGACAAAATGAAATGGTTGCCCTCGCACGCGATGCACGATTGCTTGGAAATGGACGAGATTCCTTCGTTAGTTCCGTTTTATTACGTTCTTTTCGGCACAATTTTTTTATCTAATGCTTGAGAAAATTGCGATATCGTGTGTCCACGTCACATTTATAATATAATTCTGGGAACAATTTAAATGGGGAAAAACACATAATGGTTAAAACACATAACAGCTCGGTTCCTCATACCTTTTTAGAAACAACAACAACAACCAGTCTAATTGTAATATGTCGTGTAATGGAAGCAATGATCAATGTATTAATATAATATAGGACATCTATTCTTTGTGTCGTTATAACATATAGATTATTCGAAAAAAATGGAATGCGATAAATTGTTTTTAAATTACGCAGCTGCGCCCTTTTACGGACTTTATTTAAGACTATACATAGTTTCATCTCACTTATCTATTAAATGCTTAGAGAAGTGATGCCATAGACATAACGGGGAAGAAAATCGTATTCCGTGCCTGTACTATTTATCATGATAACAATAAATGACGTTCGGTTTGAACGCCTTGCATGTGCGAACCCAGTATCGTCTGGTATTGGCGCGCTCAATCTGGCAAAGCATTGATTTCTGGCAGAAATTATAAATCTTAGGTCTGGAAAAGGTATTTATCCCATCTAGAAACTCTCCTTTCCCGGGAATTATCTCATGAACCGTCAATTAAACTGAGATGATAACGATATAAAAGCTGCTACTTTAGTCCGAGCCTTCAGATAGTTAACTATTTTGTTTGCTGCAATCAAAGAATTAAAGCTAGAAATTTGACGTTAGAATAAATCACGGGAAGACAGCATGCTGTTAAGATGTAAAATTACGGTGAAATATTTGTATTTGTACAAACCCGGCCTCGAACAATTCATAAAGTTATACATTGAAGCGTGATAATCATGACCATATTCGTAAATGGTCTTTTTGTTGAAACCAAGCATCTTAATTTATTGCCGTGTTGAGTTTGTTTGTTTTACGTAATTAAAGGTTATCACTAATTACACTTATACTTCCCATTCTATGAAATAAAGAGTTATGTTGAATGAAAATTCATGAAAACAAACTTCCAATTATATTGTCATTTCTTGTTATTACCTTGAAGTGTTTTTACCAACAATAGAAATGTACGAAATTAATTGTGTACACAAATACATCGATCCCTTCTGCTCACCTTACATTATTCAAGTAAAACTCAATGACGTCAAGAGACAAAAGATCGCTTCTCAAGTACCTATGTACACATTGTGGACCAGAATTAGCAAGACCATCCGGTATTTTCACATGATACTATCAATATTTCTCAGATGTTCAATGAGTCTGCACACAAACATTTTATAGGAACAGAACATCGTATCGATTTATAATGCTAGAAATAGTCCACCTACTATTTTTATTTTTTTTATATTTTTAATAAAGCAATGACCGGATAAGTCTGGCCATATCCTGTCAGCAGGTCACATGGTTTGCTTCATTTTCGTCACTTTGTATTTCTACACGCCGTAATCCGCTACTTACAAATGATCGTTTGTTGTAGAAACAGGATCAATTAAACACATGATTGGTGCCGAGATGGAGAAGGTTTATCCGGTAGAACACGGAAGGCAAAGTGGGCTCGCCAGAGGCTTTCTATATCTCACCGAATAAACCTTCTCCATCTCCGCACCAACCATGTATACTCTATTTATCCTGGTCCTACATCATTTTTATAAAATGTGTACAAAATAGTAAGTTGCTGAGATCAGTAAATAATATGTCCTTCGTCTACAGTTTGATATGGCAATAAGTATTTTTAACACAAATCTTTTAATTCATACAAAAAAGTGTATAATCAAAATGATTTAATCAACTATAGTTTGGCTCTTGATCTTTTCTGAACAAATGTGAAGTGCCAAACCTATAAAAGTTATATTCACGCACCTTTTCTTAATAACGAGACACGCGCTATCGATTGTCATTATCTCAACAAAAGACGAGTGTTTGTTTATCTAAATAATGTTCTTATACTGTGAACAATTCCCATTTAATTCATGTTTTTCGATCGAATACTTTTATTATTTTCTTTACCCGGTGATCCATTCTTGAAATGTCACTATCGTTTAGTTTTTTTCGATTTGAAAATTGCTTACATTAGCATTGGCATTGGTTTTATTTAATAGAATATGTCGCATTATTTCAGGTGTACAAAATGTTTCTGATCAGCCTGAATCAATTTGTATAGTAAATTACAATAAACTATTTCAGAGTTTGCTGTTTTACAGTGATTAATGCATGTATATAACTGACATAGAAATCTGGTTAACATTCTTGGCCTATGTCAGCTCAGGAAAACTTGCAACAGACCAGTTCTGACAAACAAATTGAATTAAAGGAAGATAAAAACGATAAGGAATGCATTGATCAAATCGTTTAAGCACTATTGAACATTACCCGACCACAAATACGTAAACTATCAGAAACCTTTCTAATCTTGTAGTTTCCGTTTTAATAAGGACATTGTCAATATTGACACTGATAGGTTCATTACCAATTGTTATCATGTTAAACGTAGAAACAACGAAGAAAGTTCAATGAATTTGTTTCAAATTAGACGATTATTGCTTTCGGATGTAAATGTCAATAAACGAAGACAATTGTAAATTTGAGACATAAATGTACTGGAATAATTCTGGTACATTAATTTCCTAATTAAATTCTTTGAACTTTCTTGGTTGTCAATATTTTTCCTTGACTAATTCGAACTTTCTTCGTTGTTTTAAGGTTGACGTACTTATACATACGGACATTGCTGAAATTATTGGATAAGAAGTCGTGGATTCCATTATTACCAGATATCAGCGTTGAATTGTCCAAGGCGGTTGGGGTTTTGTTTATGTAAAGATCAACAAGATTAAGTTTGTATCAAGACGTGGCATGAATCGATTTTCGTGGTCAAATAAAGGGACACTTAGTTCTTAAAAAGCACTAGAAAAAATCAAAATGCATCACAAAGTAGTGGAAATTCGAGACAGGGTCTCCAATTATTTCTCATATCTAAATGATCGAGTAAATGACCCAGTACATCAAAGAAGACTAGTGCTAGTAATTGTATGTATTGCGTTACTTTTGGACAACATGTTGTACATGGTGATTGTACCCATTATCCCAGAGTATTTATCAAATCTGAGAGGATCACATGAAACACAATCGGCCAAACCGGAATATAACATGACTGCATACAATATGTCCTATTGGAATTACAATAAAACTGTGTACCCTTTGAATTTCACAGGCCCCAAGCCTGCCCGACCACGAAAGCACTGGTTTGTTATCAAAGGAGTGCCAGCGCCACCAGTTAATTACGGAGATGAAGGCCAAGTCTCCATAGGAGTTTTGTTTGCCTCTAAAGCTATCCTTCAGTTGCTTGTTAATCCATTCACAGGCGCTTTTATTGATAGAGTTGGATATGATCTGCCAATGATGATAGGTTTATCCATCATGTTTATGTCGACAACTGTGTTTGCTTTCGGTAAAAGTTACGGCGTTTTGTTCTTTGCTCGAAGTTTACAAGGCATTGGGTCAGCTTTCGCAGATACATCAGGTCTAGCCATGATTGCAGACAGATATCAGGAAGAAGGTGCCAGAAATAAAGCTCTTGGGATCGCCTTAGCATTTATATCATTCGGATGTCTCTTTGCTCCGCCATTTGGAGGTATATTGTATGAATTCTGTGGAAAGGTAGTCCCCTTTTTACTTCTTGCATTTCTATGCTTCGTTGACGGGCTCTTGGTGCTATTTGTAATGAAACCTGTTCGTAAACAACGGAATTTAATCCCGCCTGAAGACAGGCCAAAAGGTACTCCAATATGGCGACTGATGATGGATCCTTATATCCTGGTGGCCGCTGGAGCTCTTGCAATGTCGAACGTATCCTTGGCCTTTCTTGAACCAACGATTGCTCTATGGATGGGAAAAACGATGGCAGCTGATGAATGGGAAGTTGGATTTGTTTGGCTCCCAGCATTCATTCCACACATTTTCGGAGTTTACTTGACTGTTAAACTAGCTAAACTGTACCCCAAACACCAGTGGCTTGTGGCAGCTTTGGGTTTAGCCCTCGAAGGAACTTCATGTATAATGATACCATTTGCCAAGGCATTCTTTGTTGTTCTGTTTCCTTTGGCAACGTTATGCTTCGGGATAGCTTGTGTAGACACTGCCTTGCTACCAATTTTAGGGTATCTTGTAGATATGAGATATGTGTCAGTTTATGGAAGTGTCTATGCTATAGCTGACATTTCTTATTCTTTTGCTTATGCATTTGGACCAATTGTAGCCGGACAGTTAGTCAACACCATTGGCTTTACATGGATGAACATTCTTATATTCTTAACAAATATAGCATACGCTCCACTCCTTATATTGTTGAAAACAATATATAAGTATAAGCAGTTTGAAGACGAAGATGATGAATGCGATATACTTGTATCGGATCCTCCGACAAAGCAGTATATGACAATAGTACAAAATGGAGGACCGTTTGGAGACGGTACGAAATCTGTTGATGTGATAGGCAGAAATCATTTAGAGTTAGCCAACCGAAATGCAAAGAAATATGAAATAGACAGCTACCCACCATCTAATTTCTACGACTCAGATACTGATTATACAAAAGGGGACGGTTACGGATATTGATAATAAGTATTAGTTACACTGAGTGCAGTGTACCTCCAATGCAAATAAGTAAATTTAACTTACCGTGTTTAATGTATTACTTGACACTTATTCTGCCCATTTGGATGCGTGAAACCTTTACACAAGATGCAAAATAGAAATAGCTATAGTGTAAAACGTGTAAGGATGTGATTGAATGAGTGTGGATAGATAGAGTTAGAAATTAGAATCCAGTAGAACTCAATTAAAGTAGAATTTAATACTTTTATGCCGCGTATTTATTCTGTGTAGCAGCTGGTCTCCCATTTTACTTCCATGTTCTTATCTGTCATATATTATCTGGAGGAAGTTCTGGCTGAACAGAAAATGTTACAATATTTTATAGACAAACCCGCGTCAATACTTGTATGTTTTTCGTCGAGAGAAAGATAACAGACCTAAGATTGTAGTTTTCTAATGTTTTAATTTGTTACGTTTTATTTCTATTAGTTTGTTGAGATACAATATTTTAGAAGTTTTATCAAAATAAAATGTGTCCAACTCTATATGTGTATGTTATTCGAAATTGCTTAATTCTAAGGTTACAAAGATAGGATGCATCTACACACAAGTGAACTCGGGTAAAATTGGTGTGGGTCTTCATTGACGGCTTGTCAACTTGCCTCTAATATTAACTGAAGTATGCGACGATGACTCTTAATATGGAGTTTTGGTAGTCACTCACTTTATCTTAAATACGTAACTTTGGTATAAATTTTTCTTCTAAATTGTCTAGTTAATGGAAAAAGTCGATTCTTGTCATAATAGACGTGATTAATAACCCGGATGACATTGAGTGCTTGTGCATTTGGGAATATTCAAAATTTGGATACACCATAAACTCAATATTGATACTGTAACATTCAGACTTATGTATCACTATTAGCGCTTTGAATTGATCTTAAAGATCGATTACTTGTAATAAGGTTGCATAATAAAACTATAACTATTATCGAATTCGTATTTATATGGTACAATAATGTGATATAAATAGCATTACATCATGCAATCTTTCATGTAAGATCTGTGTCTGAAACAAGTTTTTTTCTATAGAGCTCCTATATGACATCACCAGCTATCGCGCTGTGTTTTCAGAAATGAATCATATTTTTTTTTTCAGATTAATCAAAATAATTGAATAAGTCTTACTTTAAAATGTTCATTTGATTATGATACTACATAGAATGTAGAAACTGCAGATCGGAAAAATAACTCAGGATTTTATTCGAACAAAACCATTGAAGCGTTATTGAATTAATGTAAAAGAATAACTGGATAATTGGTAGCACAATATTTTAAATATTTGCAATTACGGTTTCATTCTTAGATACCCTCGCATTGTTTGCTGTTCGAAGAAACTGAGAATCCCATAGCTCGTTAATGATTACCTCGATCATCGAACAATCCTCATTTTTATATTTATAACTGCTTCTAGTCATCTAGTTAGGGTTTTGTTGAAATACATGAAACACGCCTTTTAAGTATTTCAAGAGCTGAGTGCTTATCAATATTACTTGAAATGATTGATAAAACACGTTAGTGAAACATGTTTAATTACAACTTAACACTAAATGCTAACAACCCTTGTTTGACTAATGAATTATTGTTTGCAATGACAGTTATAGCCAATTCTGTGTATTATTGATGTTGATTTATAGAACAAATTAGAGGCGTTATTTCCGATTGCGTCCGAATCTTCTATCCGACAACAAATGAATGGGAAAAGCTGGATCCGTAAGAGGAAAAAAAGATAATGATGATGCTTGGTCACAAAGAACGACATTCCTATTTAAGGATTTATAAATTGATTTTATTCTTGATGTTAGCAAGGTGAAAAAGATCGCTTCGAATCTTTTTAAAAACACTTTGATACTTTCTATCTGGAAATAACTACAAAATTCAACTATGTTCTGGACACGGTATGAAATATCTTTTTAAGAAAATGATTAATTCACAGTCGTATTTGTTAAATCATTCTACAACATGCGGCTGAATTAAAGCCGTCAATCAAAGTTGACGCGATCGATAAATCATGTGCATTAAACATGTTGGATTATCATACGTTTACTGTAACCATATTAAGCTTGCCTGACATACAAATTAATGCAATGATTGGACTAAAATGATTCCTGGTTATATGATATAATTCAGTTAATTCAATTTACATTGGACATAACCTTAAATAAGTATTTATTTGTAAATTCCCTTATGGCGGTAATATTGTATTTTAAAGGAAAATGGAATTTGCATTACGGTTTTGTGTTCATGAATGACCATTCATTTAATACTACCAAAAAAACAAAACAGCGCATTCACAGGCTTGTAGACTTATAAAATATGGGTAACATAAAAGTGTCATATTGATGCTCTAATGTTGACATATCATTAAGTCCGATATTCCTACTGCTAATCATGTTGAGTGATTATTGATACGCACATTACTACATTTCTTTTGGGACATGATCGCCAATTCTACCATTGATGTTTAACACGTCTGATTGATTGCTTAAGTCGAGAGCAATTTCCGCCTGATGGGGGAAAGGCGGCTCATTGAATCAGGACGACTGACGCCTCCATTGCTATTCGAAGTGTCAAATGCATTGTTGCAACTGTTTTATGAAGATGAATTCTATATATTTTTATAATTTTCATTTTTTATTCCCCCAATTTTATGTTCATAAATCTTTCGAATGGAAACAGCATTGTTTTTACTTCTAATAATTACTAAAAAAAACACAATGTTAACGAACGTAAAATTATTAAATGAAATTATGGGTATTTCAAAAAACGAAACAGTGGCAACAAAAATAAAATCACGGGAATGTTTGTATGTGTTACAAATAGCCGCTTTTGTGCGAGGCAAAGTAATAATCTATAGGTTTCTACGGTAGAAGTTTGAGTGTAAGACAATACTCAAGATTTATCAAACTTTCAAACGAAGTCCTCTGTTTCATATTTAGTTTCAATTAATTGTTTTGTTTCCTTATGCTATCTGTGAATATTTAACAAGAAAACATTTTCCAGTCAAGTATGTGAACTAAGACCATGCTCCTTTTTTCCCTTTGGTGACATTGGTTCGCAGCTTTGACTGTACACTCAAATAGAATTTTCCAAGTTCTCCTCATAATGGCAAATACATATTTTTTGTTTATTATGTCACAATAATGAAATAATATTCAATGTTTTGGATACTTCTATCCGATATCACAATCGCATAAAACAAGATAATCAAAACAAGAATATAAACATATTCTTCGGGACAAAAATGCAAAATGTACAATCCTGGACGTTTCCTCAGACCTGTTCCTCGGTGTTTTGTCGTTTTGTTTCCACAGTTATTTTCACTATGTTCCTACATTAGGGACTGTATAACTTCAGGGGAGAGGTACTTTCCATACACCAAGCAATATGCACATTTTGTAGGGAAGGCGAATAAAGCCAAAGTTACCATTTTATAAGATATTGGATCGGTATCACGGACCCTTATTGTTCTTATATAAATATACCGATACATTTATTAAAGCAAATTGTGTTTGATGTTTAATATAGATTAGCGAAATAATGTTAATATAACGTTTAAATGGTGTGTAAATAATGTCATACAATGCTAAATAAACGGTGCATTGGGGAATATGAGATATAATTAAAATATTCAATATATTATATTTATTTTGCTGCGTTTATTTGCCATGAAAATGAAAGCTTTTTGTCGGATATGTAAATGATATATTTGATATCAGTTAAAACTGAAATCCCATATTGCGTAGTGATTATTAAAGAATATTTTAGTAGCAAACAACGTTTAATAAAATTGTGTCCTTTTTTATTGCTATTGCAAATTGGTCACGGCCCTCCTGAGAATTTTAGAACATTACTAGTACTAAGCAGAACAGAGTCATAAGAAACATTTACCACACAATCCAATCAATCCTTGCTCATGCGGCCGAATTTAATCTAATAAAAATGATATCATTCTATTAACTAATGTGGTTAAATGATAATACATGCGTGTAAAAAATCTGATGTCAAGTCTCTTTTAATACTCCCCTTCTTTTGGCAATTTACACCACTTACATTTACTCGCACATGTATTTGAACAATTACCAGTTATGGAACAATATATAAACACGGAGAAGACTATCTCTGGAGTACATCGTACAAAAGTGATGCAATATGTTGTTAGTGTGTGGTGAAACAACACACAAGTTAGCAATTTAAAGGAGTAACATATAATTATCAGAAAATTAAATTCTTTTTTATTCAATTTCATCTTTGTCATTTCCCCGGCCGAACTTGTAAGGTTAGGTCCTCCAAAAAAAGTTTGCCCCTTCCCTTTACCCTTTCTATTGATTATTCGTAGGTGGCTAAAGCTTAATGTTTTGTTCCATATTTTTTATATATTCATACGTTCTCGAAGGAAGTTAGGTAGATGGGTGTCAGGAAAGCAGTATTGTAGGAAAGGAGAGTCCTTTTTATTACATTCATTCAATTAACAGAGTACTGAATATATACTACACTTTTGTCTAATGAGAATTTCCAAGAGCATAAACGTTACATATGTAAAACCACCGATTCATTCTGAGATCGGAACAGTATCGTACGTATATATGCCGTTCAAACGATTTATAAAATTATGATTAAGGCATAACACAAACTCTATTGGTAAGATCAATTTTTACCCACGAACGACTATGTCTAACATCATGAAATAACGTCATATAGGATTTCTCATCTCCACGATCATTCAGAACAAACAAATAAAATCCATGTAGACTTCGATCTGGTACAAAGGAATCCAATTTTACGATTTTGGCAGAGGTTGTTAGATTGACAGCTATGAAATGATATTTTGATAAATATCAGACTTGGCGGCTACTTTCTGACGTATGATACAGGATAATCTGAGGAATAGACAAACGCACTTGGTTCTTAGCGATTTGGTCCATGGATTCAATTAGCAGCCGACGTTTTCTAAAGTGGAAAAGGAGCGAGCGCAGATTTTGCAGAATTGAGGGTTTTTTACAAATCGATGTTTTTCTGTCAGACATTGTATAATACAATAAATTATCTAAGAAACATGCAAAATGGCGTCGGAAGGTTCCATATTTGCGTGCTTTCTCAGTAATTGTGTTTTGAGAAATATTGTCGATCTGATAAAACTTAATCTTCTAGAACTGTATGAATTAGATTTCAGTGAACTTTATTTAAAACGTGAAAAATAAATCAATACTAGTATATATATCGTTAAAACGTCAACAATTGTATAATAACTAAGGATATCGTATATCATAATATTGTGTATTGAATTTAGCCACGTAAACCAAATAACAAATCATCACGCATGGTCAGATTTCTGATATTTCCTGGTAATCAAGCATCTATTTTAGTTGGTAAAGTAACCTTTTCATATGAGCAGTATTGTTTTTATTATGATGTTTAAGGACAATATGTGTCGGGTTGTTTTGGACCTCCCCTCAACCACACAGTCGGTGTATATAAATGGCTTTACATGTTACCTTCGTTAAATAAAGATCTATGATATGGACCGACGCATAAAGGTCGTTGTATGTAGGGTCTCCAAGGAATAATTTAAGTTTAAACTTTTTTCCATGAGTTAAAGGAGTGGGTTCGTTCTTCACCCCATTCTCATAAACACTGTTTAAGATGTGGCCGCAGTAAGCAGCTTTGTGAAAGTTCAGTTAGAGTGTTTATTAACCCTGTGTTCACACAATAAAACCTCGATTTCTTGAATACAAATCTCTCAAATCCGTACAGAATATTGCAGTAACTTCTAAATTAAACCATTTTACATCCGGGCTTTTTCATTTTTTCACTAAACATTTGCTTGCTGATTTCGGTGCTTAGCAATTAATGACAATTTGCTGAGATCGCTATATCTAATCATTGGCAATAAAAAGCTTTCAAAGTTACAATGCATTTTCATGTTTATTTGTTCAACGTTGTGAAACTAGTAAAATTAGGCACGTTCTATACAGTAACTAGGAAGTTTGAAGTAGGAACTAGAGATGAGGTTCGTCATTTTTTTCTATCAGCACGTGAAACACATTTTCAAACATAACATCATCTCTATTACCTTGATCAAGCTAAACGCTCAAGTCAAACACAAGTCGATTATCGAGAGTTTTTGTTTTCATTTACAACAGCTAATTTCCAGATTTTGCCGGGAAAGAAGAAATTACATCGCCTATAAAATTTCAGTAGATTAATGAGAACCCTGAATAATATATCAGATGGTCTGCACACTGGAATTACTGCGCATGCAAACATTCTATGAAATATTAATGTGTTGTTTTGTAGACAATTAAGACGGCCCTGGTTAATTGGAATGTTTCTGAGACACGACACAAGCTATGTGTAAATGACAAAGCCTTTTTGTAACTTCTGATGAGTGATTGGAACACTAACGTGGTCGTACGAAGGGCTAGTTTAATTTAGAGACTTACTAGTATTTATCAGAAATCGGATAGTTACAAAAGTGTTTACATACGTTTCTTCTTTTTTTTGCTTTTCATGAAAATTGATACAATGGCCTGTCATGACTTCATTGAAAGCCAATATGATTGGTTCGCAAATCCGAGGATACTTCTATTACACCAAATCAATGTATAATCTCAAAGATGTGAATAATATAAAAAAAAAATATATTTCATCAAACCTAGTCTCAAATTCTGTATCCTTGGACAGAAATAGATTTTCTTCGAATAAGTATCGCAAAATAAATTGAAGTCTGTTTTATTCAACCTAACTGAAACAAGACATCTAAAAGATGACTATCAAAATAAATAAGAAAAAATACAATACACACCGAAACGCATACACTATTTTGAATACAATGGCCAACCAATTTTTGTGTTTATTTTAGTATTTAGCTCTCTGTCTAGCTTAAGAAATAAGTTCGAGCTTAACAAATGTTCAGTTATACATACTACATGACAAAAGGTCATAGAGGAGATGTACATTCACTGCTATCATACTATGAAGGAGCCATCGATCAAACGTTTACGCCAAACACTTCACTTCAGTTTGGTTGCTTCGTCTCTGAGACATATATAGAAATGTAGAGAATCTAGAATTATAGAGATCCAAATTATCTTGATTTCGAATAATTGATGGAAGGTTTCTTAAACCGATGTCTTCCGCACCATTTTAATTAATCATGAGGTAGTACTAACTGTTCTCTTCGCGACATAGGTTGGCAGAAAAATCACCCGTGAACTCCCAGGAGAAAACATTTATAAAGAGTGAAGCAGAATGAAAGAGAGAGAAAACAGTTAGTTAGAGAGATTACTCGGATTTATTGAGCTAACTAAAGAGAAAAATAAAACATTTGAAATGAAGTTCCAGATGAAATTAATTATTCAGTTTTCTTGGGGCTCGAGATCATTTTAATCTGCAGTTTAGATTGACAAACAGCAACGTCCTAAAATACCCGTATTTTTCCTGGAAAAGTTCAGATTTATAGGAATCATTGTCTGCTTCTACCGATACCTTCAAAGCATGTTATGTCCGAAATAAATCTTACAATACTATAATATACTGACGTATGGAACATATTCTTCCATTCCCTTGAAACTAACTCTGGGAAACCAAGAGACGATTGCCTTATAAAAACAAAACAAACTCGACCTAACATAATTATGGATTATATTGTAACCTTTTCAGGTAATTTTATGCAGATACACAGAATTAGACTTGTACAAACTTTGAAACATTTCAAGATGGCGGAACACCACGTGAGAGAATATGTAAAACGTGTGGCGTCCATAGATCTCGAAAATTATCCTGAATGGGACCTCACGGTAAGATTTTTGAAAAACAATGAATTTCCATGATTGATGTGTTGTATAAATGACTATAATTATTTATATGAGTGTAGGCGATTGAAGAACTTTTTTTCAAAATGGTATGCCTCTAAGACAAATAATAATATTACATTGAAAGGTAAAATCAAAACTATTAAAAGAGATATTAGGTGATGGAAATGCATTTAACAGCATACAACATATAAAAGTTTATATCATATAAAAACAATTATCCATTTGAAGGAAAAAATAAAATGGCAAGATTTATTGATCACTCTTATAATACCAAATGTAAACATTTTTTCACTATTTTATATTCTAAACATAGTTTGATATATGTTCTTATTATACAATTATTTCCTCTCACTCTTTTTTTTAATCCATACATATTCTCTGAGAAACTAGTCTTTGGTAATGACAAAGCGTTTGTGTCAAACTTAGCTCGATTCTGTAATAAGTTTCCCAAGTTTCCGACAGGATGTCGTCTGCTTTTGTAAGAAACTTTGTTTTTGAATGCAAATCACAAAAGTAGTACGCATTGTCTTGAGTTATTCAGTATATGGATGAAAGAATAGTTTATCTGCATAGAAAATCATTCGCCAATTTATAAAACTGGACAGAGTTAACGACTTCTTGTGTCGTTCATTTAAAGAAGGTACTTTTTGTACAATCTCAGTAGGTGTTTAAGAGAGATTGACAGAGATTTAAATCCCGCGAAAATTTGTCATACATAATTCTCCGAACAGACGACAGAAAACATACACATTTTGATTACGAGTTTTTAAAACAGCTCAGAATCCTAAGACATTAAGGAAGATTTGTCGATATTTAGTTTCACATAATTCACGAAACGGTATCCTCATTAGAACCCAAATTGACTGTGAGATTAACGATTTAGTTTGTGGCTTCTTTTACAGGCAAGATTAATCTCTCGAGACATTTTATAGCGCGTAAAATCCACGTTAAGCCACGGAATTTCTCTCTCTCTACTTATTGAGTTTGTTATACACTGTGCGTGAATAATACAATTAGGAAGGGCACTTCTTTAATCACTTAACCATGAATTACACAAGATTGACATGTTCTGATTCACTGTATAGCAACCATACTGGATTCTGGAATGAAACCTTAATAAGAAAATTAACTTAGATGTATGTTATTTCGGAGAAAACTTACAACATAGTTTTTGAGGTCCGAAAATCACCCGTAATAGGACAGTAAGTGCAGCAACTGTCTATTTTACAGTCTATGACACAGGCTCAGAAAAAATTCAAACATGACACAGAACTATAATAAAGTCGTACCTTCCAGAGTGTTAAAAAAAGGGAGAAAGACACTATTATTTGAAATAAGAAGCGGAAATTGTATTTTTCATTAAATTACTGTCTCTAATAGTATTCTAAAGGTGACAAAACATAGGGCAATTGAATACAATGTACTAAAAAAACATGACATCAGGCCTACATAGAAGGAACGCCAAAAATGACGAGAGCTTTAACACTAAATTTGTAGATATCTTAAGAGAGAATTTAAAGGGACGTGAAGCGACTGAAGAAACAATGAAACCGAAATGATGGATGAATTAATTCGGATTTATCAATTACACGAGAGAACAACTTAGTAAATAAATTGATATTGTCAGTATAAACGTTGGAAACATAACAAGAATTGGGGCATACAGATAAGGCATCTAAGCATAAATTCCAAAAAAATCCTCGAAGTGCATAATTGTCTGGAAGTCTAAGTTTGGATTATCAAACTATCTTTTTAACTCTTCCTGAAAAAAGAAGAAGAAGAATCACAAAAACTACAATTTACAGAATGTGAAAGTGCACGACTTCCTAAGTAATATGAAGTGGGGGATTTCACCGAATAAAAGATGAAACTATATCAATGAACTGGCTTTATTTATTTAGAGTAATGGGTATATGTACCAAACCTCGATTCTTCTCGCTACAAGGGCTCTACACATCAATAAATCATATAAAATACAACAATATTCTCTCTTGTTTATAGCATGTCTAGTACAGGCTCTTGTTAGCCATGAACAAGACTGGATGATTGTCAGTCTTGATCAAATTACCGTCTCCCAATTTCCAATGTAACCAAATAGACCATAAGAAAGCATTTTGTCCGACCAGTAAATTGAAAGTGCTCTCGGGAAAATACTCTGATTATCCTTTACACAATACAACGCTTTTCGTCTTTATCTAAGAAATGACTTCATTAAGGCAGAGTAGTGTGTCAAAATTGCTCGCGCATGCGCACTGATTTTGGAAGTCAGACGGAAAATTACTTCAAAAAAGTCATGCAGTGGTTGTTCAGACTTGCCAATGATTATTTTCATTATATTATATATAATTAGAGACATCGACGATATTTGAGAAGTACGTAAAGGAGAAATTGTTGTGGATATAACCAGATTTCTGAAAATAACGCTACTTGAAAATATCCTCAGTGATTCTGGTCCAGCTTTCTCTCGGTTATACAATTATAACCACGATATGTTCTCATATCTTTCTTTAAGAGGATAAATTTCAAATTTGTGATCTTTTTGAAATTCTAAATTTGCTTTCCAGTTTGTTTTATCAGTTCAAAAATTCTAGATATGCCGAGTATTTACAAAATGAGTCCATATACAATATTTGTTCAAAATCTGCAGACATATGTGTATGTATCAAGTTTGAATGTAATTGCATCGTTACTGTTTCTTTTTCAAGTTCATGAAAATCTGCAAAAATAGCATTTGTCATTTTTTAATCGCGCCTTGACCTCAAATTTAATGTATAGTAAGTTTTATTGCAGAGTAGTTTTCATTCAGATTTTAACTTAAAATCAAGTTCCGAATTGTTAAATCTCGGTCTGGTTTTATTTGTTGAATATGATGAAAGAACATCTAGACAAAATTAGATTAAATATGAATCAAAGCCGTTAATTCGGAATCTATCGTGCGTCATATATCAAGGCATTGTTATAAATATTCGCATATATGGAATTAATATCCTACGTTACGCAACTTAACTACAATTTTCCATATTAACTTTATAATGACCTCGTAGGCTACAAACATTGCGAGAATTACCCTTTCTATCCTTCAATAATTCACGCAAAGATAATTTCTGTTCAAACAATCCAATGGCTTAATGTAGATGGCTGTTTCTATTAACTCTGTTATAATCATCTCCACAATGGGATTAAAGAGAACGCCAATTTTATAATCTCCCAATGTTTCACGGACGTGGCCAAGCGAATTTCAATAACTACCCTACTGTTGTGTATTGAACCTTTATCAGTCACCATAATTGTTCGATAATCCACACGGATAAAACACAATACAATTTGACTATTCTAATCTATTAATTTCACAAAAGAACGATGTGAATTTTAAACGTCCGAGGTAAACACTTTGTCCGGTATAGCCATTGACGATAAAAATGAGTTTTCTTCCTTGGATGGCCAAGAGGCACCGCTTCAATACGAGTGACGGCATAAATTAGTATACGAAACAATTTTAACTTTGATAATGTGCGCAAAATATAATGTGGCTTTGTCAGCAAAAATCAGTCCATTTGTCATTTTTATTTTTTACATATTTTGAATGTATAACACTTTAAGAATATGATATGAAAATTACAGCTCTCAATACGTGTTTGTTACATATTTACAGCCATTTTTTGTAAGCATTTCTACTGAAATAAAATGGTACAAAATACTATTACTGAAGATACAACAAACCATTTCAGATGTTTCTATTTCAATTTATCTTATAATATTACATTTCGAAATATTACCAAGTAAAAATCATTCCATGTTTTTCTTATTTCCACAACATCGACAACATAAGTATATACTTATGTTGCCTAGCAACAGCAAAACCAAATGAATTTTTATCATCATTCTGTTCAGTTTAAATGTATTTTTTTATGTCACTGGACATTCGATGCTTTAATAGCAGTCAAATGTATGCATTATGTATAACTCCTGCAATGTTTGCATCACTTGAATGAAAATTCGTAGACATTTAACAATGATTGACAGCCTTTTAAAACAGATTTTTGTATAATTTTGCATTATTCAAATGGAATAAAATTTTCATTACTTCTTTTCAGATTGTAGGCATATGAATTAAGATAAAAGACAACTATCAAAACACATACAGTATTTGGTTGCTAAGCAACAACAGTACAAAAATCGTAATTCATACAAACCACCATATTAACAATACATACATGAACAAACCAGTTCTATTATACACAAATACTTATAATAACATTTCATAAAAGGCATGTAACAAATGAAAATGGTCAGCCATCATTATGATTATGAATCATGAAAATGCATATTTCAAACATCCAAAAACAGTAAACTATTCTAACTCACAGCAATGAACAACGAATGATCATAGCAATCTAAAGTGAATACTAACATCACAAAATATGACTCTTTTACAAAAATGTTTATGTATCTCCAACACCTTATCCAAATCAGATAATATATACAGTTATAGTATTATGTTGCTTAGCGACTGAAGAACTTTTTTCTACTGTGTAATCAGTAAAAAGGGACTTACAATATTACACTTTTACTAACATTTAAAACCATACACAATAAAAAGGAACTTACAATATTACACTTTTACTAACATTTAAAACCATACACAATAAAAAGGAACTTACAATATTACACTTTTACTAACATTTAAAACCATACACAATAAAAAGGAACTTACAATATTACACTTTTACTAACATTTAAAAGCATGCACAACCAAATTTGATAATGATATTTTATATCTTCATTTCAATAATTATTGATTTGACAAGGCAAATAAGGTTATTCAATTGAGTAAATAATATGATATGCATGCTTAGTAAACTTCTATCACTGTCAACACACCTCTTTCACATCAAAACTTTTCACCATATAATGATGTCAAATATGATATATATAGTTCAGCATTAAAGGTTCGAAAGTTGTTAAAATTAAGTGTATACATGTCAAACTGTCTCCAGAAATTTAAAATCAAAATGATGGAATCAATATTAATGTTTATACTTTCTTGTTTTTGTAATCAGAGCATACTCATAAGAATCAATAGCACCTGACTCTGGTAGGGCCTTGCAATGTTTTGGGCAAGTTAAAGTTTTAGCATTTTCAATGTCTTTCACAAGTTGAGACACATATTGACCTCAGTCCTGCTTTGATTAAAGAGCATGGAGGCAACATTTTGTACAGTCTCAATATTACCATGTCCGGAATTGAAAAGAATACATAACCAGTTCTTAGAATTATTTATAACAAAACGGGCAACATTAATTTAAGATGAGTTGAAACAACCTGACCATTTGTCAGGTGTAATAACATGAGAAAGTGTCACTTATTTCTCAAGCACAGTATCATGATAGGATTTTAGCTGATATTAATTGATCAAAGACAATCTGCATGCATGTTTTCAATAATGAATAATGTATTTCTCTATAAATCATAATAAAATGAAAATACACTTTGTAGTGTTTTTTCCCGTATATTTTACAGGCTTATACACGAAAAACTTATAATTTCCCCTAAAAATGCTACATTTTCACCCAAAATGAATTTATATTTTTCACAGAAAAGAAATTAAAGAAGTCTACAAACAGCAATTACATGTACAAAGTAATAGAATAACTCCTCGTTGCAAATCACATTATCTATTTACTTAGAAACGGGGAATAGACTCATAAAAATATAGCCATGATATTTACTTTTAAAGGTTAGATATCTAATATTGCACACTGTAATAGGCCTATAAACTGATGAAACGTTTGCGCATTATCGTTTGCTCTCTTTAGTTGCTAGTATATAGTTTCTACATAAGAACGAAAACTCAACTCCTGCTTTTTTGAGTAATGAATTATAGTTTTATTTTTATATTTAAGTCGCATTTATAGACATACAATATTACAGAATCATAAAAACAATCATCAGATGAATGGAACAATATATGTTTTAGTTGTCTACGTTTTGGCCACTTTTTTCTAACTAAATTAGTAAAGAATTAGGTAATCAAACACTAAAAGAAGTACTACTTCGTATATAAGAAAAAATTAAAACATCCGTTATTCCCCTCAATCAGAACGAGAAAGACAAAAATAGCAGCTGAAACCCGGGTAACAAAATGACAAAGAAAGAAAAAAAAAAAAGTAAAATAATAAAATTGACACCGTTAGGTTATATTGAATAACATGTTTTGTCACATTTATCTGATTAATGGTTGACTAGTGAATAATAATGTAAGTTGGTTACCTTTACTAAAATTCATGACTGTGGGTTCATACAACACAACTTTAGAAAATACGTTTGATCTAAAGTCACCATACACTGGGCAGTCTAAAATGACATGCAACTCATCCTCAAGATCATGACAGAAAGGACTGTGGCGTTCCTCTAGTTTCGGATTCTCGTATCTTCCCGTTTCAATACGAATAGGGAGCACCCCACATCTTAATTAACAGAATACTGATATATGCATTTCGGTAAAATTATTTTGCAGTATTCCTTAGTTGAACGAGTAGTATGATCCTGCTTAAATGTCTGGCAAGTCCTCAACTTATTTCGACCTCTGCCTGTCTTACCAATGGTGCTATTAATTACGTATAACTTATTTTTTATCGCATTGTAAGAATATGAGAATCCTATTAAGTGTAAAAACCAAAGTTTATTCTCGCAAATCAAGGCTTTGGTGTGGAAAACGAGAGTGAAGTCCAAACAATAATAATATAATAATGGATTAATGAAAAATACTTTGACATAACAGAGATCATGTCAAAATAAGACCACGGATATGATAAAAGGTATTAGTGTTGATAATATATCGATACGTGGGGATATAATATTTTTGGATAAGAGATTTCCACCAGATTGTTTTATTTGTTGGATTATTCAAAGCTGAAAATGTCAACATTTTGCACGTTTGTTATCGCGTTTTGCATCCTTCGCCGTTTCCATGCGTGTAACCCTGTTTGTTTTATTTGTATGAGTTTTTCCAAAATTTCAGCCTTTCGATTTTGAAAAATAGATTATCTATCTGAAAGAAATTACACACATTTTTTATGTTTCCTAGAACCCTCAACTTCTTTCAAAATTTGATACAAGCTGTCATTTAATTGGTTAAATAAAAAAGGGTACAAAACCTATTCAAATGTATAATCAGTTAGATCGTTAGAACTAGTCTCAGTTAATTGAAACAATAAATCTTGCTTTATTGCCACTATAACAACCCATCTCAACCTTTAGGAAATTTAAAACAAATGTAACTCTGAATAATTCTTGCTGCAAATCACATTTAAATGCCCCAAAGAAATATTCTGGAGTTCTGGTTAATCCTGAATCAATGTTCTACAAATATTGAATGTATAAATTATCAAAAAAGACAGCTGAATTGTGTCGTTTTGACAGAACGCTATTTGGTTCTACTTGAATGATGGCGCGCAATTAAAAATACAAGAGAGGTCTTATCTTTCTCAAATAGAAAATGTCACAAAGAACGATCTTTAATGTTGTTTTGTACAATTATAAGCTTATACAATCTGGACAATGATACTCCAGTGCTGAATCTGTTGTAAGAAAGGTAGCAACATAACTAGTGACTGCAGTAAATAAATGTATCCCTTTCAACTTAGCTAAATATGTACAAAGTCTTCGATTTGTTACAATTAAGCAGATTTGATCAAAGTTATTAGTAAAGCCTAAATGTCACAATTATAATGATGGTAAACGCGAGCTAGTTTTTGATGTGATTGTGTTTATGTATACCATTGTTTGCCCCCGCCCCCCCCCCCACCCCCTCCTCTCTCTCTTAACTCCTTACCTGTTTTCTTCTCCATTAATTAAACTCTTTTTGATGAGCTTGTACATTTTTTTTATTGTTATCTGATTTGTCCTTTTAAATATGCGCAATAGTATTATCTCATTTGTTACATGTATGTGTTTTATCTCACTTGGTACAAAGTGCCAAATTAGGCTCTTGGGATGACCTCGAGTCCGTCGTTCGTCGCGGATTGTAAGGTGTCAACATTTTCTTAATTAGCATCTCCTCTGAAACCACTAAATAAACGTTAAAAATCTTCTTGAAAAAAAAACGAGAAGGCCTAGTGTGAAGAATTTTGGAGTGTAGCATTGCCTGTTGGATGTTTATCAAATTCCTTCAAATAATGACACCAGGGTCAAATTTGGCCCCGCCTCTGGGGGCACTTGATTGTACACGTGCTTAAATAGGGAACTCTAAAATCTACTTCCTCTGAAACCACAAGGCACAGAGTCTAGGTACTTGATGACACATCTTCCAAATTCCTTCTAATTGTGACCCCTTGTCATTAACATAAGCTCACATAGGGAAACTTCTTAAAAATCATAAAAATCAACTGCCAAACATGAGTTACACAAAAATGGTCTTTGGTAGTCCTTTTCTGAATTGAAATGTATTTGGAACTATAAATAAATTTCATACAAAAATTAACGGCTGACCTGATTTGAAAATAATTTCATAGGAATGGTCCTTAGGTAGTCCTCTACTAAATCACTAAAGGAATTTACAAAACCGTACAGAACAGAAAATATTTTAAAATTTCATGAAAAACCAACTGCTAGCCAGATTTGAAAATTAATTCACAGAAAAGATCGTTTCAAAAATTTCTCACGGAATTACAGTTCAATTACAGTTTTGAAGCGCGGCTATACAAATTAAACAGTCACATTATAGTAAGTAGAAGTATTTTACCTGCTGGAAAATTTTGCTAATCTGATGCTGGTTAGCAACCATTATTTTCTCGATCTTCTCCGTGAGAATATGAGAAGACGTCTTCTTCATAGAAGCAAAGCTGGGGGTCCTCAGAGGTAAAGTCAGACGCTCAGGCTTCGTGTGTGTTTGCGGTCTACTCATCTTTGGAGTCGGTGTCAAACATATCATCTTGGGTTGTGGTAGTATAAAAACTCTCAGAATGCTTCTCACGAAGCTGCACCATGAGCGAAAAGATAAAAAATATTAATTAATGACATTTCATTTTTGGACTTGATTTTTATCAAAATCAAGTCCTTTGTAATCGTTGACTTATATTTGTCGCTGGACTCCATAACAGCTTTGTTAAAAGAATGCCACATAAAGGAAATAGTACGCAACTAAATGATATGTTTATATAGAAGTATCTGGAATCTTTCCCCAATTAAGTGTGTCAGATCTAAATACATTTCAAATCATTCTATTGTAACTACATGGAAAGAGTCATGTGTCGGTAGATATATGAGATTTTCAAATGCATAGAATTAAAACCGCGTATTCACTGTCCAATAAAATATCTTGCCGTAAAAGTAGTTCTACTTTCGGTTTTCGTTTGATAGTTCAGAAAAATCTCCACGGACGTATTCATGCATTTGCAACAATCTACCATCGATGTGTGTGTTTTGTGCCTTTCTAACATTTCTTAATATTACAAAGCGAATTCTCATTTAATCGTATTCCGTGATATTCACACCAACTAGTGTTATTTTGATGACGGAATCGCTTTTTATAGACTCACTCCCCGCAGTGGCTAGTAGCAAAGCGTAACCGATGTGGGGAGTTTGATTTATCGAAGGTTGAATGTTAAAACTGCGGCTTAAGAATAATAATTCGAGTCGCTAAATATGAACGTAAATTACTGGATACGTGCTTTTAAAATTTACTGTTTAAGAGTTCCTTTTGCGCCAGATTATTTAGAATTACATAATCACGTCTGAATTTCATGCAACATCGGGTTAACTATAGGTCATATAGGTCTTACTCAACTGTGTCAGGACCTTTTTGATTTGAGTGACCCTGAATGTGTTCAATGCGACGATGTTCTGTTGTGTTAAAACCAGAAGAATCAATGTTTGTATTTACTGTTACTGAAGTGTTGTTTACTAGTTTTGTACAATAAAGAGTTTATAATGCAATTAAATTGTCCTCAATTAATGTGCTAATCATTAAACTTTCCAATATCAGGCTTTTTTCATTTTAAAATTTTAGCAAAGGGACTATAGTAAAGCCCTAGCTTATGTCATTTACCTATATGCATATGACCTGCATTACAATATGAATGAAAAATCGGTCCGTAATTTTAAATGTTAAAATATTTGTATGGGCTCGAACGATGTGGGTACACATTTCTCTCGTTTGTCTCGTATGGTAAAAATCAAGTCCGACAGTACTCTCAGTACTTTGATTTTCTAAGCCAACAAACATTATCAAAAATTATTGAAAATTCTTGATGATGAAGTGATTTAATAAAACAGTAATTCAGTCAATCGTTTTTTCTTACATCAACACCGGTCCGTTTAGGCGCCCTGTAGACATGGGCGTGTAAGAACACTTGTCATTATTTCAATCACGCTTCACGAGTGGTCAGTCCCTTTTTTCCCTTGGCCAGAAACACTGTGTGTAACCATGTCAGAACATGTCATAACACGGGAACTCGTCGTAATAGAACCTGAAAATATCCAATACTAGTATGTGTTAATACATTTTTGTACAAATATGAACGAATGCGGCATTTGCGTTAAGTTTGAGAAATTCTGTAATGTTATCATGCTTTGGCATCATGATAAAATAAACAAAATATGTCTCTTACCATCAGTGGCCTTTAATGTGTCAGCCATTTGTTGTGACAGTGCTTTTTTGCGCCCGGTCTTCAAAAAATATAAATGGCCCTTGTTGTAGAGTTCCTCATTTGTCTCAACGAAGTCGAACACTAGTTCCTCCTGTTCCGGCTTTAACCTCAGAGGTTTTTTTCTCCTTGGTATGAGCAAAGGGAGGAGGATCACCAACACCATGTCCTCAATCAAAGCTATGTAGTACCGTTTGCTGTGGCACCTCTTCTACACTCTCTGACTCCTTGTTCTGTGTACTCTCAGCAGCAGTAGCAGCAGCAGTTTATTCGACTAATATAATTCCTTTTCTTTGGTGGTATAACGGATATGATAATGTTGACTCGTCAAGATTTAATAGGAAAACGACCGTGGCCTCATTTTTACTTACCCGTATTACGCAGTTGCAGCCTAGCCTTTTGATCGTAGTTTAACGCAGTTAACACTAGTTAACCTTAGTTGTGTTTACTTCGACCGTAGTTAACACGTAGTTGACTGTAGTTATCCCAAGTAAACCCTGGTCATTCTGCACGTAGTTAAACGTAGTTGGTCGTACTTACATATAGCTCACCGTAGTCTTCTACAGATATTCCTTTTTGCCAGTTTTTACCCTATTTCGAGCCTACTTCACCCTAGTTAACCGTAGTGACACTACGGTTAACTACGAACAAAATTGAACTACGGTCAACTACGTGCGTGTCCGTAAATATGACCGGCGCTTAACTCTAGGTGCCAAATCAATTACTCATAAAAGATTGCCATGAAGGATTTTATTTGAATTGATACCCCTTCTAGCAACCAGTGTCTTCCCTTGCAAGTTGCCAACAGTTGCTACTTTAGCTATTTTAGACTTCCTTAGCAGCCAGTGAATCTCTCCATTAATAGTGGATTTCTTATCACCCCGTGACCAGTACAGGAAAATGTTTCAAGAAGTCAAATTGACCACGTAAAACCCAGAAAAAAGTGAAGTAAGTAGTTTTCCTGGGACAATACAAAATGAGTAGTTATCACCTGAGAATCGATCACCGAACTTGAATGTAAACTGCGATGTTCCATGTTTCCTTCGGACTAGTAAAATATTTGTACAAACAGTCGTGAACAATACACCACCAGTGAATAATACTGGTCAATACAATCATGTTGCATAGGATATAGGAAAGTCTGTAAATAAATTGATAATGACTGACAAAGACATGAAAACAAAAGTAAATGCTTCCAATGGTAAGGTAGCAAGCGTGGAAAACAGTCTCTCTTACATGAACACGATCTTGAAATTCCAAAAGTGTCATAGTTAAACGGCAGCCATTGTGTAATTCTATGGAAAATCAAGAAGACAAGATACTAGGCCTGGAATCCCTGATCAATGCGCGAGAATCTGATATTCTACGTCCTGTCTGAACCACGAAATTCAAAAGTTTGAGAGATAGCAAGGTTAGACGATACGAGGAAAACGTAAAAGATATGATTCAATATAATTTCAATATAATTCAATACACCAAAAGGCCTTTTTATGGGCGGTACATGTTTATATTATACAAAGATGTTTTTGATAAACATATAAAAATGTTGGATCTATTCGAAGTGGAATTATATGGCTTAAATTAGATAAATATACTTTTGCTTTGATGAAGACGTATATTTATGTCGTACCTATATAACACTGTTCCACGGGAATTGACACTGATAATTTTGTAGGTTTTTTATGAACTTGAATTTGGTTTAGAAATTGTTAGGAAAATGCTTTGTATTTGGAGACCTAAACAGTTGAACCTGAAATAAACCAGAAATTTTATAATTTGATTATTATATTGATTTTGAGAATGAGCTGTCATATAATATTCAAAGCCCTACAGGTATATCTTAAGATAAGATAATTGACAGTCAAGGTAGGAATAGAATTCTGTCAATCAATTTCGTATATAATATGTAATGGGCGGCTCCATAAGGACGCCATTATTGTTGACAGTACTTATTTTTCGATTAACGGATCAAGTGTCGTTGATTATTTACTAGTACACATGAATGATTTCGATTTAATGTCTGACTTTCTAATGAACGACCCGAACAAATTCTCTATCGCAATGGTTTATGCTTCCAAATACCATGTAATAGATTCACTGCTATGTCTTGTTAGTCCAAACAAGATGAAATCATAATGACGTGGGTTTATATAAAAATGGAATCATTCCTAAAACTACTACACTCAAACAGACACGTACTAAATGATGTAATTACGTAAAAATATAATTGTCGATGTAATTGCAGATAAATTAATTAGAGTTATAGATAAATGTGCATCTAATGCCTTCAGCTATAAACGTAAACACCGTATACCTATCAAAAATTAAGTAAAGCAACCATGATGACGATATATTTATGAAGTTGGCGGCCTAGCGGCCTGGCGGCGTGAAGTTGGCGGCCTAGCGGCGTGAAGTTGGGGGCCTAGCGGCGTGAAGTTGGGGGCCTGGCGGCGTGAAGTTGTTCTATAAGCATTAGAAACTATTTTGAAAAGGAAAAGTCGCAAAAAGAATTACTTCATCGTAGGTACGCAATTTTCGCCGAAAATTTAATTTTTTTAGCGACCCGGAATATTAATCACCCAATTGCCCAGAAATGTATCAGAATCACATTCTACATGCATTAGAAACTATTTTGGATGGAAAAAGTCGCAAAATTTCACTTCATGATAGTTTCGCCGCCAGGCCGCTAGGCCGCCAAATTCACGTTTTCAGCGGCCTGGCGGCCTGGAATATTATACACCCAATCACCCAGAAATGTATCAGAAGTACGTTCTATAAACATTAGAAACTATTTTGGAAGGGAAAAGTCGCAAAAAAAACCGGAATATTAAACACCCAATCATTCAAAAATGTATCAGAATCATGTGTGTGAAGTTGGCAATGCAATCGACAATCGACATTCAATGTCTAGCTCGACAATCGACATTCATCTCGACATTCGTAAAACAGACTGTATATAGTCGTCAAAGTAATGAAATTTCGAATGTCTAGCTCGACAATCGACATTCATCTCGACATTCGAAATACGGACTGTATCGCCGTCAAAGTAATGAAATTTCGAATGTCTAGCTCGACAATCGACATTCATCTCGACATTCGTGAAACAGGCTGTATGGCTATCACAATAATGTAAATTTCGAATGTCTAGCTCGACAATCGACATTCACCTCGACATTCGAAATACGGACTGTATATAGCCGTCAAAGTAATGAAATTTCGAATGTCTAGCTAGACAATCGACATTCATCTCGACATTCGTGAAACAGGCTGTATGGCTATCACAATAATGTAAATTTCGAATGTCTAGCTCGACAATCGACATTCACCTCGACATTCGAAATACGGACTGTATATAGCCGTCAAAGTAATGAAATTTCGAATGTCTAGCTAGACAATCGACATTCATCTCGACATTCGAAGAACGAACTGTATAGCCGTCAAAGTAATGAAATTTCGAATGTCTAGCTAGACAATCGACATTCATTTCGACATTCAAAGTTACGACTGTATCGCCGTCAAAGTAAAGAAATTTCGAATGTCTAGCTCGACAATCGACATTCATCTCGACATTCGAAAAACGGACTGTATCGCCGTCAAAGTAATGAAATTTCGAATGTCTAGCTTGACAATAGACATTCATCTCGACATTCGTGAAACAGGCTGTATGGCCATCATAATAATGTAAATTTCGAATGTCTAGCTCGACAATCGACATTCATCTCGACATTCGAAATACGGACCGTATCGCCGTCAAAGTAATGAAATTTCGAATGTCTAGCTCGACAATCGACATTCATCTCGACATTCGAAATACGGACCATATCGCCGTCAAAGTAATGAAATTTCGAATGTCTAGCTTGACAATCGACATTCATCTCGACATTCGTGAAACAGGCTGTATGGCTATCACAATAATGTAAATTTCGAATGTCTAGCTCGAAAATCGACATTCACCTCGACATTCGAAATACGGACTGTATATAGCCGTCAAAGTAATGAAATTTCGAATGTCTAGCTAGACAATCGACATTCATCTCGACATTCGAAAAACGAACTGTATAGCCGTCAAAGTAATGGAATTTCGAATGTCTAGCTAGACAATCGACATTCATTTCGACATTCAAAGTTACGACTGTATCGCCGTCAAAGTAAAGAAATTTCGAATGTCTAGCTCGACAATCGACATTCATCTCGACATTCGAAAAACGGACTGTATCGCCGTCAAAGTAATGAAATTTCGAATGTCTAGCTTGACAATCGACATTCATCTCGACATTCGTGAAACAGGCTGTATGGCCATCATAATAATGTAAATTTCGAATGTCTAGCTCGACAATCGACATTCATCTCGACATTCGAAATACGGACCGTATCGCCGTCAAAGTAATGAAATTTCGAATGTCTAGCTCGACAATAGACATTCATCTCGACATTCGAAATACGGACCATATCGCCGTCAAAGTAATGAAATTTCGAATGTCTAGCTCGACAATCGACATTCATCTCGACATTCGAAAAACGGACTGTATATAGTCGTCAAAGTAATGAAATTTCGAATGTCTAGCTAGACAATCGACATTCATCTCGACATTCGAAAAACGAACTGTATATAGCCGTGAAAGTAATAAAATTTCGAATGTCTAGCTCGACAATCGACATTCATCTCGACATTCGAAAAACGGACTGTATATAGTCGTCAAAGTAATGAAATTTCGAATGTCTAGCTCGACAATCGACATTCATCTCGACATTCGAAAAACGGACTGTATATAGCCGTCAAAGTAATGAAATTTCGAATGTCTAGCTCGACAATCGACATTCATCTCGACATTCGAAAAACGAACTGTATAGTCGTCAAAGTAATGAAATTTCGAATGTCTAGCTCGACAATCGACATTCATCTCGACGTTCGTGAAACAGGCTGTATGGCCATCATAATAATGTAAATTTCGAATGTCTAGCTCGACAATCGACATTCATCTCGACATTCGAAGTTAAGACAGTATCGCTGTCAAAGTAAAGAAATTTCGAATGTCTAGCTCGACAATCGACATTCATCTCGACATTCGAAAAACGGACTGTATATAGCCGTCAAAGTAATGAAATTTCGAATGTCTAGCTAGACAATCGACATTCATCACGACATTCAAAAAACGAACTGTATAGCACTCAAAGTAATGAAATTTCGAATGTCTAGCTAGACAATCGACATTCATCTCGACATTCAAAAAACGAACTGTATAGCAGTCAAAGTAATGAAATTTCGAATGTCTAGCTAGACAATCGACATTCATCTCGACATTCGAAGTTACGACTGTATCGCCGTCAAAGTAAAGAAATTTCGAATGTCTAGCTCGACAATCGACATTCATCTCGACATTCGTGAAACAGGCTGTATGGCTATCATAATAATGTAAATTTCGAATGTCTAGCTCGACAATCGACATTCACCTCGACATTCGAAAAACGGCCTGTATATAGCCGTCAAAGTAATGAAATTTCGAATGTCTAGCTAGACAATCGACATTCATCTCGACATTCGAAAAACGAACTGTATATAGCCGTCAAAGTAATGAAATTTCGAATGTCTAGCTCGACAATCGACATTCATCTCGACATTCGAAAAACGGACTGTATATAGCCGTCAAAGTAATGAAATTTCGAATGTCTAGCTCGACAATCGACATTCATCTCGACATTCGAAAAACGGCCTGTATATAGCCGTCAAAGTAATGAAATTTCGAATGTCTAGCTAGACAATCGACATTCATCTCGACATTCGAAAAACGAACTGTATATAGCCGTCAAAGTAATGAAATTTCGAATGTCTAGCTCGACAATCGACATTCATCTCGACATTCGAAAAACGGACTGTATATAGCCGTCAAAGTAATGAAATTTCGAATGTCTAGCTCGACAATCGACATTCATCTCGACATTCGAAAAACGAACTGTATAGTCGTCAAAGTAATGAAATTTCGAATGTCTAGCTCGACAATCGACATTCATCTCGACATTCGTGAAACAGGCTGTATGGCCATCATAATAATGTAAATTTCGAATGTCTAGCTCGACAATCGACATTCATCTCAACATTCGAAGTTACGACAGTATCGCTGTCAAAGTAAAGAAATTTCGAATGTCTAGCTCGACAATCGACATTCATCTCGACATTCGAAAAACGGACTGTATATAGCCGTCAAAGTAATGAAATTTCGAATGTCTAGCTAGACAATCGACATTCATCTCGACATTCAAAAAACGAACTGTATAGCACTCAAAGTAATGAAATTTCGAATGTCTAGCTAGACAATCGACATTCATCTCGACATTCAAAAAACGAACTGTATAGCAGTCAAAGTAATGAAATTTCGAATGTCTAGCTAGACAATCGACATTCATCTCGACATTCGAAGTTACGACTGTATCGCCGTCAAAGTAAAGAAATTTCGAATGTCTAGCTCGACAATCGACATTCATCTCGACATTCGTGAAACAGGCTGTATGGCTATCATAATAATGTAAATTTCGAATGTCTAGCTCGACAATCGACATTCACCTCGACATTCGAAAAACGGCCTGTATATAGCCGTCAAAGTAATGAAATTTCGAATGTCTAGCTAGACAATCGACATTCATCTCGACATTCGAAAAACGAACTGTATATAGCCGTCAAAGTAATGAAATTTCGAATGTCTAGCTCGACAATCGACATTCATCTCGACATTCGAAAAACGGACTGTATATAGCCGTCAAAGTAATGAAATTTCGAATGTCTAGCTAGACAATCGACATTCATCTCGACATTCGAAAAACGAACTGTATAGCCGTCAAAGTAATGAAATTTCGAATGTCTAGCTCGACAATCGACATTCATCTCGACATTCGAAAAACGGACTGTATATAGCCGTCAAATGAATGAAATTTCGAATGTCTAGCTAGACAGTCGACATTCATCTCGACATTCGAAAAACGAACTGTATAGCAGTCAAAGTAATGAAATTTCGAATGTCTAGCTCGACAATCGACATTCATCTCGACATTCGAAAAACGGACTGTATCGCCGTCAAAGTAACGAAATTTCGAATGTCTAGCTAGACAATCGGCATTCATCTCGACATTCGTGAAACAGGCTCTATGGCCATCATAATAATGTAAATTTCGAATGTCTAGCTAGACAATCGACATTCATCTCGACATTCGAAATACGGACTGTATCGCCGTCAAAGTAATGAAATTTCGAATGTCTAGCTCGACAATCGACATTCATCTCGACATTCGAAGTTACGACTGTATCGCCGTCAAAGTAAAGAAATTTCGAATGTCTAGCTAGACAATCGACATTCATCTCGACATTCGAAGTTACGACTGTATCGCCGTCAAAGTGAAGAAATTTCGAATGTCTAGCTCGACAATCGACATTCATCTCGACATTCGTGAAACAGGCTGTATGGCTATCATAATAATGTAAATTTCGAATGTCTACCTCGACAATCGACATTCATCTCCACATTCGTGAAACAGGCTCTATGGCCATCATAATAATGTAAATTTCGAATGTCTAGCTAGACAATCGACATTCATCTCGACATTCGAAATACGGACTGTATCGCCGTCAAAGTAATGAAATTTCGAATGTCTAGCTCGACAATCGACATTCATCTCGACATTCGAAAAACGAACTGTATAGTCGTCAAAGTAATGAAATTTCGAATGTCTAGCTCGACAATCGACATTCATCTCGACATTCGTGAAACAGGCTGTATGGCCATCATAATAATGTAAATTTCGAATGTCTAGCTCGACAATCGACATTCATCTCGACATTCGAAGTTACGACAGTATCACTGTCAAAGTAAAGAAATTTCGAATGTCTAGCTCGACAATCGACATTCATCTCGACATTCGAAAAACGGACTGTATATAGCCGTCAAAGTAATGAAATTTCGAATGTCTAGCTAGACAATCGACATTCATCTCGACATTCAAAAAACGAACTGTATAGCACTCAAAGTAATGAAATTTCGAATGTCTAGCTAGACAATCGACATTCATCTCGACATTCAAAAAACGAACTGTATAGCAGTCAAAGTAATGAAATTTCGAATGTCTAGCTAGACAATCGACATTCATCTCGACATTCGAAGTTACGACTGTATCGCCGTCAAAGTAAAGAAATTTCGAATGTCTAGCTCGACAATCGACATTCATCTCGACATTCGTGAAACAGGCTGTATGGCTATCATAATAATGTAAATTTCGAATGTCTAGCTCGACAATCGACATTCACCTCGACATTCGAAAAACGGCCTGTATATAGCCGTCAAAGTAATGAAATTTCGAATGTCTAGCTAGACAATCGACATTCATCTCGACATTCGAAAAACGAACTGTATATAGCCGTCAAAGTAATGAAATTTCGAATGTCTAGCTCGACAATCGACATTCATCTCGACATTCGAAAAACGGACTGTATATAGCCGTCAAAGTAATGAAATTTCGAATGTCTAGCTAGACAATCGACATTCATCTCGACATTCGAAAAACGAACTGTATAGCCGTCAAAGTAATGAAATTTCGAATGTCTAGCTCGACAATCGACATTCATCTCGACATTCGAAAAACGGACTGTATATAGCCGTCAAATGAATGAAATTTCGAATGTCTAGCTAGACAGTCGACATTCATCTCGACATTCGAAAAACGAACTGTATAGCAGTCAAAGTAATGAAATTTCGAATGTCTAGCTCGACAATCGACATTCATCTCGACATTCGAAAAACGGACTGTATCGCCGTCAAAGTAACGAAATTTCGAATGTCTAGCTAGACAATCGGCATTCATCTCGACATTCGTGAAACAGGCTCTATGGCCATCATAATAATGTAAATTTCGAATGTCTAGCTAGACAATCGACATTCATCTCGACATTCGAAATACGGACTGTATCGCCGTCAAAGTAATGAAATTTCGAATGTCTAGCTCGACAATCGACATTCATCTCGACATTCGAAGTTACGACTGTATCGCCGTCAAAGTAAAGAAATTTCGAATGTCTAGCTAGACAATCGACATTCATCTCGACATTCGAAGTTACGACTGTATCGCCGTCAAAGTGAAGAAATTTCGAATGTCTAGCTCGACAATCGACATTCATCTCGACATTCGTGAAACAGGCTGTATGGCTATCATAATAATGTAAATTTCGAATGTCTACCTCGACAATCGACATTCATCTCCACATTCGTGAAACAGGCTCTATGGCCATCATAATAATGTAAATTTCGAATGTCTAGCTAGACAATCGACATTCATCTCGACATTCGAAATACGGACTGTATCGCCGTCAAAGTAATGAAATTTCGAATGTCTAGCTCGACAATCGACATTCATCTCGACATTCGAAGTTACGACTGTATCGCCGTCAAAGTAAAGAAATTTCGAATGTCTAGCTAGACAATCGACATTCATCTCGACATTCGAAGTTACGACTGTATCGCCGTCAAAGTGAAGAAATTTCGAATGTCTAGCTCGACAATCGACATTCATCTCGACATTCGTGAAACAGGCTGTATGGCTATCATAATAATGTAAACTTCGAATGTCTACCTCGACAATCGACATTCATATCGACATTCGAAAAACGGACTGTATATAGCCGTCAAAGTAATGAAATTTCGAATGTCTAGCTCGACAATCGACATTCATCTCGACATTCGAAAAACGGACTGTATCGCCGTCAAAGTAACGAAATTTCGAATGTCTAGCTAGACAATCGGCATTCATCTCGACATTCGTGAAACAGGCTCTATGGCCATCATAATAATGTAAATTTCGAATGTCTAGCTAGACAATCGACATTCATCTCGACATTCGAAATACGGACTGTATCGCCGTCAAAGTAATGAAATTTCGAATGTCTAGCTCGACAATCGACATTCATCTCGACATTCGAAAAACGAACTGTTAAGCCGTCAAAGTAATGGAATTTCGAATGTCTAGCTAGACAATCGACATCATCTCGACATTCGAAGTTACGACTGTATCGCCGTCAAAGTAAAGAAATTTCATGACTTTGACGGCTATACAGTCTTTTTTTCGAATAGCGAGATGAATGTCGATTGTATAGCTAGACATTCGAAATTTCATGACTTTGACGGCTATATAGTCCGTTTTTCGAAGGTGGAGATGCATGTCGATTGTCTAGCTAGACATTCGAAATTTACATTATTATGATGGCCATACGGCCTGTTATACGAATGTCGAGATGAATGTCGATTGTCTAGCTAGACATTCGAAATTTCATTACTTTGACGGCTATATACAGTCCGTTTTTCGAATGTCGAGGTGAATGTCGATTGTCGAGCTAGACATTCGAAATTTACATTATTATGATAGCCATACAGCCTGTTTCACGAATGTCGAGATGATTGTCGATTGTCGAGCTAGACATTCGAAATTTCTTTACTTTGACGGCGATACAGTCGTCACTTCGAATGTCGAGATGAATGTCGATTGTCTAACTACACATTCGAAATTTCATTACTTTGACGGCTATAGACAGTCCGTTTTTCGAATGTCGAGGTGAATGTCGATTGTCGAGCTAGACATTCGAAATTTACATTATTATGATAGCCATACAGCCTGTTTCACGAATGTCGAGATGAATGTCGATTGTCGAGCTAGACATTCGAAATTTCTTTACTTTGACGGCGATACAGTCGTAACTTCGAATGTCGAGATGAATGTCGATTGTCTAGCTAGACATTCGAAATTTCATTCATTTGACGGCTATACAGTTCGTTTTTCGAATGTCGAGATGAATGTCGATTGTCGAGCTAGACATTCGAAATTTCATTACTTTGACTGCTATACAGTTCGTTTTTCGAATGTCGAGATGAATGTCGATTGTCGAGCTAGACATTGGAAATTTCATTACTTTGATGGCTATATACAGTCCGTTTTTCGAATGTCGAGATGAATGTCGATTGTCGAGCTAGACATTCGAAATTGCATTTCTTTGACGGCTATACAGTTCGTTTTTCGAATGTCGAGATGAATGTCGATTGTCTAGCTAGACATTCGAAATTTCATTACTTTGACTGCTATACAGTTCGTTTTTCGAATGTCGAGATGAATGTCGATTGTCTAGCTAGACATTCGAAATTTCATTACTTTGACTGCTATACATTCCGTTTTTCGAATGTCTAGATGAATGTCGATTGTCGAGCTAGACATTCGAAATTTCATTACTTTGACGGCGATACAGTCGTAACTTCGAATGTCGAGATGAATGTCGATTGTCGAGCTAGACATTCGAAATTTCATTACTTTGACGGCTATACAGTTCGTTTTTCGAATGTCGAGATGAATGTCGATTGTCGAGCTAGACATTCGAAATTTCATTACTTTGACGGCTATATACAGTCCGTTTTTGGAATGTCGAGATGAATGTCGATTGTCGAGCTAGACATTCGAAATTTCATTACTTTGACGGCTATATACAGTCCGTTTTTCGAATGTCGAGATGAATGTCGATTGTCGAGCTAGACAATCGAAATTTCATTACTTTGACGGCGATACAGTCGTAACTTCGAATGTCGAGATGAATGTCGATTGTCGAGCTAGACATTCGAAATTTCATTACTTTGACGGCTATACAGCTCGTTTTTTTCGAATGTCGAGATGAATGTCGATTGTCTAGCTAGACATTCGAAATTTCATTACTTTGACTGCTATACAGTTCGTTTTTCGAATGTCGAGATGAATGTCGATTGTCTAGCTAGACATTCGAAATTTCATTACTTTGACTGCTATTCAGTTCGTTTTTCGAATGTCGAGATGAATGTCGATTGTCGAGCTAGACATTCGAAATTTCATTACTTTGACGGCGATACAGTCCGTTTTTCGAATGTCGAGATGAATGTCGATTGTCGAGCTAGACATTCGAAATTTCTTTACTTTGACGGCGATACAGTTGTAACTTCGAATGTCGAGATGAATGTCGATTGTCTAGCTAGATATTCGAAATTTCATTACTTTGACGGCTATATACAGTCCGTTTTTCGAATTTCGAGGTGAATGTCGATTGTCGAGCTAGACATTCGAAATTTACATTATTATGATAGCCATACCGCCTGTTTCACGAATGTCGAGATGAATGTCGATTGTCGAGCTAGACATTCGAAATTTCTTTACTTTGACGGCGATACAGTCGTAACTTCGAATGTCGAGATGAATGTCGATTGTCTAGCTAGACATTCGAAATTGCATTACTTTGACGGCTATATACAGTCCATTTTTCGAATGTCGAGATGAATGTCGATTGTCTAGCTAGACATTCGAAATTTCATTACTTTGACGGCGATACAGTCCGTTTTTGAATGTCGAGGTGAATGTCGATTGTCGAGCTAGACATTCGAAATTTACATTATTATGATAGCCATACAGCCTGTTTCACGAATGTCGAGATGAATGTCTATTGTCGAGCTAGACATTGAATGTCGATTGTCGATTGCACTGCCAACTTCACACACATATCAGAATCACGTTCTATATGCATTAGAAACTATTTTTGAAGGGAAAAGTCGCAAAAAAATCACTTCATCGTAGGTTCGCAATTTCGCAGAAAACTTAATTTTTTTAGCGACCCGGAATATTAATCACCCAATCACTCAGAAAGAACTTGATAAAGAAATAGAAATGTAAGAAATAAAAAACATATTTTTCACAAACAGATAACAAGTGCAGCGGTATCATTTCATCATGGCCGAAATTTATAAATATTCAATTGATGAAATATCAGTGACACTTTACTTTTTGTTTAATAAAATATATCTGACGAACATCCAATTTCTTGGGAAGAAGGAATAATAGTCCCAACTGTATGGGTAAAGAAGATACAAAAAATAAAGGGGTATCATTTTGATAAATAAAATCGCCAAAATTTATTCACAAGTTCTTCTTAATCAATTAGCCGATCGGTCAAATAAGCATAAGATAATTAATGATCAGAACGGCTTCCTAAAAGGAAAATCCACAACGGATTGCATATTGTTGTTGCATTCAGTTATAACGAAAACGCTTTCGCAAGGTACACGTACTAAACTTTACTCAGCCTTTGTTGATTTTGAAAAATGTTTCGATAAGTTAGAACGATCATATGTATTAATAAAACTTAATCTATATTGTTCAAACTGGGGTATGAAAATTAATACAAAAGAGACAAAAATAATGATACTCGAACAAGGACGATATTCTTCATATAATTTCAAACTAGATAATAAGACTTTAGAACTTGTAAGACAATTCAAATATCTAGGAGTAACATTAAGAACGGTCAGTGGAATCGCACAAAAAAACACCTCACGCAATACTTTCTTTATGCGCTTCATAAACTCGGCTTTGCTTCTAAAGGCTGACAAAACGTTTAAATTTGGGACACACTACAACGAAAGCAAGGTTCCAGAAAAGCTCGTACAGCTTAGAAGGAAAGCCGGGACCCACGCTTATTTTCGTGACTTCCGTCAATCGAAAAAATGGCGTGTGTGCTACCTTGGTGTTTTTTATACACTCAATAACGGAAAAAATGAAGATTTTTCTTTCGACAGATTTGCATTGTTTGATGAGTTGAATTGAAAAATAACGTCTATAAACGTATAAAAATCACGGAATCGAGTGCTTATGGATTTAACCGCGAAGAACCGTTACACCACTATTGTCCTGTAAAATATTAGTAACATAACTATTGAAAGATCGATTCATTTCGGTTTTACACATAAATACGATTATGTTACAGGAAGTGAGTAAAATATTCGTAACCGGTCCGAAACAAAAAGGTTTAACATGAAGGCCTTGGGTACTAAAATCGATATTTAAATTCGGTCATAACTAACATGATAATGTAAGTGTCTTTTTTTGGAAACACATGGAATTTAGATTTAAAGTGAGTAATTATAATTTTAAATACATTATAAATACGTATATTATTTTGTAATATTTTTGTCATAGTAAATTGTTTTTTATATTGATAAGTATGATAAAATATCAGTATGAAGATTTTAACATTTGCAGAAAGCACTTCCAAAATTGCCTGTACCTGACTTGCAGAAAACATTGGAGACATACCTGACGGTAATGAAAAGCGTGATTTCAGAAGAAGATTACTGGTAAGTGCTAAGTTGTTATGTATGAATCTTACAAATTCCTATTTGGTCTTATCTGTCATGAAGTTATATTTTGGTACCTTATAACAAATAAATATACTAGTTATAATATTTTGATATATCAAATTAGTGTGTCATAATGTATTGATAAGAAAAAATGGATATATATCAAAATATTTCGATTCAAGTAAGCTAATGTTTATACATTGTTGCTGTGCTGTCGAACTGCTGCTTGTAACCATGAAACGTATGTTCTTCAGTATTGGATGTAATAAAAGCATGTGTAGTTAACATTTATGAGTTTTTTTATTTTGATATTCAACTGTTTTATGATACGTTGACCTTTATTTGTTTACAGTCGTACACGTTTGATTGTTGAAGATTTTGGTAAAGTCAAAGGTACAGGAGAGTTGCTTCAAGAGAAACTACGTCGTTATGCCGAGACACAGGAAAACTGGGTATGTATAAACTTAAACTCTATAAAAATAAGATAGGCTTTCTTTACACCTAAACTGGTTTCCGTTCCATTTACTGACAGGTTCAACGAGAACCAGTTTATCAAGTTTCAAGATTCAAAGTTTATTACCATAAGCAGCAATGATAAATTGCCTTTGGCCATTTGCAATATAATATGATTTTATGGCAAATAAATGATACATAGTTCAACAGGTATAATACAGTTGATTAAACAATAAATAGAAATACAAATGTATATAGAAAACCCGTAATAATCATTATTAAAAAAAGAAACAGTGTCAGATTTCTAGGGTATTCATTCTTAGAGTCACAGCTCGGTGAATATATTTGGCTATTTTTTATATTTTATTCTATTTTTAGATGACAATAACAAGAAAAATGATTAATATTAGGCCAGGAAAAATGTCCTAAAAATCTTTTCTGATTCTACACTACTCCCTGTTGGTTTCGCCCTATCGCCCAGCTTCAATTTCTGATTGATGATAACTCATTCTAAAGGAACTAAAACATTTTCTTAGCCTGTCAGTATTTTGTATGGTGAGATAATCTTCAAACCCAAAGTTGTTCTTATAAAGACGTTAATATTTTAAATAAAATGTAGGTGTATTTTTAACAGAATCACCCCAATGATGTATGAATTGATCACTCAATCTTTGTTTAAGTTAATTCTTATATTAAAAAAACCTAAATAGTCAAGCTATCATTACACATTCAGATTGTACATGTTTATCGCCTAAAACAAATGTATTTTCTGATAAAAAAAACACTTTTAAAACGTGTATTGTTGCCAGACTGAAATGATTTAATTTTCAGAAATAAAGTGACACTTTTTTAAGAATTGATTTATCCAAGTTCCTCAGTGCCAATCAATATTAATGTCGAAACGTGAAAACTGGTCGATTCTAGTACATTGTAAAGAAAGATGAACATTCATCTAACAATAATGTAACAATGATTTACCAACACGATTTGAAGATAAAGACAAACATTGTAACTTGAAAAACAGTAATTAGTCAAAAATCTAGAATTGAAAAACAAATTTTCCATATTGAAATGTTTTTTGAATCCATTACTTCAAGACCTTCCCTGTCTGGGTTCCTGTATATTGTCTAAAAATATATCGATGTACCATGGCGTGATCTGAATATGATGCGTGTGTTTGTACTGGCAGGAAAATAACGTACACTGCCAAAATGTATACTTTGAGTTTGGATATAGTGGCATTTTCTTAACTTATGATACATGCTGTCTGTGATTCTATCCGTAAGTAATTCTTAGTAATATCCTTGTAACAAGAATGCGTGGCATGAAATCGACCGTAAAAGAGGATTTCCATCTTCTGTGATATATATTTTGTAAAATATATTCCACCCTAAAGCGGCTTCACTTCGGTTTTCCATTAAATATAATTTCGTGCTGGTCGACAGTGATCATCAATTATAATCAGCCCTTCTCCGCTAGATAATATTATACTAGGCTGGTTTTCTCTTCTGAGACGGCTATTATTGCTTGTTATAGTCTATATTCATATAGTCTACGCTGATCAGATTTAATAGAAACGTTTTATTTGGATCATCTTCTGGAGGAAGTTTTACTTCATTGTTAGAGTTGCATATTGATTTAATATTCAAAGACTAGAAACTTCAACCATTTCCATCGTTCATATTTGATAAGAGATATGGTGAACATAAAATGATGACTTTTGCTTCGATGAAAATCAATTGGGTTCCCAACGAGGAGTATTTATCATTTTTGGTTCAATATTCCGACAAATTGCCTATTGGAAAACCTTGTTAAACATCTGTATCGGCGGGTAAAGAAGGCAAAAAGTTAAGATTGCGTTGATCTTCAAAAATAGCGCGCCATACTTCTTGAAAATAACAAAAGAGATGATAGTTTGTTTTTCTGGACATGTGACAAGAAAGTAACAATACTGCTTCCAAAGCTAGCCTGGAGGTATTCCACAATATCAGAAAAAATATGACGGGAATGTGATTAATGTATTTGCGATGGAGAGATCTAAAAGGCAGTTTTCGATACTAAATCACTGTGGAAGCAAATGTTAATTTTCTTAAGTATACTAGGCATTCACGTTTATCAAACACTACGAGTTGTGATCTCACGGAATCAAGCAAACAAATTAATTCATCTACAGAACAACTCTTAAGAAAAAACACTTCGAAGTCTGGAAGTAAATTGAAAGCATTTCAATAATGGTTAATATGCATTAAACAATACTTGATTTTTTTCTCAAAATGTTCAATTGTTAAGCAAATGTTTTTTTTATTCAAGCAAAAAAATAGTCTGAATTGTTCTTTTTCTCTTGGCATTGTTAAAAATATACTTAACTCTGAGACATTTTTCCTCGGTGAAAAAGTTTTTGTGAGAGTTCTATATGTAACAAAACGTTATAGGTAGACGAATTACAAGAAGCATATTGGTTTATGTTTTTTGTATGAAGTTGCTTTTTTCATAAAGGATATTGACTGTATATTTTATTCAATCCTCCATTATGGAGAGTATAACATAATTACATGATATGAGTAATACACATATATTGACAATCATGAGTATTTGACAAATGAATAAATTCATGAATATAGTTCACAAGCACATGATAATATCATACCCTACATCAATCAAATAGAATAAACCCTAAATGTCAACAAATTCACCGTAATCTGCTATGATGCAACCACATCGAGATTCAAATAGCATTTCAGCATTTCACACGACAACTTATCTGGGTCAAAATCACAGAGCAATGCCTACCTATCAATTATTAATAGATTCAGTCATCACCATTAGCCAATCAAATGGCCAGGATTCGCCAAACTAGAAATAGACACTATACTATATACCCACAAACAACTATAATAAACTAATACCCATGAGTATAATTCGTCTAGAAAAACAGATCGACTAAAGATTGCAATTGGTAGAAATATTTTGTTCAGTGTTTATCGTGTCGTATATAATACCATTATTTAGTGACCATAATATAGCTAGTGAGATATCAACTACAAGATTGTCATATTCTTGTTAGGTCAACTCATTGAGTGGCATTTAAAATATGTCGCTTCAAACTTAAATATTTGTCTTGTCGAAAAGGTAAATACAGCTCTGATCTATGGAATACCTACTCAATAGAATTTTGTTTCATTCACGGTATACATATGGTTTGAAAACAATGTGTCATAGCCTGCAATACCAATCAGTTATCTTTATTTTATCTGTGAATATGCAAGAATTAAACAAGTGTCCGCAACCATCCGACTTACATCATATTATAGAGATCGTAGGTCGGACAAACTTATTTCAAATTTACATATTTTTAAGTTCTAAAATAGAATCCATATGAAAATATCGCCAAAAAAGAAACAATCGAAGGGTCAATCCTGTTTGTTGAGATCAGAAAATGTTTTTTAACGTATGCGCTGTTGCAACCATTCTTGTAATAAAAAAAACTTTTGTTATATGTAATTATAACAAAACTGTGTTTTATTACAAAACTGTTTTTTATTACAAAAATGGTTGTTACAAAAGTGGTTTAACATTACAAGCATTTTTGTAATAAAAATCAGTCTGCAAGAAACCTATACATGACAATTATCATTTATGAGGGCTGATTGTTAAATACAAAGAAGGGTGGTTTTACGTGTTAATGGTGTATGTTTGGTTTGCACGTGTTAAGCCATGCAGCGAAACACATCGGTATGTTAATAAGAGCAGCAGTGAAAGCTGAATTCAACTTGAAAATTTTATTACAAAAGTGGTTTGACATTACAATCATTCTTGCAATAAGTATTACAAATTACAAGAATCGTTGCAACAATGCGCTGATTGATCTAGCGAACATCTTATGTCAATAGTCCTCATAATGAATTAATTATCGCTGAAATGAATAGAACTAGAAAAAGGGTTCGCTTGTGATAATAAAACTGTTAGATTATTAAACGGATAAAAAGGTAATAAACTTCGGATTGATTTCCTAGCTCATCTCTTAATTATTTTTAAAAGTTAATCATGACAAATCGTTATTACTTTCTTCTAACAATACCAAGTTTAAAAATAAATTAATCTATATATACATGTACTAAAATGGTAAACATACATAAATTAAGACCGAAATAAAGATTTGATTTGCATGATCTGATATTAGTATCTTAACCACAACCAAACCGGTGAATAAAGACCACGCTTGGAAAAGAAAAATGCGACCTTTAATGACAGGTGGTATTTATTTATTTTGTTATAAAAATCAATTACGGTGTTTGAAAGAAAGGCCTTAATTGGCAGGGTGGCATTTACTCGGAGGTGGCCACTTACACTGGTTTTACTGTATATGCATATATTTCAGGCGTATTCATGGTGGTGGGATGACATGTACATGAATGCACGCCTATCTCTACCAGTCAACTCAAATCCAGGAATGGTTTTCCCTAGGCAACAGTTCGAGTCTAGATCTCAACAATTTAGGTAAAACATTGTATACTTTCAAACTTCATTCGATCGATTGCTCTACTCATTCCAAAGAGTAAATAGCACCAGACCTATCTTAATAAATACTATTAATACCATTTTGTTATTTATTAACTTTCAAATTATATTACATGTTCAAGTGTACAACTAAATGGGTAGAGTACTAAACATATGGAATTAATATTAACGTGTTGTTGCCATGACAACAACGTACCTTTAACATACGCCGGTAACCATGACACAAACTTCAACCATGCAATTGTTAAACAAGTTCCCGTTCCATGATACAGGGCAAGTTTCTCGATGTAAGTTCAGTTTCCATGAGTACTTTCAGTACTGTGTTTCTCTCTTAATGCTTGTCTTCTACTTATTTTCACAGATATGCAGCAAGATTGATATCTGGAATTTTAGATTACAAGACAATCCTTGAAGTGTAAGTTTCGTTACTACAAAAATGAAATATTATTACATTCACTGTTCTGTGACTATTTTGTAATTAACGACATTTTCATTAATGCAGTTCCGATATCTGATAATATACATGTAGGTGTCCTGGTTTCAGTACGTTATTTTAGATTGGGGATACTTATATTTTAAGTTTTACTCATGATCTTAACTCTTTCGTTTCCAATCTCTCGTGTTTTGTTTTGATTTGGTTCACAAACATTGAGTCTAAGATGAAGTTCACACCGAGGACGTTCTGTAAATACATCTACTTCCGGTAAATCTTTTGCAAGTTTGTAATTTACCTCTATTTTTCTCGTCTTTAATAGAGCCAAAGACCTATACAACATAATTATGGACAAAAATATCTCCAAATATATTTATCAAAGCTCATTCCAGCTATGATGTAACCAAGCGCACCTGATATAAGAAGACAGACTCGTGGTGGAAAATATTGAACGCGAAAACCAAACGCGACCATCAATGCCTGGTTTTTTATTACCATACTATCTATAAATGTCAAAATAACCACGCGTATGTTCTCTTGTCCTTTTGCAGCAAAGGTCTTCCCGTTGATAGGTGCAGACATAAGGTCAAAGGTCAACCGTTATGTATGGCACAGTATTACAGACTGTTTACATCGTATCGACGCCCCGGGGTGACCAAGGACGAAGTCATAGCACGTAACTCAACAGACGGTGACCATATCGTGGTGGCTTGTAAAAATCAGGTTCGTTTGTTGTACATAATTATGTCTGATGTACATGTATAAGATAATACTGATGAATCTGCATCCTATTGACTAGTGCGCTCACAATTACGATTGGAATTATATTGGTAGCATTATTCATATTTTCTTTATTAACGATTTAACAATTACAAATAATAGCTAATCACATTTTTGCAAGAGGTGCAAAATGGTGCAAGACATTGAAGGAACAAGATACTGAAATACCGTTTAAATGAAATTACAAAGACAAAAACACTTTTTATTAGAAATGATATACAAATTTTAGATAACAGCACAGATTTAAGAAAAATGTGTTTGCGGTAAAGTTAATTCCCGGATAACAACGAATACTAAACATGAGTATTTATATGAGAACATTGAGGTTTAAGAAGTCAGACAGATCATGGCCTTGCTTGGCAATATTCTTCATGAAACATTTCGAATACATAGAACGTTTAAACCGATGAAACAAAATGTGCTATAAAGATGTTATTATGAACAAGTAAACAACAGATGAGATGACAGACTCTAGATATTATTAGAACACACTAGATCCAGACATTAAAAAACCTGTACATTGTATTTCGTTCAAATGTACACTATATTAACGTGGATCTATGCATTTAGCTTTCTGCATTAGTACAATCACTTCATCTTAGTTCAAAGCATGCAAAAAATGCCGTGTCAATCAAATACGAGAGCATGTCATTAAGTTTTGTAGGAACTCGTGTCAAACTTGTGCTGAAAATAAAAATATTTTGAACTACATTGCAATCTCTCCAGAACGGCCATCTCTTGAGCAACAACCTCTCTTCAACAACAGCATGCTTTTTCCCAAACCGTATTTATTATTAATTCAACCTCTCTACAGCAACAACCTCTCAACAACTTGATAAGTTTGCTTCTTCTAAATGGTGTTGCTTTGTGGAGGTTTCACTGTACACTGACAACTTGTTTCATTCTAGTTCTTTGTCCTTGACCTTGTCTTACACGGCCAACGTTTAAGTGAAGATGACGTATTTACGCAGTTAGAGATTATAGCTGATATGGCTGACGAAGGTAGTGAAGTGGCTGATACTGTTGGTATATTAACTGGTGCTCCAAGAACAGACTGGGCCAAAGCAAGAGAGGAGATGATAACAGGTACACCACATAGCATGAAATTCGCCATATTTTGAACATATCCAATGTCGTTATAATTACACTTCCAGAGTGTATGACAATGCGTCATAAAAGTGTAACTTGATTTATAAGTATGAGTTCTGACATTAGTGACAAAGTGTGCAGATCTGTAACGGCTTATGTGTTACTATGTACTAGTATCTATAAGTCAAACAAGGTCATTGTGCGTGGACACACCCCCCGTGGTTTGCAAAATATATTCATCTTCTCAAAATTCTTTCAGAATTATAAATCGAACACGCTTTTCAAACATATAACATAGAGTTATCGAGGATGGTCTTGACTTTCAATCTAAGAGATATGGATGTTTAGTTCAGTAAACTTGATTTATTACTAATGATAAGAGACACACTAAGTCATTCAAAGCGATACACAAATAATCATCTTTAACGATCTCACATGATCACAGAGGTAATAGGAGATTTCTATGCTAACTAATTAAGGTGGAAAAACAGAATCACGGCTTTTATGTAAAACAAGATCCAGAAAGCAAAGTAGAAAATGAGAAGATTGCGTTATTGTTAACAAGCAACTGGACACGACATGGAGACACCAATGAGGACAATTATCTTATATTTCATTTGTTGTAGCAAACAAGCAAACAACACTATCAGATACGTGTAGTAGTACTGTTTTCATCGAATTCATCATACAAGAAGCGAATTGAGTAAATAGTCTAACTTATTTTAACATTAGTTTTCCCCGGATATTCATCACAGAATAGTGATTTAATATAAACAAAACATATTTTTGATGCCTTTGATAGACCATTAAATTGTCTGTGTGGCTTTGTATGACTTTACTGTCTTTCTCTGTTTTCTATACACATTTTTTTCATCTAGATCTATCACCATTTTCATTGTTGTCGATGTTCATCTTTTCGCCTAAAATCTTGGCATTCCCGGCGTTTGATATGTTCAAGTGATTATGTATTATTTAATATCAAGTCAATAAAGATCAGTTATTCATTTATTACAAATTTGTTCAAGTATATAACAACAATATCGCCAGTGTGATATTGTCGATGCCAAGTTCGCTTGTGAGCGGATACGGTATTTACAACATCAAAGAAAACATTCTCTTATTTCTATTGCACTTTGATATAGTTAAAATATAATATTTCTAATTTATATGCGTGGTTGTCGACGAATTTAATGATCATTCCTCGTATTGCTTGGGTCTAGCACTGCGTGGCTATATTGTCAGACAGGTAAGGTTTCAGTCGAAGTGGTACAATATTCGAAGTGAAACTAGTAATCGCCATTTGCTTTGAATGACGCGTTAAACTATCCCTAAGCAGGTTTCATTTTGATACTACAAGTTAATTTCGTGCACTTGATTCAAATTCTCAAGCAAAGCTAGTATTTTGATGCTTAAAACCGCAACACCGGAAACGACCGCATTATTCGAGTAAAAAATCAGATGGTTTGTAACCAGGCATTGCAAAGTGTGAACGTGCGTCCATTATTTTTGCAGGTTAGATTGAAAACAGCAACTCCACAGTTTTACACGACAATATAAGGCACGACAAAATATGCATTGTAGTTACATGTGTTCATTGCTTTTGCAGTTCACTGTAGAACGTATTATCCAAACAATGTTCACACACCGGCCTCAACCTGTCGGACAAGGACGGAAATAAATATTTAATTGAAGAATTTTTGCAGATAATGGTAAAATACAGACCAGCCGTTAGCACCAGAACTACCGTGCTTTAATTAAGAACCGGATCAATGCTTATCTTTTATACACACCACTTAGTGAAAGATACTTCATATTAAGTAGTAATGGTGGACATTTTTCAGTAAATGATTCGTCTCATTAGTATCTTGAGGCGCAAAAACTTCTTGGTGTTTTAGGAATACAAATCTAGAATGGTTTTGATTACAGATAAGATATCACAGTTCGTAAGGTTCATAAAGATAAAGAACGTTCTTGACAATGCAGTGATTCTTGATTCAAGCGAAGTTCACAATACTGCTATTGATGTAGGTATAACTATGCTCGATAAACAACCTTTGTCCATAGGACTTATTACAACTCGATAATAACCTCCACAAAGATCACGTAAAGATGAATACAACAAATCACGTACATTGTGTATATTAAATTGTTTTAAATGTTCACAATAGCGAACGAGTAGAGCATCAAATGCATAATGATTGCTACCAAATAATTTAGCACATGATATTCTATTTTAATTTTTTGAGTTCAATATTCCTCCGACATCTCAAGTCGCATATGATAAAGCAAAACACTAAGTACTGTTTAATTGCACATAACATCCCAATTAGTTTTAGAATATAATAAACGCCAGAATCACATCAGATTTGACGTCAATAATGATTCAGAAATAGAAAGTGGATAGTTTCCACCATTAATGTGTCTATCGATCACATCTTAATTAAATAAAAACGATTTATCAGTTTAAAACGGTGATTTATTGTCTATATACGTACATTGAAAAGAAACAACTATTTGGGTCTTTTGGGGTATTTTCTGACGGCTATCATTCAGGTATGTATATACTTGTCTGTTCTGATATTGCAACCTGGACTTGGGAGCGGCTCTGAAATATCGAATAACAATCCTTTATATCGTGTTTTATGAAGGGAGATCCGTTCTTGTGTATGACGCGATGTGTTATTTTAGAGAAATAAGAAGGCTGAAATTTGTCGAATAATTACACGTAAGCAAAAAGCAAATAGCCACAAGGCAAGGTCACAAAACTAAAATACATTTGTTGAAAAAATTGAGAGGCGGATTTGTTTGAATATCAATCCGTCTCTCAATGGACACCCAAAGTAAAGGGAAATGCCTGAAAATGTTAAAAATGGAAATAAATCTGAAATGCTCGTGGTAACAATTATGGTATTACAAAAATGAATCACATTGAACTCTTTATGATTACCAAAATGCGTGTGTTGTTTGTTTTTTAAGTAATAAACCTGCGATTTAATTGGAAACATTATTAGGGAACGTGTATGCTTTTTGTACATTATTACCTCCCGCGTGATTTTATGAACGCATAATGTATCGAATGGCATGTGCATGCCAGCGAGGTTTTGCTTATTTTGGGTCGAGTCCACGTGATCGTTAGCTTTATTGCACTCTTTGAAAACCCAATCCTGTCATTTTCCAGGAAGCATTATATGTGCTTACATAATCGAGTCAAATATGGTTTGCAACTTATATACTGTTCAATTTCAGACTCCTTCAATCGCGATTGCATAGAACAAGTGGAGAACTGTATGTTTATACTCTGTTTGGATAGAAGTATTCCTATATCTTTTAACCACCAAAGAAGTATGGACGAGATAAGTATGAACCTACGAGATGATGTGTCCCTTATTCTACAGATGTTACATGGTCATGGAACTAAAATCAATAGTTGTAATCGATGGTTCGATAAAACAATGCAGGTAATACTTCGTACTTGTCTTGTGATGTGTGGCTGTTTCGAATGAATCATTACATAGGAAGTTTTTTTTCATATATATTCACGTACGACGAGAGATATTTGATATCTTACACGAAATATAAGTGACTTTGTACTTGATTCAAGTTTATTTGACTTACGAAAACAAAAGCAATCGCAAGCGGACGTAAAAAAAGATGAAATTCATTTTGAACAATATTGAAGTGCAGCCATTGATAAAAAAGGATACAAAAGAATATTTGGTCTATACTTTACAAAGACAGAGTATTGATTTATATTCCGGTGTAATTACTTAAAATGATGCGGAATTTGCGGACAATAATTCATGTGACGCCTGCTATTTGTACTTAACATGTCTTCGGTTAGAAAGTTACCTAGTCTATGACAAACCACGCTTATAAATACCCATCCTAGTCCTTAGTGCCATTTTGTGATTTAATAATTTCACTACCGGCTTCGACTCAATTTAAAACCCCGAAGTTCCATTATTATAAAATTACAATGTGGAGATATAAAATTTTCAGTGAGATAAATCATCCAGCTAGCAGATGATACATCCTGTAATAATTACTGTCTAATATAAAGATTACTCGAACAAAAATGATATAGCAGAACAGACTGGAGACGGAGGCAATATAATAGTCCATAAAGTATGGCACATTTAACCTCGTGGTTTATATTTAGGAAGCAACCCCCAGATTTTATTGATATTTGTCTACCATCGACCTCGACGTAATTGCTATATTTTCCTACATATAAACAGTGTCTATGTCTTCATTATCCATATTTTTTGTGTAATGACACTACTAAACGGGTGATTAATCGTTTACGTCCTATCATATGTGACATTCATCATGTCTGTTTCACAACACTCATACTTTACCTCAAGTTTTTATCTCCAAGTCTCTTCCAAGTTGGTTTTATTGGTCTGAAAACGCCAGAGCTCCGATTTGATATACGTTTTATAACGCTATTTTCTTTTCCAAAATGCTTGTTTTCTTTTGTGTAATGCTTTAGGTGCATCTAAGGAACAGTGCTGTCGAGGGTCAACTCATTGTTATCATCTTATTATCTAGAGAATATGCAGCTTGGGTTCAAGTTTTTTTTTATTTCTTGCACACAAAGGTGATATCGTATAATACTGAAGCACATTGACGAAGTAATTATGGCATGGATTGGGCATGGCTATTCTTATAAAAAGACGAGAGTAGTATTTACAAAAACAAACGCAACATAAAAACACTATTCATTGCATTCAGATATTCAGAGTTATAACAATACATTGTTATTGTTCTTGTGTCTTGCAGTTCATCATATCAAGAGACGGGGCTTGTGGTTTGAACTATGAGCATTCACCATCGGAAGGTATTGCTGTTGTACAACTTATCGAACATCTTCTTAAATACATGTAAGTTTACCACAAAGGTGTTCTTCTTGTTCGTTTATTTCAAGTTTCTCTATGTTTTTGCCTGTTTTATGAGATCATAGTGCTAAGGATATGAAAGACATTGAACTGGTCGTGTATATGTAATGTCTGTCATTACAGACTGTGTCTGGTCAGTGGACACATGCCTGACACGGTAACTTTCAAATCAGATAAATGGACATGTATTACAAATGTACGTGTTTAAAACGGATGAAAACTATGTTGATATACTAATGCTATGTTTAGGCTACAAAGTCATAGTTGTAGAAAAGCTGAGAAGTATGAATACATTGAATAATTGCATACCTGTTCGTACAAGTTAAGTAAACTATTTTGAAACCTATGCAGACATATCGCAAGTAGTGCAAACATCTTTCATATTACATGTAGTTTGAAAATATAGTTTCTTACCAATAACCTTGCCTTTAAATCTGCTTGAAAGCTTTCGTGAAGTTTTACTTGAAGGTAAGCGGTTTCCTCGACAGTTCAGCAATGTCGATTTTCCTCCACATTTGGTGAAGGTTTGGTGCTTAGTGGAAGATTCAGTTAGTACTGTTTAAAATACCGTCCAGGAAAATTGGTTTGGTGCCGCCGTTATATTGTTAAAATTGTCGAATAAACCGCGTTAAGAATGATAGTGGTTTCTTAGTGAAGGCTACTTTCGTTTCAGGCAAGAAATCCACGAGAAGAAACTTAGACGTATGCAATCAATCTGTGAGTTGCCACAACCTCGAAAATTGGAATGGAAACTGACTGACAATGTTAAACAAGCCATTAAGAATGCTACTCTTCATCTGGACAGGTAGGTGTTGACAGATTTATCAGAAATGTCAAGTAGACAGTTTTATTCGTTGGCAACAACTCAATTTGTTCTAAAATATCTTGCAACTGGGAACTAGTTCTGCCCGAACAAATCAAGTACTAGGTTGCATTAAAGTACTGCAACATAGGCATGGAAGACGTAAAGTTAAGTTTGAACCATGACTCTTTGGATCTTGGTCCAGAACAAATACAGAGCGACAAAAATGAATACCCAACATTCTGATTAGGTGTTTTAGCATTCACGATGTAAGTCTAAAACATAACATAGAAAGTATTTCCTGTCATGACCATGTAAGCAAACAGAAATATGTATTCTACTGTACGTCATTTTGATCATGAAATATAGGGGAACAGTGACCTATCATGTGACTTAATTAACAATATCTATACTCGAAATGTATAAAGCATGTCCTCATCTGGACAACATTGATGTTGGACAATGATGTTGTATTAGCCACGGCTTCCATATGAAGAAACCAGAAGACTCATGGGATTATGATTACCAATTTGATTCTAGTTATACAAACTGGAATACTCGATAACGGACCAAATACATTTATATTATCTTATATCTAGACATTGTTTATGTGAAGAGATTTAATGTCGTGGGAGGCTGATTATCTCGCAGTAATTAATTACAATGTTCTCATTGTTTCTACATGTTTTTGCCTTCAAGGACCATAGAAAATCTAGACTTGTATGTTTTACGGTTTGATCATTTTGGTAAAGAATTCCCAAAAGCCAACAATATGAGTCCAGATTCGTTTATCCAACTTGCTCTACAACTGACGTATTACAAGTAAGAGGAGTTTACTTTACTTAGAAAGTTGTAAAATTCCCTAAAGATAGTTGTGATTTGATCAGTCTTTAAAACAAGTAGTAATATCGCAATTCTGTTTTTTTTAACAAACTATAATGTATATCTTTAGCCATCTTTATATGATAAAACATCATAAAGTACGTAAGATGTGATTAACAGACCATTTGAACACAACATAAACAATCTCAATTCAATGCCATGTAATGATGTTTTGTTCTAGAATCCATGGCTCTCTGGTATCAACATATGAGAGCGCATCAACTAGAAGATTCCGGTTAGGTCGTGTGGACAATATTCGAGCCAATTCTCCAGCGGCTTTGGAATGGGTTCAAGCTATGGTCGCCAAAAATGAATACAGCGTAAGTTTTAATATTGTTATACCTAAATCTATATATGTATAACATAACTTCATTGGCTTATGATGTTGTAACCAGGGTGCTACAAAAAATTTTCCGAATGCTCGTATGTTCGTCTAATTTTCTAGAATGACTGTTTTCCTGGATATATAAAAGAAAATTGTGCCATGTGCTGCAAATTTGATTTTTGTCATAAGTGTTTGTTGACACACGGAATGAACATGGAATTTCTTCATATAACCCCGCTAATATGGACCCGTGTCTTTATTGAGTTTATGGTAATCACTTGACCACTGGTACGTTTAATGGAGGAATGGCATCATAAATGAATTGAGAAATGTTTTGTAAATAGTAAAACATTCAGAGGACATTCAAATAGCAGACAAAAGCACATAACATTACCATTGTTATACAGTAATGAATCACATTTAGGGACTACAAGAAATAAATGGCAAGCAATACATAACAATTACAGAATCCTTTGAGAAGCTAATGGCTTGCGTTGGTTCCATATTTCCATTTTTTTGTACTTCGTTGATGGCGATTTCGTGTTTTAAAAAGAGCCAAACTATATTGAATATCCGCATAATGAAAGGCGTTTTACCAAGTCAGCGACAGGAAGATTAGTTTTATTCTCCTGTTATTATTTTGATAGCTAAAATATTACCTAAATGTGCAATATTCAAGAAAATGCAATCTTTTCATTGGATTCCAATGTGCGCGGTAAATTACGTCAATACAATTCAATGGTAAACTAGCTTTTTATCAGCAAACCCTAATTTTAATCTTTCATTTATCCTCAACTATAAAGACATAAAACTTAATGATACAACTAGTCCATTCTTTTGTGTGAATCCAATATTTTGTTGTATAAACACACTATATATACTGTCAAACCTCAATTAACGGTCGCCTGTGGGTACCGGTCGTTCGCGAACAATGGTCAGTCTGTTGCGATCATTTATTGATGTCACATACCAGATAAACCTCTGAGTTATTGCTAAGTGCGTATTAAGGTCCACCGTGTGTTAAAGCCAACGGCGCATAAAGTCCAACTGCTTATTAAGTATTAAGGCAATATTTGTAGAAAATATCCTTTGCATTATATCATCATATAACATAACCATAGTAAGACTTACACTCTACAATAAGTAGGTCACAATCACTTACCAGAGGTGACAGGAACATTGTGATCATAAGTGTGTCAAAAACATTCATGGTAGTAAAGAGGGACAGACAGTGAGAATCCGGTCCATCAAAAACACTCTAGTCGTTATCAAAAGAGTCTTGAAATTTATCATCCGAGTCACGTTGAGTGCTTGTCGGTATTTTTTCTTCACAATAAATTGTGTTCACATGTTCCGGATATCAAATAATTACTTATACTTACGCAATCTTCACCATTACAGTTCTATTTCTTTATGGGAGAGTTTACAAGTTTATTTTTTTGTTACTAACTCTGGGAACCGCGTTAACAAACATAATATTCCATTCTTTAGTAATTTGAACAATAATTTGCATCATTTGTATTATTCGCTAAGCAGTTTTTTGTCTCAGGTTAGTGTTATTTATCCGAGACTCAGTCGCGTCCCATTCTGTTATGTTTCCATACGAAGACTGGACATTTCTTTGGCGTATTTATGTAAAAAGTTGTTTGTCTCTGGTTATCCGACCTACCTTAATTTTCCCCGTGGCTTTTTATTTAGGCAGAGTTACGGCATATCCACTTTATCATTTTCTTTACCATTCCGCACGCTTTAAAAAAAAAGATCCTCCAGTTATCTCACCATTGTTTAATGAGCATGTACTAGTGAAATCATTTGAGGAGCTCATAAATGTAGCTTAGGTGTTCAATTTATTTAATTTTTAAACAATTAATTAATGATTAAAATACAGTGACTTCTACATAACATAGCACATATAATCTGTGATAGTTCCAACGTGATAAAATCGTGTCTTTTAAATAATAACTTAAATTTTTCTTTTTCTAGGTAATTGCCTGAATATTTTTTATTTTTTACATAACATATCGCTAGCACGAAAAAATAATGTTTTTTAGTGTTTAATTCTATCCGTCATATTTTTTTCTATGCGAGTGTATATTAAGACGAAGCCTCTATGTGAGTGTATGGGACAGTCTTTTTGCAATACAAATGTACTTGTATATCGGTTGGCATATGATAAAGTCTTCTGATTAAAAGTTTCGCTGGACTTTGAAACACAATTATTCTCTTTGATAAACCAGACGATATCTACAAACAGGTCATCCTGTGAATAAATGGCATTCTTTTAAAAACTGTAATCAATAATTTAGAACCAAATGACCTCCGAATTAAGGCCATGCACCTGTTAATAAATGTTATACTTTGTATTTCCCATGGGTGGCTTTTGTTCACAAGTTTGACTTCATATGACCAAACAACGAGACATAAGTCAAAAATACTAAAACCTTTGTTCGTTAAAATTATTTTTAAAATATCGGAGAAAGACCTACTGATCGTTTACAAATGACATTAAATCCTTTTATTATAACTGGCACAATAAGCACCGTTCATAGAATTAAGAAATCTTTTCTAGTGTAGGTACTTTCTAAAGAGGTGCCACTGTATAATACGTGAATAAATCTCATAACCAGACGACGCTGTGTCTATTACAGAATTAAACCTGGATATGTGCAATGTCGTTTATTTGGTGGCAAATTACTATAAAGACACGAAGAAAATTGATAAAGATCGGGAAAACCTATTTAATCTAATAAACACACTCGTCACAAATCCCTAGTGTCATACTTCATTAGCGTTACACATAGTTATCAATGCCTGGATATAGAATAGAAGTTCTCTACAAACCACCGACAGTAACCAATATTGGATTGTTCTTTTCTTCTCTACCATATAACGAATTGGTATCGAAGTAGCTTCACGTATCATCCCATGAATATCTTTTTCATATATTGATGTAAGGCCCGGTCAGGCAGTAAAAATGTCATAGCAGCGCTGGGAGCAGTGTTGATAACGAATGACATTGTTCTGTACAAATGAGGGAATCTTGCTTCGTTTTATCGCCAAAGATACAAACTCATAACGTCTTGAGCTTGTGATATTTGGCTCGTAGGTTTCTTTTGTACAAAGATACAGCACTAGATTAACATGAAAGTGAAGTATGCTTAATCAATTAATGGTGATTGACCGATTGTTTTTCTTTAAATTGATTTTCTAAACAGAACGTTGGAGTCCATACCACTACCTGTGGGAGAATACTTATTTTGTACCGTGTTGTTTAAAATTGCTTGACATTTATATCGCTGGCTGTGTTGTAGATTAAACTGGTGCTTCTTTAAATATACAAGTGTAGATCATTGTTAAGTAATAAATCCGAATTAGTGAAACAAACCAATTAGAACATACATGTATAAAATAATGTATCGATGGTCTTGCTTGAAAATGCGAACATGAACTTTTGAAATTATTGATGTTTTTGCCGAACTTGATTCAGTTCTGTATCTGAAAATATCGAGCACTATAGCCAATGGGAAAGGATTAAAATACCATGTGAAAAAATGCCGTATTTCAATTGGTCAGAATAAGGAGGTAAAAAAGTCCGAACCTACACGCTTTGCAGCTTCGGTACTTCATTGTATTGTTTATCAAATAGAAAAATGGTGGAACACCAAGAATTTTTATGTTCCTTTGTTTTATTATTTATACAGAAGTTATTTACGTTAGTAGAACGGAAAATGCTGTTTGTTTGTTTGTTTTTCAGTTGCTTTGTTCGGAATGTTCGGCATTTTGTATGTTCAGGATTTTTGTTTAAGTTTATTTTCTGACTGGATCTTGTTCGGCGTTTGTACAGTATAAAAATTCCGAACATGCATACGTGTGAGAAAAATTCCCAAATATGCAGGATTTTCGTTACTTGAAAAATTAAGACTCTCATATTTTTTCATCAAATTTCTGTACAATTTGTATCTATTTTGAAACTAAATTTGTGACAAGAAAAATCCTGAAAAGGATTTTTACTTTTCTTTGTAGAACATTTTTTTGTTCTGCTGAGGAGACAAATATTGTACGACCTGCATTTTTAAGCGATGTCATCGATATTGCGCTGACCTCCGTAACAAACAGTGAAATATTACACCCTTTTCTCTCCAAACCCAAAACATATGAGTACATTGCATAGTGGATGACTCATATTTAAAACTATATAAATTATCGTACTATAACAGATACATTGACAAACGTTTGTTTGGTCATTCTACATTGACAAATGTACATACGACTCCTATTTTTTCGATTATGCAATGTTGTATATTCATGTTTTTGTTTTGGAGATTAAATTGAAATTCGTATACATACTACGAATACTATCCTAGTAAATTGTAATGCATTTATAGTTATGCTTGATTAGACGTTATGTTTAAGTTTATTGCATTAGACAGGCCTCCGGCCCATACACAATCAAATATATACAAATTGTGTATGCATTGTGATCAATTAAACGTACATATACACGTATAACAAACATATAGATCAGTTAATTATATAAATAATCAACACACAGTATCAACCAATCAAACTAACTAATCCCACGTAGACTTATACATCAAACCTACGTATCCCTCATACATAGATAGCAATATGAACCAAACAAACATAACATATATATTAGATATTTAGTATTAACATATAATCATATTAATCATTCATGCATTAACATTTAAAGTAAAATGTTTTATCATTCATGCATGGGCATACATTTCAAACATATGAACCAAGCATACATATCAATCCATCAGAACATAGACATAGGTTGCAGCATATGGACAAATTATGCATAGACAAATCTTGCAACAAAGACATATAGCAAATATATGAATCAATTAAACATATACATAGTTAGCATCTAATTAATCTAATATGACATATTTTTACATATGAACATACATATAGCAAAATGCTTGTAAAAACAGGAAAAGCATTTCTAACATGCATGCAACAAAACATAAATAGATACATATGAATTAATCAAACGTGGATATATAATGCTTCCTTTCTTGTGTAGCATAATATATAAACATAACCAAGTTACGTACTGTATCATTATGGTTAGATGACATGAGTCTATAAAATCTATCTAAACATGCGTTAGTTGTATAATATTCAGCTATATATTTAGTTCTTAAATTACTACAAAGCGGGCAGGTCATGAATATTTGTGTAAATTAGTGTACTTATCACGGGTCTCTCTATGAAATAATTCTGTAAAACAGTCTTCTTAGGACACGTAAATACAAGTTATAATTCCAAGAAACTGAAAACGCACCTTATAATGTAATATAAGAGGTCAGTATTTTCTTTCATAATTATTAGCGTGGAGCAAATCTCATATGAAGACACTCTTATTTCAATGGTTTCTATAATAAATACACGTAATGGAACGTTACGGAATATCAGGGAGAGAAAAAACTCCAGGTATAATTATTATACTGACTGATAACACGTAGTTTACAGCTTCAGATGACATCATATTAATGGCTTGGATCTCAGATCACAGTCTCTTCAGGAAAATGTTTTATTTCTATATTTTCTTACATGTTTCTATTCCAGGAGGATGAAAAAATGAAGCTACTCCGACAAGCAATGGCGTGGCAAACGCAAATGATGACTCAAGTAAAGCATATCTAAATACTTCCTTATCACTGAGCCTAAATTCTAAAGAAAACCACTGTTTTGTTTATTCGAGTTTTACGCCCCTTTTCAACTGTCAGAGTCATATGAGGCGGACAGTTCACCTAACCTTCGTTCTTGGGAAGAACCAGTACCAGACTCCCATCCTCCGTAAGCAACTGTCTACTTTCTCACATACAGAGACATAGTCGATAGCGGGGCTCGAACCCACGATCCTATATCAGTGAGAGGTAAAATTGATTTGAACTCCGTGACCTTGACCATTCGACCACGGAGGCGGGTCAGAAAAATCACTGAACATGCTAGGTTGAATACCAGGTGGACTGTTGATATATTCAACCCAACTTCGTCTTTTAATTCTAAAATTATATGTGTCGATCGAGTTTGAGTATTTCAAGGTATAGGATTTAATTCATTTATTTGGGTTCCTCTGAGAATCGAGTTTTATAAGGCGGACGTTTAGAAGTTGGGTTTGGTGTATGTTTCATCCCTTTGTTGCGTGTTGTCATTTTAGATTTGGGTACAGTGAAGTCTATCGACTAAATACATTGCTTCATTGTAAGATGTTGTAAATTGAAATTAAAATATTAACCGTTCGTTAGTGAATTTGTTTTTGATAATTATATACATAAATAGCCTTGTATCTGGGGATTTTGTGATTTTCAGCTTTCTGGAGTCAGTGCCAATTACAATTCGAACTTTTGTTTTTGAACATTTTCAGAAGAAATAAGAAAACTATATACTAAAGTCAAATTACACGATACGTGTTTAAAAGATATAATGACTTAAGTGCGTGGAGAAATAGATGGCGTATAATCGTTGTCATACATCACTGTGTAATTCTTTAATCTGTGTTTTGAAATATACAGAGTAGGCCTGTGTATTGATTGTAGTCTGAGATAAATCACGAGAAATATTACACGAATTCGCATTATTTGGCACATAAAGATTCCCAGCGATATCAGTTAAACAAATGTTGATATTTTACAATGTCGCCCATCAGACTGGTGCCAAACGATTCAGTTTAAATCATTTCGTACAAGGCGCGTGTTTTTACAGAAACGTATATCATTGAGATAGAGGCAGGAGATCACTTTCGAATAATTTTAATCTAGATGAACAATCTTCTAAAGCACAGTCCCAATGTGTGGATATTACTTAAAGAAAAATCTTAATTTATTGAATGATTAATAAACATAATGTTGGTCCATCGCCTTTGGTACTGCATGGTGCTTTATCTTGTTGAAAAGGGGAATTATAGCATTGACTGTGTATGTGTGTGAATGTGTGCATATTTTGTACTTGTATACCAGTAGATCCACGTTTGTCTAACCTCTATACATAAAACTGATTACTATCCACATTTAGATAGTTATACATACGCTAAAAGTATAGTTCCGCGGAAGGATTAAAAATGTCAAAACAACCTAGGTCTCGAAAATATGTGACAATTGTATGGATGCCTTTACAAGTTTTTTTAGAGTAAGGGTAAGCCGTGTAAGCCATTGCCTGTGAATCCCCCCCCCCCCCCCCAAAATCCGTACGTTAAGAAGTCTTGCATAGCAATGTTACCGTCATTATGGTCCTGATCTTAATTGTACACAAAGTGAGGCACAAAGTCTTTCATTTTATTATGGAAATACTTCGGTTTGACAGCTACACCAACCTGATTGTTTCTGTGTGTACAAGTGTGTAATTGTGTTAGAATGAATACGTGTACACGTATCTGAGTGTTAAACTCATACTCAAGATCAGTAACCATTACTCTCAAATAAAAGATTTACGCATAAAAACCATTAGAAACAAAACCACACAGATAATGCACTATCCCGGACATGTTTTAATCCATTTTTTAGGCTACGATAAGAGTATGTATAAGCTCTTGGATTTTAGGATTGCTTACACTTTCTGATCAAGATTAATAAATTATCCGAGTAGTATTGGTAAAAAACAGTTGTAATAATTTGTTTACGTATTCTTATGAAATTGAGTCGATATATACGAAAACATAGGTTATGATGTTTTAAAGGCATCGTATATTGGCTATACTATTATCAATCCTACTTTCAGACAATCCTTGGAAATGGCGTTGATTGTCATTTACTGGGTCTCAGAGAGATGGCTGCAGAATTGAATATACCTACACCTGATATATTCACTGATACTACTTACAAGAAGTCCAACCAATTCACTTTATCCACAAGCCAGGTGAGGTCATAGTTTAATTACACGACAACTTGTTTATTTTCCGTATACTCTCCGAGCTCTTCATGGTCTCAGAATTGTACTTATTAACACCACTTAACACGATATAATAATGGTGTAGTTAGCATCGGCCAGACGGTCTACTGGTATTTTTTTTCTAAAATCAATGCCGATCGTGTTTGTACGATATTATAATGATATATAACTATACTGTATAAATATCTTTGTACAACACTTAGTTATTTTATTCATTTATTTATAAGATTCTCTCATTTGAAAATCGCACGATTGATGCAAAATAGAATCTTTGAATATTTTATCAACCACATGGTTACTGTCTTCAGCTGCATCCAACATAAATCATACTTGATAGCACATTACATAACCATTGGTTATTGGCCTATTACATTTCAAACCTTTGGCTTTACATAATATACCAACAAATACATCGCTTCGTACTAGGTGTCGCTCGTTCGATTTGTCTGTATTTCACTTTCCTGTTCCATTGCTTTACATGTATCTATCTACACAAAGCATGCGCGTACGTACCTTTCCTGTCAACGAAAAATTAAAGACTTGAGGTAATTGATATTATAATCATGTGACTGGTATTTTCTGTGCAAGGGTTAATTAGGTAAGGGCCACCAGGAATTATCCAGCGCTACACATCCATCAAATAAATTAGATCTTGTTCTGTATCATATTTTTCTGATACAATATGACCCGTTCTTAGGTGAAACTTGAATCACGTGTTTTTTGTCCAATTGATTTAGCAACAAAGCATCTAGGATTATGAAATATAAGCTCTTTAACTTCCGCTATACGCTTGTTGATGGAGATTAAAACCGATTGCTGTTTTATTAATGATGTGGGTAATATTATAAACTGTTGGTATTTCCTTTCTATAAAATCAATTTACGTCAAAACCCTATAACCCAGGTTTATACAGCGCGGCCATCAGGTAATTTCATCTTTGTGTTCATGTAAAAGGCTGTCAACTAATTCGTACATGATGACCGAAGCATGATATCATTCATCAACAGTTACTGAGACAAACCACCGATGATTCCTCCGGCTGAATACTTGGTTTACCCTGAACAGGTCCACATGAACCATGTTCGCGCATACTTGCATCTGACTATTTATGTTTATATTGTTGTCTAACGGACCATTCGACAGCTATGGTTATTGCATGGCCACCCCATGGAGAAGAGAGAGAAGATACAGGCGAATGGTGCATTTATATCTCTTCTCATATTTCGAAAAGTTTTTACTGGTTCTTTCTCGTGCCCGGTGTAAAAAAACGATGCACGCTTTATCCGTGTTCCTGTGATTGTCTAGACACAGTGCTAGACTCGTTGGTTGGGATGGGGACACTGAAAAAGTGTCCCTGAAAGACTTAAGACGCACACGATTGGGGAGTTGATCAGAAAGCACGTGTAGGTAACCGAGAAGCACTCGCGTGTTACTGACAATATTGCAAACTGAACTTGTAAAAAGGGCCTTGCAACCCAAAAATTAGGTCTTGGCATCGCGAATCTCTTATATAGACGATTTCTTTTGTATAATTGATATGTTTCTTTTATTTCTGCTACAGGTTAACACCACTATGGATACATTTATGTGCTACGGTCCGGTGGTACCGGATGGGTACGGCGTTTGTTATAATCCACACCCAAACAACATTATCGTCTGCATCTCAGCTTTCAAATCTAACGCAGAAACACAATCGGATTACTTCGCTTATACGTTAGAGGGCAGCCTCTTGCAAATGCAAGAACTTTGTAGGAAAACGACCGAGAAGAATGACAGTACAGAAAAGTTACGTCACGCTGTTGTTAAAAATGGTTCATTTTTTGCTGACAACAACGCTTCCACTAGGAAGCACCTAGTACGTCAGACGGAGACTGACAATGTGATGCACGAAAATGGTCACGTGGACCCGCCACAAGAGTGATGTTTTATGTTATACATATAGAAATGTGATGAAATATGCATTAGGCCAATGTCTCTGATCGAGATTGTTAATTATTATTATAGAGCTTTGTGATTTTTTGTTGTTAACATTTGTTGCGAACATAGGAATCTAGGACAAATTGTCTGTACAAAATCAAGTCTCATTATCTTTGTTGTTACATTAATAGTTGATTAATTGTTTATTTGATTAATGACATCATTTTCCTTAGATATCTTCACATGAAGTATGGAAGCCTACGTGGACTATTGAATTTTTTTGTTGGTCGGAAAATAATATATTCTATTATACTGTTCTGTCTTACAAGGCTAATTTCAGATAAAGACAATTTGTTACCAATGTAATTGTTAATTGTTATAATTGGTATGTACCCTGATGTCGTTTCATGGACATATCTTAGATATTTTTAAGCATTAAAATCAGGCATATAGTATACATCATCAAGTTCTTGAAACCCTAAGTGTTTACTTTGATTAGTACAGACCTATGTTAGATATGTCCATGAAATAACATCTACAAATGTAGTTATATGTACTTGGTACCTTTTACTGTGCAATACTATTACATACACCTTACATACTTGCAAGATATTGTTTTTTTAATCAAATGTTTTGAAATTGTAAGATAATTGCTCTACAGCGATAGGTACCTGTCAGAAGAATTTGATTATTTTTTATTTTAAATGCTTCATTGACGACATAAGTAATAAGATGTTTTGAGCACTCTAAAAGCAATCTCACAATTTGTTTTTATTTTGAATGAGTTAAAATCATGTTGACAATTAATTACTGGAAGTGATTGATACAAAAATGGAACAGACATTGCACTGTCAGGTAGACTTTACAGTGAATTTACACAAAATTTTATTATTTCATTATCGAAGTCCTGAAAAATTATTTTTGATCTCATAACTTAAAATTCTTTTGGATTTTACATTGTGTACTTTAATGTTTGTTATCTTTTAAAAAAAACATTCCAAATATTGTTATACCAGTACAACTAGCATTAAAGTGATGTTGGCAGCTACTAGTATGTGTTTAGAACTGTATGCATTTATTTCACATCCCTTAAGCATAAGAAATGTTTGTTTTTGATTTCCCAACCTACTCTAATTTTTTCCTATGTCATAGACATTTTATTGGGACCAAGGAATGATACATACATTTTCTCCTTTTTTACCTTTCAGCAAGCTTTCTGAAGAACCAAAACCCATTTTTAGGTCTTTAATATTTTATGGTTCCAGCTAAATTCTTAAGGGAAAGTTTATGTTATTTTAATGTTGTCTATAAAAATCACATGACAGGTACATGTATAAGGCATTTGAATGTACTGTTTAACACCACATTAGGTATCTTTGGACAAGGTTATGAAGTTACATTTTGTTATAACCTAGACAGGTTCCATGACATATTGTGCTTCTATAGTCATTCCATTCATTCTTTTTGCTTCATATCATTTTTTAAAGTTTCATGTCTTCATGATGATACAAAATCAGCCACATTTTTATCTCAAAATAGCGTGGACAGGTTTTGAAGACATTTATATTTCTTATAGGTTTCCATGATAGAAAATGGTTTACCATGGGATTTTCAAAAAACAAAGATATTCCTTTGAGTTACCTTCCCTTTAAGTTTGCATTGAAGTCAATTGGAGAAGACCATTGTTCAAAGAAAATCTTTTTCAATGAAACAACATGGTAAGAAGATGCAAAAACACAGTATCTGATAAAGAAAAATATAGATCACCATGCAATATCTACAGAAATGATTTTTTTTTTTCCAACAAGGTCACCAACTCTTGAAAAATATATCATGTGTTGTAAAATTGATATATATATATTAAAGAAATAATGATAATTGAGCTATACTATTTTAATTTGTAATATTAACATTTTTTGTGTAGCACTCAGAGCAGATATGTCAGAAAATTCGTGCATTTATGGTTGTAATACCATAAAATTCTAATAGTCTGAAAAAAGTGTTGGGTCCTGTTTATAAAGCCATAAAAAGTGCAATATTCCATAAAAAATCATTTCTAAATCATCAGAAATTTGTGTATGAATAATACTCCATACAACATGTATATACTGAACTCAGATATCTGGAAGTTATCATTAATGAAGTTTTAATTTACAGTGCAAACCTTCATATCATTGTGATTATAAGATACATGTATGGTGAAATGTGGGAAAATGAAGTATCTATTTGTGACCCAAATTCACTATAACTGCTATCTATTGTATACTTTGCCATCTCTAATTCATTATATGGGCAATTCATTGGTACTAATATTTTTTCATGGTCAAGTTTAACAAATGTCAAACCATATACATGTAATAACTCATTATAAAGAATTTAAAGTGTAACAAATTGATAAAATTATATCTCGTGTGATGCTGATACAATAATCATATTTGTTGGATAGTTATGTTTTATTGTTTTATATCATTATGACCAAATGTATTTCATGCTTCAAGGATAAGTAGAGATGTCATAAGAAAATGTTATACAAAAATTATCTTTTTTAATTCACCAGCAATGTTACTGTAATTGTATATATGCTCGTTTTATTTATGTACTTATTTGGTAAGGATGCTTAAACATGCTACGTTTTACTTTACATCACTTGTGTTAGAGTGATGGAAACCTTTTTTACATTACAAGTTACTTAACATAGTGTTATTTGTGATGTTATTTGAGTTGTTAAGTTTGCCATGATATTATAGGTAACAGCAAGTAGTTAAAGTTACTGTTTTGTCACATTAAGATGAGTTCTGGGGGTATTGACAATGTGTTATGATGACAATCTTACTTTTACAATTATTTATTTTGTCCAGTTATCAAACAACAAATACAACATATATCTAGTCTAGTTCAGTGCAATTATACAAGTCAATGATATCATATATACATACATTTATACACATATATACTTGTAATTACAATATTGATATATACATACTAGTCAAGCATGTTTTATATATTTAAATGACAGTTAACACGCATCCTGCAGCAAGTATATGTAATATTGAAACATCTCAGCTGAGGATATAGCATTTTACCTTCACATAGAAGATAGAAGGAGTGGCATATTCTATTTCAGTTTTATAAGTACAATGTACTCTATTGGATAAGATATATACTTGTAATGACTCCAATATTTGTATGAACACAAACTTCAGATATTCTCTATTCAGCCAATTATTTTATTTGCTTATGTTATATTGATGGTGTATAAATTATGAGTTATGTTGTCTGTTACAAGATTTACAGAAACTATATGTATTGTTAATAAACATACCATTCTGTTAGCGTTTGATAAATATACCACACTGCTAAATATAAATGTTACTTATTTTTTAAGCCGAATGACAGATAGATCAGTATACGTTCTCAATGTCACATGACAGATCTATATTTGTACATGTTCAAGTTGAGTGGTGTCACATGACAGATCAATATGTGTGTATGTTCTAGTTGAGTGCAGGTGTCATATGACAGATTAATATCTATTTATATTCTGGTTGACTGTTGTCACATGACAGATCAATGTCTGTGTATGTTCTGGATGAGTGTTCTAACATGACAGATTAATATCTGTGTATGTTCAGGTTGAGTATTGTCACATGACAGATCAATGTCTGTGTATGTTCTGGATGAGTGTTCTAACATGACAGATTAATATCTGTGTATGTTCTGGATGAGTGTTCTAACATGGCAGATTAGTATCTGTGTATGTTCTGGATGAGTGTTCCAACATGACAGATTAGTATCTGTGTATGTTCTGGTTGAGAGGTGTAACATGACAGATTAATGTCTGTGTATGTTCTGGATGAGTGTTCTAACATGACAGATCAATGTCTGTGTATGTTCTGGATGAGTGTTCTAACATGACAGATTAATATATGTGTATGTTCTGATTGAGTATTGTCACATGACAGATCAATGTCTGTGTATGTTCTGGATGAGTGTTCTAACATGACAGATTAATGTCTGTGTATGTTCTTGATGAGTGTTCTAACATGACAGATTATTATATGTGTATGTTCTGGTTGAGTATTGTCACATGACAGATCAATGTCTGTGTATGTTCTGGATGAGTGTTCTAACATGACAGATCAATGTCTGTGTATGTTCTGGATGAGTGTTCTAACATGACAGATTTATATATGTGTATGTTCTGGATGAGTGTTCTAACATGACAGATTAATATCTGTGTATGTTCTGGTTGAGTATTGTCATATGACAGATCAATGTCTGTGTATGTTCTGGATGAGTGTTCTAACATGACAGATTAGTATCTGTGTATGTTCTGGTTGAGAGGTGTAACATGACAGATTAATGTCTGTGTATGTTCTGGATGAGTGTTCTAACATGACAGATCAATGTCTGTGTATGTTCTGGATGAGTGTTCTAACATGACAGATTAATATATGTGTATGTTCTGGTTGAGTATTGTCACATGACAGATCAATGTCTGTGTATGTTCTGGATGAGTGTTCTAACATGACAGATTAATATCTGTGTATGTTCTGGTTGAGTATTGTCACATGACAGATCAATGTCTGTGTATGTTCTGGATGAGTGTTCTAACATGACAGATCAATATATGTGTATGTTCTGGATGAGTGTTCTAACATGACAGATTAGTATCTGTGTATGTTCTGGATGAGTGTTCTAACATGACAGATTAATATATGTGTATGTTCTGGTTGAGTATTGTCACATGACAGATCAATGTCTGTGTATGTTCTGCATGAGTGTTCTAACATGACAGATCAATATCTGTGTATGTTCTGGATGAGTGTTCTAACATGACAGATTAGTATCTGTGTATGTTCTGGATGAGTGTTCTAACATGACAGATTAGTATCTGTGTATGTTCTGGTTGAGAGGTGTAACATGACAGATTAATGTCTGTGTATGTTCTGGATGAGTGTTCTAACATGACATATTAATGTATGTGTATGTTCTGGTTGAGTATTGTCACATGACAGATCAATGTCTGTGTATGTTCTGGATGAGTGTTCTAGCATGACAGATTAATATCTGTGTATGTTCTGGTTGAGTATTGTCACATGACAGATCAACGTCTGTGTATGTTCTGGATGAGTGTTCTAGCATGACAGATTAATATCTGTGTATGTTCGGTTGAGTTTTGTCACATGACAGATCAATGTCTGTGTATATTCTGGATGAGTGTTCTAACATGTCAGATTAATATCTGTGTATGTTCTGGATGAGTGTTCTAACATGACAGATTAGTAATTGTGTATGTTCTGGATGAGTGTTCTTACATGACAGATCAATATCTGTGTATGTTCTGGATGAGTGTTCTAACATGACAGATTAATGTCTGTGTATGTTCTGGATGAGTGTTCTAACATGACAGATCAATATCTGTGTATGTTCTGGGTGAGTGTTCTAACATGACAGATCAATATCTGTGTATGTTCTGGATGAGTGTTCTAACATGACAGATTAGTATCTGTGTATGTTCTGGATGAGTGTTCTAACATGACAGATTAATATCTGTGAATGTTCTGGATGAGTGTTCTAACATGACAGATCAATGTCTGTGTATGTTCTGGATGAGTATTCTAACATGACAGATCAATGTCTGTGAATGTTCTGGTTGAGAGGTGTAACATGACAGATTAATGTCTGTGTATGTTCTGGATGAGTGTTCTAACATGACAGATCAATGTCTGTGTATGTTCTGGATGAGTATTCTAACATGACAGATCAATGTCTGTGTATGTTCTGGATGAGTGTTCTAACATGACAGATCAATGTATGTGTATGTTCTGGATGAGTGTTCTAACATGACAGATGAGTATCTGTGTATGTTCTGGATGAGTGTTCTAACATGACAGATTAATATCTGTGTATGTTCTGGATGAGTGTTCTAACATGACAGATTAATATCTGTGTATGTTCTGGATGAGTGTTCTAACATGACAGATTAGTATCTGTGTATGTTCTGGATGAGTGTTCTAACATGACAGATTAGTATCTGTGTATGTTCTGGATGAGTGTTCTAACATGACAGATCAATATCTGTGTATGTTCTGGATGAGTGTTTTAACATGACAGATTAATATCTGTGTATGTTCTGGATGAGTGTTCTAACATGACAGATTAGTATCTGTGTATGTTCTGGATGAGTGTTCTAATATGACAGGTCAATATCTGTGTATATTCTGGTTGAGTATTGTCACATGACAGATCAATGTGTGTGTATATTCTGGTTGAGTATTTTCACATGACAGATTAGTGTCTGTGTATATTCTGGTTGAGTATTGTCACATGACAGATTAATATCTGTGAGTGATAAAAAAAAACAATCTCTTTTTTCAAAGTTTTTAATATCATCATACAAGTACAATAATTGAACAAAGACTGACTGACTGGACAAATATAAATTACTTGTACAACAGTATGACAGCACTATGTCACAAATAATGCACAATCAGCATAAAGTTAAGTCTAACAATATAGAAATTAAAACAATACATACCGGTATCAGACAACTATACAAAAACTGTACATTGACACATTACTTTCAACTTTTAGGCAGTAGATCATAGTGTAAAAATAATGCAGAATACGTCTTAGTGTAATCCCATTACAGCACAGCCTACATCAACAAACAGACTCCCAAAAAAAATTCAACACTTCTCGGAGATCATTATAACCAAATAACACGGCTTTTGAATTTCTAAAGAACTTAAGCATAATTTTTAACTAGTGGATGCTAAAGTTTAACTATCAATCAAGATATTATCTATTTTACATCATAAAATTCTAAATTACCTACAGTGGATCAAGTATCAATCAAGAACTTATCACAAAGTCAGTTATAATTAGCAGTTTAATAAATTATTAATTGATATTAAAACAGTGCACAGTTCACTAACTGTGTTTCAGCCAATTCATGCAGCAAAAAATGATTTCCTGATACAATGATGAAATAATGAGGGTACTATATATAATGTAACCAGTATTGCACTAATGCCAAGATAAAAATTACAGAATTAATAAGTTCTAAAAAAAAATTTGGAAAAGCAAAAATATGAAAAAAGTCCATGTATGACATGACATAGATTATTTGTACACAGAAAACATATTAATGTCAAATAATTTCTAATGTCAAGCAATTCCTATGCCATTTGGTGAAAATATGAAAACTTTCAATAAAGTTTTTTTTCAATCTATTTTGAGGAAGTGGTTAATGTTTGTGTGGGGGATTTAATTTCTGAAATTTTCATTTTTTAAGTATACGACAAGGATATTTAATTATTATAATTATTGTCATATTTATACAATGATAATTTACACAGACATCAAATAAATGATAATGGAAGATTAAAATATGTTTAGAGAAAAATATACATAGATTGATACAGATCTAATAAATATATTGAGAGGGGCCATGTATAAATGTACAAATCTTAACAAACTGAGACACTTACTGAAGAATGGAACATCCACAGTGCACATCCAAATATATTATTGTCTTTATCAATGCAAGAAAAAACGTAAGTGTGAAAGGGTTAAGTGTTGAAAACATGAACAAATTTGTCAAACAACACACATGATCATGAGTTATAAAAATATAGTTCACCTATGAAAAAAAACAAGAAGGGAAGCCTTCATGCTCTCTTCTAAGACACTCCCTTTGTTATATCAGAATTAACAATACAATAAATATATATATATTTTTTATAACTTTATCAATCTATAACTAAGCACCAACTCATGGGGCAAACAGCATCATGACTGAACTGAGCATTTATCCAACTTTTGATATTATATTAAGTCAAAATATCACAAATTGTCCTTATCATTTACTTGGCAAAAATGAATACTTTTCTCATTTATTAATTTTAAATTGAGTCTTATAAAACATTTAGACCCATGATTTAATTAAGTGCTTTTTAGAAAGAAGGCTATCAGGTGACCAATCTATAACAAAACAATATCAATAACCACATTTGTAATGCCTAATATTCAATTCTTAAAACACCAGACAACCTAAGGACATCTCAAAATAGAGAAAATGTCTACATAACTGTGATTATCTCAAAATAGAGAAAATATCTACATTACTGTGATTATCTCAAAATAGAGAAAATATCCACATTACTGTTATTATCTCAAAATAGAGAAAATATCCACATTACTGTGATTATCTCAAAATAGAGAAAATATCTACATTACCGTGATTATTTCAAAATAGAGAAAATATCCACATTACTGTGATTATCTCAAAATAGAGAAAATATCTACATTACTGTGATTATTTCAAAATAGAGAAAATATCCACATTACTGTGATTATCTCAAAATAGAGAAAATATCCACATTACTGTGATTATTTCAAAATAGACAATATCCACATTACTGTGATTATTTCAAAATAGAGAAAATATCCACATTACTGTGATTATTTCAAAATAGAGAAAATATCCACATTACTGTGATTATTTCAAAATAGAGAAAATATCCACATTACTGTGATTATTTCAAAATAGAGAATATCCACATTACTGTTATTATCTCAAAATAGAGAAAATATCTACATTACTGTGATTATCTCAAAATAGAGAAAATATCCACATTACTGTTATTATCTCAAAATAGAGAAAATATCCACATTACTGTGATTATCTCAAAATAGAGAAAATATCTACATTACTGTGATTATTTCAAAATAGAGAAAATATCCACATTACTGTGATTATTTCAAAATAGAGAAAATATCCACATTACTGTGATTATTTCAAAATAGAGAAAATATCCACATTACTGTGATTATTTCAAAATAGAGAAAATATCTACATTACTGTGATTATCTCAAAATAGAGAAGATATCCACATTACTGTGATTATTTCAAAATAGAGAAAATATCCACATTACTGTGATTATTTCAAAATAGAGAAAATATCTACATTACTGTGATTATCTCAAAATAGAGAAAATATCCACATTACTGTGATTATTTCAAAATAGAGAAAATATCCACATTACTGTGATTATTTCAAAATAGAGAAAATATCCACATTACTGCGATTATTTCAAAATAGAGAATATCCACATTACTGCGATCATTTCAAAATAGAGAAAAAATCTACATTACTGTGATTATCTCAAAATAGAGAAAATATCTACATTACTGTGATTATCTCAAAATAGAGAAAATATCCACATTACTGTGATTATTTCAAAATAGAGAAAAAATCCACATTACTGTGATTATTTCAAAATAGAGAAAATATCTACATTACTGTGATTATCTCAAAATAGAGAAAATATCTACATTACTGTGATTATTTCAAAATAGAGAAAATATCCACATTACTGCGATTATTTCAAAATAGAGAAAATATCCACATTACTGCGATTATCTCAAAATAGCGAAAATATCCACATTATTGTGATTATCTCAAAATAGAGAAAATATCCACATTACTGTGATTATCTCAAAATAGAGAAAATATCCACATGAATTACTAGTTAATCAAATTCTCAATTAATAGTTTTGAGCAAACATCGCATTCAAACAATCATGTACATAAATATGAGAAATGAAATCCATAACAATAATGAAAAAAAATGATCTTATCACGGCTTAAACTAAGCAACTAAAGCAACATATGACAAAAATTAATACACTATGTATAATTTAATATGTTTTGTATATAATTTATGTGTTTTTGTTTCTTAATAGACTAACAATCAACTATTATCTACTAAGTTAAGACAAAATATTATATAGTCTGTGATGTGAGCCACTTGCTCTACACCTAGTGCAAGAAACAAAATCATTTTGTACATTAAATTGTAGTAAACTGAACAGAATTTCATAATTTGGTTGATTTCAATGATTTAAATTTATAGTCACAGACTCATGACAGTACACAAGATAAAACAAATTCATACAAAAACGATACTGTGAACATGCTTCCTTCATGCATACATGATTAATAATATCAATGACATTGAAAGTTACAGTATTAGCAAAAATATTCAATTTTCATAGAACATGTTTTGGCAAAAATTCAAGATCACAACCAGAAGGACTACATAATTAAATAATGCCTTCAATAATTTATAGAGAATGGCAGAGGGTGGCTTTTCTATGTTTGAACATTTAAAACATGACTGAATCACTGTTATGGTCATCACCAAAAAAATTCAATTCATAGCATATCATCAGACAGTGTAATACTGACCATAGAAAGATTTGAACCTAAGATACCATGATAAATGACCAGTATCTTATCCATACCAACACCACTTACCCTTGCCAACAATAACAACAGCATAGCTAATACATTACAATGATTACTAAACGACATGTATATAATGCTGTGTATGCAGATAGTCATAGTGTAAGATGAATTTCATAAATAATTATGATAATGTGTTGACAGAAACAAAACAAGGCTGTTTTACATGTTTTAACCATGGAATGTATAGAAAAAACTTATTTATATCATAATGTAGCATGAATAATATATATCAATTTCATCATATCATATAATTAATACCATGATAAAGAAGGTGTTTATCTAATATGGATGCCTCCTAAACGCAAACTAGATTGTAATTTCCTGTTATTCATCTGACAAGGATTTTACACTGAAAGTAAATGTGACCTTGTGGACAAATATTTTCAGACATTTTTATCCTTGATAAGAGAACCATCATGCAAAACTACTGCTTGTTATCAGACAAGCTTATTATGACCTACAAAGTTTTTTGGGTTCAAGGCCACTGTGAGCTTGATGTACTGACATCAAAATCAGTAGGGGTCATCTACATGTGAAAACCAAATTCCCAACCAAGACTGAGAATCTTAGGCCAAACCGATAAACTGACGGACCGAGACGTGCTACACAATATGCCTCACTTCTTTGAAGTAAGCATAATCCATAAGTCCCAATTAAAGCCCCATAAGCTTTTTGCTATAGAAAAATATATGCAAAAAAACAAACAATTGCTGATATTATCTCAAGATAATTATTACAGACGAAATGAGCCCTATTTCTTCCTAAAACGCTTACATCATTGTGATTTTCGCTTTTGTAAACTTGAAATATGTAGAGCGCGTGACGTCACTAGATACGACGTGTGCATAACTTGATGCAGGAACACAGCTGTTCTATAAATAGTATTTATTTCAATGATATTGAAAAAAATACAATATTGGTTTTGGAAACATTTTTTCTTGCTATTAAGTATGCACATGAGGAAAACACACCGGATTCCTCTGTAATAGGACTAACAGAAACTATTACGACCGATAAATCTATATGCTAATGGGACTTTAACAGTCGGAAATTATGCATGCATTTTACAAAACAAATAAGAACCAATTACAAAGTATTACCAAATACCTTTTTCCCAATTATTTTAACCATTTCTAACCCAAAGAAAACGCAAGCCATTCAAAATGAATGACTTGTTTATGATCTTTCAATGCTAGATTTGTTCTGGACCAGCCAAAATACTCATTTTCTATGGGTTAATTGATTTCAATCAGACTCATTCTAAATAATAAGGAAATGACCATTCTTAATGTCATAATAAACCGATTCAATCCATTCCTTCATAACTACTGGTCTTCTTACGCTTTGATGGAGATTCATCATCGTCATCTTCATCATCACTATCAAGCTGATGTTTTTGTCCAGTAAGAATACTTAATGGAACCTAAAATGTAAGATTTAACATTAATATTATACATGTAAATGTAAATTTTGTCACACAGCTAAATGTCCTTTAATGCCTGATCCAAAGTTATCTCAGGAACAGTCCATTAATTCTTAAGTAAAGATGTTAACACAAACGTCAGAGGTCAAAGAAGAACCAAATCATTGACAATATTATGATTAACGATATTTTTAGTGGGGTAGGGCTGTGGATTGTTGGGTAAGTGGTGATCCGATCCAATCCACGATTGAACACTTACAATCCACAAATCGAATCACAAATCTTTTGCTATCAAGTAACCCATCTAAACCTTCAAAATTGCAGTCCTGAAGACAGCTAAATTTAGTTTTCTTTAGGAATAATGAAGTAAATCAATGTCAATTGTTATATGACGTAAATTTATATGTTAATTGATTTACAGCATCTTTATTTAAAGGGCAACGCAACCCTGATTATGAATTAATCTCATTTAAATAATTATTCATTATCATTCTGAAAAAATTAAATCATTGAGCGTTAAAATACGCACATTGAAGATATTTTACGAAAATATTGTAGAAACTTGGCTATCTGATAGAATACAGGGCGCCGCCATTTTATCCATTTACAATCGATTAACAGATGCGTGTGACGTCATATTTCACAAACATGGATATGGCGAATAAGCGGGAGTGAAAGAGAATAGTTGATTATTATAGATATCGCCTTTAATTGCGTTGCCCTTTAAAGAACCAATTGGACCTCTTGGCAAACAAAAAAGTCCGTAATGAGACAATATATATTCAGAAAAAAAGGATTTTTAAGAACAAAGAATACACTTTTAATTTGATCGCGAACCATGAATCTTAGTAATGACGATTATTCATACTCAATTTTTCACTTTGATTCGTGATTACCCGAGTACTCGGATACTCGACACAGCCCTATCAGTGGGACAACATGAAAGTAACTTACTTTTAACCACGTCATACTCAGAGATTGAAAAAGAAGAGAAAAATCTTGTCACTGATGGGAATAGATCACACAACCTCAGAAAAAGGATTCAGACATATGCCTTCACTAAAATGCCAACAATACCACAATGCCGCCTATACAACAATGCCTACTACACTACAATGCCACGTATATCATAATGCCAAAATACCACAATGCCATCAATATCACAATGCCACCTATATCACAACTATATCACAATACCATCTATACCTCAGGGATTTTTTGGGGACGATTTTATAGCCAAAATTCGGCCATATTCCCAATGGAAAATAGTTTTTCCCAATTCACAGACAAAAATTTCCAATTTTTAAAAAAAAATTTATAAGTTCATCTATGCCACCTATACCACAATTACACAGATACCAGCTATATTTACCTGAATAGCATCATCTCCATCTTGATTCGCTTGGCTAGCTGATTCTTCAACTTCTGTGAGAGCCATATCTACAGCCTGTACTGCAGTACGTGCATTGTCACATGTGAAACACATCGGTGGAAGAAATATAATCACATTCTTATCTGGTCCCTCATTGGATGTCATAACAAACCTTTCTTTCAACCTGTAAACATTCAAATAAACCAATAGAGAAATGGAGACACACAACATCCAATTTAATACTGTGGTGCTTATCTGTTGGGTTTTATTAGAAAATACAAATACAAGGTAGTCTTACAAATGTAATACACGCAGGATTATGGCATATTTCTTCTAATGGAGTTACACAAATAAATATTCATTATCCAGGTGAAGTGCCTGCCCGGTAAGCTCATTGGTTAAAGCGTTAGTCTACTGATCAATAAGTTGTGAATTCGAACCCCGGTGAGGCAGACACTTTCTGTGACAAATGATTGAAGATATTACATCCTATGCTAAACTGCCGTCCACCTCTGAATTATGTGGGGTAGCTTGGTAGTAGCTTGTGGATAGAATGTGGTTAGTACTGGTTAAAGCCTAAATGAAATGCAGGGAAGATGGTTTTGATAACTGCCCACCTAGATATTACTGAAATAATGTTGAAAATGGCATTGAATCCGAGGAAATAAATGAATAATAAGGTAAGTCAAATATGATATAAATGTGTTTGAGGAATTATTTTTTTCCGGCTATGTCAAAAACCTTGCTTGAATAAGTTGAATGTTTAAATCATTGTCCGTATAAAAGTCAGGTAACTAAAAAATCTCCATCATAAATACAGTCTGAATCAACAGAGCACAGACTATGATCACCAGGAAGCCTACTTACTTGTACACGAGGAGCTCTGCGGCATCCTTGTTAGGTTTTCTACTTTCTTTGTCTTGTACGATCTCCACACCAACTATCATACCCATACCTCTGTAAAGTCATTTAAAACGGGTTAATTAATTTTGATTTTTTTTGTAGATTCTGTGTACCAGCAAATACAGGTTAAATAATTTTGAATTTTTTGGTAGATTCTGTGTACCAAAAAATACAGGTTAAATAATTTTGAATTTTTTGGTAGATTCTGCGTAACAGAAAATGCAGGTTAATTAATTTTTTTTTTCTGTGTAACAGAAAATTACCAAAATGCTTCGAAAAATAAAATACAAGATGGTACTTTTATCTTAAGCAATGCTTCAATACATGCAGATATCTATAGATACACGTAGTAAAAATATAACTAATACAATGGTTACTTTTAATACATCAAGAACTAAAGCAAACTAAGCATTATCATACGCTAATTCATCAGATATTTCAGCATCATCTTTAGCATCACAAAGCCAAATCTGATTGTGTTTATTACATAGAAAGCCATGACTTTGTAATGCTAAAGTGTTGCAATGCAGTATATATTTTTTTCATAAAATCTTAAATTTCACAGAAAATTAGGTTAAGATTAGTAGTCCCCATAAAACATTTTATTAACACATCATGACAATTACTCACCTAACTGTTCCCATCATTCTATGGTTTGGCATGATTGCTTCAAGACCATGAATCAAACATTTACCTACAGACTTAGCACTAGACAGTAACTGTTCGTTCTTGATGACATCAAGTACAGCCATACCCATTGCACAAGCCACTGGATTTCCACCGAACTTGAAATAGAAGTGAAAACAGAAATTGTCATAATGTCCAGTACAGTCCTAAGTTAGAGCCTCAATAGAGATTATAATTACAAGTGTCATGAGCTTCAATAGAGATTATAATTACAAGTGTCATGAGCCTCAACACTAGTTATAATTACAAGTGCTCAGACAAAAATAATGGTGTAATATACATAAAAGGTTTAACCTAGATAAAAGGTATAACATACACAAAAGGTGTAAGTAACATATATAAATGGAATTACATACATTAAAGGTATATCATACAACATAGGATACTCACTGTACTACTAAATTCTTTCAAGGAATCTGAGATTTCTTTAGATGTAACAACTACAGCCATTGGATGGCCATTTCCCAATGGTTTACCGAGTGTGATGATGTCAGGTATTACATCTAGATAACAGAAATGAAACATCTTGAAGAATTTTCATTTGGATAACAAGATTTGGCTTAAAGTTGACATAGTTAAACTGTTTATGCATGATTTGATAGGAATGGAATGTAAATAAAGAGTGTGCAGAAGATTTTTGTTCGATTAACATGATTTGGCCAAAAAATGATCACAAATTATCAAAGAATTGATGAGAATGAAGTTCAATAAAAGAATATAATTATTAATTGTCTAATGACAGTTTTATATGAACATTCCTGACACTCACCTTGTGTTTCAAATGCCCAGTATTTTTCTCCACATCTGCCCAATCCAGTCTGAACTTCATCTGCAATGCAAATTCCACCAGCTTCCCTCACATATCTGCAAAATATAGATATTTAAAGTTCAGAACAATATTACATAACATTTAGGCAAAAGCAAATAAGACAACATTAAATAGCAAGTTTAAAACAAAAATTAACATTAAATACAAAAATTTACAAATAATGTATTAAAATAGAATCATGTATCACATTTAAGTAGCAATTTTGCAAGTTGAAATGAATCCACAAATTACAGTCAAACCTATGTTAGCCGCCATTTTCTGAATAAAGGTCATTGCTTTAAAAAACAGACATTGATTATTTATAACAAAATACCCTCTAAATAAGGACCACCTGTCAATAACAGCCACAGTTTGTCATTCCCAATGTAGGCCTTTGTTCACAAGTTTGACTGTAGCTACATCATACACTTTAATGAATTAATACAGTACGGAAATTTTAAACCAGTTTTTTTTAATTAACGAAAAAATTGTCCAACATTAAAGAAATTGGCAGAAATTATGATGATCTTCAAAATTTTTTGGTAAAATATTAACTTTAGAAGAAATCTAAAACAAAATATACACATATGGAAACATTTTATGTTACTGACATTTTACACACATTAGGCAGGTAGCAGCTTATTGCAAGGTATTGTGCAGCAGCATTTAGCTAAACAAAAAAACACGCCAAGAACTTGGATCAAGAAGTAAAACCATACTTGGAGACCACCTTGTGGCCATTCTTATAACTGTAGTTAGTAAAATATTATCAGGGACTAGAGCTTAACAACTAATCTCCAAACATCAGTAATCATAGATACTGTTGAATGCAATTTTACAGCATATAAAATGATGTCAAAAAATATGTTGATCTCAGTTAGTAAAATTAGTAAAATAAAAAACAAGAATTATAAACTGACATATTTATATTAACAGTGCGTTCTGCAGTGAGGGATCAATCAAACAATTAAATGAAAAGACACCAATTTCAAGATAGAGGAGTATCAACTGGCAAGATGATATAGTTCTTAGTGAGCCATTGAAGACTTTAACAAGAGGACTTGACTCTAAGAGTCAGATGTCACAGCATTTTACATGAAAACGATGATATTAATATTTCACTGTTACTCTCCATTATGGCCACATGTCAATATATCATGTTATGCATTCAAATTTTGGACATTATGTTGTACATGACAGACAATAATGTAATCAATTTGCTACTGCCTTTTTTAAGTAAAAAAAAGGTGATGTTTTACACATACTCCACTGACCCTATTTTGGGTAAGGACCTTTAAGTTTATTATAGCAAATTCCTAAGACTTGGTGTGAAAATATTTGGGGGACAAATCCCACCACAGAGCTATGATAGGTATTTTTAGAAACAAGAGGACCAAGATGGCCCTATATCGCTCACACGACAATCACTGTTCACTTATTAAAATTTTGGTTTGAACTGGTGACATAGTTTTTGACCCCAGATGACCTATGTTCAAATTTTTCTTACGTATCATTAAGACAAACATTCTGACAAGGTTAGGTGAAGATACAATCAAAATTTGACATCTACAGTATCAATAAGGTTTTCTTTAGATTTGACCTCGTGACATGCAATTAAAAGCTTTTACAAGATTTTTACCTAAGATTTGACCTGGTGACCCAGTTTTTGACCCCGACTGACCCAAATTCAGCCTTGACCCACATATCATTGAGGCAAGCATGCTATACAAATGTACCAAGTTTGGCTTACATTAGTCAATCCAAACTTAAGTTATTGACCAAAAACCCATATTGGACAATCACTGTTATACATTTTTTGTAACAGTGACCTTGACCCAATTGGCACGTAATACAATCCCAAGCTCGGTCTGTATGCAAGCTACTTCCACATAGTTTCATAACATTCATTATCTTAATCCTAACTTAGACATTGAGCGGAAACTGATTTTTTATTTTCAGTAACAGTGACCTTGACTTGACTGACCCCAAATACGATTCCAGGCTAGCTTAAGTATGCAAGGATGCTACAAACCAAGTTTGGCCAAAATTGGTCTATCCAAACTCTATAAATTATTATAATTTAAATATTGACTGGAAAACCTGTGTTTGACACCAGCCCATTTGAATGCCAGCCTTCTCCTGCCATACCCCAATCTAATAAGCAGGTTTCAATTTTGTAAAAACCTTGTTAAAAACAATTTCATTCAAAATTAACATCATTTGACATCAGTATTAACATAATTTGACATCAGTATAATAACTCAAAAGTATCAAAATGAAAGAACTTCACAGAAACTTGTCCCAGTACAGGTATGTAACTACAAATGTCCCATTATGCTTCAGTGAACGTGCGACGATTTATTACAGAGCCTGCGGAAAGTTGAGAAGTCTATAGATATTCATGGCATTTTATGGAAAAAATCATCATTGAATGACCCCAATGACTCTACAGACAGACAAGAACACACTAAATAATGTACATAAATTTTAGAAGCAAGGCTGACGATTCATTCAACTACAAAACAGTGCAGTGCAAGAAAGGGGTATAGCATTACATATCTTGTCTGCATGATGTATTTTTATCACTTTTTTAAAAATAATTATCCAAGTGATAAAGAAGCATGATTTCTGATCATGAAAACACATAGCACATATTTACATGTAGCAAATATATTTATTAAAGAAAACTTTAAGCCAAGTTTCAGCAAAATGAAAAAATGCGTCACTGTGATCAGGATTATATATATTAACAACATAGAGCAGTTGGTAGTTAACATAGCATACTGAGCATAAAAAGCAGTGCATATGAAATTAATGCTTGCTAATTTCCCATAATGCATTACGACTAAGCAGAGCAGAATAATGAGCCAAATGTATACAGAAGGAAGAAAAACACATTAACAATATTCCTACGTGAAAGAGGGTTATTTCTTCGAATTGTTTACCTATACGTCAGGGGGAGATAATGTTCTGGAGGAACAATAACTCCACACAAAGACATTAGGGGCTCACTCATGAAGGCTGCAATCTGTCAATGAGCAAAAAGTAACTTTTAACCTTTATAAAAGAGGAAAGAAAACAAAAAGAGCAAAAATGGCACTAAATGTTGACACACCTTTTTTGCTTTTACCTCTTGATCTGCTTGCCTCATAAAAGATTTTCAATACAAAATATGATTATAACAGAAAAAGACAACATATAATACAGGACTGTTGAGAAAAAAGAGAGTGAAAAAAACTAACATACTCAGTGAGTGAATTTAAGTGAGGACACAGTGACATGTGAACTCAAAGAAAGATAGCGAAGGACAGACTGGACATTATTGAAAATTAATCCGACAACATAATTATGTATGGCGGGAGTTGAAGACAAAAGAAGCAGATTTGGAAGACGATTCAGGAAAATATGGACTGGTTAGTACACATATTAAAGCAGTAAAAAAATAACAAAATCTACACATAAATGACTGAAAACATTGATAAGAAACATGGGAATGTTCTAAAATGCAAGAAAATTTGGTAGTCAAGTGCTAGCTGACAAACCAAGCTAAGGTAATAACCACTACAAGGTGTACCATCTATGCCTGTAGTGCTAAATGTCTGGTACTGTAAATAGGATAAGTTTGGTACACTGTTTTGAATACACTACCTGTATACAAGCTGATTGTACCCTTTGGGTGGCATTATCATTCCAGCTTGGGTCATCAGTGGTTCACTTACAAAAGCAGCGATCTGTTAATTCAAGATTTACTGCTTTATTGATTCATATTGACATTGGCAAAGAGTACATATGTCACCCAGACATGGCACAGGAGCCATCTACATAACAGCTAACCAAACCAACTACCGGCATATTCAACCATGCTGCCATTTTTAGAATCTAATCAAGGTTAATGAAGTTCACCTAGAAATGTTGTATAGGTTGAAATAATATATATACAGTAAAACCTGTGGACAATGGCCACCCTACGGGAAGACATAATTTGGCCTTTACTGACAGGTGAACTTCATTTGGAGTTCATTTTGTTCAGAATAATCAATGAGGGTTTTTAAAAGAATGGCCTTTATTCACAGGGTGTCCTTTATTCCGAGGTGGCTGCTAACACAGGTTTGACTGTACATAATATATATACAATGTTAAGACCAGCACATTTTAATGAAAACTTACTTGCACACCACCAGAATAATAAGATCATTTTTGCCCCATATGGCGGTCACATTACTGAGGGGTAACTGCACAATATTTAACATTTTTTTCTAAATTCGCAATGAATCAATGATAATCAAAATGTTACATTTCAAGTCACTAAATTTTGTACTTCTGGAAATGATTGTCAATATGATATTTTGTATTTTTCATGAGCCAAACTTTTTTCCCAGATAGGTTTTTTCACAGCGTAAGAAAATGGTAATAATTTGTGGAACATAATGTTTATTTTATGTTCAACATAAAAAGTACAACATTCATATAATTGAGTATAATTAGTGTTTAACAATGATTTCTATGCTAACAGTATGCAAACAGCTTTAACAACACTAATTAGTAACACAACAATTCCATATGAAACAGCTTCTCTGTCTGTGAAAGTAGAAGTTAAACCATGAAAATACATGTACTAAGCATGCAGCACTTAACAAGCCATTGTAGAATAGTAAACAAAGCCAGATATTTATGTAATTCCCAATTAATAACTTGTTTGAAAAAAGATGTTAATGTACAGACCACAGTATACTCATATAAAGGATTGCCTCAGAACCGAACACAAGTATTATCTGGTAATGAGTTATTTCCTACATGTTACTTGTACTTCTGAGATTCAGAAAAAAGTCATAATGTATCCTCTTTTTTTCAATACCACAATATTTCATTTAATCTAAATCTAACAGTATAGAAAATAGATTTAAGATGAATTTTGTAAAATAATTGGAATCTCTTTTCCTTTGATATTAAGTTTAATGTAAATTGAATAGATTCAAATATTAAGCTTACTTTTAATAACTACTACAATTGTTTCAGTACTAGGATGTGAAATTGTGAATAACAAAAACAATAGTGTTAGTCAAATTGTAGACTACAGACATACATGTACTAGTATATGATAATAATTTATTAAAACACACAAATCTTAACAGGACTCAATTTACATATTCATAAAATGTTAACAAAATAAATAAATATTCAGGAATGATATGAAAAACTAGGAGTGACAGTAAGTTTTCATTAAAATGACAATTTGATGTAGATCTAGAATTGAGTCCCTTTATATTCATGATTTATTCATAATGTGATAAGTTATTTTTCTAAAAGTAAGAGTGTTTGGAAGTGGTAAATCTGAAAGTCACCAGGGGAAATGTAAATCTGAAATGTGAGGATTCTAATTTATTGGTTACTAAATATGCTGATAATAATAATTTGTTCTGATTTTATTTAAGTACAAAAATTACAATATTATTAACAATAGGACAACTTACACTGGAATCAAAGTACTGAAAGTACTCATGGAAACTGAACTTACAGACTTGCACTTCAACACGGAATGGAAACTAGTTTAACAATTGCATGGCGGATGTAGAAAAACAAAGTACTTTGGTCTGCATCAAAATTCATGTGGTCAATGGAGTGACAGCTATTGAAAGACAAACAATCATTCAGTTAAAAAAATTCAATCTTATGCCAGTGTTTGGACTAATTTTTTTAAGCACTAGCCTAAACTACTATTGGGTTGTATAGAAAATCAACAATTTTACTACTAGCCAGAGTACACAAATTTTAAAAAGTTCATCAATCCAAATGGAAAACTAACAATGAACATTGAAATTGTACAAAGACTGACAATGCCCTGGTAATTTCTAGAATATGTTAGTGGAATATCACTAGTAATAATAAGAAGGTTACATATATATATACATTCCCGTGATTAGGTTAATACAGAGGCCACCCTTAAAAATATGTTGTTTGCTGTAATGCTACCTATACTACTCAACAAAAAAGCCCCAATCCAACTTTTATTTGGGCCTCTTGGTAAAGATTTAAAAAAACAACAACATTCAACATGTATTTGGGCTTCAATTTAAAAATCAAATAGTAAAAATAAATCCTTCCTGCATACCCACTGAAAAATCTCTGGGTAGGGTTACTGCAAACAAACATTTTTTAAGGATTTCCTGAATGAAATCAACAGCAAAACCAAATAAAGTCTAGCAAACTATGACATGATTTAGTGACGGCTTCATTTCATCACATTTACCTGTAAACAAGATTCATATAGTTGGATGGAGGAACAATACAGCCCTGTGTGGTGAACAATGACTCACTAATAAACGCTGCAATCTGTAAAAACATGAAACATGAAAACAAGCAGATGTATGAGAAATATTGATCAGCAACCTTCCTCAGTTGTTAAAGAAGCAAAACTTACTGAATTAATCTAAGAGATACAACCAATAAGGCCGTAATGGGTACCCCATACCCAAAATATCCAAACTACTCAAATCTGTCTTGAGATCCCTTGCTATGGATTAAAAAAAATCAAAATTTTTAATTCTGTTTCTTGACTGTATGGTAACAAGGACAACAAGATTTAAGTTATTGAGTTGTAATAAATATATAAGTTTGTTACTAATTAATTTTCAATAATAAATACCGACAGCAGTTGGATCCGAATTGAAGTGTTCAAAATTTACTGTTTGGTTTCAATTGGATCAAATCCAAAGAAATTTGGATTCTTTGCGGCCCTAATAACAACACACAAAATCAGAAACTTGAAGTGCCAAAAAAACTGTCAGTTGAATGATGACAGCACTAAGGAAACAGACCTAGTTGGCTACAGCAAGAAGACATAAACAAGAATTGTTTGTGTAATGCGGATGATCCCTCGAGACCTTAACCTTTGACCTCAAAATCAATGGAGGTCATCTACATGTGATGACCAACCTAACAACCAAATCTGAAGAGCTTAGGCCAAATCGTTCTCTAGATATAGGTTGGACAAGGTTTGGTTAAGGACGGACCGACCGACCGACCAACCGACATGTGCAAAGCAATATACCCGGTACCTCCTTTTCATTGAAAGGGGACATAATAAGCCTTTAAATGGCATAAAAAATATGTTAGTTTTTCTGGATGCATGCTCATTGAAAAAAGTGGGGTAGGGGGTTAGTTAATCTTGAAAGGTAAAAGGGTGAAACAGCTGATGTACCATGTCTTGGGCCTCTTAAAAAATTTAGGGTCATAGGGAAAATTGAGGGTAGTTTGGGTAACCAGCAATATACAAGTTTTCTCAAACCTAAATAAATCAAATCAATGATTAGTCAACAAAAAGAATACTCAACATATATACTTTTCCATAAATTACATTAGCATGTTTGCATACTATGTGCAGCAAGTTTCTAGTTTGACAATCATTTCAAGAGATACAATCAATACATAATATACATCATCTATATTGTATTTTCAAACAAAATGATATAGGTATGCAATAATACTATCATACAAGTATATAATTACTATATCATTAACTGTATTAGAGCAAAACAATATAGCATTTATCAATACAAATGTCTCAGTCTAAACTAATTCAACCAAAAATAACCCAAAACTTAAATGCTATATTTGCTTCACTATATCAATTTTGACATCTGAAACTCTAAAAGCATTACTGTGTTCTCTAGTAATTATAAGTTAAATAATATCTTCTTGCATCAACTTGTACAAACCTGAATGAATTTCAACACAGGTTTGACAATCAGGTAGCATACCGTATGCTATAGACAATGGCCAGATGTTACAAAACTTCTACTTCTTAAATTGAGATTTACATGTAACTTTTAATAATGTAATGTTACATGTAAGTTTTAAGACATATTATTTAATTTGGAAAGTGACATATTTACTTACAGATCGGCCATTCTCGACTGCCTTACGAATAGCTAGCTTGACCTCCTGAGCATACAGATGACCTGGACTTAATGTATCTTCTCGATATTTTCCCCTGTATGTGTCAGGTGTTGGAACCTAGATATCATACAGATAAATAATTCATAAACTCTAATTTATGTCATAAATACACAATTTAATAAAATCACTTTAAATTTTACTGTTATATTTCTAATAAACTTCCCTCATACAGGATTTTTCAACAGATTTGTATGATCAAAAACAAGCCTATTTTTTGCCATTGCTGCTTAGTATCTATCACGAAAGGTCATCAATTAAGTCTGAGAGTTTTCATTACCATACAAAACATTTTAATGATTTTTTAGCTTGGCTTTTTTCGTCTGCATCGGCAAAAACTTTAATGTAGCTCATAACTCAGAAACTAAAAGAGGTAGCAACAAGAAACTTTACAGGTGGATGATCTCACTAGTTTTACCCAGATTCATTAAGTGAGTAAACAGGCACCCATTCAACAAGTATAACTAATTATGTCAAACACAAAAATTATTCTATTCTAATTCATGTAGCGTCTATGATACCCTAACACCAAACAGTGAGTCGTACCACTATTTGACTATTTTGATTCAAGATTATATCTTTGCGTAACTGATTTGCATAATCTAACAAGATATCATGTAAGGATGCTTACAATATGGACCCAGTCCTCTTTAGGCATGTTATGGCGTTTCAATCTTGATGGACTAATTTTTATGAGATTCTCTGTGTTGCCATGGTAAGCACTGAAATTAAGTAAACAAAATAATGTAAAACTAATACAAGCTAACAATATTCTGAATTGAAAACAAATGCATAGGCATTTTTATGGCCAGAATACTACATAAACAAGACAGTAAAAAAAAAAACGGCAGAAATAAAGAGCCCTAATGGAAGAAATAAAATAATATACCTAAATATCTATATACTTACATAGACATATATTCTAAATATTGCAGAACATTTATTTGTATGGTTACTATGGTAGACAGTTATTATAAAGCCCCACACAGAATCCACCAAAATGGCAGCCAGTCCAGTAAATTTGAAAAGGTCAGTGGTATGAATAATGATGGTCCAGTAAAATTATCATATTTCAGAACCAAAAATGAAAATTAATATTTTAATCACTCAAAAAAATATGTTTTATCCAAATTTTATGTGTACTGTTTTTGGTCCATTATTAAGTTTATTCAGCTAGTAAAATTTCCATTTTCTCTATACCACATGTCCAGTACTTAATTTCTTTTTTGTGAGGACTGATTCATACCCATTTCCATTAAAATATATACATAAAATTGAACATGTCATTGAAATATTACTTACTCTTCTACAACAATAAAATCATTGTTCTTAGTGTAAGATCTGGCCAGTCGTAGAGCTAGATCATTAGCTTCCGATCTGTAAAAAAAGAAAAATGATTTTATTCATAATAACTTCAAATGCTAAAGAACATTAATCTGGCTTAGAGTTGTAATCATTATTATCGGTCATTAATTGCTTATTTCAACTATTCAAACAAGAATTATCAAATTTAAGAATTCTAGTCTGGATTAGGGTAAGAATTTAATGATAAATCATAATAAAATTAAATGGCATATTTTAACTAATGAAACAATAATTATCAAATTCAATTCAATTGACATCATATTGGTCATGCTAATTAATAATTACCTGATTAATGATGTAAAATAAATCTTAACAGACTACATACACTTACAAGGTGAAACAGGTTTGCAGATGTGCTCTCAATGATTTATGTATGTTAAGTAGAATACCAGGGTGCTCCCTTGACTTCATAAGTTGGGGGTCAAAATGACCCTTAGATGATAGAAATTTAAAGAGTCAACAAAATTTCCTACTATTGTAATAGTAAATTGACCCTTTGGTTCCAATTCTCAAGAATCCAAAACCTTATTTTGCAAATTTCAAGAGTCAAAGTGCCATTTTAAGGGTCAAAGGAGAGCCCTGAATGCTACTAGTGTATATTTACCCTGAATTGAGGAAGTAACAGACACATAGATGTTCTGGTAAAAGCTCCACCAGTCGTTTAGCATACTCTACTTGTCCATCAGTCAGAAAACCATATGATGTTGTCAATTTTGACATCTGCTCCTGACCAGCTCCCATAACATGGGGATGGCAATGCCCAACTGAAATAGGATATACAATGCCTGAGTTTTAAGTTGGCAATTATCATGTCTTCAATTTATGACCTTGAAAACTTATTTTCTATGTAAAATCAACAATTTTAAGTAAAGAATTATACTTCAATATTGGCACATACAAGACTCAAACCAACTTTCATTGAGTATTAAACAACCAACTTAAATGATATTTATTCTAGATTCCAGTCTACATGTACTTACAGAATGATATCATCTTATCTGTTGTTTTACTGCCCATTCGACAGCTATGGTCATTTCAAGGCTGCCCTAGAGATGATACAGGAGAAACTAGGTTTAGTACATGTGCACTCACCATGAGAAATGTTATTTATACAATCCAGGAATTCATTCCCACAGTCATCATACATATATTGTCTGGATGCTCTAACTATCTTCAAAGGCGATACTTCATAATGTAGCTTACATGATCTCCTACAATAATATCCAAAATATGCATATGATCATTAATGTACACTAATGTAGCCTAAGTGACATTCACATACATCAAACTTTAAACAATAACTCAATTCAGTTACAATGACTTTATTCATTTGACATTAGGAAACATTTTTTTAAAACTTGTTTATCAAGTAATTCAATGCAAAAATCAGGGTTGAATTGTGTAAGGCAAGTAAGTTATTTGAGTATTTATTACAGAACATCAAAGTTTACATTATAAGACTGAAAATTGTGTTTGTGAATATTTTGTGTTTCAAAGATCTATCATTCTATGTTTTTGATGACCATTTTATGTGATTCACTAAGGACAAATGGCTTGATTGTAAATTTTGACACCTCAAGCTTCCACAAAACTGTCAAGATCTCAGCTTTTGACCGGTCAATCATTGGCTGAAATGTTCAGAAACCGATACAATGACATCTCAAGTTATTACATCATCTGAATTCGGATGACCTATTTTCGATACAATGTTATGTGTTTTAGATATATTTGTGTCTGGAAAAAAACAGGGATATATATTTATTGTTAGATACTGAAAAAAATTGTTCCATCTGCAACCAAAATCACAAAATATGCATGCTTTGATAATCTTTCCAATGTAGTTTTTGAAAAATGTGCACATGCATCTTCTATTTTTTAAAAGACCTTAAAATGCATTTTAGTACATCTATTATGTTCAAATTAAAATCTGTGATCCTTAAATAATTTCAGACTCTATTATTATTAACATGTTTGCTACAGTGCAATCATTATGAAAACATTTGAATTTCAATATAGACAAACCGTTAAAAATTACATTAATGAATATAAAAGTCATTATTACTGTCATACATGCAATTATTAACTTCATACTTATATAGTGATACTTAATTTAAGTATCACTGTACAGTCTGTACGCATAGTATCGGTAGTGGCTAAGCAATAAACAGCGCTAGCTAAGACTAAAGTAATATATCCAAGTGAAGTATAGGATATATAAGTACATATTTCACTTCCATGTTATTCATATCTCTGAAGATGAAACTGTAGGGTACCGTAAGGTTTGTTTGCATGTTTGTTTCATTGGGCTTTAAGCCGCATTTCGATAGTCAGAGTCATATGAGGTGGAAAGTTCACCTAACCATCATTCCTGGGTACTGACAGTACAAGACTTCATCCTCTGTAACTTGCATACATGCCATATCTTCGGAGGGTCAATAAGTGAGATTTGCTTCTGAAGGGTCATTTTCAAGTGAGATTTGGGTAAAAATAAGTGAGACTTTTTCGAGAACTATTTTGCACGCGCGCGATAGCGCTTTTTGAATGCAAAATACCTCTATTTACACCCATGAATTGGAATGAATGCATTTATAGATATTTATTAATCAAAATAACGACAAAGTAAGTTAAACAGAATTTATTTAATAGTGCACATGTAAATATTCAAAATATCATCATACTGAAAAACAGCATCAAGTCTCTTCAACTACAGCACATTATATATGCTTAAATGTCATGACATTGTCTTAGTGTTGTTTACCACTGGGCGGAGTTTGTTTTAACATCATTTCAACCCAGTTCTAAACAGTCAAGGGGTGTTGTTTCTTTGACACATTTTCAAAGCTGCGTCATTGTTGAAAGATTTTCTACTGCATCTTTAAGAAGTTCTTTGTTCATGTTGTTGACCTCTGGTGCCAACTTCTCAGCCAGATTAAGAACTGAAACAAGATAAACAATGTATGACAATGAAATTACGAAGTAAATTTCAATAAGATAAATATATTCAATATATAACTTTATAAGTTATAACTCTTTGAATTGTATAACTATCTGAAAACCTACAATGCTGCATGATCGTTCTTACTTGAATTATTTGCACTAAAGAACATTAGCTTAAGGTATTTTACAATTATGAAAAATAAGTCATCTGATTATTAAGGACACAGCCAGTAGCCAAAATAATTAAGCTCTACTCAGAGCAATTCACCGCCACTAAATTTACTTTATTTTACCCCACCCACTAGTTTAAACAGGTCATCTAAATTAATCACTCGTTAATTTACTAATCAGAGAACATACTGTATAACAAACAGACCATCACCTTATCAATTAATATGATGATTAAATACAACTTACCATGGTTACCATACAACATACCGCCCGAGGTGATATAAAACATATGCCAAGTTAATCGGCAATTAACAAAATGTCAACATTTAACTGCAATCGGCGTGTTCGGTTATTATCCTTATAACACATAATTGTTTACTGCACGGCATATTTCTTATCTGAGGTACGGTTTTCCGTGAGGTTTCGATCTAATGGCGTTAGACCGTGAGGAAGGGTAAAAATACGTGAGAAAAAGTCTCACGGCGTGAGATATGGCATGTATGAACTTGTAAGCAACAGTGAACTGTCTACTGTAACTCTCTCAAATGAAGAGACATGGTGATGGTCGGTAGCAGGGCTTGAAATCACAACCCTTTATCAGTGAGAGGTTAGAGTGATTTTTTAAGTCAGCAATCATGCTTAACCACAACAGCGGGTCTGAACTTGAAGAATAAGATCTCAAATCTGTCCACAAGTAATTAAGTTTCAATTCAAGACAAATTCTTCTATCCATTTTGAAATCAAACTTATACATTTTGCAATCAAACTAGGACATCTGGAACTACTATTTTGGGTTTAATGGAAAAAAACAAAGAAAAATTATATAATGCCGATATTGTATAAGTTGTAGTCTCCATGCATGCAGAATTAGAATTGGGTCAACTTTGACAGTCAGACACGATTGTACTGTACAGTAATCATGCAAAGTAGCAAACAACCATGTCTTTTAGGTATTGCTGAAATGAAATGCAACTGAAACTATGCACATATCATCTGTATTCAAATTGTAAATCGTTTGTTTTTTAGCAATGTCTTACAATGAATTAGTTGAATTACACAACCACCATTGGCATTGTTATGAAACAGCAATCCTCTCATTTAGACCCTTACAATTAACATATTTATCTTTCTTTTTTAACTTACCCGACATAATTCCTACGCATCTTTAGCGTCTGCTTGAACGTAAATGTGTCAGGCTTTTCCGGCATCTTTACAGCGAGGTTTCCAGCTCAATTTAGTAAAATAACTGCGTTGAATTTCATTACATGTATGATGGAATGTCAAGGTCGGGAATATTCTAAACACAAATACGAAGTGTTCCGAATGATAAAAATCCAATTAATTACGAAAAGTATTAATTGAAACGAAAAGCACAAAGTTTAATTAGAGGAAAGATACCGTTATACCGATTAAAAGTAACGACTACTTGCAGTCCGATGACGATCGATTCACATTCTTTGGAGATTAGTAAGGGTTCTGCCCCCAATAAGAAATTTGTGAGGCAATTTGTTTTTGAAGCTAATAATTCCTGTCATATCACATGCAGTATAATTATTTAGATTGTATTAAACAATTAACACGCGTCTTAATTTAGACTTGCCATGAAATTGCATGAAGATTGTAGTGTCCTAAAATAGTCTTTTTCATTAAAAGTTTCATTAAAGAGTAATATGATTCTTTCGGGGGGAAATGTAAGGCATATATCGCCGCAGTGAGTATCACCTTTTTAATGCTAAACAGATCATTCTTGAAAATTAAAAAAAAGTCAAATATTTTTCATAACTGCATGACGGTTATAATTTAATTAAAGTACTATAATTATCGGAAAGTCCTTGATGGCGGTATTAAATCAAATAACATAATATATTATAACATAAGCTATGTATAGCTTTTAACCGACGTAAGGCATATTTATATAAACTAAAGAAGCTATAAGACGTGCAGTATATATATAGAAACTTAATAAACATACTTAATTCACACATTAAACCATTTTCTTTATTAACAATAACTTAGCATAAATAAACAAGCAATTACAACATTGCAGAAGCTATAGAAAGCATTTGAACAAAAGCTACATGCAGGCACAGTTCTTATATACCTACCCTCCCAGGACGTACCCCAGATAGTAGACACCAGTTGGGCCAACGACGGATATCCGTGAGCGGCACATCTTGATTGGCCCAACGTTGGGCCATTAATCAAAAGGCATTGTCTAAAATCAGACGTTGTGCCAACAGTGGCCCAACAAAGAAGAAAATGGACATGGATATCAATGTTTGACCACCGTTAGTCCAACGAACAATAAAAACAAGTTAAATGAATTGTTCGGCCAACGTAGATATTTGACCCTTAGTTCTTGTAGAATCCGAGATGTCTTATGCAATTATATGGGCTTGGGACTTCATACCGCATACTTTAGTGATACGACCTTTTCACCTTCAGTATTCAAAGAGAAAACATCGCATCCCATCGTTTATAAAAGTATACTTATTATATATTATTTTGTATACATTAATTGATAAGGGTCTAAGTATAAAGCCAACGATTCCTGTGTCAATACTATTCATAGAACGTTCGAATGAATGTTCTTTTGACTGAATGAGACACAAGACTTGTTTTAGATCCGTTCTTTAAGGCCCAAATGGCATGTCGGGAAACGATTTGGCTATTTTGGTGTCCACTGTCCGCGGTTGGGGCATGTCCACTATATACGGTTATTTAAAGAGTGTTTTTCGTCTGTTGTGGACAGGTTTCTGTTGTTCACGGGTGTCTGTTAGCACTGGTTGTACTGTATCTATTTCTGAGAGTATGATAGAAATAAAAATAGTAAATGTTTGGGTTTTATTTTAGATACATACTTATGTAAGAAATGTTGTGTATTTACATTATGCGATGAACACGTTGACCGAAACGAGGTGTGAAACGCCTTCACAAAGGACTTGGTTTTATATAGAGTGTATACATCGATCATGCCCCGGGGGTACACGTATTGACAACGTTTTGGGTAAAACAGGACCTAAAGTTGCAAATATTCATTAATATTACTTTAATTGACGTTTCAAATATTACCAAACTTCACCAACATATTGCATATTACAATTAGAAGCTCCATTGAAAATTAGAATTGATTTGGTATTACAGTGAAATTACTAGACATGAAAATACGCTCGAAGCCTATTGTTATTCACATTGTGTTAACATTTTTCTGGTGTTATCGCGTTCGTATAAAAGGTAGATATTTTGTTGGAATGGACCATGTATGGCCTTTACAGGCCATCATCAACAGACGCTCTGTGTCTATTTTTCACATATGATGCGTGTATGTGGTCGTACGGTCATGTAAAACTCCCCTGTCTGTCTCCTGCTGTAAGGTATTATTACCCTTATAATTATTGTCTATTGGAATCTTTTTTATAATTATTGTCTGTTGGCTTCTTCTTATAATCATTGTTTAGCTGTTACCATCGCCTTATAAATTATTTTCAGGTGATACCCATATTTTACGTCTACCTGCATTCATATCCTTTTGACCGACGGCACACTTATAATTTTCAAATTTGTCCTTTTTTACCGATTACGTGTTTGGCTACTACTCCAAAAATGTCCATAATTATTTTTAGATTTGTGATTGTTTCTGTCTATAAGTTACTTATTTATCTGTTAACTATAGACTAGACAGACAGACGGGAGACATAGGGTGCCCCATAGGGCTCTCTGTGGAAGGGTTACTGAGGGGAAGGGTCGCTGGATGGAATTGTGAACAGACTAAATAAGCCAAAGCCGTTCAGCCTAAAAGTATATGCCTGTCAGTTGAGATTGATAGTCTTGCGAAAATACGACACGTCGTAAATCAGTGACCATAACTACGTGTATTTGTACATATCCTATGGTCTTATAATAGCTAGTTTAAAGATAGCTCAATGCATTAATTAGCATTAAAGTTAACATTCGTTCTAACATATCTTAAATCAATGTGGTAACTATATAGACATATCTTGGTGTTAAATAACTGAAGACTTAGGAAACTTTGGCATGGGCTATAACACTTATATAAGTGATATGTACTCATTGTTATATATGAAGAACATACACACGTGTGCTTTAAATCAGGACAGGCTATATTTAATATTTACTGTATCTTGAACGATTCTAAATTCTAGGTTTTCACAAGTAAAATAAACACTAAACAAGAACAACTATAACAAAACGTTATAGTTAGACGAATTACAAGAAGCATTGGTTTAAGTTTTTTGTATAAAGTTGCTTTTTTCATAAAGGACATTGACCGTCTACTTTATTCATTCCTCCATTATGGAGAGTATAACATATTTACAAGTTATAGATAATACACATATTTTGACAATCATGAGTATTTGACAAATGAATACATTCATGTATATAGTTCACATGTACGTGGTATTACCATACCATACATCAATGGAATAAAGTACACCCTAAATACTACCATTTCCACCATAGTCTGATATGATACAACCACACCAAACTTACATCTAATGATGTTTCCGATATTATGCCACGTTAACATCATATTTCAACAACAGAGCAGACGAACAGATTCAGTCAAACATGACAGGTAACGCGACGAATAGCCAGTCCAATGATTGACCAATCAAAAATGACCGAAATCACCATTAGCCAATCAAATGGCCAGGATTAGCCAAACTAGTAATAGACAATACAGTAAGTACTCGCAAACAGCTATAATGAACAAATACTCGTAAGTGTAATTCGTCTAGAAAAATAACACTTAAACTGTAGAACTGGGGAGAATTCGGGCGTAAAACAACACGGCACGTGATTGGATACGTTGTGGATACTGCACAGAAGGTTTAACCAATGAAATTATATTTGTTAAAGCACCTTGTCCGGTAACCAACGAATTGAAATATTGTTAATAAAAACGGTGATGAAGTCAATTTCCCTGACATCAGGCCTTCAAAAAAAAGCAGAAATCTAATCTGTTGATGGCGGATATAAAGTAATGATTGATCAGTCAAGAAGATGTGCATGAAAAAATACAAACCTTATTCCTGCATTAGCATCAGACTCCGAAACTGTGTTGGAAAGAATTAATAATGTTGAAGTTATTATAAAATTACTGCATGATAAAACACACACGTATTATGTTTTCTTTCGAATGCATGTAGAACAAGCTCATACTTTTTTCTACGAATTACTAGTAAGTTTTTAAACGCTATTTAGACCTTTTTTAATTCGCAAGTTCAGACATGCTAAATATATAAATTACGTTCACCATGCATAGACTAAATAAAATCCCAAGACCATGCAGATCGCAAATTTCTATCATGAATTATGCAATAAACATGAGGGCGAATTTCATTTTATTTTAAAACATCCATCATGCTAATCTATTGAAACAATTTCGTAAACAAATTATACATGTACTTAATAGTTATGTGTGTTCACGTACTTACATTTTATTTTACATGTGTAATTTGTTTTCGAATGAACGTTTAGATAACACATACGATGTTGTCAAAATTTAAATGCATTATATACACAGTATACGTATACTTGTCAACGTCTTGTAAACTGTGTCTTAATTTTATGTAATTGCATTACCATAACCCATTTGTATAATATAGCGGCCTTAGTGGTGTGATTTTTATTCTACAATCTTATACCAAATTACCTTAGTAAGTGCTGTACACCAATATGTCAGATTAGATAAATAAAATCACCATTAATTTGCTTGGTGTAAGTTTGGAACCAGCTATCGTGTTTTGTTGCTGAAATATGCTATATAGGGTTTGGTGTATTTTGTGATTCTCTCCAACGATCTGAATACAGTACATTAGTCTAGGTAAGTAAGTAATAATATACAGTTTTGAAGACAACACGGAAGAAAATGTTAAATTGCGTAAATTTGTAATGTAACTAAGGCAGTAAAAACGCTATTGATCATTTAATTCCAACGGTGAAGATTTCAATTCATAGCTTAGTTTTGATTTTACTTATATATTGTTGTTTTTTTCGAATGAAGTAAACTCTTGATAGTGTTCCACCCACATAATAATTATATGAACATGTATCTAGTAAATCCATGTATACTAGAATACAACAACACACTTTGATACGAAATGCTTTAGCCTTTGTCTTGAGCATGGCATCTAATGAATTTCATAATAATAAATTAATGCCAATCATATCATTTACGATTTATACAAGTGTTTGTGCATCATTTTACATTCCTCGCCAACAGCATATATTGCATATTTCCATTCAAATTGCAAACGAAAAAAAATTCGTTGAATGAATCCAAAATCAGTGTATAAATTCGCTTTAAAGATGAAGTAACACACTGTAAAACATACAGGGTATTGTAAATAATGTGTAAGAACTTAGTCAAAATATTCAATTTGACGTTTTATTTGCAAACAGGGATTTGTTAGATTTAGATTTTTCTTATGAATAATTAAATTATATTCACACCAATTTAAAATAGATGTTTGAACATCCTTCTTTAATTCCAGACAACAGAATGGAAGGGTAGTTCATTCATGTTTTGCTTCAATTATTTTATTTAAAAAGCCAAATATGCAGTTTCCATTTTATAGAACAAATTAGTCATGTTTATTTAATGACTTCTTCGTGACACAAATTGCAGAAGCACCATTATTGAGTCATGTCGTACAACATTTTACTGGAAGAAATGGTGGATGACCTAGGAGGGTGTGGACGATTCCAGATAACCACTGCAATAATTGTTCAAACCTCAAAGGCGATTGCAGCTTGGAGTATGTTGGCAATGACGTTTAATGGACAACAGCCAGACTTTATGTGTAAAAGAAGCGATGGTGGTAACAGTTCTGCCGACTCCGACCACTTCGACAATGAATGTCATGTTGTTAACCAGAGCGATGCTTGTAATGGTTACGTATTTAGTGATGATATGAATACTGTGGTAAATGAGGTGCGATATCATTTATTCAAGTTCCAAGATGTGTGATTTTTAGCTAATCGAACATTTTGAATTTTACTTCTGAGTAAAAACGACTTGTTATTTCGAAATTCAAAATTTGATCTGTCAATTTAAAAAGACGCGATCATATTTTGAAAATTTCGGCATTAATATTCGTAGGACCGGTAGATAGTAATGTAACGACCGATCTGAATATCCGGATGTCAGATCCGTATCCCGGATTCGAACAATTCTGACATCCCAAATATTTTACTTACCACTTACTCTTAAGTACAATATACAATGTATGTCTTTATTAACTACGTCGAGTACAACTGTAATCTGACCAAATGCTAGATACCACAATATGCACCATAATATACAAGTACTAATCAACGCGGTTTTGTTTGCTTATCAAACCAAGTAAATTAGACTACATATGTAATGTAATGTAAAGATTGTGCACCATAAAGACAATTATTTCCTGCGTAGCAGTATGGTATATATTATTCATAAATTGACTGTGATAGCCCGTTTAGCTCAGTTCGTAGAGCATCTGACTTCCAAGCAGGAGGTTGCAGGTTCGAGCCCCGCATCGGTTACATTATTTCCTCCTCCTAATACATTTGGTGCCGTGAGTGTGTGACTAGCCTTGGAATCCTAGAGCTAGGATGAAGCAAATTCTGGGTTAGTCTAAAGAGCAAGTGATTGTCGTAAATAATTACTTTCAGAAAAAAGAAGGAGAACTGTATCGGTATAATAATTATATAGTATTTGTATGTATAGATTGGCTGTAATATTAACAGTCCGATTAGCTCAGTTGCCCTGCAAGCAGGCGGTCGCGGGTTAGAACCCCGCATCAGATACATTCAACCTTCTTCCTCCTATTACACCTATAATGTGTCCGTTCTGCTGAATATGATACTTATGTTTAATAAACTTGATTCGAGACTGCAAGTGTTTAATTCTTTAATATTCTTTGTGGCACAAACTCAATAAGTTTACAACTGTGAATTTTTATTAGCTCACTGTGATATAAAAATTTACTAGTAATATATTTGAACCGTTTACCTACATTCTTTTTCTACATTCAAACCTAAGAACCAGCGGTGTTTTTTGTTTGGTTGGGTAGTCTACCTGTTATATATGAAAAATACTCTTTTTAAAAAATAATATTTTTTTTATTCTTATATGTTTGTGCTAGGACATAATCAGCAAAGACAAACATATTCTAATAAATATGTATACAATGTAACTGAAGCGTGTGGATTTTTTTGCAGTGGGATCTTGTTTGTGACTCAAAATGGAAGGTAGCAACGATCACCACCATACAAATGGCTGGGGTATTAATCGGGTGCTTCATTTCTGGTCATCTTGCTGACATGATTGGTCGAAAGCCAACTTACTTTTTCTCAATTATTAGTCTGATCTTATTCAACCTCGTAGCTTACTTCTCCGTGAACTGGCAAATGTATGCAGCTGTTCGATGTCTGATTGGAATAGGTATGTTGCAATGGTACCTTGCGGTATCATCTTGTATTTATCAAAATTTAATAGCATTTACGTTAACCTTATACATGTATTTTTGCACTGTAGCTAATGATATCATGCACATGCACAATGATTATAAAGTGTTTTCGCTCTTGAAAGAGAATCCTATTAATATTTACCGCTGATGTTTCTTACATTATGAATATAATTACATGGCCCATCGTATAATACACGTAAGGAAATACTTTGTCCCGGTACACTTCGAGCGTTAAAAACAACGTAGAGAACGCAAATATTCTTTTCATTGACAGAAAATTGAGCTGATTTTCATTATAGGCATCGGGTTCTTCTTAACGGTCCATTACAATGTAATGACAGAGTTTGTACTGACAAAATGGCGGGCTGTTATTATATCAATCCCTGCGTGGGCGATGGAAGCCAGTGTGTTTGCTCTTGCTGCTTGGTTCTTGAAGGATTGGAAGAATTTACATCTTGCCACGGCAGCTATTGGACTACCTTTCTTGCTAACGATATGGTAAACGATATGTTGTGTTATACCTTGTATGGTGTTTTGTTCTCATTGATAGCTGCTTAAGTAAATTAAACCCAAAAGCGATATGTCATAATCACAAATTCGGCTAATTGTCATATACATGTATCTGTAAGATACAAAATTATTGCATGTCATCGATAAACACTGGCCAACGTCTTCATGTATACTAAATCTGACATTATTGTGTGTTTACCATTGATTTATCAAAATGACATTAATTGTAAGCACAACATTTGATTAGAACGTAGAACGATGCCACGAAAATTTGATTAGAAAGTCATTTATTGAGCATTTAGTCAATACTCAATAGTTAATTAATTAATTTTATCTGGTCAATGTAAAACACAAAAATTTGGTTCAAAGTGGTTCGTTGAAACTATCAGCTATAATTATTTATTTTGAAAGCATTGTCCAAGAGAGTACCAGATGGTTGCTGACAAAGGGACGTTACGACGACGCAGAGTTGGTCATAGGAAGAATAGCAAAGATGAACAGAAAGCCCGTACCGGATACAAGCAAAGTCATTGGTGAAGCCAACAAAGTCAATTCTAGAGATGAATCGAAGACGAAATATACAGTAATAGATTTGTTTAAGTCGACAGAAATGGTAAAGAAAACACTTGGCTTGTTATTTATATGGTGAGTTAGAATCTTTAACCATGCAGATATAAATGATTGTTGTAAGCTCTCTACGATGTTTAAAAGTTCAGTTATACAAGATGATCATTTCTAAAGCCATATGTAAGGTTAAATTATTCTTTGAACGTTTGTTGCAAAATTACGGGAACTGTTGGTCAGTAAGAAAATGAACATCTGTGGCCTGTTTATGTACGCTTGTATTTACTACTACATGTAGTATGTAAGCAACCAAACACATAAGTTGGGTCTGCTTAACATAAAAAGAATAAGAAGACATGAAGCTTTTAACACATAGACGAGCTAATGATATTTGATTTGATTATTTTCTTGCTTTTCAATCGGAACTCATCAGCTGATTCTGTATCTCCATCTAACATTGGATGTAGTCGGTCGATATATGTTTTATTGTAATGATCTTTTACGTACAACATTCGGATAAATGACAAACGTTGTATAATCATCATCATTTCAGGATGACAATAAGTTATTCATATTATGGACTTACGTTTGGAATACAGAGCCTGTCTGGTGACTTATATCTGAACATGTTCCTTATGAACATCATAGAAACACCAGCCAGTTTTAGCATTATGTATTTAGTGAATAAGTGAGTACAGGGTTCGTTATCACATGTATTTGGTGAATAAGTAACACATATTCCATTGTCATGTCTGTTCAGGTACCGGTACAATTTATATAAACTTTAAGAGTAATATTTACATTATTTAATAAGATAAAATAATCAAACAATGTACAAAAAGATAACAGGGTCGTCTTTACTAACAGCTTTGTATTTAAGGAATTTGGAATGTTACAATGTTTTATATAAACAAACAAGTAAACACTTATTATATGAATACAAAGTTATTTATTTGTGACAGGGTAACATATCAATACGCCACATTTTTATCAGATGATCCAAATATTATAAGGACACACTATGAAGACTATTGTTTTCCTCTCTAGATTTGGTCGCAAATATTGTTGCATAGCTTTCTTCATGTTTACTGCAATGTGTGGCCTTGTAGTCGGTGTTATACAATATGTGGGTAAGTATGACTTACTTACTTAATCCTCTTTCCGCTGGTTTGCGCATAAGGCCGTCACCAGAGTTCGCTAATGTAACTAATCCATTGCCCATATCTGTACTTGACCCCAGATCCAGTTTTCTTTCCTCGTCTCCTTCTTCACTGACCTACGCCACGTTTCTTTCCTCTTTCCTCATCTCCTTCTTCACTGAACTACGCCACGTTTCTTTCCTCGTCTCCTTCTCCACTGAACTACGCCACGTTTCTTTCCTCGTCTCCTTCTTCACTGAACTACGCCACGTTTCTTTCCTCGTCTCCTTCTTCACTGAACTACGCCACGTTTCTTTCCTCTTTCCTTATCTCCTTCTTCACTGAACTACGCCACGTTTCTTTCCTCGTCTCCTTCTTCACTGACCTACGCCACGTTTCTTTCCTCGTCTCCTTCTTCACTGACCTACGCCACGTTTCTTTCCTCGTCTCCTTCTTCACTGACCTACGCCACGTTTCTTTCCTCGTCTCCTTCTTCAATGACCTACGCCACGTTTCTTTCCTCGTCTCCTTCTTCACTGAACTACGCCACGTTTCTTTCCTCGTCTCCTTCTTCACTGAACTACGCCACGTTTCTTTCCTCGTCTCCTTCTCCACTGAACTACGCCACGTTTCTTTCCTCGTCTCCTTCTTCACTGATCTACGCCACGTTTATTTCCTCATCTCCTTCTTCACTGACCTACGCCACGTTTCTTTTCTCATCTCCTTCTTCACTGAACTACGCCACGTTTCTTTCGGGTGTCCTCTTGATCATCGTCCAATTGGTGTCCATTGCATGGTAACTCTGGGGATGGCTGATTCCTCCATACGGAGAACATGGTCGATCCGGCACCACCGTCTTTTTTTACTTCGATGGAAAGAGGCGTTAATTGTCTTGGTCTTTCAATGTAATGTATCATTTGAGATTGTGTTTGGCCAGAAGATTCGGAGAATCCGTCTGAGTATGACTAATTATAAGACATCATAAGTAACATATGATCTTCAGTGAACAGCGCAACCTCTCCATTTAAAGCAACACCCTCTGGGAGTAGCAAGTGTGGTGTTGTTGAGAGGCCGCTTTTTAGAGGTTGTACTGTACATGATAAGAGAGCACTAGGAGCGTTGTATTCAGTCATACTTTGTGTATAATACATCAATTTATCAATATATTTTGTATTTCAAAGCCAAGATGTACTCGTAAATGAAAATTAAAGCCTGAATGCCCAAATGCTCATACATTTGTATTATTGTTTTGGTAGCATTTTATGTTATGTCTTAATCCTATCGTCTTGGACAGGATGTTCTGAGACAAGGGTTCAAACTCACAAATCTAAGGTTCAGGCAGACAGGCAGGCTTTATATTCAGGGATGCTTTTAAAAGTTAGTTTCTGTACTTGTTTGGTTATTGTGAGAGGTTTTTTGTATATGCAAATGTATATCAGATACACCATACCAAGGAGTTATTACCAATGCCTTTGCTCTGGCATCAAAGATGGGAATAGCTTGCGGATGGGGTTGTCTTATAGTTTACACAACTGAGCTTTATCCAACAGTGGTCAGGTAATGAATTTTACATATCTTAATGAACTAAAAGATTATTATCTTACATATCTTCAAATTAGACAGTACCATTGCCTATCTGGTTGTTAGCATCTAATACATTTATAGCCAGCAAAATTGGCCAGTACTTATAATAAGTAATGGATTTTTTTTCAAAAACACTAACGCCTTGAAATATAGTTATCAAGACAAAAAATCCACAACCAATGTCTTATCCAAAGTGAGATATTTTGTATACATATGTACATAGGAAACATTTTGGATACATAAATTACAAACGCTTCACCCTAACAGTTTGAATTCAAAAACCTTGTTTACAGTATAAAATACATGTTAATGTTTAGTTTTTTTTAGTTAGGTGCTACCACGTTTTTTCCTATTACTGGAGTTTTACATATCATAATTCTATAGTCCAAAGTGAGAAATTTTGTATACATATGTACATATTATTGCAGAACAATAGCTTATGGACTCCACAACACATCAGCACGTATAGGAGGTATGGTAGCTCCACAGATTGTCTTCTTAGTAAGTATTCATGCAGTGTTATTATAAAGGCAACATTCATGTAGCTTATAAAGTATGTAAGTTAAAGCTACCTCTTAATGCCCTGAGGTCATAAAACATGAAAACAGGTCTCCGAGCTCAAATATCAGTTCCATTCTTAAAGAATAATGGTCTACAGAAAGTCTAGGGTCGTGGGAAAAAATTAAGGTATGTCAGTTAACTAGAAACAAATATATATATTTTTTCTACGCCGTATCGTTAATTTACCATTGAGTATTTAAAACATACACGCCATCAAGATCTCTCAATGATTAAGTACAGCAATTCAGTCGTAAGAGAAGCACGAATACTGAAAATCTAACAACCCATTGACTAAATTTATCTACAAAAATGTATATACAATGTACATATAAAAGAAAAAAAACCTTAATTTTGGTCAATTTTCAGAATGACGACATACCAGGATTGATGTATTTTTTAAGTGCAGCTTTGTTGATCATATCAAGTCTTCTTTGTTGTATATTTCCTGACACTAAGGACAAAATATTAGAAGATGCATTTGAAGATAATCAAGATACCAGACAGACAGTTTCTGTAGTAGAAATGACAGGGCCATTTAACAATGAGAACAGAATTACAATTAAACCTTTTGAGTAGATACAAGAAACAATATCAATGATAGTCTGCATGTGCCTGAATAGAAATCAGTTGTAACTATGTTGTTTGCACACTTGAGACTTCTGTTTTCCTACAAAATATATCTGCAGTCCAACCTGTGAGTAAAGGCCAACCTCGGGAAGGACAAAAGGTGGCCTGTATTCGGAGATCATTTTGTTATACATAATTAATGTTGCTTTTTAAAAGAATAGTATTTATTCACAGGGTGGCCTTTATTCGGAGGTGGCTGGTAATACAAATTTGACTCTGTGAATTACATGTAAATTTTGTGTGTATTCAATGCCTTTCTGTCTGCTTTTATGAATACAGAGTACCTTATCTATCTAGTAGTATTTCTCCCCTGTTTTAATTGTAACAATAAAGTCACCCTTTATAAAAGACAAACAAAGATTATTGTATAAGAACATTGTTTATATTCAGATGAAGCATATATTATTTACAATGATAACTGTCATTCTTATGTTTTATAACTACTCTGGATGTTTGATCAGAAAACACCACAAGTTGACTATACAAATATCATAATTTGTCTCATCCATGATTTATAAGTAACAATAGAAGGAACAAGGGCTTAAATGACATCATATAGATTTCGTAGATAAATCCTTACCATATGTTTCAAAAAGCTTGAAGGATTTTTTTTTTATTATTATTTAGATCTATAATCAAACCTGGCATTATAACTCTACGTAGACAAATATCATGAGACCCTTAAGGTCAGCATCTGTGTTTTCCAGAGTAATCATAAAATAAGAATAAAAAACATGATTCCAACATTCTAAAATGATATTACCAGAAGGAAAATTTCATTAGGAGATAAGTTTGCTGTAGTTAGTTCAAAATAAATTATACTTGATAAAAATAAAATCTGATTCCAAAACAATTCCAAAGGAAATGCCGCTACCCCTATTTTCTTGATCTAAAACACTTTTCTTGTTAAAAACAATAGCAGCACAACTACGGTATATGATTCAGCATACAAGGATAGTGAATATTTTATACATTAACAAAAAATTTGATTTCCAATGTTAAAATCTGATAAGAACTTAAAATCAACAATGACTCAAATAATATGACATAAACAATAATGTTTGTACCAATAAATAACTGGCTCTTGGATGAAATGGTAGACGATTACGGAACAATGGTCAATAAAAATGGACATTAGAATGCAGACGGAGTTAAACCCACAATGGGTGGGAAATAAAACTTCCCTAGGCAAGTGATACAAGATGTGTAAATACATTGAGCAACAAAAATGCAATTGATTTGTTTGTTCATAGATATTGAAAAGTTACAATTACTCCAAACATGTAATTATGTAATATTACAATTAGGACTTAAACCGAAAAATAAAACACAAATCAAATAATTAATTCTTAGTAACTTGGCAGTGTATATTTTTCAGTTGAAAAAAGTAGAAAAAGAAACAAACAAAAAACACAAGGAGACGGTCAGTAAAATTAATAAGAAGACAGTAATAACAAACAAAATAAAAGCTTAATGATTGTACTGTCTTGTACATATGTATACAACACTGTTTAATTACTTTAATTAAATAACATAAAAATACTAATAAAAGAAACAACAAAAAATAACAACAACAATAAAATACAATATTTTGACTTTGAGATATCATATTAGACGATTAGGCTACATGTTGTGTGGTACACTGTTAATATCATAACAAGTGTTAGTGCAAAAACAAAGCATAAAATCTAAGCCCATATAGCAGATTGTTCTTAAAAACTTATTTAACAATTTCATATACCTACTACCAACAATTACTAAGTACTGGCTTTCATACGTCAACATCTGATCACTAGGTATGATTATTATAATACTACATAAGATTAATAAACAATTTTCCTATCAGTAATGCATAGAAATGTTGAACAGATTGTCTCACAAGTATGCTACCCTTGATTCAAATTTGAAACTGCAGACAAATGCATAAATTAGTCATGCAATATCACATTAGATGTACTGGAGTGGAAACAATGTGATAGACAGACACATAAAGAGGCCCCTATAAAATACCAGGACAGAATTTACACACACATGGACATTTATGAGAAAGCAATGTATATTATCACATTCTATGATTATATTTCTAGCAAAACACAAACGTTGATTACCGGTTCCGTTGATATGAGATTTTCAAACCTTGAACACACTCATTATGAGATTCAAATTGATAGCTAGAAAAACATTTCTATGAGACATCAAAATGAGTCAAAACAAAACAAGCATGTACATGTAGCTTTTATAATAAGGAGACAGTGAAATAAATTACAAAACAAAACAAAATTTGACACTACATATAGATACAATATTGCCCAAGGTATTAATACAAGCATTATGCATGACAACAGAATAGCATACATGCATTTTCAAGACAGATATATATATATATAATATGTGCAGCAGTTTTGTGGTCTTTAAAATACATTGTATACAACACAATGATTGAGTGACTTGATTAAATCACTGGACTTAAAATTATGAAAAGAGAAAATAGTTTTACTTTGTCAGAAAAATAGGGTTTAGTAAAAATGGCCATGATGAAATTTGTACTAAAATGGAACATATACCTGCTCCGGCAGATTTTGATTAATTTTGCTCTCAAAAATTCAAAAGCAAATTGAATACACATGTATGTAAAGTAGTTTTTTATAGCGACATAAATTGTAATGGGATTAATAATTCTATATGTATAATTTTCACTGTATCACATGATGTATATAAAACTTAAACAGTCCTCAGTCATATACACATATATCATAATTACATCCCCCAAAAAATAAACCTAAATCACTAATCTAATTCAAAACACACTGTAATTGTGGTGATAGATCCCTGCACAGCAGAGCACTGAAGTTCTGGTTTATCTAATGGTGTAACAATGTATGAGACTATCTCATCTGGTCCCTTGTGAAGATATTGTCAAAGTAATGTATGCGTCACTTAATGGGTGTGAACTTTCAACAAACTTCTAGGTTGATCGACCTGAAAATAAAAACAGGTAATAAATAACAGTGAATCAGTAAATAGCCACGCAATTCTCAATAAAACAAAACAATCAGAACTGAGGCATGTTCATCTTTTACAAAACATGTATGGTAATTATCATTTTGTATATAATAGAATCACTTTTTAAATAATGTACCTATACAGTACTTTACTCTGAATTTAACAATACAATTCACTGCAAGCTAAACAAGAGGGCCATGATGGCCCTATAAATGCTCACCAGGAGAAAAGGTCATTTGGAGATGAACATTGTTGAAGTTTTCTATACTAGTCCAAGTAAGATCAAGTGACCCATCTGGGCCGTTTTTTATCCCATGGCCATTATATGAACAGATTTAAAAGAGGTCCATTAGACAAAGCTAGATACCAAATATCTTAGCTCTAGGCCTTGTGGTTTCGGAGAAGAAGATTTTTTTAATTTTCCTATATAAAATAGAATAAACCCCAGGGCAAGGCTAATTTTGACCCCGGGGCCATAATTTGAACAAACTTGGTAGAGGTCCACTAGACAATGCCACATACAAAATATCTAAGCTCTAGGCCTTGCAGTCTCGGAGAAGATTTTTTAAATTTTCCTATATAAGTCTATATAAATCAAGTGACCCCCGGGGCGGGGCCAATTTTGACCCTAGGGCAATAATTTGAACAAACTTGGTAGAGGTCCACTAGACAATGCTACATACTAAATATCTTAGCTCTAGGCCTTGTGGTTTCGGAGAAAAAGATTTTTCAAATTTTCCTATATAAAATAGAATAAACCCCAGGGCAGGGCCAATTTTGACCCCGGGGCCATCATTTGAACAAACATGGTAGAGGTCCACTAGACAATGCCACATACAAGATATCTAAGCTCTAGGCCTTGCGGTTTCAGAGAAGATTTTTTTAATTTTCCTATATAAGTCTATATAAATCAAGTGACCCCCGGGGCGGGGCCAATTTTGACCCTAGGTTAATAATTTGAACAAACTTGGTAGAGGTTCACTAGACAATGCTAAATACCAAGTATCTTAGCTCTAGGCCTTGTGGTTTCTGAGAAGAAGATTTTTTAAATTTTCCTATATAAAATAGAATAAACCCCAGGGCAGGGCCAATTTTGACCCCGGGGCCATAATTTGAACAAACTTGGTAGAGGTCCACTAGACAATGCCACATACAAAATATCTAAGCTCTAGGCCTTGCGGTTTCAGAGAAGAAGATTTTTTAAATTTTCCTATATAAGTCTATATAAATCAAGTGACCCCCGGAGCGGGACCAATTTTGACCCTAGGGCAATAATTTGAACAAACTTGGTAGAGGTCCACTAAACTATGCTACACACCAAATATCAAAGCTCTAGGCATTGTAGTTTTTGACAAGAAGATTTTTTAAATTTCCTATATAAGTCTATGTAAAATCAAGTTACCCGCGGGGCGGAGCCAATTTTGACCCCAGGGGAATAATTTGAACAAACTTTGTAGAGTTCCATTAGACAATGCTACATACTAAATATCTCAGCTCTAGGCCCTGTGGTTTCGGACAAGAAGATTTTTTAAGTTTTTTCTATTTGTTGCCATAGCAACCAGAGTTTTTAATGAAATTTAATTTTTTGAACAACTTTGAAAGGGGACCACCATTCCAGCAAAGTCTGGTTGCAATCGGCATAGCGGTGTAGGAGGAGATGTTGTTTTAAGTAAACATGGACGCCACTTCACGACAAACGACGCACGATGGACGCAGGGCGATCACAAAAGCTCACCTTGAGCACGAATATGGTGAGCTAAAAAAAAGTTCAGAAAATCAAAGTGGTTTTACATTGTCTGACTATTCAGTACCGGTAGTTGTGCCATACAATGGTGTTATATACAGTGGAGAGATAAGCAAAAAATAAAAAATATATGATCATATGATTAGTTCCAGTTTTGTACAGCAAACACATGCAGTACTTTATATAAAAAGAAATAAAGGGTATGGCATTCTTTATTTTAATGGTTACTTTTCTGAATCTTAAAATAGGCTTACAAAACAACGACAACAACGAAAACATTGATAGAACTTAATATACCAGTATAACTCACAAGCCAACACACCTGAAAGGCTCTGACTACAACAAAAGAAGCAGATTTCAACTCAAAATTCTATCTAGCAAAGAATAAAACCCTCCATAAATGCTTTTGAACAAAAAAATATTCAAATCAAATAATAGGCCGCATACATCCTTTCAATTCCTGTGTTATGAATTATGACCAGTAAAACAAAAGAGAATAAATCTAGCCTCATCACTACAATAAACAAAGAAAAGAACAATTCATTCAACTAAAACCATTTCAAAATAATTACCAAAAAGGATAACTCCAGCAATCATAATACAACATGTAACATAAGTTACTTCCCTTTGTATAAAAATGAGTGTAACATGGATATCTAAATAAGTCTGTCTACTTGATTTATTCATTCCTGTCCAGTTCAATACACACTATAAGACAGAAATTCTACTTTTACTCATAAAAACAGAACATACAGAATAGTGCTGATGCTTGATTTCTTGAAAATACACTGAAAGTATTATACAATAATGTATGGATACAAACAGAATCATTACAAACACAGGTTTGATTGGACACTTGCTAGTTATTACACCAACATGCTGGACAGCACACTTCAATACATTAATTAACATTCGGACAATACAAGCTACAAGCAAGCAAACTAAACCAATTGATTTTAAAAATTAAAACATTAATTTCATTTTCATGGACACAAATTTGTCTTGTAATTTCTGAGTAAATAATAGGAAGTTGCAACTTCAAGAAGCATATTAATTGAGTTGCATGAATAATTCTCTAGGTATAAGAGCATTGAATACATGTCCTAGGACAGCCATGCCACAATGTAAAATCCTTTTCATGCATTTTCATTTTAAAATAAGCCATTGCAGATTCATATATCTGTTGGATATATTCACAAATCATGAACATACCGTCTGCTCGAACTGCTTTATTTTCCAATTAACATCAATGAAACAAACTGAATTTGAACAAAATCTCAGTCTGCTCTCGGTGTGTGTGTGTGGGGGGAGGATTGGAGGTAGATGTTAGTACAGCATTATGGGATATTATGTTCTTGAGTGCTCAATATCATCTTGACGTTTTTGTCTGAAGAATGGTAGATCCCTAAAGGGTTGACAGTCATTCATTAGAACCTGGATCAATGAGGTGCATTATTACCTATAAAAGGTATATAGTATACCAGTGATTTCACATGAACTTTAAGGACAGTATATACCGTATACTTTCAAATAGAACAAAATGCTTTTCAAAGTTTAACTTGAAATGGGCCCAGAGAGCTAAGTCAAAAAGGGGACATAACTCCTGTGAAAATCTTTGGATTTTACATAAATTTGAATGGATGGACATGGGTAAAACTTAATGCCCTTGACCATTTCGAATGGCGGGGGCAAAAAAAATCCTTTTTTCATACTGAGACTTCGCTCCCCTACCAGGGTCCTCCCATAGACCCATTTTGGTCCTTGATCCCTTGAACAGTAAGAGAAAACAACCCGAACAAACTCTTCTTTGACCCCAATTTTCATCTTTGACCCCTATTTCATTGTTTTTATCAAAGTTTGCTGTATACTAAACTATACAGAGCTGATATGTTCCACATGCAATACAGGTATATACTGATCTAACACATCAAACAAACAAGACGGTTACCATGGTTACAAGACAATAATGAGGAATCTTACATGAAGCAGATGCAATTTATTCCACAGTTACACTCTTTGCAAGATTTCTAGGGCAGTCCACCTAAAATACAACAAGAATTAAGTCAGAAGGGTATTTTACAATTATGGGTTCACATTATGTTTTTTGAAAATGTTTTAATATGTTGTTTTTTCATCATTTAAAGGAAAATTAAGGAACTAAATAAGTAGTGTAAAATTTAGAAAACAAATGTTTGATCTTTAAAATGTTATGTAATTTTAACAATTATTTAAAAAATCAGTAAATTTAATATTAAATTTATGAATCTTTATCAAACAGCAAAACAGAAAGAAAGAAATAATAAGACCTTTTTTCTAAAATGTTTCAGATTTTGTTATGAATAAAAAAATGTAATAGATAACCATTTGTGATAAGAAAATAAAGTCAGACTTGTATCAATAAAATTGAAACATAGACGCTACAAGTAAATGTAACCTCACGAAAGAACGAACGTAAATAAAATTAAATTAATGAACAGAAGAATGACCAGATTTGAAATTGTAAACACACAACAAGTATGTTAGTAAATAAAGAGATTGTTTATTTATTTGTACATGTGTATTATAATTACATATTAAGGTACACCGGAAACCAAGGTACATTATATTTGAATAAGGGAGCCAGACACTAAGACTACATGGTCCACAACCAGACTAAATATCGGTAACCAAAACCAAGAGGTGGACTTAATCACATGTTCGATAATCACATCACCAACTCTCAAGAGAAGAAACTTAAGTGCAAGAAAATACACAACAGTTGAAACTCTAAAATATAAGTTCTAAGGACTTTACAGACTCAAAAACTCTTTTTAACAAAGCCTGACTGAGGAGAGAAACCTATCCTACGATTACATACATTACATGTAAATGAAGTCTGACAAACTTCAAGCACAATGACATTCATAAGGTAATTGCACCATCGCAAAAATTGATCAGTCTAGCAAGAAAAATCCAAGATTTCAGAAGAAGGCAATGTTATTACAAACACAAGAACACAGTTAAATACCTCTTAACTTATCTTGAATAACTTATTTAAGATACGCTATAGAAATTACTACCTACTAGCAGAAGTACATTTTTCTGAAGCCAATATTTTTCCGACATAAAACATGAACTACACAACTTTTATCACCAGTCAACCTGGGTTTGAAACATTTTATAATATCATAGCACAAAACACTACACATATTCAAGACTATCCATTATTTCATTGATAACATCCAAAATAAAAAAAGCCAAGTTACCAAAAACAAATTTTAAAAAATTATAAAATGTTTTTTTACACTTTTTCTATAACACAAAAATCACACTACAAATAAAATAATTAACAATATGAAATGTGTTTATGGTGCCATGCGTTTACAAACAAAATATTCAAAAACCCAGGTGACTGATTATTAATGTTGAGTAGAGTAAAATTATCAAACAAAGCCATGAAGATCCAATTATAATTTCTAAATTACAGAATAAAACACAAATATAGCATTATACAAGTTCAATATTTATAATAAAGCGCTGTTATCATCTATTAAGAGAAATAGATATAACATTGCTACATTGATAGATATTGGAAGGAAAAATAATGTTATACCCCCCTTTTTTTTATTACAAATATACTGGATTTTTTTTTCATTGAAATTCCACACATGAGTTAAGTGTAATTATTTCAAAACTTGAGATTACATCAGCAACAATATTGTGTATGAATCTGTTAAGTTTTTGCCAAACAGTATTCAATTAATTTTAAAAAGAATAACTTATTATATATATAATAATACCCATACATATTTTATTATGTTGTATCAAGTCCATTTTAGCAACATTGCAAGCCCCCCCCCCCCCCAAAAAAAACATGAAATGATGAGAAAACTTTAACTAGCAAAAAAGAAAACAAGGCTCTGAAAAAGCATAACTCAGAAAAATACATTTGTAGAGATACATTGTATTAAATAGGTAAACTAAATACGAAAATAAAATAATCGTATTACCAGATCTTTCTTTCATAAAATGCGACAGCGATAAAGCACAAAGCAAACACCAGATTTATGTTCTTAAAAACATTCATTCTTTGGATAACCAAACCATTTAGGAATTAGCAATTTAGCAGTGACTGAAATGAATATTTTTCTGAAATTTTCAACAACAAAAAAACGAACTGATAAAAAGCCTTGCATAAATATGGTGGAACTAAAATTGTTGCAACATCTTTAACATCAAATGTCACGGATATGTAAACAAATATTCTTACATCAAATCCTTTGAGAACAGCGATATGGAAGGATAAAAGCTGCATAGGGATCACGGTTAGGATTCCTTGAAGGCAGTCAACCGTATGAGGGACTTGGATACATTTGTATCCAAACTTTTCTGTAACTTCATCATTCGTATTACAAACAAGAATTGGACGTCCCTATAAATAACAGTACAGAGATAGACAGGTGGATAAACTAGGGTTTGTGGAACAAAGGAACTAAACTACATAAATCTGCACTTGATATTCTCCCCATGAAACAGCAAGATCCTAGCAGTCATTGCAAAGTGTGGTGATGATGAATTCTTCCTAGTTTCCTGTGATGTATCAATTCTAGCAATCTACAAACACCTGTAATACCTAGCTTAGCTTTTTAGAAAAGGCCACTCATAGAAAATGCTTGTTTGGTGTACCATTAATTACAAAAATGTTGCATAAGATTATATTTCAGTTTGGTATTCTATGGCTACTAATGAGCTAAAATGAAATTTTCTATTTTTCAAAAATATTTTAGCAACAAGTTGACATACTTGTAAAGTTAGACCAAACAAGCACTGAATAAAGAAAAGCCAAGATAGCATTAAAACACACACCATATGATTTTATATACTCCTAACCAAACTGTTCGTGTAAGTAGGTATATATGTCATGCCTGTCTTGCACAGTCTGTATTTTTGGTTGCTTGTAACTTATAAAAATTTGATTAATACCCACTTTTATCTAATTAATGCACTTTACAGGGAGGCAGTTTCATGATGTTTGTATCAGAAAATGTTTTTTTTTAAACTTATGAACTGTTATATAATGCGTATATAATGATTGTGTGAAGATGACTAGTTCAAATTAATTTGAAAAATTAACCAATTACCAAATGCTTTCTAAGACTCAGTTTAATAAAAAGAAATAGTTTGAGGTAAAGAGAAGATTTGTAACAAAGCATCTTTACATGACACATTGTGTACAAATATTTGCTCCCATATAATTAGAGATAAATGCTCTAGATAGTAAATAAATGTAATTGGTCTGTTCTGTGGTTATAAAGAGACTTAACTCCAGATTCATGCAAGAAAATCATAATAAAAACCTACAAAAAGGCATTTCAGGGGTTATACAGGGTCTATACAAGGGATGGGATCGAATGTTTTAATGCTCAGAATTTTCAAATAGGATTACTGAATGTGAATTTTCATTTGAAAAAATGAATTTTATTACAGAAATTTGGCAACAAAAAATCAATACGCAAAAATAAAATTGATTTTGAAACACTATGAATTAAAATAACTCAACTAAAGTTTGTATTGTAGGCAGAAGAGTTAGTCAGCTATTACTTATATATAATTAGCACTTCTATCTTTATACTAATGGTATGTTAATTTTGTAAACATTGTATGAATATGGAATAAAACTCAAATTCGGTCATTATACATCAATTCATTATGAGATGAACACTAGGCAGCCATTAAATCTGAGTCATACTTAATATGTTTATAATTTTGATCAAATGGAAGGAGATTTTCAAAAAAATTAATCATGAATCAAGAGTTAGGTACCTTTAAATAATGAGTGCAGTAAATAAGGACATAATTTGTTAGTAAGCATAGGTTAGCATCTCAGGGATATAAATAGCATGCTAATTTGTACTCATGCTTATCTATTCATATTCATGAAAAAAATATGCAAATCTATAAACTTTCATGCATATTCATGCAAATCAAAATACTGTAATCATTCAAATAGAAGACATTCAAAAATAAGAAATATGTAAATAAGATATATCTACATAATCAAATGAAGAATATTCATGCTTATTTTATCAACAGAATTTGGAAAAATCCTAACGATTACACTTCACAGAAAATTAAACAATAAGCAGACAAAGTTCATAGGTTTAAACCATTTTTAAACAATGAACTTAGGTAAATAATTCATATACAAATGCAAGTCAAATAATAAAAAATACCTATAGAATGATGTACATTATTATTTCACCAAAATATGAAGTAACATGAATACAAAATAGCTTTGGCATGTTTCAGTGCAATACTATCTTAACTAACTCAATATAAAAGCAGTTAAAATAGTTTTACACCAAAACTATAAGGTAAGTATAATCAATAGCACTAAAGCTAATGTATGTGTTCTGACTAGCATGAGATTTAGAGGTCTTTAGCCTACACCAAATGAAGGCATATACAAATGTTATACTAGTAAACCCTCAAAAATTCAGTCTTACATCATATTTTTTAAGGGTAGCGATATGCAACGATAGTAGCTGCATGGGGATCACAGTCAGTATGCCTTGTAGGCAGTCGATTGTATGTGGTACGGATATTGATTTGGTGGCAAGAGCTTTTGTCTCTGTGTCATCATCATTACAGATAACAATAGGATCACCCTACAATGTAACGAGTAAAAAATGTGAAATGTTTTGAAAGTGTTGTTATATATATTTCTTTCCTCAGTACAGTCAAACCTGTGATCCAAGGCCCAGAGAAGAAACACTATACAGCCGCTATTTTGGAACATCTCTTCTTTATTTTATCAATGAACTTGAAGACACTAATTTGTTGCCATGGTAACTAACCATTATTCAAAATAGATCATTATCCCAGGTTTGACTGTAAACTAAACAAGTTAACCTCTGAAATATAAACAGATTATTACCCAGTGCATTATATCTATATAATGTAAATTCATCATTTTTTTTGTTTAACAAAATAGGCTGGATATAATTGGCGAACTATTGATCAGTCAATATTTTTTATTGTTGACAGCCTTGACATACCGGTAGGTGTTTCATTAATGAACGTTAGTTAACAATCAGTACATTTTGGTCAAGGCGTAACATACAAATTGCAGTTCAGGTTAAATTATGGCACTGTCTTTTAGCTCGCTCTGCAAGCATTTATATGAGTCTGATGTATGTAAGTTTTTAAATAATTCTGATGTAAAAACGACAATTTGGTGATTTCGTAGAAATGTCAAATCCAAATTGTTTCCAAGATTTTTCAGAGGAAGAATTTAATATATGAAACATTTATATAATGCATTAGGTAACAAAACAGTTATTTCATGGGCATTTGTGGAACAGTCCAAACTACTCCCAAGGAGGACGGGCAACAGTTCATGTCACCTATTCACCTCAGGACCGCAGTTTCGACAGTTCCACAAATGCGCATGAAATAACTGTATACTAAATATAGAGGTTCGTTTACAGTTTAAATACAACAGTAACATGCAATATTAAAAACAAAACTAAGTGCAACATGCACTGGTAACAAAATAAAAAAATATATATATAAAGCAAATTTGGATGCCCCACATTCTTCGAAAAGATACTAATAGATAAAAGAAGTTATAGAAATGCCTGAACTGAGATGCTTGACAACTAAACACTTCTGGCTTGATACCACAAATGAATTAATTTCTTCTGTTATGATAAGTTTAAACCAACATTGTAATGTAACAGGAAATCAAAATACCGTAATCACTGGTGAAATCGGCACAAATTATATTTTTTCGTTTTCCAGAGAGAATATCTATTGAATAGCTAATATTGTACAAAATGTAAGAAAAATTAAACTTTCACAATGATGAACTAGATTCGTTTACCCAGATATCATATTCAAGACCATCTACGTGAGTTTTAAAATCTACTATAAATGTATGCTGCTGTAATTGATAACTACCCGTAATAAATTGAATTGAATTGAATTGCTGCTAATTAATGTGTCACTAATTACAAAAACCTCGACGATTTAAGAAGTGTGTACATGTTGGCGGGTTTAGTAACTAAGTGGTGTTCTGCTAAAAGTTATATAATCATATTTTTGAATTTTTTGAATACTCAGGTGTGACCTATATACAAGTGATTACGGTACTCAAGTCTTTATAGTAAAACAGATACATATTTAAAATAAACATTGATAAATACAGAGTTATACAACTCCAGGTCTGATATTCATTTGATCATCAAACAAACTAAGCAAATTAAGTAATTGAAATGAATCAATCATTTAAAGAATATAAAATAATTTCTTTTGTAACATGTTAAAATCAAATGTTTCATTCTTTGTAAATAGCATTGTATGTCCATCACCATTTAAACTATCTCACACGTTTTTTAAAATCACTTTATTTTAAAGAATTTCATAAATAACACTAAAATAAACTCATGTTTTATCAGATGAAATAAAAGCACTGTAGATATCATACAGAACATGTTTTGTCCGTTCTTTTGTGTGATAAGTTAAATAATGAAGAGTTTTTGTTGAAAAAAACTTGCTGCATGCAAGATGAAACAGGTGCATGCTTAGATGTAGCTTGGATAATCAATGCTAAGAATGTGTCACAATCAACAAGTATTCAAGAAATGGAAGAAAAAAGTTGGTATAAATTTTGAAATAACTATGATTTCATATTTATATACCAGGGACCAATTTCATAGAAATATCTAAGCAAAAGTGATCGTTTAAAACCCCTTGCTTACAAATTCAGACCTTAGTTTTAACAACAGACTTATGGTCTTCAAATATGGATGATATAATAAAAAAAAAAATTAATTACTAACAGCGGGTACCAAGATTGCTTGGTTTAATCACAGTACTGAAAGTACTCATGGAAACTGAACTTACATAGACTTGCACTGCAACATAGACCTGGAACCAGTTCAAAAACTGAATAGCAGATGTAGAAAAACGTAGAACTTTGGTCTGCGCCAAAATTCACGGCTATGAAAAGCTGATCTATTGTTTAGTTTCCAAAAATCTTCTATCTTATTTAAGACATGTCTATGAGCAGGTCCCAGGTATCTAATATGTTCTTTATTCAATTTTGAAAGAAACTTCTTTAATGAAATTGGAAATCTATTTTTATATTAGAACATTTACTATAATTTAATTATTTTACAAACAAGCATGTATGTAAGTACTTTTATAGAACTAATAAATCTGATTAAACTAATTCAGCAATCAACAATTGATTGCTATTATTATATATATTATACTGTTATTATTGATAATTATTATAAGACAATTGGGCTTTTTGTATCGCATTAATTAACCATGATAGTCCATAACTTTTCAGTATTGCTTACAAATTATGCATACAAGCTTTCAGGTATCAAGCAATGAACATCAAAACCACAATAAAAGAAATGCTTCCCCGCAACTTTGAACATGTATATTATTTATCGCTTTCATATAGAATACGAGACAGAAAACACGATTGGTTAGCCATTATATCACGTTAAAGATGAGATCATATAAACCACAACTATGGTAATTTCACTTCACTCTTGGTATTTACTTTTTGTTTAAATGGTATCATTTACATAATAGCATGATTAAATTATAAATTTGTGTCTTAACATTTAAGAATAAAACATATTACAACGACAAAGTTATAAATTAATGAATAAAATTTAAACAAAGAGTAAAGAATTATTAATGCATTACCATATCTTAGTTGTAAATGATTGTTTAACGGTGTGAAAATATGTCTAGACATAACGATAAATAAATAACTGGTAGTAAAAGATGTTTTCATATACTACACTTAATTAACTTCCAAAAACTTGAAATTGATCATGACACATCAAAACATAATTCACATCTATGACAATCATGCTTGATAAAAAGCAATATTACATGATTACAGATCAGCACTTTACAAATTGTTTAGCTTAAAATGTTTAATAACACCAAATTATAAGTTTTAAGATATTCCTTAATGCAGTTTTATATTAAACCACAGCAAATTATTGAGGCTTGCACAGAAGATTGGGCCTATGCCTTACTTCATTGCCTCTATAAATACAGTCTTAATTGTATCATTATTACTAATTCAAATTGATCAAGTTATAGGACAATTGTTCATGATATTTTTACTGTTGAAAAGAATATAATTCTGAACTGCTTTGTATATTAAGCTATGTATGTATGTGTGTTTTTTTATAAATTAATTGATGTGTACATTGTGAATATTGGATAAAATGCATAATGATTCATCATATAGAAGGAATCTGAAATGATAAATCAAATTGATTAATACACAGAATCTGAAAGAAATGTTTTTAAAAAGTTAATAAAATACACAATCTGCAATAAAAAAAAACTTTATCAAACTCATTCTAAGTTCTGCCTCGATTTAATAACAGTTACATCTTGTTATCAATTAAAAAAACATTAATCTGATTTGAACAAATTATTACTATCAACTGTTGGGTAACCTATGGTTGTCTGTAATACAGGCCAACTCTGGTGTCGATCTGTGGCAACACTTAAACAAGTTTGATAATTACTTTGTACATGAAAATAGAATTTGAGAGGTAAAAAGAAACTGTCCTAACTTTTTATTCATTTATTAACAAATATTTCAGTTAGAATAATTTCCATTGTACCCCTATTACAGTAATGATCAAATGATGGATTAGAAACCTTATTTCATAAATTGCAATTAAAATGGAAAACTTCATGAAGTCTGGTGTGAAGTTTGAGTATTAACGACTTTGTTCAAAGGAATTTGGTCATAAAAAACATATTTCAATGTTGTAGTTGGTCAACTGTTGATCAAATTAAGGGTCTATTAGGTGGCCAGGCCATACTTAAAAATGTTGGTTTGCGCAGGTAGAAAGGCCATTTTTTAATAAAATTTCTGTTCACATTTTAATTTATGCTTATACAGAAAACACAAAACTGGAAGGAGTACAAAAAAAATAAAAATGGCTAAACAAATTTGGGTTAAAGGTATTTTTAATAAGTTGCGTGAATGCCAAACCAATCGATTTTTTTAGTGTGGACTTATATTGTCTCATATACAAAATGAAATCACAGTACTTGCAATGAAATAAACCTTGTAATCATCATTCTATTTATCAAATACACTGTCTGGTCAAAATCTGAGGTATATTGAAAGCCAAATAATGATTTTGGGATAAAAGAAGTAATTATCTAAGAATTATTAACAAATTTCATTAAAGCTTAGAATAAAATGAATAAAGACAAGTCCTCAGATGTAACAATATACCTCTTAAATTGACTAAAAATATTGTGTCCAAGGAAAAAGATTCTGAACAATGAAATCAAACAATTATAAGTATAAACTGGGAGTAAATTCTTGGATTACACGGTGACTGAAACAATCCTTCCTGTGAAGAGCTAAAATCAAACAAGTTAAAATATTAGATAACAAAATTATGTCAAAAAAATCAAGTTAAGTACATGAATTGATGTAATTAATATAAGCCAATTAATATCATTTATTAAGAATTTAATAATATTATTACATACTAATGAATTAAAATTTTCACTTTTATTTATTTCTTTCCAAACACTATATTCTATAAACAGTCATATCTGACATTCATCGGAAACTAACATCAAATCAAACTGTAGCTATGAATGTATATGTTTAAATATTTTATCAGACAGAGAGTTTCATCTATCACGCCTAAAAAATAAATGAATACCCTTCATGATATCATTAAAAATTGTTTTTTGTAGTGTTCCGACCCTTATTTTTTTGTAGTGTTCCGACCCTGATTTCCATAGGCGGGTAAATAGGTTGCTGGCAACTGCCATTTTGTATTGAATAAAGGCTGTGTATTCCAGTATGGTTTAAAAACGAAAGTACTTTTTAACTGAACGGACGCAAAAAGATTGCCAAAAACAATTGGGGCCATTTTGACAGATTGCCCCAAAAAGTAGGGGCCATTTTGACAGGTTGGTCGGAGCACTACAAACAAACATATTTCTTATTCCAGCCTTAGGTCTGGATACTGTTTCTTATACAGAAAGTAAAATCGATTTAGTGAAGAAATTAATGTTATAAAAACTTACATCTCTGGCTTTTACTTGCTGTAGAGCATTCATGCATTTCTGTAAGAAAAAATAAACAAACTTGATACACCCTGGAACAGGTGTCCATCAATAACATTGAGTCATTCAAACATTAATTACAAACCTATTCTTTTATTCAATTATCTGACTGAACTAAACTAAACTGAAACATCTGTTAACATTGCACAATGGTGAATTGATTGAAAAGAAAATACAAATTCAGTTCAATTTTGCCACATGTTATACAAACCAATCAACAAAGGCCAAGCCAAAAAATGGTTTCATTGTGCTACCTTTTGAGGTACTTTTCCAAGTAGAATTATAATGTATCAAAATTTTCAAGCACAAAAAATTGATTTATCATGAATGAAAATCTTTAACATTTTTTAACTTTAATTAGATCTTTTTACCCAAACTAGAATAATGAAAGTTTAATAAACTTATTTCTACAAATTTATGATGTTGCAAGGAACTACCATACAAGGAAGAAACATTATGACAGAGGTAAATCTGTATCAAATAGTACTTACAGAATACACTTTATCTCTGGTAACAACCATCATCACAGGCATAGCTTTATCAACAAGAGCCAATGGACCATGTTTCAACTCTCCAGCCAATATACCTTCCGAGTGCATGTATGTTAGCTCCTTGATTTTCTGCAAAAAAACAACCAATTATCAACAACTGCAAACACAAGATTTAAAATAACTCATAAGCTCACTCAGTCCATAGACACATACGACAATTATTTGAACAACAAATTACATTTTGTATTCTCAGTTTGTAATTCATTTATTTGTGTTTAATGCCAATTTTTTTTATTCAGTTATATATGGCGGTCCATTCACCGAACATGTTTTCTTTCAAATCATTCAATTTTCCTCAAATTTACAATTTACTCCTTGAAATTTGAAAATTGGTTTCAGGCAAGCAAGAAGAGTCTTCAACCCTCTATATCATCCCTATATATAAGGGCCAGTGTACCTTCCCCAAATATAAAGAAAACCTCTGTAGAGATTACAACAAGAAATAAACCAAATAAATGGAAGTTACGGTAAGTAACTGACTTCACGACTCAAAGAGTCATAAAATGAATTCATTAAATATTAGGGATTTACAGTTAAAAACGTAAAAACAGTAATTAAAATGTACATACCAAGGCACCTTCCAAACAAGTGGCAAAGTTGTACCCTCTTCCCATGACAAGAAGGGATTTCTGATGGTATAACTCATGGGAAAGTTTCTGTATTTGATCTTCCAGCTGTAATACTTCCTTAATTTGTTCTGAAGCGATAAGATGTACCAGTAATTTATGGTTGAAATACCTAACAGTATAACTTATCAGCAAGAAAAATGATAAAAAAGTTCTGAGACTTGAAGTCTGTTGAACCATTGAATGCGCATTGAAGTGAGGAGATAAAGATAAGATATCCAGTTTGTATAATATTATGTTTAAACATTTCAATAGTGTGTGTTGACTACAATATTAAGTATAAAAAATTTCAATAGTGTGTGTTGACCATAATATTATCCTTATAAAAAAAGTTGATGAGAAACAATCAGAATGAATGACTTTATCAAATAAAATGTTTGATAAAAATGACAATAGTTCTATAGTAATTTTAGTCTATTTTAGTAAGCTCTTTTTGTCAAATAAGTTGGGATGAGTTGTGAATAACAGGACTGATAGGGGTCATCAAACAATGCTTTCAGTTTCATCAAATGATACCATAGTAACATAAAAGTTTTTTTATTCGTACCTGGCAACTTCTTAAGACCTTGAATAATTTCCTTCCTTCTTCCTTGCATTGAAATTCTATCATCACACATCATTAATCCAAACATTACCAATGAAATAAACTGACTAGTATATGCCTGTAAATAAAATACAAGAATAAAAATAACAGTGACCAACAGTCTTTAAACACGACAATCAAAATTATCTGACAGGAATTGAACAAGACAGACATTGTATTTAGAACAAAAGCTACTGATAATGAAATCACCAAGCATACCCTCACAATGTAGAAGAACCTTTTACCATACATGTGCACCTGTACAACAAGTTAGAACATAGTCAAACTGATGCTGATGGGATAAGTGACCTTGAACTTTGACCTAAAAATTCACAGGTCCTGTAGAGGTTGTCATGAGGAACCAACATATGAAGTTTGATGATTGTAGGTGGAAGCGTTTTGATTTTTTAGACAAGGTTAAAGCTTGGTTCAAACAAACAGACAGACAGACCAAAATCAATACAACCCTGATCCATTAATACGGTGCATGAAAGTCTTTGATAATGTCTTTAATGACATTAAGCTCAGGCATAGCCAGGTTGTAAAGCAATGTTGATAAGTTTCATTATGTAAACTTGACTTTCTTTAAAAACAATACTAAGCATAATTATGTGACAAAAGCTTATAAATAAACACCATCTGGGACATCCCACACAGAGAACAAATAAACATAAACACCATAATGTGTATTCATTAAAATAGTAGAAAATGACTGAACCTCTGTATACAGGCAAATAAGATTCTTAATGATATTGTCATTGATAAGTTGAACAAAATATTAACGAGTACAAAATAGATAGTAGTCTAACTCATAAATAACATATAGATATTAGCATCAAGTATTCATAAAAATAAACCATACCTTTGTACTGGCCACACCAATTTCAGGTCCAGCATTGATGTGAACACCACAGTGTGAGTTTCTACAAATACTGCTGCCAACTGTGTTGGTTATTCCAACAATAAGAGCTCCTCTACACTTACAATAGTTTAACGCCATCAATGTATCAGCTGTTTCTCCTGGAAAGTAATGTAACATAGAATTTAAACAACAGAAGTAAGTCAATTGTAAGCCTTGGTCTTAATATGTTAGCCTTAAAGCTAAGCATAAAAGACTTATTCTAGCATGCACATTTATATATATAACAGTATATACATGCAATAAGACAAAACAACGATCAATTCTGTTAATCTGCCTGATCAAATTAACCCAGTTCCATCAATCATATTATCTACACATAGTTACATTCTGCAATATTCTATCCATAATCTTTTAGGTTAACTGAATAATATTAATTAAACACAATTTAACATCCTTAAGTCTCTTGTCACCATGGTGACACCTTATTCTATCCCACAACTCTTAATAACAAACAACCTCCTTCCCTACTTGTTGTAAGAATCACTTACAGGAACAAGAGCACCACAAGCAGTGCCAACACTCGTCTGTTCACTGCCTCAGTGAGATCTATCCACCTATGAAGTTTAATGTTGCTATTTCTTATAGTTTCTGAGTTATGAGCTACATTAAAGGTTTTGCACATATGCAGACGCTAACTACTCAGTGATCATAATAACTTGACATTTTCTTCAAAAACAGACAAGTTAAAAATAACTTTGATTATCATCAGTAAAATACAATCAAACAAAAAAATGACCACTAAAGAAAGAGAAAGTCCATATTATTCAAGTGTTCATTTTGACTTTTACATTGATAAATAATTATATGCATAAGCATGGACATACAGTTCACAAGGTTGCCTAAAGCAATGATTAATTACTTACTCAAAAATTGACGATGATAATTTAATTTACACGAAGAAAGCACACTGACCTGACTGACTGATGAAGAAGCAGACGTCATCTCTAAACACTGGAGTATTTCTGTCAAGGAAGTCACTAGCTAGTTCAACCATAACAGGTAACTCAGTCAATTCTTCTAACAACTGCCGTGTCTATAAATAATAATATTAATTTATCAATACAACAGATAATCAATAATTCATTCATTTATCATTGAGCTGATGTTTCAATTAGAAATCAGTATGCATACACATTGTATATAGAACAAGAGTGCCTGGTCACAAAATATGCCTGTCAAGGGGCATAACTCAGAAGTGCCTGGGCCGATTGGGCCAAACATGACCAAGGTCACATGGCCATAAACATTTCAATCAAGTTTGGTAAGGATCCGAATAAAACTGTTTGAATTAGAGAGCGGACACTGTTTTGTATGCCACCCATCCGCCCTCTGTGGGTGTTCCAATATTACGACCCGTTTTTCAAACATGTGTATAAGAAAGGTTGAAACTCATTGACATTTCAATGTGTGAAATCGAAAATAAAAACAATGGTAAAGAAACCCCAATGGTAAATAGTTACATCTGATTGGTCATTTTCTTTAATCAGCATTAAAATTGACCAATGGCATGGCTTCATTGTGAAAGTTATATATTCTCAGGCCCAGAAAATTAAATTCTACACTAAAATACAACAATTCAAATTGATAAATCTAAAAAAATCAAATAGCATAAAGACACACACAATGTAGCACAAAGGACCCCATGTTTGCAAAGACCTCAGTTGAGGCAGTAAAAAGGTGCTAAATACTTACTGCAACAGCACTGTGATAACTTGTGCCACAAGCAATAAACAGCAATCTACGACATCTTTTTATTTCACTCATATACTCCTTGATGCCACCTAGTGTCACCGTGTTCTCGTCAAAATTGACACGACCTCTCATGGTGTTCACGACTGACTCAGGTTGCTCGAATATTTCCTTCTGCATGAAAGTACTGTAGTTACCTGTAATGTCAATTATTATTCTCTTTTTAACTGTTCCATCTAGAATCTATATTCACATACATTTAAGCATCAAAGTCTGTACAAATATGCGAAAGTAAATTTTCAGATATCCAAAACTTGGGCATTATAATTTGAAAACATTTATATTCAATTTATGTTACTATTTTTCAATCTAGAAATATTCAATTTATGTTACTATTTTTCAATCTAGAAATGTTCAATTTATGTTACTATTTTTCAATCTAGTGAATATGTTACAAATATAAGACTTGTACATCATACAATTAATCAACAATAAAACAATTTCATTAATTAAAACTGGATAAAAATTCAGAGTACTTTTGTACGCACCTTTCATGATTTGTTGTAACTCCATTTGCAGTGTTATTACCTCCCTTTTTGAAGATTCATCCACAGCGTGGCGTTTGATTCTATGAAGGGTAAGGCTGCCTTTGGTAACGGCGGCAACATCATCGTCTTCCAGGTAAATCACTTGATTAGTATGCTCAATAATTGCACTACAACAAAAAAATAAAAACACTAAGTATTTGAAAACTCAAATTAAACTATATTTCAATTAAGGAAAGGCTTAACAATATCCAATTAAACAATAATTAGGCATCGTGAATAAAAATTCTAGTTTGCAATTATAGGATCAACTCAATGAAAAATTCCCTCCCTACAAAGCAACCCCTTCAGTTTGTTTATATAAGTTTTTTGCGTCTTTTCAACAGTCAGAGTCATACTGAGGTGTACAGTTCACTTAACTTTCGTTCCTGGGAAGAACCAGAACTATCCCATCCTCCGTAAGCAACTGTCTACTTTCTCACAAAATAGACATGGTCGGTAGCTGGACTCGAACCCACGACCCTCTATCAGTGAGAGGTTACAGTGATTTGAAGTCAGCGACCTTAACCACTCGACAACATAGGCGGGTCCAACACTCAGAGATGGCCATACTTTTGGAAAATTGAATGCATTCTGTATCATAGGTCAACTTGGGGTCATGTTTCATTTTATCAAATTTTTTTTTATCTTTTTATAGCAAGACAGAGTAAGAAACCACAAACTTAATTGTTAATTGTGACTCATACAGAAACATTTGACTGAAAACATGAGATGGTTCTAAGACAGCATGCGAAGGAAGGGGCTTACCTGGCATCTGACGCAAAGAAGTATTCCACTTCTTTTTCTGGTCCAACAGTATGATATTCTGTCTGCGATGTGGCCCGATGTACAGTCGATGAAGACAGGAAACGGTTATCTGCAGAAAATAGGAAATCAGACAATGTATGACCCATCATAAAATATTCTCCATTCTTAGAACAAGAACTTAAAGTTTCAGACTGACAAAAAGCCGATATAGATAAGATCTCAATGTGTTTACTGCCACAAGAAGGGTCTATATCTTTCATCTTTATAAACAAGTTTAAATTGGGGTCCAAGTTTTTTTCAATTTAAATACAATTTCCATACTTTGATTCTAAGAAATAATGCATAGTGCAGCATGATATAATTAACACTATGCATCTTACCAGATTTGTAGTCTGGTTCTTGTAAGGGACAGCGAATAGTGATAAGATACATCTTATGTTTCCATGAATATCAGGCCATTATTTGGAAATATGTCACAAACACAAAACTAACTGATGAAGGACATTGGGACCTCTTGTTTTATAAACACTTGAGAGAATTTCTTTGTACTAATTAATGTCAGTGTTTGATTTGAGAACATTTACAGAGGGAAACATTTAAAAGCAAGACTTGTTCAGATTTAGGGTATTTTAACAAAACAAAGTAGACAGCAAAAAGAACCATTCCCAAACATGTGGCAATAAACATGCAAAATGTGTAAACTCTTACAGAGTACAGAAAAAAGTTCATGGCAGAAAAATGTACGCATGAAATAAATAAAAAATATCTACAATACGAAACATTGTTTTAACATTCAATTAAAAAAAAAAATGCATTCAGTAATAAATAACTTGTATTATTTACATGTATACTTAAATACTGATACGTAATAACAGAAAAAAATAAACTCAGGTATGCTATCTGATCATAACAAAATGAAGAAGATGATAAAATTATGTAAAGAAATCCTGATAAATAATGTATAAAAAGACAGTTGTAGTTACTGGTTATTTATTCTTACAAGATGCAGAAAGAATATCACTATCTTGATTAATTAGATAGAAACCATACACGATAAATATACAAGTTATACACTTGTAACGTAAAGAGTATATCGCATAAAGACTGTAACATAACTAATATTGGTACCTGAGATAGAGTATTATTAACATTGAGACCTACAGAAACTTTCTTATTTAAATGAATCTATAATAATTTGGCTTAGACATAATATTGCGCCAAACCTATTCACAATAATGTTAGTTTAAATTTTGTTTGTCAATACATTTTAATAATATTAAGAAAAACAATAAAGATACTAAACATGTATCAAAATTCTGAATAAACATGATTTTGAGAATTAAGTGACATGCACATAACTTAGTTAATACTTTTAAGGAATAAGAGATGAAACCCTATTGCGCAAATACACAGTTTTACCAGCAAAGCAATTAATAAATACAATAAAAAGCTTTTTTCCAAATCAGTTCTGATTATTGCAAAAACCTCATACTTTATTGTTATTTTCTACACCAAAGCAATGCAGTATACTAATTAAACATAATTTATTCTACTGTCAAAAACTTCATACATAAAATGCTTAAATATTTATCTTATAAATATGGTATTTAAACATTGTATTGTAGATTATTGTAATATTTCAGAGAAACCTTAATAATAATGGTTTATATAAGATAGCTGACACATGAAGCTCAACTAGTTTTTATAAACTTACATAGTGAGGTCAACCTTAAAAATTGTTAGTTTATGGTCAGGCAATCCAAAGACCAAACAGCTCAATGGTAGTTAGAATTTTAGTTAGTTATTAACACTATGTTTGTATGCTATGTTACATATCAACTGAAAACCGACAATTTTTCAAGAATAGCCTAATATTTCACTGATACGAAATATTTTGACAATGTATTTGTAACTTCTAGCATCTGACACTCTCATCATTGAATTTCACCATTATAATTTAATACAGATATTTATCATTAATTTTGTAATATGAGATATTGTTACAGGATGCAAACATAAAGAATTATGAAAAAAATAATGTCACACTGATATTACTTGGAGTATATATATCAGTTTATCATTCATGTCAAGTTTCTTATAAGATCACTCCATTCTTTATATTTTTATGACCATTTTAAATACCCCCCACCCACGTCCTAGAAGTATGTGTTATAAAGTAACCAGATCTAATAATGATAAAATTAATAGTACTATCAGACAAAATAACACAAAGCTTTTCTCTAAACATTATCAGGTCAACTCTTCATTATTTACTCCCACACTTACAAAGTAATAAGACAATTTATTGATGCCATATTTTATAGATGTTGACATAGCAGACACCTTGTAAAACTATAAGGGGCAAATTCTGTGATGTTGTTATCCATTATTTTGGCATTTGACCATATGTGTAGGTGTTTGGTATTAGAGCTAATTTATATTTTCCATTATATATATATCGAGGGCTCAATGCGACAGTGTCGTAACTCATATTGAAATAAGAACAAGTTATGACAGTGTTGTGCTGAACCCTTGATATATGAAGTACAAACGCATTTCTCTTATCTACTTAATTAAAATGTATGCCATGAGTAAATCTTGTCTCTTCATTTATTGTAAAGTCAGCATTTTTTTTCACAAAAATATGTGCTCAGCTGGTCCCAATGTCAAACTAAATACTTAAGGACTTATGTTCTCAAATTGTCTCAAATCTAGAAAGAATCCTGTTTCATGAGGACTCGCTACCCTATTGATGATATGAGTATTGTATCAATTCAAAGTACCAGACATATACATAATAATAAAATTATACTGATATGTTGTAGCTTAAAAATAAAAGTATGGCAGATAGTTAAACAACCAACAGTTGGTATTATTTATAAGCTTGTATAAAACGCAAAATGCAAGCTTAAAATAAATGACAAAAAAATTATCATAAAAAATGTCGATAACAAAAAGCAAACAAAATGAAAAAATAACATTCCTACTTCTCAAGCCTTCTTTATAATAACTATTGTTTATAGATGAAAATTAAATGAATTAGTTGAAAAATATATAACTAGGCACAAGAGGTCAAAGCAACCCAACTAGTGTAATTAGTTAAAAAGTTATCCCTTACTTAAGATAATAAATATATTAAATGTAGTACAAAGTAGTCAATTGATCACAAACATTATTAAAACTGAAGCAATTAAGACAGGAAATTATACGCATGAAATTCGGATTAGAATTAAATATTTTGATTAAAATGTCTGTCACAAAATTAAGACAAGAAAAGAAGTTATTATATTACTGCAGTATAAAGATGGTGAAGCATGTTCGGGAGTGAATACTTCATTACTAAGAAGGGTCTATACACAAACATTTTAGTGATACAGAAATACTAAGGTCTTGTCTCAATGTAATTTGAACAAAAAAATGTTTAGTATTCATTTAGCAATCTGATTAAAAACATATCGAGGGTTCAACGCAAGAGTGTCGTAACTCATATTGAAATAAGAACAAGTTACGATAGTGTTGCGCTGAGCCCTCGATATCCTCAAACTCACTACGCTATGATGTAAGGTAGGAAGATCAAGTACTGTAGTAGGATTATATTCATTGCATCAATACATTTCAATGGTTGACACTATTCAAACATACTCACATATAGTTACTGGTAAGCAAACTTAACACAGTTGTTTTCTTAATATTATTTTTTATACTTAATATTTGATAATAATATCTTGTATTAATGTCATTAAAATTAAGAAAAATGTTATCTGATAAACTTGCAAATTATTAATTAAATAAATATTAATCTGATTTATTTGTGAGTTACTAGCACAACAATGTCGTTGTTCTAAAAAACAATATAAACAATAGGACAAACAAAACACTGCAGGGGGGGGGGGGTCCTACGTATTTTTTTTTTATTCAACTGGAAATACAGAACTAAATAAAAACTTCATTTCTAAATTTAGCCAAACTTTGCTGTTACATGTATGTACAAAATGATCATTTTTTTTATTCAGAAATGTTTCTAGCTTTATTAGTGGATGAAGACCCCAATAATACACTCGGGTAGAACCACCAACTGTCTGTAAGCTTGCCGGACAGCTTCCTTACATGTGGTTTGGTCTCGGATGGAATTAGAACTGACTGCAGTGAGGGGCTTATAATAGTGATTAAAAGTCAGGGACCTTAATTGCTCATCCATGGAGGGCACTTTACTACTAATACTTAAATATATCATTGCGTGGTTCATTAATGTCAAAACTTGGTAATTTGTTATGCTTAATACTCATTTATGATTAATTTATCATTCTGCATTTTATCTTTCACTAAAATCTACAAGTCCAAAGCCTTTGTACAGTAAATATATCTGAATTAATATATTCTTTTATACAAATGCCCCAACCAAAGCCCTGCGCAGTATAAAATAAAAACCAGTTACCTTTACTGAGCATGGCTGATAGTAACAAAAAATGTCATGGTGATTATAATTTATAATTAATATTATTAATAAAACAGATTAGAGTTCACTAATTTAACTTAAAATAATAGTATATTTTATAACAAAAGTACAAATATAAATTTGTGTTTCAAACAAAAGAATAATTTAAATGATACTAAATGTTTTCATCATGTTTTGCCACTTAAAACATAATTTTTAATAAAAAGATCTTTTACAACATATTTTTTTCTAAATGAGAAATACTCTTGAATCTTAGAATGACAATAGTCAGCATGACTGAGACAAGATTGTGTGATGAACAGCAAAATGTGCTACTTCAGACACTTCCCAACACACACTACCCAGTCGCACTCATTATAAGAACAGCTTGTAAGAAAATACCATTGTGAGCTCCTCTTGGTGCTAAGCAAAGAATTTAAGCTAATAGTAGATCAAGCAGATGAATGCAGTACCAATTAGGTATGAGCTCAGATAAACGTATGTCTAAGAGTTTAGTTTACAACACCAGCAAAGTACATTTATCATCATTAAACCACTAAGTATTTATTGTTACAACAGATATACCACATTAATTTTGTTTGTCTTACAGTTAAAAACATAATGAACGATCAATTATATAATTCCTTTTTTTCAATTAATCTTCGTGATCATATAATGTTATAAACATGTTCATAACATTTCATTTGCCACAATCTACAAATGTTTACATTTTAAAAAGTTTCAAATCTACTAAAAAAATTATCATTTACCTCATATTTGAGAGGCTAATTTGGCCAGCTTTAAAAATGACTTTACAACAACAAACACTCCATAATGAACGGCAAAGAAAAATGAAATTTTTATATTTTTCATCTTTAAATTAACTATCATAATCTAAGCAGCATTCTTTTTTATTGATCCCTTCATTTAAGATAATAATTGTGTCTTTATTTGATTTCTAATACATGCGTACAAACTAACATCATGCACAGGCAGTATACAGACAGAAAATGTCAGAAGTATCATACCCCACCCACTCCTGTATATATTTATAACATATCATTGTTTATACACATTATGTACTTTGCCGATGTTTTACAGCCAATAATGCTAATCACCAATACCTTCATTCTGATTTATGTCTTTTGTTCCTAAGTAAAGCAAATAATCTTCATTATGCAACATAATGCATTAACACATAAACAAAACAAAATATACATGAGGTGAATATACATGAATAATTAAGCAATCAGAAAGATACTAACATTCAGATGAAGGATTTTGTAAGGTCAACAGTTCTACATACATGTACTTATACAGTAGATAGGAGATTATGGCCCCTAATAACAAGTAACTAATAGAAGACTCTAAGTCACATTACATAACCATATTGTAAAAATAGGCAACAAATAAAATGATGAATCTAAGTCCATGTCCATTAAATAGTTACTTACATATGAACTAGAGAATGTAATTATCAAAGTCAATAAAGGCTTTCAAATCTGACACACTGGAATAAACTCTGATGTCCATTTAAGATTGGCAACTGTTAATTGGACATAAACATTCAAAAGTAAAGAACTGATTCACTTGATCATGAAACACATGCACATGTTTGCTTGTTTGGTCTCAAAGAAGACCTGCTAAAAAGGGCTACACAATCAAGCAATGTCTAGACAGTCTGGTACCCAATCAAGTAATGTTTAGACAGTCTGTTACATATCAAGTATGGTACCCAATCAAGGAATGTGTAGACAGTCTGCTATACAATCAATGAATGTCTACGACAATCAGGTACCCAATCAAGTAATGTCTGGACAGTCTGGTACCCAATCAAGTAATGTTTAGACATGCAGTCTGGTACATATCAAGTATGTTACCCAATCAAGTAATGTTTAGACATGCAGTCTGGTACACAATCAAGTAATGTCTAGATAGCCTGGTGCCAATCAAGAATGGTTCCCAATCAAGCAATGTGTAGACAGTCTGCTATCCAATTTAAGGAATGTTTAGACAGTCAGGTACACAATCAAGTAATGTCTAGACAGTCAGGTACACAATCAAGCAATGTCTAGACAGACTAGAACCCAATCAAGTATTGTTTAGACATGCAGTCTGATACACACTCAAGTAATGTCTAGACAGTCTGGTACCAATCAAGTATGGTACCAATCAAGTATGGTACCCATTAAAGGAATGTCTAGACAGTCAGGTACCAAATCAAGGAATGTCTAGACAGGACAGTCTAGTTATTTGTTTACCAAATGCATGAACAAAATCTATATAATAATGACTACATTTATACTTTTAACTACATTCATAAAAGTTCTTCTACTTCAGAACAAGGACATATGATAGTGATACACTGAATATGGACAACTATGTTTTAAAAACAAATGTATATATCATGTACAACAATGAGTGTTCAGAATGTCTAACATGTTTAAACATTTTCATATCAACATTTAAAGCCAGACAAGATGTTTCACTGAAAGCATCTATGATGTAAGCCACATAAAATGCACCGTAACACATGGTAAATGTTGCACAATCAATCACATGTACACCAGGTTTACCATGAAATCATCTAATTTAGTTTTATATCAAATACAGCAACATAATAAGCAAATGAAAGGATGTATCATACAACGATTTAACGGACAACTGTTACATATTTCTTTCAATGCAGCTGCAATCAACAAAACTTGTATCCCAGAGTTTGTCCTGTTTAATTATACAGCCAGTGTTTGCGTGCTAATATATTCAGAGATAAATATCAAATATTTGTATCTGAAGAGTGTTAGTTTTGCAAACTAAACAGTAAATTTAATTACCGGCTCATCACAGTAAAATAAGCCAGCCATGATTTAAGTTCACAAAATATGTCTAGCTGATAAGATGATCAATAATTGTTTAAGTTTTAAATAAATTAACAAAATACCTACAGTCTGTTGGAGACAGACACGCCTTAGAAATAAAGCAATGACACAGACAGTTTAATTGTTATACTGCCTGGTTAACCACAAAAGCTGCACAATTTATATATTTCCATGTAATATACTATGTTTTTGTCCTAACTGAAACAATGGGCCATTTGACAAGTTTTTATCAATGTTATTTTGTTCTGTGTCAGTTCATATCATATCTGGATTATAAGATTCATTATCAAACATCAGGGATAGCGACCTAAGTCATAGTTTGAGACAACATGTTACAATGTAACTTAGCAAAAACAGAAGCAAACCAGACATGCAAAATGCTAAACATGCGACAATCCACACATTCCTGAGTGATCTACAGAATAATGCAAACTGTAAGTAATACATACAGAATTCTAAAAAATAATACACTATACACCATATAATAAAATAAATTTACTTTCTCTGCTTCCCGCTGTGACATGGTCTTGAAATTTAAAGTAAAATATTCAATATATATATGAGAGATTTATTATCAGCAGTATGAGATAATTTAATCAATCAAACTATACATCATACAAGAAGCTTTGATGCTGCATAAATTAATCAGACATAAACTGTCATATAAGTCTACAAAAAATAGTTCAAAACCTTTCTTCATCCATCCATTAAGTTGCCTTCTGAGTCTACACAATAATATTAAACAAAACAATGATCATTAGTTACTAAAACAAACTTGACAGATAAAATACCATGCATGGACACAATTAACCCTTAAATACAGTCAGTGAGTCACTTAATTAATTAAAATTTCAAATTTAGCATCATTGGAGACTAACAATAACCCTTACATTTTCATTCATCGTTTATTCAAAACTTATAAAACAAACAAAACAAACTAGACAGGGCCACACATGACAAGGACCCACCCACAAGACAAGGCCACACCCATAAAACAGTGCCACACCCACTAAATAGGGCCATACCTAGAGGACTGAGACTCACAATACCTCAAGTACACCAGGAATATAAATGACTATTTCTACCATAAATACAAGTGCATTAATAACTGAGCAGTTTATTAAGTACATGTACTAACATTTTGAATGGCTAAGCATACATGTATGTATCTAAGTGTGAAAATGCCATTAAGCAAAGAAAAGATAGAACTAATTAGCAATAAATTTTGTGGGAAACATAATCAACATAATTAATAGACAATGGATGAAAGGGTGAAAAAAAAGGATACAAGAGCAACCACCAAAGTTGTATAGGATGTTAGATGTCTCCTTTTTTAACCATTAAAACTGGGATACAAGGGGTAACCAAAGCATTCTTAGTCTTTGTAAGTATTATATATTAGCAGTTTAACAAATGAAGTAAACTAAAAACGTTTTGTCTAGATCTTTATACAATCCTTCCAATTACTAATTAATAGCTTTTTTAACTTTCCAGAACATTAACTGCGACAATAACTTCTCAGGTGACTGGGAACTCAGACAGTGTTAACAAAAGAACTTAATTTTCACGTAATGCAAAGTTGTTCAGCAAATATCAAAAATTGCATAATGCCAAATATATTGACTAATCAACCATTTCTAAAAATGAGTACATTTTTACATATTAACAGGGGTTTGTGCTATAATGATTACAGCTGCACAGTGTGGGGTATATGTCACTGTAATGAACACACAGTCAAACTGGATCATGAAGGCCAGCCCCCCCCCCCCCCTGGGAAAGACACAATTAGGCCATTATTAACATGTGACCTTATTGGAAGGGGGGGGGGGTAATTTATATCTAAAAAATAAATGATGGTTATTCTAAAAATTGGCCTTTATGCACAGGGTGGCCTTTATCAAGAAATGGCCGCTACCACTGGTTTGACAATATCAATCAAAGGTTGCATTGACATAGTAGTTGTGACCTGAGAAGTTATTAAAAGACATTAAAATGTGACACCTAAAAATATATTATACAATGCAGGTGCATTAAAACCTTTATTTTGCCTAGATTGTATGTTCAAGATTTTCCTATCTGAAAATTTCAAAATATATACATGCAAGGAATTGGACATTTGAAAAACAAACACTATAAACGTCTCCTGGCACTGTATCATAGATTCATACCAAAATATTAAGATGAAAGCAATTTAGGTCTTAATAGTTGACAAATTATGTTTATTAAACTACAAATAAAAGCACTAGACAAAATTATAACCAATGTATATGGTTTTGTTACATGACTGTGGCATCAAAGCATGTTTAACCCCTCTAATATTATGTGCTGATGAAAACAAATTTCTTCATACAAAAAAGTTAGAACTGTACTTGACGTATCAGTTTCCATCAAATCCATTCATTAGACATATAATTCTCTTAGATCTTTTTATTACAAATAATAAATGTTGCAGGACTAAACCAAATTTGGCACTAAAAGTTTTCACGCCATTCTAAAATGGCACAGTCTCTGAATGCAAGTTTTCAAATATCATTTTATGGCTCTAAATTGTTGAACAGTGCAGCATAAGCGATCATCTTTATAATATCACTAATATGCTGTTATCTTAATATAAATAACATACCTTTACTGTAGAAGACAGGAATATGGTCTGTAGACAGCTTGCTCTTTGTTTTTACTCCAATAACCAAAGGGCTGCCACGTCTGTAATCAGGGATTTGATTGAGGTGAATATATATACATTTACTATATTAATTTTTTGGTCTTGAAGAGGCAGGAGCTCGAGATGGGAGCCAACATTTGATCTGTTTGAGGAGAACCTCTATATTTTCTCATCAGATCTATGCAAATTTACAGAAATGAACTTTCAGGCATTTCTATCTATGGATATCCTCAGAAAAATCACAACCTTGACAAAAGACGTACAAAATGGTGTCTAGCGGTTTTGAGAAGCTATCAATATAATGCTTAAATGAAGCTACAGTGACTCTTGCCAAGTATGTATAAAAATAACCTTTCAAAATTGATAGAAGACATCAAAACAGAAAGACTATTTCAAGTATAATTTATTTATTAGAAAAGTCATACCTTGTGGCAACACACTCTCCTGGGAAATGTTTACTCATAAATGCCAAGGCAAAGGCACCTTCCTGAAAAAAGTATAACCAAGTCATATTACATCAACAATCTAACAAAACCAAATGTTATTGTATACTTTATTCATCATTAGTTACAAAACTTAAATATATGTGAAGGAAGTGACGCAAATTTCATGATACATGACAACCTAACAATACATCAAAACCAACCCATCTCAAAAACAAGAGCACCACAAGTGGTGCCAACACTCGTCTATTCACCACCTCAGTGTGATCTATCTACCTATGAAGCTTCACGTTGCTACCTCTTTTAGTTTCAAAGTAATAAGCTACACTAAAGATTTTTCATGCAGACAACGCAGTGTTCACAATAGCTCGACTTTTTCTTCGAAAACAGCCGAGCTAAAAATAAGAACAATACACACACAATGGCCACACACTAGTTTTGTAATGTTGTGGACAGTAAATCAGTGAGATGTTTCTGTCAACAGTGCAAACTAATCTTTAGTATTAGATACCATATAATCCTTGCAGAAGGAAAAGTTGGTAACTATACATGAGGAATTGATTATATGCTAGCTATTAACCCTTTTTTTATAGATAGAACAAAACCAGTTTATTGATAAATGTTAGAAGTAAACTTACAAGTTGTTGAATAACAATCTCTACAATTTGTCTGAAGGTTCCATCGTGATGGTATGTGTCATGTACATGCTTTGCCAACTTGGCAATAACTTCTGTGTCAGTATCTGACTCAAACACAAAACCTTTCTGCTCCTAAATTGATAAAAACAAAGTTATGCAAAATTCTAGTTCTATTAGCATACATTTAATCACTAGGATGTTGTTCCGCTATTAATAAATACAATCATGAGCAGTAACACTAAAGGTATTTCTAATTAAAGGACTATCTTCACATATCAAGTGCTTTATTGAAAAAAAGGTTAATTGTGGTCTTGTCACAATAGCGTGATAATGTCCAAATCTGTAAACATCTGTGGTTTATCTCCCCATTTGACAGCTATGGTTACTTCAGGGTCATCCCACAGTGGAGAGAGAAGATACAGAGGAGATCTGGGCATCAATATCCCTTCTCTCATTTCAAATAGTTTATTCCTGGTTCTTTATCATACCCAGTGTAAAGCACTGATATATGCCTTACCGGTTTCCTGAGATATACTAAACACAGTACTTGACTAGGTAGTTACATGTAGGATGATTTTAATTATCATCATACAGATAGAACACAGACAGACAGACTATATGCATCTACAACAAGTCATCTTTTCTGGTAAGATAAAAAAATTGAAAATTGAGTAATATATGATCTGAACTACTGCCTGTCCTGATCTTATCTCCTTACCAATAAAGATTTGATGTCCTTATAGTTTGTGATAATTCCATTATGAACCACCAGAAATTCTGAAATTTAAAATAACAAATACAACTAATATTTTGTAGTCTATTTAAATTTAATTAACTTTTGTAGTCTATTATAGTTAAAGGCTGACACACAAAAAATATAAGCAATCAAAACCCAACAACAAAAGGATTTACAACAGAAACTCAAAATAATTTTTTGATAAATTTGTAATCAGTCATAATTCTGTTTGAGGTTTATAAAATCAACAAAATGTCATTCCTATTAGCAAATATGACTGAACTTGTTCAATGTTGACTTCTTAATATACTATCCAGTGTGTTCATTCTCATCTGTTGAGATTTTTAAGGCAACTCAAAGGCTCTCATTTGACCACTAAATTGGCATTTAATCTCTTGGAATTTGCAAAAAAAGCTTCTGGCTATTAAGAATTTGTACCAAAGGATCAAATTCACTGATTATAATTAGAAAGAAATTTGGTTGACTCCTTAAATTATTATCAAGCAAAGGGTCATTATTGACCTTAAACTTTTGACTAAGAGTGAACACCCTGCCAGTGTGCGGAATGAGGTTCTTATGTTTAGGAACTGAGTCAAGCACAGACTGTAAAATTGTGCTAGAACTGTAACTGACAACTTTAAAGATCAGTTGTAAAATGTGACACTAAATGAATGACAGAAAACATTAAAAGTTCAGTAAGTGTTCAAAATAACAAAAGAGCCTACACCTATTCTCTATCAAAGTACAGAAGACAAACTAGGCATGAGATATATGATAAATCAGTCTTCTATCAGGTGTGCTGATTAATCTACTTAACCCTTAGGTCATCATCACATTTCTGATAAAATCAACTTATTACATCACAGCTTACAGTATTTCCAAAAATGACTACTAGAATACCTATGAAATGATATCACACTGTCTTATAGGAACATTATCATCAGACAGGTTAAGTGCTAAATGATAAATGACAATAAGGGATAGTTTAAAGTGAATCTTTATCTTTACAACAAGACAACAGAACACTGATAAGCCACATGGGTCAGACACTGTTGTACCCTCTTACCTTATTTGGTACACTGTCTGACATCACCAGTACAACATAAGTGACAATCCTACTATCTGTCAAAAAGCTATAGGGACACACAAACAAGCCCCACCCCCTATGACATCATAAAATACTCAATGACCTACCATTGTTCACATCAGATCTCTGAGGGTGACAGTTAATTTCGTTTGGTTCTCCGTGAGTCGCCCATCTTGTGTGAGCAATACCGCAGTGAATGTCGTACGACTTTGTGGCAGAAAGACCATTTTCTTCTGTAAACAAAAAATACTGAATAGTAATGCTTTGAATCTTCAATAATAACATTACAAAGTAAATTTGCACGTTCTGGGTCCAAGGTTATAAAACTTAATTAAGATCAGTCTCCAAGCTCAAATCTGATATTTTCTCATAACAACTAAGGTAAAATAAAAATAATACTGATATTAATCGCAGTTTTCTGTCAGTATAATATGATCTGAATACATATTCGAACTTTAAACTGTTTTACTTTTTCATCCAGAATTTATTGAGAATAAAGTTGAGATTTTAGCATGGAGACTGATCTAAAGTTTTATAATCTCACACCCTGAACTTTTCACAGGGGTTGAACATTATCATGCCGACAGCTTGAGTCATTTGCTGACTTTTGAGCTTTAACAGGGGAGAAAACCCAAAGCATTAAGTAAAAGTCGTTAAGATTGGTAGTTGGACAGTTTCTTCACATGTTAATTTGTCTAGTCCTGCCCAGGCTGGGTTATAGGATCAAACTCACAGACTGGACAAACTATTGATTTCAAGTCAGTGACTATTACAGGAATGATTTAACTGTATAAAGTGTATCTATAAACAAGACTAATTATGAAGTTCAGTTTTACATTTTTTGGAAGGATTTGGTCCTGGTTTAGATAGGAAACTGTTATATCTGCTGTTGACATGAATGATTCATAGATTTCACTTGAAGCACAATTCACTGACCTGACTGACAAGATCAATACCTGAGTTAACTGCATGTTACAGGTAAATATCAGAGTTCTTTTAAACAGATTGAATACTGTCACCTTTGCACATAAAGTTCTGAATGGAACAAAGATCGGACTGTAACAGTAAGAGGAAGTAACACAATTTCTTTCTATGATTCCTTTTATTAACTATTTTAGGCAATAAAAGAAATACAGTATAGAAATATTTCTGTAGGCAAAGAAAGTTTAATTGATTGATTTTAATAAATAATATTATCATATATAATACGGTACCAGATACTATAGGTGTTTTATCCAATGGGGATATTTCTATTTTTTTCTTCTTAAATAAACAATGAATGGAGCCAGATTAAGGATCAATATTACCAGATCAATTACTTATCAGCTGAGTACACTTCCTGTTTGCAAAAATAAAGGAATTTGATTGGCTAACAGGAATGAATAGATTGTGGCAATACTTGAATAATTTATATAATTCATGCAATGTAAAGAAATTGTACACTATATTTTATTATGTTTATAGTGTAAGCTCCAGTAGACAAATCTACCAGTCTGAGAGTATAATAAAACATTAGTGAATCATTGTACAATAAGACTACCTCAAACAACCTTTAATTATCCGATACAGAAGGACGCTTTGTAATAATGATAGTTTGTTTTGATTGCGACAGTAAATGAGAAGAAAAAGCAGATTTATCATAAAAAGGATAATCATACTATTATATGAAAATGTAGTATAATTATGTTACCTGACTGACCCTATTCATGGGCACTGAACTTTGTGTTTCTAACAGCCAAATAAAAAATGCAACTGATTGTAGTATAAAACAAATATTTTGAATACATTGTGTCTCAAAATATATCAAGTATGAAAGATATCCTAGAAAAAATGCGGAAAAAAGGTTTTGCGACCAAACTCCCCCCCCCCTATGAAATAGATATTCATACTTATCATAGCATTCAAGAATTGTTCAAGAAATATTCATGATTTCATGAATTCCTTTCAAAGGGGTCCAACACCCTCGTGGTTTTGGAAATGTGAGTTTTCGCAAAATCATGAACATTTGCATGACTCAAACTTGACCACTTATTCAGCAGTTTAATATTTTCTTCTTCGAAACGTCTATTAAAAAGTACTAGGTATTTCAAAATGATTTGAATAGAAGGATTGCCAAATACCTTAAAACAGATTTAAGTTAAACTTCATTATGATGTCAGACCAAATATACACATTAGTTCTTTACTGGGAAGTGTCAAAATATTTCTTATTTCTACTCCTATCTGTCAAACCCATATCATTCAAACTTCCTGCTTCCATAATTATATACCATACCCCATTAAGTTTACCAACATAGCACTAATGAAAAGATTTACTCAATCATGATGCCTTTATGTATAATATGTATAGCATGACATATCGTTTTAACACTGAACCATTACTGATCACAAATATAATGCAACATCAGTGAAAAATGATACATCAGAACCGGATTTTACTTGAATTCTTAAGAGAGAAATTCTTACAATTTCATGGGTAGCTGACTATTATTGCTACTTAAGTACATCCTTGTTGCATTTAATTACCCTGACAAGTTACGAAATTATAAACCCATAAACTAAACCCAGGATTGTTATATTAATTATAGACACCCATAAATAGTATGTTTAGAACCATTTTTGGGTTTGATACTTTTACTGAATTCCTGTGGACTGGATGCAGTTATTAAATGAATGAAGTTTGGTTTATAATATAACGCTCAGACAAAAGAAACCGGTACTGAATTTCTATGCCTTTCTCAAGATTTAAATAACAGTAACAAAAACATTCATCGTGAATTTTTCCACTAAGAGAAGTGAAAAAGAGTATAATTACATCCTGAACTATTGTACAGAAACTATTTATAATTACAATAGTTACATACATACCATTTATAACATAACCTTAAAGATGATACTGACGTCAATGTAAGCTGACATCAAATATTACAAGCAGTAAAACTTTATTAAGAAGTCAGTCAAACTCTTAGTAGATTAAAGAGCTTTGAAACGTAAATAAATCTCGGCCTACACAGATCCTCTTGACCTAAGATATTTTCGTATCAAATTTAAAATTTTTAACAGCATGTTTATAATACTTCAATAAATACCTAATAATAAACAAGTCAACAAAAAAGACTGAACGTTCAAATTTCATAAAATTTACTAAATGAATTAGGATATAATTTATGCTTCGTAAACAAACATAATTTGTTAAAGTAAACTATAGCCCTTCACAGAGTTTTTCCTTTACATTCTCCTTCCATTTTGTAATTCTATAACATTACCCTTGTATTCGCTAATTGATACTACATATGACATATGAAATTGTTTTACACTGAAAGACATTTTGAAAGTTGATATTTCTAAAATAAAATGTAAAATTTTTTTATCAATATTTTCATCATAATGCCACAATGTGGTAAAGTAAAGGACAACATGGGTTGACTTAACATAACATAATCCGGATTCTGTACAATTATCATTTTTTCCCATAGATTGCAATATTTGATGCAAAAAATATAACTTTACCACTAAGTTCTAAGCACTAAGCACAAGTTCTAAACTTGAGAACCGTTCTAAGTAAATCATAATATCATTTATTGTTTAAATTAAACAAATGTGATCTGGATACAAGGCAACGTCCGAAAAGGTCGTCATGAATCTATGGACTTAAATTTTGTTATAATTTTCAGAGACTTCAAATCTATATAGAAGATGACATCCGATTTCGAGCTAAGTTCCTAGAATTTTGAACTTTCCAAATTCAACAGTATATTGCATATATTTATCATACATTAAACAGTCAGGTATTATCATGTTTGTCATATTTAACATAAATATTATGGGTTTAAATCTAACACCTATGATATAAATGCATAAGCAATTTGAATACAATACCTACAAAATACAATGTAACAAATTAATTGAATTTACACTGTGCACACATAAAAGCATTTTCTACAAAACAGTTACCAACTAAGTCAAATAATTTGAAACCACTAAGAAATTAAAAGTTTCATGCACCAAAATTACATGCTAGATCTGTTAAATTCAAATCCAAGAACTAGCAATTACAAGAAATGTACTGTAATTTCTGTCAAAAGAGAAAAATGAAGTTTTCCACGAAAATATAATACTGCACAGTGATTAAAATGCGTAAAAGCAACAATTGAATTACGGATATGTTGAACATTTGGACACAATAGTAGTAATTCCATACATTCACACAGTATCTGGTGACATCATGATAACAAAAGAGATTTTAACTTTGATTTACAGATAACAGACAAACAATTAACACAAAAAAGTCAAGATAATACTTGATACTTTATTGAGGAAAAATTAGACAAAAGTTATGCATGAATAAGGATTTGATGTAAATAAATTGATGACTTTCCTCATGAAATAGTATACAAATCTTTACAATTAATTTGCACAGGTCAAAATGCTCTTACAATTCGTCAACAAATAGGATATCTTGTTGGCACATTACCAATTCAAATAGGCAAATTAAAAGCTATTTGACAATACTATTGTAGGAAAAAAGTAACATTCTATGTTTGTACCGGTATCTTGAGACCAAGAAAATTTGCAGTGTAAGACACTAAAGAAGTAGACTGTGTGAACACTGACCAGGCCATAACATCCAGCCACAAGGTTGTAAAACTTGAAAAACAGACTCTGAGATCAAATCTCAATTCCATCTCAAAGTATTATGGTTAAGAAAATAGTGCTGACTGCCAAATGCTTACATACCAGTACACAGCTAGATAAATTATGCTAATATCATTATCGTCTGACCAGAATATACTTACAAGATGAGATATAAGATTTGAGCTTGGTCTAAGTTTTATTACATTAGAGCCAGTACCGGGTATTTGTAGAATAAATAGTCTGAGAGTACAATTTTACTGGGAGTGATACAATAACACCTATCTTTCTTCATCTTTTGTATATAACCCTGTTTGTGGTGTGCAGTGAATGAACCCTATCAAGTTTGAATTCAGGCTCTAGCTTAAATAGGATTTTTATTATATATTTATTTTTATTAAAATATATTAGAGAAGATTTTCATCAACAATAACAGAGTAAAAGAGTAAACTAGTAACTATAGACAATTGACATACAAACTGTACGGTCAAACTTGTGAACAAAGGCCAACCTTGGGAAAGAAATACCAGTAGATTAGTGGCCTTTATTGATGAGTGGCCTTTATTGATGAGTGGCCTTTATTGATGGGTGGCCTTTATTGATGGGTGGCCTTTATTGATGAGTGGCCTTTATTTGGAGGTTATTTTGTTCTAATTAATCAATCAAGGTTTTAAAAAGAATGACCTTTATTCACAGGGTGACCTTAATTCAAAGGTTGTCTCTAATACAGACTATACTAAGGAATAATGCGTCTACGGTACTTACTCTGCACTTCAGCTGCAAGACTTGCCACTTTTCCCCTCTTTTTTAACATCTTCAGTGAACAAGTTTCATCTGAACAATCAGATGAATCAAACGCAACACCTGAAATAAGGTGGAGAATAATGAAGTGAAGACAACGATTAACAAAGAAAAGAAGAATGAAAAATGTGTGCAAAAATTAATAAAATTAAAATACAGCTCCGGCTGGGATTCATGGAGCATAAACACCTCTATTTTATGATCTTAGGAGGAAAATCATAAAACGAACAGACACTAAATTGCCACAACATCTAAAATACAATTTAGGACTTAAAAAATTGTGCCAAATCAGTTATCATTTCTTTTTCACTTTAGATTAATGTCTAACCAACAGCCAGAGTCACGTGATGACTATTCCAGTTTGACAGTGGAGGAAGAGCTCCGAGGCCTGTAACTGGACAGAACTACAGACCTTCTCTTAACTTGCTTAAAACCTACCTCACACATAAAATGTGCCTGGTTGCAAGTAGGTTCAAACTCACTACAGAGGGACTAGTGACTATTAGTCAGAGATAGGAAGCACTGAAACCCCAGAAAATTTATGCAAGTATAGATACATATATATAAGACCTACCAGCAGAATCATAACCTCTGTATTCCATACGCTTGAGTCCTGTGATGAGAATTTCCAGGATCTCTTTACGTGTCGCTGGGACCAAATAATTCAAATATGCAAATATACCTGAAATAAATCAATTAAGCAGTTTATAAAACATCTAGTACATGAATACCATGAGGAGTTCCCCCCAATGATTTGTAAATTAGGTATGCCAATATTCACCAACCAGGATATACCATATACAGCATGACAAGAAGTATTCATTATTTCCATCAATTGTGTTCTTTCTGTCTTTGATCCTGAATATTTGATATCACGAAAGTCAGCATGAATATGTTAGAAACACGTCTTTTCATGAGGCACACATTTACAATTCTATGTAAGAATTAAAATGTTTGCGTTTAAGTCAAATTGTACAACCAAACTTTTCAATATATTTCAAACAGACCTTAGAAACATTAACAGTAAAGTTTTATTCAAACTGGCCTCAGATGGTATATATTTAACCCTTAAACTGCTCAATTTCCTAAATGGACTTGTCTAACTTCCACTTTAAAACTGTCCATCATCAATTTAAGGGATATCACAATGAAAATTTAGAAGTTAATCATCATTCACCCAACAGTAAAGAGCCTGGTCAGACTGCATGGGTGTCCACGCTGACCTGGCTCTATCCTGGTGGCAAGTTCTGCAGTTCAGGTTCTAGTTAAAGAAAATTATTAACACCAGATGGACAAATAGATAGATGCCAGATGGTAAGTTATTATCATAGCTTAAACAGTTCGTAACCAGATAAGCTTACTGGTAATTAAGATATAAAAAGTTGCATGTTATATAAATTACATTAAAAAATCAACATCAAAAGCTACAAACATTTTCACAAAATAGAAAAACTTAATGACATCTTATACTTAAACTTGTTTAAAGTATTTAATTGTTGTTACTCATTACAAGCAACAGAGCCATTAGTTACGTGATAATTTTGCTTTAAACATTTGATTTATATGCATACAATGTATCACGGTTGTCGATAAAATTTAGTTTTAATTTATAGACTAGACTTGAGTTTGAATGCAGTACAATTGCACTTGATGCATATGCCATGCATTAAATTTTGTGTTAAGACACTGTTGCAGCATACTATTAAAGTTAACGACATGATGTTATAATTATTACCAACAAAATCAACTGAAGTGGTTGTTTCAGTATATATAAGTATCAAACAATATTAGATGTACAAACAGTTCCTAGATTTCATGAGAAATAATTCATCTGTCCCAGCAGTGGTTTCATTAACAATAATCCATTTCATTATAGAGACGGCAAAGAGCCATAGAGAACATATTTTATGTGAACAGTTGATAATGTTACTATTACTGTACATGCTGTAAGTTAAATGCCTGAGGAAAATTTTTTAACATTTCTTAGAAAATGTAAACTTCAATAACATTTCTTTACAATTTAGAGCCTGATGGAAATTGGTACGGAATGAAACTTATAACTCCTAAGAAAATTTAGAACTTTTAATTCTTTTGACAATTTGCTGGACTAACAATCAGAAGGTTGTGGGTTCGAATCTCGGCCTCTGCTTCAGATATATCAAAGATTATGATATACAATGAAATAGTAATTAAAATGTACTTTTTTCATTTGTTCTTTAATTAAAAAGGATTTAATGCTAGCCCAATATCAATCAAACTATCAACCCTTGATTTAAAAAATAGCAAATCTACCGGTATATAAACCAATTCTTGTCTTCTTATAAAGACAATATTATAATTTGGGTGATTGCAGATATAAAAAAAATCTTCTGCAACAACACATCAGTAAATCTGAGTTTGTCGTCTTATCAGTTGTTTAGCGTATGTTTACTGGTCGACTTCTAACTAGAAGGGGGCTGTTTCCCATCATATTCATTAAATCATGAAAAAAAAGTTAACCGATGAAGTGTCTTACAGTTATGATTATACTGGTTCCCAATAAGAATCACACTAACACGACCAATTAGTAATCATAACAGGTCACTTTGGAGTTCAATTTGTAGAAAGTACACTTACGGTATACAATAAATTCTTTCAATAATTGAAGCATTATAAGGTGACATGTGTGGTGGTATATTTATCATTAAGATATACATATACTATAGAAAGGTTTCATGTAAATAAATAAATAACATCTGCATACATTATTTAACATAAATAAATAACAATATATTTACAAATCAACATCTTTGAGACAGCTTAATCACTATATATACACAGAGTCAATCAACAATATAAGTATAATAAAACACAAACATTTACATGAATTAAATGCGGTCACTACTTGACCACAAGAATTTTGTTCAACTTTTGACCAATCAAATCTTTTTAGAAGCAAGATATTCTATTTCTAAAAGGACGAAACACTTACTGACCGAATTCTGGAGAGGTAAAATAAATGTACATTCAAAATGATATAATCTTTTTTCAACATGTGAAAGAAACGGAAAAATAATTCTGGTAAAAATATGTGATAACAAAGCTGACTGATATAAAATAAAATGCAATTAAGTCAAACAATAAAGTTAAGTGAAATAACAAAATAAAATAATCAAAATAAGAAATACCTCCCATTTCTGGACAAGCTAACATTTTATTCCAAGTATTTTCAGTCCCTTTGTTGGTGTGAGAATCAAGTAACTGACTAAAAACTTTTGGTACCCCGACTGTTGCCATGGCTATATAAGCAAAATCACATTTTCTAGAAATTCAAATACCGTATCAGATTTCTGCTTATGGTGATCTCACTGAAAAAGACCACCTATAACTTCCTCATAAAGCTGTACCAAAATATCTTGCAACAAGCACCCCTGCGTATTATATGATAATAGACACTTATTTTCTCACAAATTTGACTTAAAGTTAAAAAATGAATACAGAAATAATTTTTTTTTTCAGAAGGCATCACATGATGACCTATCTAATGAATTAGATACGACACTATCAGCTCCTTCAATCTGACAATACAATCATCCTAAATAAACTGTTTCACAGTCTTTACTTAGCAATTACAGAGTGTTGTGTTTCTTTTTAATAAAAAATACAGACATAAATTACTAAACAAGATCTGCAAGTTAAGTCACCTTACTTTCAAATTATTTGAACAATGTAGACACATTAACAAACTTATTATTATCTTAAACCAACTAATCAGGCCTTGGAATTTTCTTTCGAACAAACTTTCTTCTTGACTTCATGCATTATAAACAGTAATATACCGATCTGGTTGTAAATATTTGAAATAATTCAAATGTATCATTTGTGGTCGCTGTATACAACACATTTTATTTAATTGAACAATTAATTCAAATTCAATCATCATAATAATGTAACAAAATTACAAAAGCTTGGAGTATGCATAATTTGAGGCTAATATTTCAAATAAGCTCCTTTTTGTAATAAATTATATAAACTGAATAATTTAATAATGTACGTATTTTAATCTTTTTAATAAGCATTATTAAATTATGAAAAACTCAGTCTTAACTATAAAGAATCCACCTTTAATGCAATTGCAAGTAAATATCTTTTAGCGTGCATGCAGATATATCCAGGCTAAATGGAGACAAGCTTCCACTTGTTCACAACAAAGAAATTAACTTAGCAGGACAAACAGCCACCATGAGGTACTGCATGTAATATCAATAAGTAAATCAACTCTTCTTTTCACTCTTTTTAGGCATGGTAGAATGCCTGTATTCATAGACTTCCTAGTCTACAAAATCAGATATGGAATGCCTTCAATAACAAAATACTTGGCAATAACTACCACTTCCTAGTAGAAATGTATGGGCACAATAAACATAATCTGTTACAAGCATTATCAACATGATATTTGCACAGTAGTAATTATTAAATGGAACTTGACTCAATATGCTTTATTTCTATTACCTTTTTTACATATTTCATACAAACATGATCCAGGCAAACAAATTACTTTTACATAAAAAGCATTTAAAAAAATGTCAGCCGCATGATCCAGCCATGCAATGACAGCGTGACATTGTGCCTTAATTCATAGCTAATCACTTGAACAACGCAGTTTAATGACCTTAAATATATATACCGTATTTAAATAAATTCACTTTTTATAAGTTTTACTTCTTTCTATTTTTTTATGGTTTGGGGGTATATATTAAGTTATTTATGCAATATCACAAAATCAATTCAGCCTAAGGTCATAAATGTTAATGATCATGAAGAAAAATTCTGTTGAATTTCCTTTTGAAAAGCTGGCAGTCTTTAAAACTTCCTGGTTTAATCAAGGTGTCCACAATAAAAACATTCTTAGTGTGCATTAACACTGAATAAAGTACTGGTACTTCGTACATACCTATGTACATAATGGTTAAAATAATCTTAACAAAAAGTGAGCAATTAACCTTTTGTAGGAGACAAGAAGAAAAAAGCAAGAACTAAATTTGCTGGCCAATTAGTCAGAAATGACAAACTGCACTGAATGAAACTTTTGATATATAAAATTATGTATCAACAAAATAAGAATTTTACAAAGATCTACAAAAACATCAAATATATAATTATATTCACATGCATTAGACACACAGTGTCTGGTATTTTATTGTATAAGATTCAATATACGCCTGTGGTTATAAAATAATTCAACAAATGAAACATCTTATTTTATTTAATCATTGTACTAATGTACAATATCTATGCTTTGTATTCCAAGAAAGGGCCTCTGTGGTCAAGTGAATACAGTCTCAGACTAGTAATAACTAGTCCCAGCTCTGCTGTGAGTTCAAATCCCACCTGGAACTGAATTTCACATCTGAGGAAACTGTCCAATCAAATTAAGAACGTTTTTGGTTCTATGCAGGTATCATTCTGGGGTCTTCCATCAGCGTAAAAGCTGGAAAAGTGACCCAAGAGTCAAGGCTATTAGTGTGATGTTAATCCCAAATGAAAATTTGTTTTTTAGTGAAATTATTATGCATGGATATTAAATTACAAGCAATATCTAAGTTTATCATATCACTGTTTGATATACACCATGTAATGACAGATTTCTTCAAAAGACCAGTGACTGTATAACACAGTAGAATAATTCACGAAAAATATACATTTCCATAACAACGTTTGGTAATAAGTATTTCTCATTATTCTTAACTGTAAGCAGTTAAACAGATTTGAATAAAAGTAAGTATCTAAGTGTATCATAAACATACAGTAGTTGGTTTAAACAATCAGTCAAACATGTGGATTTTAGGCGTACCGTAATGATCTATCATTTTGTAGTAGGTTAAATTTAACAATACAGTCAGTTTTATACAAGACTTATAACTGAATGCAGCTTAAGACTATATATTTAGTGATGAGACCTGACTTACACCTTTTTTTAATCAGGGGACATGTTACAAAGACTACCAGTAGATGCTATTCTAACATTAACATTATCACTGAAATGACAATTTATTGATTAATGCCAATAAAACAGAACAGACTGCAAATATTTCACTTTGGTTAAACTGTATGTATGAACACAACTACCATACACAGACTTTCAGTAATAATCGTCAATAAAAACGGGGTTCAAGATTAGTATAAACCTCTTACAAACATAGAAGATGCACTAACTTTTCTCAATGATCATTTACGACCCTTTTAAATCATTTAATATATTTACTTCCAATAAGAAATGACATTTTGTGATAATGTTCACAGCATGAAATTATGATAAGGAATTAGGGTACAAACTTAACTTTATAATGGATCTTGAAAATAAATAAAGTTACAGACTATTTTAATTAATTAACGATTCATTGCACCTGTTGAAAAATTACATCATGTTTCAAGGCTATAATAACAAGAAAATATCTAAAACACAAACTCAAAAGCAATTTTCCTTTTTATCCCAGCATACAAGACACGGGTATACTTAATAAGAGTAAACTGTTACTTGAAAGTTTGGAAAGGCATTCTAATCACAGAATGAGAAAATTTTCAATAAAAATGCTATAAAAATTGAGAAAAAATCATGATACAGCTCTACTGTAGTTCCCTTGCTTTATTAATCAAGATGAAAATTGCTTGGTACATTAAATGTAAGCATTAGTTATCGTTAATATTTCAAATTTATGCAATAATGCATCAAAGGCACATTGAAAGATTTTATGCAATATATTTTCCCAAAATTCAAATGAAATTTTGGATATTTCATTGGACAAACTGTGAAGAAATTTAAAGTGAGACAACAGATTACATGTACAGAGGCTCAGAACGGCAAACTTAAAGATAACAGTCCTTGCAGAAAGCATGATGCAAGTTTTCATCAGGTGTATCATACAAAAATTGTCAAGACTAGGAAATACAGAAAAACAGATAAATACAAAAAACACAGAGATAACGCAGGAATGTTTCTACATAATTCACCATTGATTTTCACCACTCGCACTTACGTAATAATATGTGGACAGTTTCAACTGATAAGAGCATTGGTAATGTTTTATACCAATGAAAGTGAAACAGGTATGCTAATTACTTAAATTAACGTTACGTGTGACAAGTGGTTAAGTCGATCCCAGTGTATCAACAATATTTTAGTTACACCTAAATCTTGTGGCATCTATGTAGGCATCAGTGTACATGATGATATATTTCACCATGCTAGTATTACATCATAAAGATTGCATCATCAAGATAGCCATGTAAAAGGTCACGGTCATATAGATCAATATGCTTATTATAGACTGGTGTATTCATTAACTGAGATCACCTGTCAGGACTTTTATAATAATAATTAAAATCAACCAACAACACAGCAGCTCAGGTACCAAGCTAACATAGTCCTATTCGGTAAATCAGAAGATCTTACTACTAATACCGTAAGTTAAGCACCAAACTTCAAGCCCATGCAATAAGTACCGGTAGATTGATACTTAAATACAATCCATAGAAAAATGAAGAAGTGAGGCTATTAAAACACACAATCATTTATGAAAAAGATAAGATATTCTTATTACTCACCACGTTTTTTTCAGTTAGAGTATTTCAATAATTATAAAAATAATATTGTTAACTAATTTATTCGTATTTTTTATCTTTCAAAATTATTAGTAGCCATTAAATTTGTTATTCATTATTGATATGTGAGGCTCATCGGAAATGTTCAACATTTGAATTATCAATGTATACAGAAAAATGAACAGATCAACCAACATCATTGAATAATGACAAGAATTAGATAAACAGCCTGAAGTTAAATAGGATTAAAACAGGGTCCAGACTTCAAACAAAAATCATTATCATTATGCAGTTTGAACTTTAAACCCTTAAATTATCTTCAAAGAGCTTACCTCATACTTTAAGATATATTAACAAAGATAACTGAAGTTCTTGTAAAAAAAATCAAATGTTAAATCTCTTGTTTGTTTTAAATTATAATAGTCTGTTAAACTTTAATCTGTGCCAAACAGGGGGATGAATATATCAGCAAGAAACTTGGTGCAATATATGTAAGATAATTTGAAACAATAGCCGATTATTTGCTTCAAATAAAGCATCATGACGGATACAATTACACAATTAAGTGAAATGAAATATGAAATATGATTATGAATCATTTCATATTTTAGCTGGGTATAGAAAGTGCTCTATTCACTAACTTGTTTTGACCCATATCCTTTTCTTTTATAAATTTTTTTTTTGATGTAACAATCAGGAAAGGACTTAGGTTCTTACACTATTTTCCACAAAAAAAATAAAATACAGTAAAAATATAATAATCCTAAAAGCATTAAGAATATATCATCATTTCCTCTTTGTCTCTCTTTCAATGCCATTCATATACATACAATAGCTATTTATGTTTTTGCATCAAGGACTGTTCCTTGTATAAAATATTTTCAGTCTAGAGTGCATTGCATGTAGCACATCTTTAATTATTAAGAGAAATCACAATATTAGCACACTAACATACTATTGAAGACCATACCTCAACCAGTGCAATAATGATGTACTTTTTTGTTCAACATATAACATGGCTAATAGTAATAAAGCTTGGTTACAATATACAAAGATGATGCCATTGACTTAATTGAAAAATTGTGAACAGATACCATAAATGACATATAATATTACATGGGGCAAAAAGCGATCATACCAAAACATCATCTAACTGTGGAGCTGAATGTGTGCATGCCCAAGTTAATATAATTTGACTAATCTGTAATCAATAGAATTTAGAAAAGGCATGCTTCACATTTAAAATTTGGATTTAATTAATAGCATATTAAATTTGCTTCTGTAAATCATTATTATTTATATAATACAACATGAGGTTATCTTTGTATGTATGGATCATCTTAAATATCAATACAACTACATGTACATGTAACACAATGACATATTCATAATGTAACAACAATGAAAAGCTTGTATACAAGTTGTTTAGTGTAATTAATTACTGCCTCAAGGCAATATCAATGAAAAAAATGTGTCTTGAAATAATGATCAATCAAGTTATCCAGATCTGAATACTGAATGACGGTGAACTACTAAATCTCGTAAATAAATACTATACATCATTCTCTATGATTGAAGTAAGAAGTTGCATGTTTTATTTTTGCAACACTTAAAAAAATATGTTTTGCATGTTTCATATTTCACCAAGGTTGAAGAAAATACACTTCTGTATGAATTTAACAATAAACTCATAATACTGCCCCATCAAATATTATAATAATATGTTGTACATATGAAAATGATAGCAATAACAATAAGCTCTGTATTTGGTTTAAAAGCAAAATAAATACAATAAAAATCACAAAACAACTACAAACTATAATGAACAACTTTCACTTACCACACATGGTTGCTGTTGAAAAGTCGTTGCAAATTAACGAGTAGGTTGAAACGTCCTAAGTAGCAGTGACTTCTGAAAGTCTAATGACACGTTTATCAAGCAGAACTGTTTATATGCAAAATTTATACTTCCGGGCGATAAGGTACGTTAGGTCGGCTATCAAACGTGGTAATTTTAGACATAAGGGTAATCCCCGTCAACAATAAATCCGGCAGCTCGTCGTTCGTCAATTATGATACCTATGCAAATAAAGATCAAGTTACAAATGCAATGGATCTTTTGATATTTAAATAAAGCCTTGTTTGAATAGATATACGTGGGATATGTCAGGGCGTGAACTTAAAAATACTAGCATTGACGTGGGGATACCGGAACTAGTACACACATGACTGGTTTCTTCGTATTTTGCGGTTAGCAGCCAAGCTCGGTATCAGCACAAACGCTTTGCATCGTGGGAAGACAACAAACCGAATAGATCAGCGAAATTTGATGACATTTAGAAATACAGTCATTATACTAGCCAGGGATTCGTTAATTTAATTTACTAAAGAGAGTTCCCCGTGTTGTTTATTTCAAGTAGTTATTTTAAACTCTAATCATGAGTAAAAGAAAGGATGGAACTGCGGAAAATCCCAACAAAGACTTGTGTGACTTTCTTATGGGTAGGCAGGAGCACGCAGTATTTATTGATATTAGATGATAAATGCCGGTTTAAATTTAACAAACAGAACCGTTAAAAGTTTAACTTTGATTATGACCATATGAAATGTATGTTACGACAAATGAAAGTGTGTGTGCTCTGTGCTACGATTAGGATAAAAGCTAAAAAAAGGCCTACTTCCATAAAGTTCCATACCAGAAAAAGGTCCAATTTTGTAACCGAAAAGGTCCATTTTAAATATATTCTATCCTGTGTAATGTTAATTATTTTTCATTATATATTTCATATATTTAACATTTGTAACAATAATCATTAGGTAGGCCTTTTAGGTATATATGGGCCTATTTGGTGTGGGCATTGGGCCTTTCTGGAAATGGGCCTTTTTTAATCCAATTCATGATAAGCATGCTCTAATGTTGGCTTTCTATTGTCTTAATACTGTAATGTGTAGCGTTCTAAGGTCTTGAAAAATTATTTCTCGTTAGATGCTCAATAGAACTAGGGTAGGTCGTTCAGGGGCTTTTAAACACTTGTGTAATCGTGTGGAAAGGCTAAAGATATGGCAAGCCCAAGTGAATTTTCATTTTAAATTACACAGTCCAAAAGGCCTGTGCTTACCATTCATGGAACAGTTCAGTTTTTTCTAATATCTTGAAAAACAAAAAAGTCAAGAAAATTTGAAGACATTAATGTCCTATCTCTAAGTTGATCTGTTCCTAACCCATCTTCACCTTACATATTTGACAAGCGTACGTATTGTATGAGTCTATGACAGTCAGTTTGACATTCTTGTTGTAGGTAAGGCTTGGTTTTTAATCCTTAAATGTTGTACACAATGGGTTTGTACTGTGTCTTATACTCTGCAGTATTGTTATCTTGATAATGAGTATTAAACTTTATATGGATTTGTGGTTTATGTCAGTAATTGTAACAAGTAACAGCTAGCTTCCTTGTTGGAAGTAATTCCTCTTTGCTAAAATGAATCTGACATATTAGCACCTTCAATAATTCAATGCCAATAACTTGTTTTGTATATATTAAAGCATTGAGTGAACAAAGTATCTCCTCATGGCCTTTTGTAGGATGGGGCTGCGCCATGCCTCTTAAAAAGAATATTACTCCACATTTCATAAATGAGCCCTTTTCATTGGGCTGTTTGTTATCCCTAATCAATTATCAACAGTTACTCATAACAGGATTTGAGATGACTGATTTAAGATTCAGTTAAATGATTATAATTTTCATTGAAGATGAAGAATATGTGTAAGTAATGACAGTATTGCACATTTAAGGTATACCTGGTGTGCTGGCCATGCATAATTAGTACATTACTTTCTCATTCACAGAATTGGCCAATTATGAGAAGAATGTGAATCGTCAGATGCACAAGTATAATGTATACAGAAAGGCAGCTGGAGTGTTGGCGAAACATCCTCAAAGAATTAAAAATGGACGTGAAGCAAAAGGCTTGGTAATACTGTGACTTGAATGTGACTTAGACAAGTTAGAGAGATAACACAAATGTTAGGTCCTTTTTAATGATTAGATAAATGACTCGTTCCCAATGGCAAGGGTTGATGTCACATGTGCAGACAAAACTTTTTTATACCTGCTTTATGTATGTTTAACGCTTCTAGTTGTAAATATTTGATAGCATGTAATGAGATATAATGATAGCTTAAAAAATATGATTGAAGAATTTGTGATTATGAAAAGCTTTTAATTTCTGATGATAAAATCTACCATACAAATTAATGTTCTTGTTTTGATAGGAAGGCATTGGTGATAAAATTGGTAAGAAGATTGATGAATTCTTACAAACTGGCAAGCTTGAAAAGTTAGAAAAGGTTTGTTGAGAAGTTAAAATACAGTCAAACCTGTGTTAGCGGCCTCCTCCAAATAAAGAACATTTGAGTAGTTAAAATACAGTCAAACCTTTCTTAGCGGCCCCCTCCAAATAAAGAACATTTGAGTAGTTAAAATACAGTCAAACCTGTGTTAGCGGCCTCCTCCAAATAAAGAACATTTGAGTAGTTAAAATACAGTCAAACCTGTGTTAGCGGCCTCCTCCAAATAAAGAACATTTGAGTAGTTAAAATACAGTCAAACCTTTCTTAGCGGCCCCCTCCAAATAAAGAACATTTGAGTAGTTAAAATACAGTCAAACCTTTCTTAGCGGCCCCCTCCAAATAAAGAACATTTGAGTAGTTAAAATACAGTCAAACCTTTGTTTGCGGCCCCCTCCAAATAAAGAACATTTGAGTAGTTAAAATACAGTCAAACCTGTGTTAGCGGCCTCCTCCAAATAAAGAACATTTGAGAAGTTAAAATACAGTCAAACCTTTGTTTGCGGCCCCCTCCAAATAAAGAACATTTGAGTAGTTAAAATACAGTCAAACCTTTCTTAGCGGCCCCCTCCAAATAAAGAACATTCTAAATCATTATTGATTAATTAGAACAAAATGACTTCCAAATAAAGGCTACCTGTCAATAAAGGCTACATTATTTCTTTCCCAACTGTGGCCTTTGTTCACAGGTTTGACTGTAAATATAAAATGAGGATGTAGCTATTATTGATAGATAAAATGTGAATATTCAATTCTGTTATTAAATCTTGAGTGTTCAACGCAACAGTGTTGTAACTCATATTGAAATGAGAAAAAGTTACCACAGTGTTGCGCTGAGCCCTCGAATTCTGCTTATTCTTCATTATAATGCTTAGGTTTTGATTAGTTTATCAAGATAATTATTTCCGTCTGCAATACAATTTTCATCTAGCCATAGTCACATAGGTATGTATTTTTTTAAATCTGTTTTAGATTAGAGCTAATGATACCAATACAGCAATCAATGAGTTGGCAAAAGTTACTGGTATTGGGTGAGTAATGATAGTATTTTTATAGTTGAACAATCAGTTTGTTTCACTTACAGTCAAATCTATGTTAGCAGCAATCTCCAAATAAAAGCCACCTTGTGAATAAAGTCTATTCTTTTAAAAACAATTATTTATCATTATTAAGAACAAAATGAACACTGAAAAAGACTACCTGTCAATAAAGGTTTTAATTTGTCTTTCCCACGGGTGGCCTTTGTTCACAGGTTTGACTGTTTCTTGAATCTGTACATCATATTTCCAATTTAAACACAAATTTTGAGGCATGAATTTTAGATTTTTTAGGAATGATATTCCAGTAAGTTTGTTAAAATGTATGTTTACTGTGTCTTTGATATTAAGATATACTTACTAAGCATCTGCCAGTCTGCTTAGCTCAATAAATAGAGAACTTGATCTGCAGACCTTGGGTTTGTGGGCTTGAACTGATTCTCTGTGACACTTAGCATCTGAGTGATTCATGTGGAGAACTTGGTAGTAACATGCGTAGAACAAGGTTAGCACTGGTATAGATTCAAGGAACATTGATCGGGTTAACTAACTAACTGCTGATATTTAAATGAAATACTGGCATTTAAACAGGAATAATCTTTAAAAATATACTTAGCCAAAATCTTGAATGCATTGTTTTTGTTTTTTTATTTGTTTGACTTTATATTTAAAACTTTATTGCTTTAATTAAACATAAATTTTCAAGGCCTTCAGTAGTTGATCTACATTTGTACAGAATGCTTCCTAGTTGTAAGAAATCAATGTGCATCTGCAGTTCTTGAAGGGTAAATGAATTATCAAGAGATATCTGAAGTACATCCTTGATAATGATTGATTAGAATTGTTTAAAGTAGCTTGTAATTTATCATTTCTTGCTGATGTTGCTCCAGTCAGTGTTTGTTTAACACTTATGTTTATACATGTATCTTGATTGTAATGTATGCCTTGATATGATTTCTGTTTAAATTTCAACACTTAGTGAATGAGGAAGAATGAATCCTCTCCTATATCAATTTAATGTAAATTATGCTCATGGTGTGTGCTACTTTTTGAACTCCTGATAAAGTCTTCTTGTAAAATTTATTATCATTGGCTTAATGTGTTTTAACTCAAAGGATTGACTCCTGATTCCCATTATACAGTACCTGCAGAATCTTTATTTTTCTGTGAGAGTAGATTCCATTTACATTTTCGTTTCTCTGGTTTATGACTCATACTAAATGACATTTCATTATACATTGTACATGTAATTTTTGGTGTTGAAATATTATTTCAATTAGATATGATATACTGGTAGTGTGCTGTACTGACACTGATTCTTACTCTCATTACATTATCATTTGTTTTGCAGACCTGCTGCTGCTCAGAAGTTGGTACAAGATGGTATTATGAGTATTGAAGGTAATAATGATTGAAAAATTGCCTCTGATCAGTTCTGTGCATGTTTACCATATCATATGTTAACGTTATTCTATTGCTTCAATATTAGACAATTATTAAAAATACATTTTTGAAAAAAACTGGACAATAGTTCAGCTTTCTATAGTTGTCACTCACTTCGCGTGCATGAATTTTAATGCCGACCACAGCACTACTTTTTGTACAATCCGCCATCCAATTGTCTAACTAGTTTTCATTCCAGGTTGCATTACAAGTCTGTATCAGCTCAGTTTTCACGAGTACTTTCAGTACTTTGATTTTCTGTGTCAATTTTACTGTAAAATAACTGTTTCTATAGTATGTGTGGTTGTTATGTCATGTTATCAGTACATCAAAGTTGTTTATACATGTTTATATAGTAAACAACCTTATTGCTCTGATGGAACACTTGTATAGCTGGTATACTTCCTGCCAACACATTTTTGTAATATTCAAATATGACGTACAACCCATTTGAAGATACAGTTTTATCATGCTCCGTGCATGGTACGAGCATAAGCTGAATGATAACTGAGTCGTTTGGAGTTGAAGTATCGTTTTATTTGTTTATAAATCATGTACATGTTTTCTTTTCATGAGATAGAAAGAGAACTGATAAAGTGTAGTACCTGATAAGACAAGTTTTGACATTTACGAAAAATGTATAATTTGTTGCTCTCTATAAAACATGGGTGAAAATTTCATTTATATGAAGCATGTTAAAATATATTTGCTGAGTATGGTAGTAAATGTTTCAAAATTTATAACTGCAGCAATATTTTATATTTATATGGATTGACAGTCACACCTGTTAACAAAGGCCACCCATGGGAAAGACATAATGTGGCCTTTATGGACAGGTGGTCTTTATTCAGAGGTATTTTGTTCTAAATTATCATTTTTAAGATTCAAATGTATTGATTTTTATTCACAGGATGGCCTTTATTCACGGGATGGCCTTTATTCACAGAATGGCCTTTATTCACAGGATGACCTTTATTCACAGGATGGCCTTTATTCAGAGGTGGTCGCTAACACAGGTTAGACTGTAACCGTGTTTAATATTGTGTTTTCTGTGTTTCAGATCTCAAAAATCATACAGATAAATTAAATCACCATCAGAAGATTGGACTGAAGTAAGAGTTTATCTAGTTATCTATTGTTTAATGACCAATTTGACAGCTATGGTCATTTCAGATTCATTCATTTATATCCCTACTCTTTTGCTTCTCATTGTTCTTTATTATGCCTGGTGTTCAGCACCTATACACGTTATCCTTTTTCCTGTGATATTCTAGAAACAGTACTTGTGTCAGTAGTTGGGACTGTGACAAATTCAATGAAAAAGCGCCCTGAAAATTCAAATGGTGGAGCCAAGAATTGAGCCCACTACCTTTCGTTTAGTAGTTTAGTATGTATTAACGTAAAACTGTTCATTTCAGTTGTTTGTCTAACTAGTATATAATACTGTTTGTTCATATCTTGATAAATTGTGCACTAATTCAGTACTTTATGCTATATCTACAGACATTATGAAGATTTTGAACAGAGAATTCCTAGAGAAGAAATGATTGAATTGCAGGTGATTTAAAATTTCCATATAAATCATATTTATAATTTTGTTATAATACTGAAATTAAAATATCTAATTCTGTTAAATTAGAGTTAAAAGTTAATTGCATGAAAACAGCTCAGGTTTTGCTGTATAATTTAACATGTATTAAGTCCCTTTAATTACAGTATTACTTAAGAACAGATTCTCCTGCATTTTAGGTACAGTGAGTAACATTGCGTAAGAACTGAGTGCTGGTTGCTTTGTTGTTTTGTGAACTATTTTACGAGATATTATATAAACATCACATCCCACAGAGGGTGATAGAACGTAATGTTCACCTGAGACAAGTAATGTGGACTGAGGCGTTTACCAACTTTTAATCAATTACTGAACAGAAACCATTAATCATTAATTTAATCGATTACTTAAAAGGGAGTAATAATCATTAATTGATCGATTACTTTTTCAAGTAATTGACCCCTTTTCTGAGGCATTATCTGAGGTTGACATTACCTTGTCAAGGGTGAACATTATGCTCTATCACCCTCTGTGGAATGTGATACTTATGTTATTATACCGAACCAAACAATTATTAAGAAAGACACTTAAATGCAACAAACATGTTAAGTTAACAACTATGATGAAAATTATAATAGTAATTGAATCAGTGTCTTTCTGAAACTATATAGTTACTTTTGCTGTCAAATTGTCTTCTGCTAAACCATGTGTCAAATTACGATTAGATTTTAAAAAGCGCCTGAAGTGTTTAGACAAGGGAAGTAATTGATATGGAACAGATTGACTAAAACCCAACACCCGGTAATTTCGCGTGAGGGTAGTTTTGTTATGGCAAGCAGGCCGGAATGTAATGTCACAGGGTAACATTATATAAATATCACATCCCACATAGGGTGATAGAACGTAATGTTCACCCGAGACAAGTAATGTTGACCGAGGCGTTAGCCGAGGTTGACATTACTTTGTCAAGGGTGAACATTACGTTCTATCACCCTATGTGGGATGTGATATTTATTTTATTATACTGAATAAAACAATAATTAAGAAATACAAGAATGCAACAAACATGCTAACAATTATACGGTCTTTTCGTACTGGTTGGGTCAAAACAATAAGTCTTTATCAGAGATTAAAAAGAAGCATAGTTATTTTGGCTGTCAAATTATCTTCTGCTAAACGGGATGTCAAATTATGAGTGGATTCTGATAATCGCCCGTTAAAGCGTCTAGGATATAGAACAGATTGACTAAAACACGGCACCCGGTAATATCGCGTCAGCGCGTGAGGGTAGTTTCGTTATGGCAAGCGGGCCGAAATGTAATGTCAGAGGGTAACATTACGGATTGTCACCCTATGACGTCACATAAGACTATAGAGTAAATAAGTCACGTGAGGTATAATAATACAGATTGTCACCCTCTAACATCACATAAGACTACAGAGTAAATAAATCATGTGAGGTATAATAAAAAAACTTACTTCACTGAAGCTTTTCCTTGTATCCATAGTCGTCACTTGTTGGCGTTCATAAATATTTATGCGGTGCTAAGTTCTACGTTTATCTATATCCGCCATGCAATAAATTATTGTTAAACTTGTTCCCATTCTATGTTGCAGTGCAAGTCTATGTAAATTCAGTTTCCATTAGTGCTTGGATTTAAATAGAAATATTCTGGTAATAATTTTATACATTCATTACAATTTTATTATTTTATATTGTCAGCTATAAGCAGATTGACCCTATTATATATTGTACTAATTTACTAGTGTATGCTGTTCATTTTGAAAAAAAAAACCAATTGACATGTAATTCATTCCATTATGACATTTCAGGATAAAGCATTTGCTGTAATAGACTCAGTAGATTCTGATTATACAGCCAAAGTGTGTGGCAGCTTTAGAAGAGGTGAGTCAAGCTATCCCTACCTGATTTTCAACCTCTGGGATCAGTCCTGTATGGATTTATGAATGAATCTGACTGTATCTGCACTTAACTCAGACACAATCTTTTTACCTGCAAGGTTTATATATCGAGGGCTCAACGCAACACTGTCGTAACTTGTTCTTATTTCAATATGAGTTACAACACTGTTGCGTTGAACCCTCGATTTATGGGAATGAATAATGGTCTAATCTGGTGTTATAATTTTCTGACTGGTATAGAATCTGATGTTATTGACTGGAATGAGATCAGTCTTATATCATATGGGTCTGGTTGGTCGGTGGTGTGAGTTTTAATTTAAATTTATCAACAATAAAACTGAAGATTTACCTAAATGATTCAGATTGACCATGACATCAGTCTCACTCAGTTCTTCTGTGATTTCTTTAGATCAGATCCATCAAATGATTTACAAGTTGTAATTTTTCCTTATTGGATCCACTGGAGTACCATAACATTCACACTTTTTATGTCCGTTTTTCTTTGACCAAAATTCTTATTTTGTATCCTGCAGTTTATTCTTGGTGTGTTTAAGATTAAGTCTTTTACGAGTAGTCTATGATACATCTGTAAGAATATACCAGCTTTCCTAGTACAGTACACCTTTTCCGAAGCAACACCCTTTGTGAGTAGCAAAAGTATGTTGTTGGTGAGAGGTTGTTGCTCTAGAGAGGTTAAATGTATAGATAAATCATGCAATGGGAAAAAACATGCTGTTGTTGAAGGGAGATTGTTGCTCAAGAGGGGGCTGCTCTGGAGAGCTTGCATTGTATATCTATTCGGTATATGCTAAAAAGATTCTGATATGTTTCAGGTGCTGTCTCTAGTGGAGATATTGATATATTACTGACCCATCCATCCTTCACCTCTACCTCAAAGAAAATGGTAAAATTATTGTACACTTTGTGAAAATGTTCTCTCATCACATTCAAGTTAATGCTTTCAAACTCTCAAATTCAAGTTGTTTACAAAGCCTCATGAATTAGCATATATTAACATACAAAAGAAAAAGCTGTTAAAAACTTATGTTCTTTTGGATGTAGATTGATTTCATGGTGTCAGGAACAAAGATACAAAATTTTATTTACAGTCGGTTGACATACATGTACAATGTATAACAAAATAACATTAGCTATGTATAGCTATTGACCAACTTATTCCATATATTGTAAACAAAATTGGTATCAAGAAAATTTGATGAGCTGTCCAGAGTTTGAAGAAAGATATTCTCATAATTTTTTAATCTGAAGACAACTGAATGTAACTGTAACCTGATTGATACACATTAGGCACTGTTTTGGATCTTTTTGAATACGAACTAGTGGTGATTTTAGTCTATGTTCCATTTGTTGTATTTCACTGTATATTGAATTGGATCGTGTAATTTTGTTAAATGATATCATATTGTGCAATCAGAATAATGTATTTTTGAAACATTCAAGCATACTTTAATATTCACCATTGTCAGATACCCACGGTGCTGCCTCTGCTCCGCTACGTACACCTCGAGTGGCAGCGACCATATCAGACTATGAATACTCACACAGTGCTTTTAGTCATAGAATAAAGTTTTAAAAACTGTCTCAAGCTGGACAGTAATATGATGTATATTTTTATTTTTACAGCCTGATTTGTTGAAAAATGTTGTTGTTGGATTAGAAAAGATTGATTTTGTTACAGACAGATTGTCTCTAGGAGATTCCAAGTTCATGGTAAGATAATGTTAATCACTACATTAGGTTAGACTCAATGTTGTTTTTTCCTTATGTTTGGCTGTAGAAATTGTATTCTGTGGGTAATGCACTTATTATTCTCCATGATGTTTTATTTTCAACTTGTTTAAGTCTTAAATTGTGATGTTATATTACTAGTGAATTTGAAATGACTTATCTGTTGAATTCCTTAAAATAGTAAAAATGAACAACTCTGGCCATATCAGTACTTAAGACAATATAGGTTGGTTGTTGATGCAAGTACTGTGTTTTGCTTGTTATATATAATAAGTTCTACTTTATAAGGGTGTGTGTAAATTGGAAGACACTGAAGACACAAAGCATGCATACAGACGGATAGACATACGCATTATTCCACAAGACCAGTACTTTTGTGCTCTGATCTACTTTACTGGTAGTGACATATTCAATAAAAATATGAGAACTGTGGCTCTAGAGAAAGGCTTTACTCTGAATGAATACTCCATCCGTCCTGTTGGTAGCACTGGTAAGTGTGGATATGTTTTATGTCATTTTGTTCCATAACCTTTGGCTTGACAATGATGCCAAGCATACTGTATGGGTGTCTTTTAGCATTAAGATTACTGTTGCACATATATCATTCTCAATCACTAAATTTGTGTATTTAAAATTTCATTTCCTTAGAATTTAGTTTGTAGTCTCAACAATCTAAATAATTTTACTGGATGAGCTGCATTTATGTAATTCATCTTACTGTTGACATACAATCTGTGTGAACTGTTTTTACTGGATGCCTGTCAGTGATGTATAATGTTCTAATTTTGTAGGGGTCCCGGGAGAGCCATTACCAGTTAGTTGTGAGGAGGACATCTTTGATTATGTTGATATGCCATTCAAAAAACCATCAGAAAGAATTGCTTAGTGTTCATCCAATATGTGCCATTCACTTTGAATAAACTGTGGTCTTGATTGATATCGCTGACCAAGATACAAATGCTTTTAGTTAACTCAGTGTGTGCCATCTCATTTGAATCAAGTGTTGTTTTGATTGATCAGAAAAAAGAAAGTTGATCCAGGCAGTTCTCAGGAGGAAAATTTTCTCAAGCTGACTAGATGAATTTTGTTGTAAGTTTTGGAAATAGCTGAAGCAACGTTGTAATGGGTTTGATATTAAATTAGTGTAGACTGTAGACATTTTAGGAATTTTTCGTAATATGGCTGTGGCTAAACATTTTACATTCTTAGTGTGCAAGGGCCAAAAGATGCTCCGAATTCATGGTCTACAATTTTGTGTTTTTGTTCCTTTATTATTTGTTGTATGTAAGTAGCTAGTATCATTGAATGATACTGGATATTGTATGTTTTATATGGACAATGAAATAAAGAAATGTGATTCAGAAGTAAACATATTGCATTACCGATTTATATCTACATTGCTTGCAAGCACACAATCATGTCAATAGTCAAATACTCATTTCTTTGTCATACTTTGTAGTGAGCATATTATAGAGACAAGAAACCTGTTCCATGTATAGTGCGATTTTATTAAACTGTCAAAGTCTCATAATTTCATGCTCCTTGCTTCCATTTATTTTTAGCTTCGATTATTTAAGTGATAGGATAATCTTCGTTATACTATATAAACATATAAATGGACTGGGACATTCCCTGACAGTTAAATAAACGAAAAGTATCGACTGTGGTACGAAGCTAAAAATAAACGCATTCAGCGATCATGTAATTATTCAGTTTCAAAAGTTTAATAAAATCACTTAACAATATTGTACATACATGTATTTCCAAAGGCAACAAGATGGATTTTTAAAATACAATGCCCCTTTTATTAACCCTTGACCTACTGACCTGAAAATTCACAAATCCTGGAGAGGTTGTCATGAGGAACCAACATGTAGTATGATAATAGTCTGTAGAACCGTTTTCATTTTATAGGCAAGGTTAGAGTTTGTTACAAACAGACAGACCAAAAACAATGCCCCTGATAAATTGATACCGGGGTATAAAATGAATAATTCAGCAGGATTCATTGATAAAGAAGAGACATATAATCAATGCAATATTTAATCATGTTATCAGAATAGAATACAACATACACTCTCTATAACCAGAAGGAAAATGCTAGGCATTCAATCAATCATACAATAGTCGTCAATAGAGGACCCAATCCTCCACAGAGCTTATCTAGCCATAAAACAAGAAATGAGCACTAACATTTTCTATCAATTATTCAATATCACAAATGTTGAAATACAACATCTATGCTTAATTGAAAGTAACGCTTCGATATTCATCATTATGTCAAATAATAATACAAACATTTATCTCAATTAAATGATCATTAACTCAATTGACATGCACTAAAGACTCTTTCAAATTTTCAATATCCATTATAACAATGGTGGCGCTAGATGCATTTGGCCATGTGGTTACAATTAAGAATATCACTTCTTTGTATGCAGGTGAGAAAATCTCTGAACCTAAAACATAATGCCGAGTAGTCAGCACACGACATATAGATATGCAATTCAAATTTGATGATACAGTATTATTACATAGACTACTATGAAGTTATTGCCCATCTGAATCAAGCCAGTTAAAACAACTAACTGACCCTCACAGAAAACATTCTAAAATTATAGAAGAAACAGCTGGCATAGAACCAAAGGTGAATATAATCTACAATCTACTACCTGTCTCTTGTTGGAAAACGGATAGAAATGAAGAAAAGATGGAATAAAACAGTAAATCAAAATGTGATAGGATAACTCCAGGAATATTGTGACAATCACTTTCAGACGTTCAGTAAGTCTGCAGTAAGTCTGCATACTTTATAGATACACTTCCCAACACTCATTGAACCATATGTCATTTATTCCAGTTCCACATCTGCAATATAAATTCATTGAAAGAATTTTAACTATGTTGAGAAAATCATTAACATAGCAATAACTAGATATATTTCTAACAGAAAATAGATAACTAAAGCATTCTATAAATATGTACAATAACTAATGTGTCCTCAGTGAATAGATAAGAGCAGTATGGATTTGATCAGTTCACCATATGTAGCATTATAGGCAGGATATATTATCACAGAGAATATTATCACATGATCAAAATGATGTTTTCACATCATGTTCCAAAAGTGAAAATCATTAATAACACAAAATGTCTAATACCAACGAATATATAATTCAAACAAAATCTAAAAGCTGTTGAAGTTAAACTGAGAACAAATATTGCTTAGTGAAATCCAATGCCATTCAATCCCGTAAGCAAATTTTTCAATTGAATGACAAATGAGAATCACAGAGAAAAACATTACTCATTTTTATAATGAACCTACCCCCGTTTTGTGTACTTCCTCAGAATTAGGGGCTTCCACATGTGCACTCCACATCCCCTGCAAATCAGTACCACTACCATATCCTGTTGTTGTATATGGGCCACCTACACCATTGAACAGAGGCATACCTGAATTCTGTAATAAAACGCACACATGATATAAACATCTTGAAAATTTCATTTTTACCACATGTACACTATAATTTATCAGAGCTGCCAATAAGACAGCATGGAGGACAATTTTCAGTAATTGATAATAAACAAACATCATTTGTCTATAAGATGATATCTATGTAGTATTTAAGACTTAAAAAGTTGTCTGTACAACTGTGTAACAGACAAAGAAATATTTTCATAAAATTTCATAATTTTGCATGAATGTAGAAGGAAGCGATATTTATAATTTTATGGATAGAAAAATAATCTTATTGTGTAACAGGCATATAGTAACTTGAGGACCAAATTTTTCAGAACTTATGCAAGAGAACCCCTAACCCATGAACACTAGAATGAAGTTTCAAGTAGATCCCATAAACAGTTACTCATATATGTGCATGACGGTACCTTACATGCAAAACTTAAACCAATTTCCTAAGTCCAAAAAGGGCCATAATTTGGCTAAAATCCAACCAAGAGTTATCTGACTTGTCCTTCTAATAACCCTGGACACTTACATAAAGTTTCAAGTCCATCCCGTAAGTGGTTACTAAGATAGGTGCATGATAGTAATTTTCATGCAAAACTTAAAAAATATGCAACATCGACATAAAGGCAACTGCAATTGCTCTCTATATTCTTTGAATATAGTCAAGCTAAATAGGCATTAACTTGACCTTGTTTAATTAACAGAGTCAAGATTCATGAAGATATGTAAATTAATTTGGATTTTACAACAAAACACACAAACTTACAAACTAATGTTATTTCTTCATTAGTCAACGTTTCGGCGCAACCGCCTTTATCAAGACATAACAATAAAGTAATAAAATAACGGACGTTACATCGTAATAATTATCATATCAAGCGTAACGTAAATAGGCGGGAATTTTGTGTAAATTTAGGGGATATTTTTTACAATTTTAATAATACAGAACTGAATTAAGTCAAAGTACATTGATAACATAATAAACTTATACTTTCTGGTTTGGTACAATGAGATGAAAGCTCTTACCTGAACATACTGGGGAAAACCCTGATCTGATTTATCATCAGAATGCCCAGGACTAGGATTATCTAAATTTGGAACCCTAGAATCACCATCTGGACCAGGATTAGTAGACATGGTACTACCAGCTATCACAGATGTCGAGATGACAGATGTCTGGAGAGATGCTGTGGTAATGCCAGGTGAAGCGACTTTGGAATTCCAATCCATTCCGAATTCTACAAAATTAATTAAATATGAGACGACCACAAGCAGAATTAAACTTTATATCAACATATAAACAAATATTTCAAATCAATGACAAAGAAATAACAAAGCTAAATTGAGATACTTTTTGGATATAAAAATGGCTTAATGTCACTTACGATTTTGGAAATTCCATAACGGTTCACCATAGTCAAAACCAGCATCAATAGCTGGCCCTGGCACCTTTCTCTGTGTTCTCTCTCCACCAATAGGTAATGGTGGACGTCTGTCTTCTAACACTTGGGGAATCATGTCCTGCATGGGCGGAGTAGATGGCGGGAGTGGGGATGTAGCACGTGGTGGACCCATAGGTGTTGGTGATGCTCCATCTGTAACAACAAACATATCATGCCATAAGGGAAGTTCAACAGACTTGCTTCAAGCATGTGTTTATGCCAGCAGACCCCATTAATCTGTTTTAAGTATTACTAGTAATTTACCATTGTACTTTCTATTCTCTGAACATAAATTAGCAGCTAATTTGCATAAAAAGGGAGGCCTAAGAGATTAAACATCTAGAAGTATTATCAAATATACATACCTTGAGGCAACATGCCACCAACAGATGGAGCACTACTAGGTCGACCCTGTGCTGGAAGTGGGGAAAATGACCTTGGTACCCCAGATGGGTTGAAGCCTTGTGCATACTGTACTAAACTAGCCATATTATTCAGGAACTCCTGTGGATTGCTTGACATGCCACTCAGTGGATCTGGTCCTTGACTTGACGGAGGGCCAGGCAGATTAACCTGACCAGAGCCCATGTTCAATACTGACATCAGCTGAGCCAATTCTTGTTGGTTGTACATTTGTGGTGGAAAGGCAGAATTTTTCGGAAAGCTCTGACCACCACCAGGTCCTGGAAATGGACTGCCACCTGGTACAGATCTTGAAGTAAAGTCTGGCGCATTTGGATTCAATGAGCTGGAAATCTTAGGCAGCGTCATTGGCTGATCTGCCGTGGTGTATTCCTCTTTCTGACTGCCAACTAATTGTGGATCAAACCCAGAGCTGTTTGATCTGGGAGACAGACCTGCAGTACTAGACTGACTAGATCTAGGCGACATGTTAGGACTCTGGTTTGGAAAAGGCTGAGGAATAGGAGGCTGGTGCTGGTATCCAGCAAAACCTTGCAAACCACCATGCATTAAGTCCATCATCTGAGGTGGCAATGGAAAGCCACCAGCTCTAAAACCTGGATTCATATCCTGTGGAGCCATCATGCGTGGTCCTACATTAGGCTGCAATTTAAAGCCTGGTGCCTTCGCCTGAAGAGCAGGATCAGGTGAGTTGGGTTCCAGAGACATAATTGATGAACCAGAAAAAGAGGAGACTACTCCAGCAGCAGCTACACTAGCAAAATTCATTCTTTCATTCAGGTTGTCATCCTTTTTTCCAAGTAATTGATCTGCATTATTACTGAACAAGTTATTGAAGGGAGAAAATTCACCAGAGTTGGATAAGTTTAAGTTGATATTGGCTGACGTCACCGTCAGAGTCGTCATTGCAGTTGTTACTTGATTTGGAATAATCGGCAACGGCTGCTGATCATGCTTTCCCTTAGTTGATGCTAATGGCCTTTGTAACAACTTGACTGTTCCAGGTACGAGGTTCCCTTGAATGTTAGCCCGACTAACTATCGGTCTTCCATCAGGGCGTATATTAAAGCTTGGAGAGGCAGGTACAGGAGAAGATACATTTGACATTGTAACAATAGTGGTTACAGAATTTGGACTACCAAATCCACCACTTCTCCTCTCAATTCCAGTAAATAACTGTCTCGTAACATTTGACTTGTCAGCTGAAATAGGACCATTCATAGATGCAGTAGGTACAGAATATGGGGCACCAACTGGTATGGCAACCTTTCCTGTATTTCTTCTAGGAGATAACGAACCTGGGAGGGCTTGTGATCCACCCCATACCATATTAACATTTGGGTTACTCTGACCCACTATTCCAAGACGTGCAGTATTTCCAGACGTCATGGTAACTTGTTGTTGTAATCTAGGCGCTAACGTCTTACTGGATGACTTCGACTGTGAGTTACCAGATACTTGAGTAGAATTTCCAGGTACAGGAGACGGCGATTCACAAGGTGGAATAAAATACATACTCTTGTTATCAATTGGAGGTGGTTTCTGCTTTGCTTTAGGAATTATCTCGTTCAATTCTTTGTCAGGATCAGTGATGAGGGCTGTTATCAATGCATGTGCTTGTCTGGTTGCCTCAGCTGATCCCCTGAAAAGATTAAAGAGAATTGCTCAATATACAGGACAGCATACAATCAGTGTAATATTTGTGTAAGGAGAAACAGAAATGAGTAATTCTCATTAATAAATTCATAACCTTCATGCAAATACTTTGCACTTAAGGCAAGCCAGAACATTTTGTAATGTAGCAAAAAAAAACATTATTAATCACATTTCTGACATTATGTTTTAAAGAGATGCTTTACTACTGATTTAGTGAACTCAGCAAGGAAAACATATAACACATAATCATAGCATAAGGAAAAAAAGAACAAAATTAATTAACAAAATCTTATCATTTTGGACATTATATACTACAGTACAACCTCTGTAGAGCAATACCCTGTGGGAGCTGCAAATATTGGCCATTGTTTAGAGGTTGTTGCACTACAGAGGTTAAATTTATAGTAAATATCAGCTTAAGGAAATTTTGAAGGTGCTGTTATTGAGAGGTTGTTGCTCTACAGAGGGCCGCTCTGGAGAGGTTATACTGTAGAATACTAAAATGGTACTGATATCAAACAAAACTTTAATGGATGTTTTTTTTTTTTAAAGAATTCTCCAACTTACTTTATAGTTATAGTTCTATCACCAGAACCTTTATTCTTCTCCACATCAATATTGGCGCCTGATACTTCTCTTATAGCATTTATGTTACTACCTCCTCGTCCAATCACACGACTGATGGCAGATGCTGGAACTGGAACTTTCTTTGATCTACAAGTTGATGAAGTCATAAGATGTATAAAGTAAATACAATTCCATTCATTAAAAGCATATGCCCCCTGTAGCTGCTCGACTTACACCTCGTATGGCCTGACAGACAAGGCAATCATCATATGCCCCGCGTTATTTGATGCTAAAAATATCTAAGTATCAACAACAAAAGCTGAGCATATGACTATTCTCAAATCTATCCATCAAGCAGTAAGACCAAGCAAAATACTGAAAATAACCTAAAATCTTTGGTTCCAGGTCTAAAATTGCAACACTAGGTAATGCACTTAAGATTTAAAACAAGGTCATCCACATGTTAATTTCAACACTTTTTTTCAATCTAAAGCAAAATATCAAATAAGTATCTAATACTTGAATCACATACTTTCTGATGACTTCCTTCCAACCATCTTCTTTCTTCTGGCCTCTCTTCGGACTGTTTACCAGTGTTGTAGATGATTTTACTGACAACATGTTGGGATTACCAGTTTCTTGAGATTTTTCAAAAGATTTTTCACTGTAGTAAAAACATAATAAACATAACTAACAACCAGTTTTTATAAATAAAATAAAATGACTCAAGTTATCATCAAGGAATTTGAGAAGAAACTAAAACATTTAATTATCTAATTATCAAACATACAGGGGTGTCAACAGAGCCAAATTAAAATACTGAAAATCAAATGTGGCCGACTTCAACCACATTGTTTTCATATTTAACGAAGTTTGTATTAAAGAAAATCATTCAGAGCAGATTAAATTGACCATAACTATGCATTTTCTTGAGATATTTTCATTAAATAACTTATATTTTTATCAGTATTCATAGCTCTTTCAGGACAGATAATCCGGAATTGTCCCCTGAACAAAACTGATTGAATAATTAATTGATATGAATTAATAAAAGGTCACAAGCAAATGAAGGGTATGTAAAAACTAAGAATAAATTTATAACTATAGTTTTGACTTGATCAACCTCAGTAAAGTCAGATAAGCAATACTTACCCATGACCCACTTTACTTTTTTCAACATTCTTTCTCAATTTTTCAAAGTCTTTATCAGATATTGACGGCAGATTTCCAAAGTCATCCAAATCACCAATAGCTGAAATGTTAAATATTAATAAAGTAACAAAATGAATAATAACATGTTATCAAATAAACATCAAAATGATGAATTTAGAGTAATTTTATTGTTGATTTGTAAACCAAAATGCCTTAACATTCAATGCTTGAGAAATTTGAAGACACATTTTACAGCAATTGTAAACCACCATTACATTCTCAAGTCCAAATATGTAATTGAAATATCTCAAGAGAAAGGCTAATTGATCAATGCAGATTTAGCCTAGCTATCAGATGTGTAAAGAATAGACATACTAGAAATAATATACCTGTTGTACAGTTTAACTGTCCCTTATCTCCTTTCTTTCTCCTACTACTGGAGGAAACTGACCTTCCCTTGCTACTGGAGTCATTCTCTGCTGGTGCCATCATGGGACCGGAGCCCAAACTTGGCGTTCTTTCATCATTACTAACATCCTTTTTCACGATCACCTGGGTCTGTTCTTTATCCCAATCTCGTCTATTCTTCTTGTTCTTCTTGGATTCAGTTTTAGACATACTTTCAGATTTGTTATTTTTGGATACAGTGTTGTCCGACTTGTTACTTCTTGGATCTTTATTCTCGTCCTGACTCAGTAGATCTTCATCAATCATATCATACTCATTTTTACTTCCCCTCTTCTCAGACTTTTTATTTCTACCTTTAGCCTTAGTGTAAATTGGCTCCACAGATGTTGGCAGTGTTAAACCTGATGAGAAACGAGAGAAGGTATATCAGAGTTATTTATTTGTATTACTCGTTTTATTTATTAATAATTTATCTTTTAATCATCAATTCCTGGTGAAGTAAATATATACTATCTTAAATCAATGCTAAAAAATTACTGAAGTTATTGTATGTGATTTCAATCATTTTCAATAATCTATGTACTAAGCTTATATGCAATATGCAGCTAACCTTTTCTCCTTGAATGAAAATACATTATTCAGTAGTCACAGTACTTAATATTTCAGTTAGACAGAGTTATATAAGGCGGTTTTACCCTTAGTCTACACACACACACGCATGGACAGACAAGGTGACCCCAGTATACCCCAAAAAACTTAGTTTGTGGGTGGGGATATAATGATAGCAATGTTTAATGTATTTCATTACTTACCAAGTGTAGAAGTGGTTGTCGCACTGGGAGGCTGTATCACAATTTTCTCCACCACCTTCTCTTTCTCTGATTCCATCTGCTGTGAATCCTCAGACTCTGGTTCTGGGGAAGAATTCTTGCTATTTCTGAAATACAGAACAGAAAATGTATGCAACTGTTAATTCAAAGGAAACTGCCCTCTCACTCAAGCAGAAATAAAACAATTTCAATGTGGACATTTCATCTCTTTCAAGATAAAACTAAATGATTTTATACTGCAATATCATCGTTTTTGTGCCGAAGGTCACTGCAAGTGTGACCTTGGCCTTCGATATACTGACCTCAAAATCAATAGATTTAGATGACCAACCTCCCAACCAAATCTGAGGAGATTAGGCCAAATAGTTCTCTAGTTATTGCCCAGACAAGGTTTGGGTACAGACAGACCAACATGTGCAAAGCAATACACCCCTTTTCTTTGAAAGGGGGCATAATAATAATAAAGCTTCTTTGACTAGAAAGAGCTAAGAGGAATATCTACATGACAAGGCAAGTAATAATTTCTAGATTATGGAGTTATGTTCGAACTCAAGTCATATTACAGTGCAGCCTACCCTTGTTCAGTTTCTTTTGATTCCTGTTTCTGTTTCTTCTTCTTTTTCTTCTTCTCTCGTTTCTTAGCAGCAGCAGCCTTCCTACTTTCTTCTTCCTGCCTTTCTTTATCCAATTCTTCGAGGAGATCAGTAGCATTCTTGTAAGCCTCAGCCGCTTGTCTATCTTTTGCCGTGACAATGATTTCCATGCACTGCTGACATTTCTTCTGTAGATCCTAATTTATACATTAGTAACCAGCATTAGTACATTGATTTTTTTTTGTAAATAACCATTATCCCTTTAATACACATTTCATACTTCATGCTCATGCTGAAATATGAGCCTGTAAAGTATATTTCTGCAAACTACACAATACATAAATAATCAGAAAAAATCAAGCATAAAAATAGAGTTTTATTCAGTAAAGGAATAACTGAAAATATTGTATCAGAGATTTCAGGATTACGACGAGAATTATTCTTACATAAACAGCTTAAAAGACGAAGAGATGAAATATTGATGTATAAATATTATCATAATTATTACCTTATCAGTGATTATTGTTGCTATGTATCTTGATAGCTCAGTATCTGATGGAAACTGGTTAACATGTTTAACCATCCACTTCACCACCTTGATGTGACCTTTTCTGAATGCAGCCATCAAACATGAAACCTTACGATTATCTTGACTATCTATATCAGCCCCAGCAGTAACCAACAATTGCACAACATCGAGATGACCACCTATATTAATGACAGAAGATATAATTATTATTCACATTAAAATGAGAACAATATATGCACTAGTCTGGCAGAATTACCAGATCTATAAGATAAATTCAGCCAAAGAGAAAGTCAGCATTTTTACCCAAGTACAAAATATGAAATATCCAGTTGAATAACTAAGCTCATAGTAAGCTCTAGAAATTGAATGACATCCTCGTAGAAGTCAATACTATTAAGTTAAAATCCACCAATAGCATGGGAAAAATTCAGCCATAAAACCTAGGTAAAGAAATGAAATCACTACTTGAAGTATAACAAGGTTATTTACCATTGCAAGCTAGCCATAGAGGAGAATTTCCTTTCTTATTTTTCACATCTACAGCTGCATGTCTTGACAAAAGCAACTCAACAAATCTATAATGCCCCTTGTCGGCAGCAATAGTCAATGCAGTATCCCTTGACGATGGAACAGGAGGGGCATTCACATCTGCCCCTTTATCCAGTAATACACGTCCCACTTCAACGTAACCACCAGATGCTGCTTCCATTAACGGTGTTAAACCAGTCTAAAACAGTATGTAATATAATGAATCAGTATGCAATATAATGAATGAAGTAATTAAACCATTCTTAAACAGTATTTAAAATAATGAATGAAGTAAATTTTACTTAACCCAGTCTAAAACAGTGTTTAAAATAATGAAGTAATTGAACCAGTCTATAAGTCTTTCAAATAGTGAATGAAGTAACTAAACCATGATAAATTCTGTTTAAAAATTTACCTTAGCTCTATGTTCAATATTTGCTCGTCTGTCAACCAGTAGGCTGACCACTTCATGGCGACCTTGGAAACATGCCAAGGTCAAGGCTGTATTCCTATTGGTCTCAATCTAAAATAAAACAAATTTATATGAGAACATCCTCTTCATACATCACACATACAACATTAAGCCTAAAAACATCAGAAGTAAAATTTAAATAAAACTATAAGTGTTTTAAACAAGGAAACTACAGTTCAAAGATTCATTCTTTTATATCCATACTCGGATTACCTCTCAAAATAAATTCAACAATATGTTCTTTGAACGAGATAATAATCATTCATGTATCCAAACATGGGGTTGAGTTCTACAGCCATGTATGTATAGGACGCACCCAATTTCAGGTCTCGATTTTTTAAGTAAAATAGTGCGTCTAATACATGGGCGATTACAGTAGGTATGAACTTACCTGGGCGTTTATGTCACTTCCCATATCCAGTAATACTTTAACAGCTGCTGTATGACCATTCATAGCAGCCAGCATTAGTGGCGATATACCCAGTTTACTACCAGTTCTAAAATAAAGGATCAAACATCCATCTTAACTAAGGCTATGACAAAACATAAAGAAATCTTTGTTAAAACATTCTAAATAGCCTTTCAGTTTGGTTACTTTATATTTATAATGTAACAATTTTTTATCTAATAATATTTGGGACCTATATTTAAATAAATAAGCAAATTCTGTAAAATTCTGTAGCTTATTAACACCAAACAATGAAATAATTTGAGTTGATAAAATTTACAAATGTATTATTTTCAACACAGCTCTTGATGATAAAAATTTACAATTGTGAAAAAAACTACCTCGAGTTGATTTCTGCTCCATGAGATAGCAACAGTTTGATGATATTCACAAAACCACCTGATGCAGCTAAACTAAGAGGTGTATAGTCAGACACATTGCGATGTTCTTTATTTGCACCTCGTATAAGCAACAATTCCACAACCTTGAAATATAGAAAATTATGATCAATTAAACTGCATCATTCCTTAAAAAGACAAGGTATAAGTTCATTTAATTCCATATAATGGCTCCGAATTCATAACTTTTCTTATGCAATTAACTAATACTTAACATTTATTAGGACATAATTAACACTACATTAAAATTATGAATGATACTTAGTCTACTGATTCAGTTTAACAGAAGAAAGTACAAATCATAGCAAGGACTTAAGTCAATAATATGAAAGAAGATTTATTTTTCCAGTTCTCACCTCATAGCGTCCTCCTGAACAAGCTAAAGATAGGGGAGTATCCTTAGTACGTTCTGACTGAGCTTCAATATCAGCACCATGCTCTAACAGGATCTCAACAACATCAGTATGACCAGCAGTTGCTGCTAATATCAATGGAGTAAACCCTGCAAGAAAATTAATAGAAAACAATCATCACATAACCTCATAAAAAGATTTCAACATGGATTTGAATATAAATTTCATTGACTTAATTAAGAAAGTACATAGGTTCTTTAATCATTGGTAATAAAAATACTGAAATACTGGATGACTTTTTTATGAAAATTTTTCCAAAGAAATATAAATATGCGTACCTTTCTTATCCCGATGTTCAATATCTGCTCCTTTGGAAAGAAGTAGAGTAACTAGTTCTGAATGACCTCCAGCACAGGCTAACGTCAATGCTGTGTCATGATTACTCTCAGTCTGAGCATCTAAGTCGATTGGAGCATATAGCGGGGATATGCTGTCAGGCGACGCTGGAGACGGATTAGGAGTCAGAGGTGTTGAAGGGGGTGGAGTTTCTGTTTCAATAAGTATTGGTCGATCAGAATTTAACTGCGATAGTGGCATCAGTGATTTCGTTTTTCTCTGAACTGCTGGTCTCTGTGCTTGAGGAACTACTGGAGGCTTAATCTGCTGCAACTGTTGCTGCAAAATCTGGGCTTGATGTTGTTGCTGTAACAGCTGCTGATGTTGTTGTTGATTAAATAATAATTGATTGGCCTGCGGAAACTGAGGATTCAAACCTGTGGTTTGCTGAAGGAGATTTTGATGCTGGACCTGGGCTACAGCTTGTTGTTGAGAAGTCATAGTAAACTGCTGTTGTTGCTGCTGTTGTTGAACTTGTTGTTGGGCAGCAACAGCCTGCTGCGCTTGTTGTAACTGTTGGGGAGTAAACTGTTGCTGAGATAACACCTGAAAAGCAATAATTTATCTGTACTATAGTCTTAAGCCAACCAGTCGATTGCATTCCTATTGTAATAACTTAAATCAGTACTATATAAATTTTTGAGTCTGAAATATTTGTAACATCAAAATTTAGAAAGATAGAACAAATCATTTCAAAATATGAAGTTTACACTTCTTGTACATTGATCAATTTGTCTATTAAGTGATGTAAGACTTACTTTTGACACAAACCGACAAATAACGCGCAGATGTTGCACATGCAGTATAATTGCTATGTTAAAACAACTAACATACCAATATGAAAGAACTGACAAGGCATGGAAGAAATTTTTTTTACTTAATCATTAGTTATTCATTAAAAACCCATTTTCATAGAGAAAAAACATATTTACCTGAAAGAGATGATCTTGTTGTTGGGGTGTTAACTGTAACTGTGGAAATTGCAGGGAAGTTTGTTGAAGAGAAGTTTGTTGTGCAAGTTGTTGGGCTTCCTGCTGTTGTCTCAGGATCAGATTCTGTAAAGTTTGTCGCTGATTTTCATTCAATACAAACGGCTGGTTCAAGACAGTCTGCTGTTGCTGCTGTTGTTGTTGTTGAAGCTGCAACTGCTGAAGTTGTTGTTCTAGTTGTTGTTGTTGACTTAAAGTAAGCTGGGGAGGTTTAGGAGGGGCTTGACTGGCTGGGATGGCAGTGGACTGAGGCAATGGTATATTCTGAGCCAGGGAGGATAATGGACTCATTAGCTGATTGGAGTTAGGAAGAGGAGGTCGAGACGGCTGACTGTTAGCTTGACTTGACTGTGAACCTACAGATAATAGAATTTATTAACATAATTCTACAGAAAAGGAGCAAAATTAAGCATTGTAGTAAAAAACAAAATCAAGTAAGGTTATTTTCATTCATATTTTAGGAACTTCACATATGTTAAAATGCATTAGTACAATACTTATTTTGTAACACACTTTAGAGCTAAAACTTAGCTATAGAAACCTACCTCCATTATGTGACTGTGCACCACCATTAGAACTGACAGTGCCACCATTCGCTTTCACATTGTGAATGTTGTTCTTCTTCCCAGACTCCAAATTACTTCCAGTATTACCATTGTGTGGCTTCTCAAGCTGACTATGGCTGGTACCATTCTCAGGGGGAGGAGGAATTGTCGATGGTTTTTGTGGACATTCAGATGATGTACCATCATCTTCTTGTTTTGACTGACTGGGAACTGGGGTATGAGGTGTTATTTCTGATATATTGGGCTTGATGTTTGGCTTGGCAGTTTCTACATTACCAGATTGTGATGCTTGTTTATCAAGATTGTTGGACATTTGAGGATCTTTGAGGTCAGATGAAGGTGGAACTACTGTGATAGTTTGACTAGGATTATGAGTTTTACCCTTTTGTGCCTCCAGCTGTTTGTGGAGTGCCTGAAAGTAAACAATGTTCTAAATCAAATCAATTTGAACATACTTTTTCAAAAATGTATTTTATTCCATATTACATGAATATCAAAATTCTGTTTAGTCTGAAAGAAGACTTCAGCTTATCAGTCATTATACCTGCTACTTTACTAACTGATGTATGGTCGTGATTAGATGTGAATAGAATTACTTATATAATTCAAAGATTGAATTATAGATATACCTGCGAATTACACAAATATCTGACTAGTTATCTAGAGAATTACTTTCTCAAGTACAGAACAACTCTGTACAGGGTCAAAAGATGCCAATCTTAACATTGTCTAATACTTACTGGTAAAGGTTTTCTCTGTAAAGCCTGTTGCAATTGTTGTTGTTGTTGCTGCTGATGTTGGGCAGTAATCAACAACTGCTGGTGAGCCTTTTCCTGTAATTCACGTTCAACCTTCTGAAGCTCTTCAAGTATCTGTTGTTTTCGAAGAATCTGTTCCTCTCTAGTAGAAGTTGTATTGATTAATTCTTTAGCCATAACATTGCTGATAATTGCTTCTAATCTCTCACCAGCTTTCAAATCACTTTTTTCATCTGGTAATAGATCAGATATAACACCATTTTCACTTATCTGGGCAGCTAGATCACCTGAGGTTGTTAAATTGGATGTTTTTGTTGTTTTAGTGGCTGCGTCAACATTATGTTGGTTGCCTGTACTGGAGGGTGTAGACTTCTTTAATGATTTCTGCATATTTTGCCATATTTGGTCACTTGCTTTGGCTGGGATATTCATGTCCTTCTCTTGGGCTTTCCTCTTTACCGGTGAAGCTCCATCAATATGCTCACATGCAGTGGTGGTAAGGTTGTTGGGCCTAGATGGATGGGAGTCAGGTTCACTAGGGGGTACAATGTTACCTAACCCATGGATTGGAACTCTTGACTGAAAATAATAAATGTTTATCACATTTCCTTTTCTCCAAAATTGGTAAAACCAAAACTATTATATCCTAATTGTTATCAGAATCTGAGAAAGATAACACTTAAGAAACATTTTATTGCTTACTTGCTGAAGAATAATTGATTATTTTAAACTATCAACACAATTAATACACCTGCAGTCATAGGAAGTCTAAAGCAAAACTTAAATTATTTCACCTACAACTCAAAAGTTTTAACTGTAATATATGAACAATCTGAAGTTACAGTAGAAAATTTAAGCTGACGAAACTTTCAAAATAAAAATACTGATTTTTATCCATGATTACCTCAACAAGAAGTTGATCAGCAGCAGAAATCTGGGCTACTTCTTGACCATGCATCAATACTCTATTAGGATATTCTAGAAGCAGCTTAACAACAGATGTGTGACCTCCTTTGGCTGCTTCTATCACCATGGTAGATCCATCCTGTAATATATTTACACATACAGTAACCATGCGATAAATTATATTTCAATAACTATACTAATTGGTAAGACAAATGGCATGGCGGTATTTCATTGGGCACTGTGTAATTTATGCTGTGAGGATTTGCAGCATGGACCATGGAAATCTTATACTCAGAAAGTAATTTTAGGCATTGCAAGAGGACCTTATAGTTACTAATAGACTCATAAATAAACACACTTTTTTAAATAGTATGTATTCAACAAAATGTAGACCAAAAACAGAGAGAAAGCTTCATAAAGTTTCCTCAAGTCAATACAAACAGTATAGATGTGATAATCTTGTAGACATTGTTTACCTTGATTTTATGGGTTGGATCACTTCCATGGGCTAGAAGAAGTTCTACAACAGCCAGATGACCTCCAGCACAGGCTAATGATAATACAGTATGGTCATTGGTTGTAGTCTGACGATTCACATCAGCTCCTGAATAATTAAGCAAATTGTGGATTCATTATTAATTCTAAGAAACATAGAGTCAAATTATAGTGAATTAAAACACTAGCTAAAGTTGAAAGTGATTCATGGTTTTATCCAAACAAACAAAGACAATGCTGACACTGAATTAAGCCTAATAGTTGCTATATAGCAATGATTTTCATATTGCTTTACAATTTTACATAGTAGGGGAAACAAACAAATTCCCAATTTTTCAAGAACATTTGTTCCCAATTTAGCAACTTTCACGACTCAAAAGGCATTTTTTTCCTAATCAGGCAAAAAAGGCCTGGAAGCAAATAAAATAAATTTGACCATCCCCCAATATAATTCTTTATTTTGCCTTCCTTGGGTGGAATATATATTTAACTGGAATAGCCCTAAACAAAGAAGGAAAATATTCGAGGTCATAGTTTACATGGTCAAGAACAACTCACCTTTGCTTATAAGGAATTGTACTGTACACAGATGACCAGCTCTGGCAGCTTTCATTAAAGGTGTTCTACCACCTTCAGATTCATGTTCCTGAACAAGAAAATGATTAAAAACTTAATACATCTCTCTAAAGTACTGCCTACACATAATTAACATATCTATATTAGTATCCGATATTGCCTATGTAAGTTATAATTTTAGTAAGAACTCATAAGAACAAAAAAGGTTTCCACTCATGAACCATGTATCAAAATAAATCTGGATCATTTATTTATCGGTTGTTTAAAGGGGCATACCCTACAACTTGGTGCATCTAGAATCATGGCAAAATGATGATAAATTAGAAGCTTGTAAAGAAAAAAGCCGACAAAGAAAATTTCAGCCAAAAATTCATCCAATTAAAAATAAAATCACAAAAAATATTAGTTTCCATAAAAGATCGGAAACTCTTTGGAATTTGTTGTACAATATTTGGGTGGAAGTGATTTATTATTCATAGCTATGATTTTTGCGGCTAGTACCTAAACTAGTCATTTTATGACCCAAGTTCTTCTTGCAATTATCCATTACATATTGTTTTACATATACATCTAACACATTTTTATACTTTCACAGAATGTTTGTCAGTTGTAGGGTATGCCCCTTTAACAGCCCACTCGACAGCTATGATAATTTCATAGCTGCCCACAGAGAAGGGAGATAAGATACAGGAGAACTGGGCAATTATATCCCTACTCTTTTCAAATGTAGTTTTACATCATATTATCAATACCAATTAGACAATTAATAAACAGAATTATTCTTTTTCACCCACATGGAAATTTATTTTAGAATTTAATGACAAAGACAATTAAATGAGAAATCATTTAAAGCATGATTCAAAATCTATATAAGAAATACACAAGGGAATTAGTTAATTATTCAACTTACCAGTACAGCTCCATGCTCTAATAAAACATCAGCAACTTCAGTATGACCATTTTCACAAGCATATGTCAACGCAGAATCTCCAGTACCAGTAGTTGCATTAACATTAGCATCTTCAAATAGAATGTAGTGTCAAATGTCAGTGTTTAAGTCAGTCCCATAAGTATCATACTTGATGAAAATACAATTTGGAAACATATATTTAACTGCTTGAGAGTTTAAGGTTTTGATACATATGTATAAACAATGGATTCTTTCACAAATTAAACACAAGTAATTAACTAGCAAGGAAAATGGATAAACACATGTTTAGATTCAATAAAACTAGATGATAAACTGTTGGTAAGTTCAACATTCAACACAGCCACCCAGCTCTGTGATTAAGTGGTTAAGGTCGCTGACTTCAAATCACTGATAGAGGGTCGTGGGATCGAGTCCAGCTACCAACCATCTCTTTGTGTGAGAAAGTAGACAGTTGCTTACGGAGGATGAAGTCTAGTACTGTTTCTTCCCAGGAACAATGGTTACGTGAACTGTACGCCTCATATGACTCTGACTGTTGAAAAGGGGCATACAAAAATAACCAGTCACTTACTATTTTTCAGTAAATATTTAACCAGTTCTAAATGACCCTCTTGAGATGCTTCCATGAGAGGAGTACTACATCCTAACTCAATATCTGCACCAGCAGAAATGAGAAAATCAGCTACATCCAGGAATCCACCACAGCAAGCAAGTGTGAGAGCAGTTTCTTGTGTCTCCTCAGTCTGGGCATTTATATCAGCATCTGTAAACACAACATTAGATAACAATGATTCGATAGAATGTTTGAGGAAAAAGGTTCAGTGATTATCAATATCATGTAAATCTAATAATTTAATACAGGGTGCTAACTAGACATTGAAAGTTGAGGGTAAAAAAATAAATTACTTTTAGCCAATACTATTTTAGAAGTCATCAATATTTTCTAATAATATTTACAAGGTAAAGAGTCAGAAGCTTTATTTGCTAATTTCAAGAGTCAAAATGCCATTTCAACACGATGAATTGAGACACCAGTGAAAGATGGTTTTCTACATAAACATTCTATGAACAGCACACAATAATTATGCCGACACAAAATCAATAGAATATATATGTACCATGTCCTAATAGAAGTGTGACCATTTCATCATGACCCTCACGAGCAGCTTCCATTAATGGCGTATATCCTTCATCATTGACCTCCTCAAGGTTAGCTCCACGTTCAATCAGTAGATTAGCTAGTTCAAGATGACCACCACATGCAGCTAATGTTAAAGGTGACTCAAAACTATCAGCTGGCATGTTTACCTGTAATTCATTCAGAGCATTCATTAAGTTTCTTTTAAGGCAGTTTCAATATACAGAGATGTCTTTCAAACAGTAAAGATAATCGTCAGCCAAATAATACAGTAGATAACTTTGTATGTTTAACAGAGAAATGGTACAGTTAAATTACTGGAAACTGATAAGACTCAAAGAGGTGTTTTGTTTACGATTAAAAGATCCTAAGAGAAGCAAATGTTAATGGATGCTAATGTTTCTAAGCTTGACGAACAAAATTAATACAAACCTGTGCTCCACTATCTAACAATAGTCTAGCTACTTCAACATGTCCATCCATAGATGCTTCCATTAATGCCGTGTGCATTTCATCTGTTTTATGTTCTTGGTCGGCCCCAGCTTCAAGCAAGAATTTCACCATCTCTAAATGACCTGTAAACAATGTTCAACGTGATAATGATGTACAAAAAGTTCAGGTTGGCAGTCAGAACGAAGGAGGGTAAAGTCACATATAATGCTACTGTTCAATAGCTATTTTACTTCAGTAAACTAGTGAAAAAATCCAGCCAGGGTATTGACAGAGAAAAAAAATCCAACATACCTTTGTAACAAGCTAATGTTAATGCACTCTCCTTGAATTCATTTGAGTGTGTATTGATTCCAGCTCCGTTATTCAGAAGGATGGCAGCTACCCCTACATGTCCTGCACTGGCTGCTTCCATTAATGGTGTATGACCATTTTCATTGTGTTGCTCTACATTGGCTCCGGCTTCGATCAAAACCTGTACAACATCTTCATAACCACCACAGGCAGCATAATGCAATGGTGTGTTTCCTACAATTTAAAGGTATGCAATATATAAACAAGGGTCAATCTTATTTTAGCTGTCTTGACTTTTGTCTGAACTAGACTAGATTAAGAAGTGTTAAAATCAATATGAACATTCAAGACAATCATTAGATTTAATGAGGTTGTCATGGAACTATAATAGCATTACACAAATTGTGTCCTTTTTTGCAACATACAATTGAACCAGGTCAGAGAAATGAAAACATACATATCAGTCACAAAATATAACAAAAGCAATACTGTTAGAAATGATCATGAAAGTATTTCAAACAAAAAGATGATTAAAATACAACAGAAGGCTACTACATTATCAGTTATCATATATTTACCTGCTGATGACTGGGCATTAACATCTGCTCCATGGGCAATAAGTAACTTCACAATATCAACATATCCACCACTAGCAGCTTCCATCAATGGCGTACAATCTCCTTTTATACCTCTATCCTCAACATTAGCCTTCATTGCAAGAAGAACCTGAAATATGTAAATATAATATTGAATAATTTTAGTGAGAAATAGACATTGTTAAAAAAGGATTTAATATATCATACAGTAAAGGTGATAACTACTAAAACAATGAGATAGGACTGAAATAGCCATAATGGATGCATCTACTATTAAGCTTGATTCAGATGGATGGTAGATTAGGCAAAAGAAAACATGTAGAGCATTATAAACATGAGACAATACAAAACGCAACAACAACCTAAATAACACATTGGTTACAAAGATGCATACCTGTGCAAGTTCGTAGTATCCAGCAGAACAAGCAAGAGAAAGAAGACTGTCTCCCTCCTCTGTTGTCTCATGTACACTACCACCTTCACGTAGTAACTTCTGTACTGTAGGCACATCACCATCACTACAAGCCTCTGCCAAAGATCTATGGCTAAATGAAAGAGAAAATTAATTGTATAAAAATGTTTCAAATTTTCCTCATAGATTTAACAGGAATTTACATTCTGTGTTTTAAAACTATCAATTCTATCAGGAGGCATTTTGTACATATAGTTCCTCATTCTAATTAAGGGTCATGAAAAAGAACTTGTGTAAATTAAATGTCATAAAATCAACACGGTTTTTACCTCAAACTGTTATAAATGAAAGACAATTTAGTATTATAATTGACATAATGTGGGACAATTAAAGACAATTGTAGTTAAAGTGCATCTTTATCAACACAAAAAATAAACTTCTAAAATAAGAACCAGTCCATTGGTTCTCTCATGTACAGTGCTAGATTCTGTGACAATGATCCCATTACTATCAGAGACCTAGGAATACAGTACTAACCTGTCTGGAGTCCCTAACTGGCTCTGTTGCTCTGCACGCATCCTGTGTAGAGCTTGTGCAGCCTCATCTAGAGCACAGCTCACTGAAGAAGTCAACTTTCGTAGAACCTCAGGGTCAGTTAGGGCCTTTCCATCCGCTGTGGACAATTTTCCAATACCTAAAGGCAGATAAAGATATGAACAGTGAGTGAGTGACAATTACCAAAAAAAAGATTAACTTTGAATACAAAAAAGATCAACTGCATGTCATTCATCAGTTTGGTCATATTGCATGTGATATGTCCAACTTTATCACAACACAATAGAAATAGATTCTTTTCATGAACCTAAACAATAGTAACTTAACCTTTTTATAGCCTAAAATCATTGAATCAAACACTGTTTTGATCTGCTTTGTGACTCAAACCCTCCAGACAATACATCATCACAATAATTGGTCAAGGGAATAATAATCATATGAAAACAATGCATGAAACATTTCTACTGTTTAGAACCAAGGACATAATTAAAGACTAATTATATAATCATGCAACATTCTGAGCATATTTTGGGGAAAAAATCATGTTCAGGTGATCATATTTGAATTTGCAAAGGAAGAAAACATTATCAAGCAAAATTCAGAAGAAGAAACACTTCATCAGTTAATATTTTCACTAGGAAATGATCTTGTGTAATGTTCACTGCTGAAGTTCACAACAAAACCACTATGGGCCACATGTTGAAAAGAATGAATATGAAGCATTTTCTAATCATTAGCAAGTATCTGAACAAATATGATTAAATGGTATACTCTCAGACAAACAGCTTGCGTACAAGAACAGAAAGGAGATATGACAAAATAAACAAAATGACCCAGGGATTTTTTTGGGGCGATTTTATAGCCGAAATTCGGTCATATTCCCAATAGAAAATAGTATCTTTTTTTCCCAATTCACAGACAAAAATTCCCAATCCCCCCCCCCCCCAAAAAAAAAATTGTTTTAATTTTTTTTTTTTAATTTTATAAGTTCATTACCCTCACTATTGGTAGTAAATACCTTATTCTGCTACTGTTTTATGTGTAAATAAGTAGAATAAGTTGAAAATTGCAAAAATTGTAGTTATGCATTTTTTCCCAATTTTGATTAAAGCACCGCGAAAATTCCCAATCCCAAGGGTATGTATGGGTCATATTCCCAAAATACCAAGAAAAAACCCTGTGACCAATTCTGTAACAAACTTTAATTTTTGTCAACTTTTGTCTTTATTGAAGACATCATACCTGCAGCTTCTAGCAATGCCTCAAGTCTTGCATGAGTTTCAGGGTCAACTGTTACAGTATGAAGATTGGGTCCTTCCATGCTTTGAGGTAACAGGAAGCTACCACTTGGCTCCATAGATGGGTCGGGATCATCAGCATCCAAGATGAAAGAATCCACCTGAAATTTGAGAAAATATCATTTATGTACTACATGTGAATGACATTTTGTACATAATTTTAAAAAAGTTGAACAATATATGACCAAATGCATGGTTTACTGTGGATAGCATTAAATGAGGGTGTCATGAGAAAAACATCAATTCATATTTTTCAAGATGTGATATGTGGGTTTATTCACATATAAGGAACTTAGACAATATCATTAATTATTCTGTCCAAATTCAGGCTGTTTAAATGTTATTTATTCAATTAAAAGGAATTAGGTTTTTTTACAAATTACAGATTTCTAGCAAACCTTGTTAACTACTCAGCTATATCCTGTGAATGAATAAATCTATGACACACTCTGACTCATCATCAGAATGTTACACAATACTTTTCAACAGTGGTTTTTCATTAGGTGTCTTTTCCTCAGAAAATAAACTTTATTTTTTCCAAAAAATTCTATTTACTCTATTTGCATTGTGAATATTCCCATAATTAACCTCAATGTAATTATTCCCCCCCCCCCCCCCATTGAACAGCGCAGCAGGTACCAAATGACTTGGGGAAAATCACATCGTTTTGCACCAAAATAGAGAATACCTTACACTTATTCATTTTGTATGATCCTTTAACCATTGATTTAAGTAAAAATATGCAACAAAGAATAAAGCTCAGGCATTTAACATACATTGTTAAATACATTGTTGTACTTTCTCAATGTAAATTTATAAAATTCCGAAAATTTACTCATGACAATATTTTCCAATCGAATATGTTGTCAAGTACAAAGGCGCAAGGGTCAAAATAGTGTAGGAAAAGTTTTACTCTTTAGCTAGATGTAATTCGCAACGAAATAAAATTGGTAGCTGCTAAAAAATTTATATGGTGTGGAAGCCATCAATTTTCTGCTTCAATTGCAATTTCCATTGGATGGAAATCAATGAATATGTCCACATGGGTGTTAAATGAATTTCTGATTTAAACACACTATTCTCCATTATCGGATACAGGTAAATACTACTGTCACTGTACAGCAGTTCTACTATATCAGTGTTTCTTCCAGCTCTGATTTTTTGGGGGTGTCATACATGTCCCCCTGTATTATATTTTGGGGGGTCATTGGAAATCTTATAGTCATACCGAATGCAAAATTAAGTGGATAACAAACTGATTTAAAGGATTTCTCCTCAGTGTCAATATAAACAATTTACATTATTATTTTTATCTGAATTCTAGTCCGAGTGTGAATTATTTTCATTAACATTTTATGCTTTTTTGGAGATCACTGCAGTTGTTTGTTGTGAAAAAAATGCTTTGGGGCAAAAGACATTGATTAATCAGGTGTGTGGAAATATATTTTTCTGCTTGTAACTAGACAAGTAGACTGGAAAGTCTAGGTTGTCTGGAACAAATCAACTTGTCCAAATCTTTACTATCAAATTAACAGCTGTACTGATTTTAAATAATGTTTATAATTATCTAGTTGTATATTCTACCTAGTGCTAGGTCAGTTTTTAATAACATTTTGTTGCTCATTTTGGTAACTTCAATTTCTTTGGCTCTTACACATTTTATCTTGTTGAACTGCAGTATTATTAAAATGCAAATGGGGATATTTTATGAACTTAGAATAATAATCCAACATCAACTGAATCATGACTTTCATAAGACTAACACTGCTGTCCAGGCAAATGGAGATTTCATCATGAATTGTGCAACATGACTAAATATCAAGGATAAGATACCACAATTAGAACAGGTTTACATGAAATACCCATTAGATGACGTATGCTTGCACCATAAGTTGCTGTTAGTGTTATCCGAACTTTGTTGTCCGAAAATTTGTATACTTCATGGAAATATTGTGTAATGACTGTTGTTGAAAATTAATGAGTCTTTGATACTTTGTTGGTTATAATGCTTTTAAATGCAACATGATATGGTAGTATATAATCCATAAATACCATCAAAATAGTGTGATAATCCAGTAGTGTATGACAATTTTCGGAAAATACGACACGGACCGTACTGTATGGTACAAATTTTATTCAATACCACTCAAAATGCAAAGGAAGAACTCAATTAATTTGATAGAAATGTCATCTGTATTTATGAATCACAGCATGGGTCCATTAAACTTGGTGTTGATAGATGCAAATAAACAGCATACATCGGCATGGTCAATTAAAGATAAGACTGGTAAGTTGCATATCTTTTAATCAAACAAGATTGACAACGAATAAACTCCTGCATCACGGAAAACGCGCTTATCGAATTTCATTGCGTCAAGGTCAAAAAGTGCGCCCAAAACGCAATAATGCGCTCTGGAAGTGGAAGGATCATTAATTTATAATTACGGTAATAAATACAAATGAAATTCGGCCGGGTCACCCGGTGTTATTGCTTTTCCACATACTGCTTGCTGTTGAGTTGATAAAATTTTTAAAATTGACAAGTCGTTTTCATTGGTTCACATTTAATGACTGCAGTCTGCTTAAAGATTACACAAATAAAAGCGGATTAAACTCTTAATTGTGGGTTATTTATCAAGGTTCATGCAATTTTTTTCATAATTTTTGTTATTATTCTTTGAAATATATGCTAAGTTAATCGATTTCCTTGCTTATAAACAGCAACTTTTGCTTTGAACAGCTCATGAATACTTTTCAAAACTAAGAAATTAGACAGCTTTATCCGCAATGAGACGAACAGGCAATACACAGAATACCAAAATCATGAATGGATTGCAGGACATCTTAAATTAGACTAGTAAACTTCTAATTGAAATATTGGATAATTGCAGCAAAACATTGTGTAAACTAGGAGTAAATCAATGTAGATTTTCTGATATTAAAATAGTCTTCATTTTGTCCATTTAACTTTAATAATATCCCGGAACAACCATTTTTCGAACACAACCAAAATTCGAACACTTCCTTTATTCCACGAGCGCTGATGTCATGTTACACTAATTTGCATAAAGTCACGTGCTATTTGACTTCAACTCCCGCTTAAACGTCAAAGTTCACATATTGATGGATATGATCAGAAAACCAATAAGAAACAAATTGTTTTTCCTCTCTCAGTGCAAATAGTCCAAATTCCACTAATACAAAATATCTACCACATAAAAATAGTAAAAAACTATGTTTCCAGGGAGTAAATAAAACTTTTAAAGTATCGGCTGCGCAGCTTTAGCTTTTACCTCAGTCCCAGATATATGGAATATAATAGGTTAGGTAAAACACCTCTAAATGTTTATCAGATTTGACATAGGGGTCCTTACGAACCGAAAAATGATTTTTCATCAAACTTTTTTTATTAAGTGCATTATTTGCAAGACATATCAACCTACAGATCTTGATAAATATCCGTATCTGGTGATTGTAAAATGGGGAAGATACAATCGTTGTGATGGTGGGGTGCATTTATCATTTTGCACCCCAGTAAGGGTTCTCAGAAGAGGAGACCCTTTCTACTGCCCTATGTGTACGCGTGAGCAGTAGACTTACAAAAGTGTTGTATTGTAAATATGTTATGACAGTTAATGTTGTTTTTTTTTAAAAAGAAAACTTAGTTGACAGACTTACGAAACTTTTTATGACTTTTGGTACCCCTGATATTCCTTGGACAACATATTTAGTGGTGTTTAACCTTGTGTTCGAAAAATGGTTAAAATTTTCCGGGAATACGGTAAGTAGGTCATCACTTTATGTTTACATTATTTAAAGTTTGATCAAGTTTTTTTTTAAATTTAACCTTACGACGTGTAACGTTTAACATGAGGAACAATATGCAAGAATGATTTTCGAGCATCTTTTCCCTTGAAATTTATTTTTGGCCAAAACAAGCTTAAGTGTTCGAAAATAGGTTGTACCGGGATAATATGTGGTAAAAATTCCTAGTTAAGTCCTATATAAAAAGGTGACATTAATGAGCTCATATAGCTATACTTTGGAATAAAATCACACCATACAACCATTACCATTCAAATTATAGTTTGCTAAACATTCACTTGTCAAAGCAAGATATGCACAGAATGCTGCCACATGATAAACAATAATATTGTGACAGAGAATAGAGAATTAATTTCATTTCACGTTCTTAGTCAATTCATTTAAATGGGTCAAATGGCGATTTTTTTTCATTGCAAAGATCACACATTAAAATGAATTTAATCAAGATAAAAACAGATTGGTAGAAAGCGCTCAAGATGTCATAAGAAATTCGTGAGGTCTTTAGCTAAAATTACATAAATATGAGGTTGAAATTTGGTCACATGGTCGAATATAGCGATCACAAAGGCGTGTCCCTAGGAACAGTTTGCAGGATTGTCAACCCTGTATCAATGTTAAGAGTGATTCATATATACCTCAGACACCTCATCCTCGTCGCTGCATGAAACATCGAGACCAAATGTGGACTGACTGGTTGAAACTTGAGGATTTTCAGGCATAGATTGGCCTGTCATGGCCGCTGTCTGGTTTTCTTGGTCGATTTCAACAGTTTTTATCTCCTTGATCGTTTCTGAATTTGTCTCAGTTTTGTCATTCTGCATTTTGTTTAACTTATTACACTAATCTCGTAATCTATGAATCACTGAATCTATCATCAAACGATGGCAATTTCGCACATTCATCGGAAAATTAATGAGTTGCCACCTTGACCGCCATTATAATCTGCTAATAACCCGGATGAAGGTTTGCGGCAGGGTAGACAACCGTGTATGGCTTTAAGTTCTACATGCGTTAATTAATATATAATTTATTATATACATTCAAAAGTACTATTTATTATACCATACATGGCGCGTAAATCTGATAAATCACGAAGACCTTAACAGACCAACATGTTTTATTTGATCAATAACACATCCCAGAATTATCATGCAAACTAAACTAGCTATGTCATAAATAAATTAAGCAAGCCAACATTATTTTGTTTTAAATGTCATAATAACCTAACTGTTAACTTAAATTCTCAAAACACCCATTTTTTGAAATGTTTATCATCATTCCGTGTTTCCATATGTGTTATAATCTAGTCTACATGGAATCAAAGACCTATGTGTATATAATTATATATATGCATGCTTTATAAATTTAGACATATAATTAAAGAAATCGTTCTTTTAACTCGTTTCTTCGTAACTTCAGTCATAGATGCGATATAATATAGCATATCTGCTTCAGTTAATATATTTTAGGACATCACAACAACTAGAGTACGTACTGCTTTCATTGTTTTTAACCCGATTTCAATTGAAAAATAAGACTTTCTTTTAAAAGCTGTATATAGAAGAGCCTGACTGCTGTATGTGAATAGTTTTAAAACATCGCGAGAATACTCAAAATGAGGAATGCGATTACTGAAGATGATGATGATGATATTTAGAGTCTATCAATTAGGGTACGTTTAATATCAATTTATATTTGAAATACGCATTGACTATGTATACGTACGTACTGGAAATAATTTTACCAAACATCGGGTGCATTTTGAACAATCACTGGGTGAATTTTGACAAAATATGTGTCTTCAAGAAAAAATGGACTCCACATTACACGTGTTACATGTGATGTACTGTAGAGTACCTGGTTTTGGCGAGGGTACATTTTTATTGTGATCCTTTTTTGCAAGTGTATTTTTACACGGTCTTGAATAAGCGTACATTAAAATGTTCTAAATTAACTAAGGTAAATGTTAGAGTGAAATAAACAAACAATTGGCAGTATTTAAGTGCCATGATTAGTGAAAAAAGTAGAAGTGCGTAGTGAATAATTGTTCACGGTCGAAAGATATCGGAACGAAACAATTATTTTGACCTTCTATTCCCGCTAAAATTGGCGGTGAACAGTTAGATTTACTACTTATGTGATAATCACTTCTATTTGGAAGTCGAATGTCATATTGGTTTATTTATTTTTCCTTGTTTGTTAGTTGAGTTTTCATGTTTATGACAATCAGGTAAATTTATTTTCTGTGAAAATTTATTGATCTGTACAGGACTCTGCAACTAATTTTGATCTTTTATTATTGGGCATGTATAGATCCAAAGACTTATATATACATGTATGTATATAAGTCCTTGATAGATCTATTAAAGTTTTATTGTGCCAGGTAATTTGCTAAATTCATAACCAATTGCTAGCACCCCTGACTGTACTTAGTATATTTTTAATGTGGTAGGCAATTTATTTGTGAAAAATCACCCAAACTGTTTCCTTTCGTAAAATTGTACAGTCGTATGAACAGTAGCGAATCATGAACAATAGAGGGTCACGCGAATGGTTACAGTAAGATTTCTCCGCTGTCTTTCCATATTATTTGATCAAACTTTACATTCCTATTCCTTGATATTTTTTGTCCTTTTCAACAAAAGATTATCTGAAAACAATGTTTTGATCAACTGTGTCACTTAGAGTTTTGTTAAGCGTGTTTACATGAGCAAGATTGCCTAGCTTCGTTCTCATAACAACCTTCACGCATAAAGATGCACTGCCAAATAATTTCGATGTAAAGGTAAATGATTTCTTTATGATCAAAATGGTCATAGCTTAACCTTCAAATCATGAAAAGGAACTACATAATTTCTAATGATCATGTGTGCAAATGGAATGATTATGTTGCAGGTCAATATGAATAATAAAGGATCACAAACAATTTGCATGAGGATTTCTCAAACTAGATTAATTGTGTTCTTAAATGGACTTTTAATGTAAATAAATTTGTATTGTTGCGTTATTTTGAGATGTTAAATAAATAATTCTCAGTGCCTTATAACTACCTTTTTCATAAGTAAGTGTAAGCTTGCATCAGTTGCTATATTGACTTTATTCGTAGAGATAATAACTCAATAACTTTTTATGCATGTATTTTCTATGTAACACCACAAATAATGAATTATCATACAAACATTGCTTTTACAAAGAAAGAAATGTATGATGATGACATTAATTTGTCAGTTTTGACAGCTCTGGTGACCCCCTGTAAGAGAATGGCATGTGACCCTTTATTGTTCATATTGACTCTCTATTATACCAATTACTTCCATATCTGAAAGGTATGTAATGGTCGAAGTTTTGTTGTTGAAAAGGCAATTTTGGTGTTTTTGAGAAGAAAAATAAATTTGCAGTGTGCCTGTTATCATTTTAGGCCAAGATACTAAATGCGGTAATCGTTGACATTAATTAACACACTAGTGATCCCCTACTGTTCATACGACTGTATCATATTACTGTGTACTTTCATTTCAATTTGTTGGCCAATTTTCAGTTTTTAAATGAATAGCCTTTAACCACAGGATGGCTTTATGTATGGTCGCTTACACAGGTTTGACAGTAGTTAATTAATTGGGTATCTCTTGTTGTTAACTTGTACTTTTTGTTTTGTCTTCCAGAATGCCAGTGTAAAATTTTTGCTGTATGTGCCGAAGTAATTGTACACATATATCATAACTATATGTAATGGTTGGCTATAATCCAAATCTAAAACTTACTGGATATGACTATGTCATAGCTGGAGCGATAAGTAACGCCACAGCTAGGGCAACTACTCAGCCATTTGATGTTCTCAAGATCAGATTTCAGGTAAAGCATTCATTGCAGCTAAAGCTGCTTATAAAATCATATACTTCTGACACATAAACATGTATCTGAACACATTTAAATATTTGTTCATAATTATTGCCCTAGGGTCAAAATTGGCCCCGCCCCGGCCAGGGTACATAGACTTGTAAAGGGAAATCTTAAAAATCTTCTAGGCAGAAACTACAATGCCTAGAGCTTAGATATTTGGTGTGTAACATTGTCTAGTGGACCTATACCAAGTTTGTTGAAATTATTTCCGTAGGGGTAAAATTGGCCCCCCACCAGAGTCACATAATTTTACAAAGGCTCATCATAATTTTCTCTAAGAGTATTTTTTATCTGGTGAGCAATATAGGACCATCATGGCCCTCTTGTTAAAATTCCTATTTCTTTAACTGATAATTTCATTTTAGATATTTTTACATGTGAAACTAAATGTTGTAGCTTTGATGACATAATTGTTTCAATTTGTTTTTGTTCATTTAAGTCAACATGTTTTTCTCCATTGCATGATTACAGGAATCATATCTTACTCACTTAATATCAATATCTACACATCCATTGAATTAAAATGTTACAAGATTACTTATGAGTAAATCTGTGCCTCTCATGACAGTTACAGGAGGAGCCAATATCAAAGACAAGCTCAAGTTCCAAGTACCGGAGCATCTACCAGGCATTCAGGTGTATCTTGAAGGATGAGGGTTTATCAGCATTATGGAAGGGACATGTACCAGCACAAGTTCTCTCTATAGGCTATGGGATTGTTCAGGTATTCTGAAGTAATGACTTGTGGCACAACCCTTTTGCTAAAATTGTAAATATTTATTTTATGAAGTGTTATAAATATGAATATGAAACTCAAAGCAATGAAGTACATGTATGTTTAAACTTAACACGTACATACATATAATAATGTCTATGAAGTCTTCAAAACTGCTGATAAATAAATGGATCCACCCTTTACTGAAAATGGTTTATAAACATGTACTGGTATGTAGACCCCTTTGATCTTGAATCAATTGTACAGTTACTTCAGTACAAAGTATTGTTAATTTTTTTATTCTTCTTTCTTGCGGGGTCATTTTGAAACCTCTGCCCGTCATCTACTTACATGTACATTCAACTTTTCAGTTCACAGTATTTGAACTGATAACGAAACAAGCATGGCACCTCTTACCTGAGAAATTTAGCACAGATTACAAACCTCTGACACATATGGGTTGTGGTAGCATCTCTGCCTGTGTAGCTACTATGTCTGTTCAGCCTGTTGACGTCCTAAGAACAAGATTTGTAGCACAGGGAAATCCTAAGGTATTATAACATTTATGAATGTGAAAATATTTATGTAAGTGACAGATTGCATAATTACTGTTTTGCGATACAATAATTCTGTCTCAGGGCGCTCCATCGACTTCAAAAGTTAGGGGTCAAAATGACCCTTAGCTGATAGAAATGTAAAGAGTCAACATAATTCTCTACTTAAGTAATAGTAAATTTGACCCTTTGGTTCCAATTCTCAAGAATCAAAAACCTTATTTTTCAAATTTCAAGAGTCAAAATGCCATTTCAAGAGTCAAAGGAGAGCCCTGTGTCTATCAATTTTTTTAGTTTAAAGTAACATGTGTTGAATTTAATTTGAAATTAACTGCTATAGATGTTGAGGTTTAAATCTCTTGGTCATTAATATTCATGAATTGAAGTGCTTATTAACACAAGGAGCACACATCAATATAGCTATCAAATTTTGTTGTAAGAATTTGTTTTAAAATAATTATATAAAGTTGTATAAATCGTACATGATTATCAGTGGATAGTGCATTGGTTTATACATTAATAAAAAGATCAATGTCATTATGAATTAAAGTCTTTTATCATTAATGACATGTCATGACTTTTTCCTGGTTTTCAGATATACAAATCATTCTATCATGCTGCTCGATCAATCTTTCATCATGAAGGGATTAAAGGGTTCTATAAAGGGCTTTCACCTGCCATACTAGGGGTCGCACCACAAATGGGGTTGCAGTTTGGATTCTATGCACTTTTCCAAAACGTATGGGATAGGACATTTAGTTTGCCAAAGGGACATTACCCAGGTAAACATACGGATTATGCTTGCATAGATACTAATTGGCAATACTTCTGATGTAAAATGTGTACCGGAAATATGCATTGTTATAACAAAAGTAAAAAAGATGAAAGCCAAAAACTGGCTGTACTGATGTGAGAAAGTGACTTAAAATTCATATGAGCTTGGGAATATAAAATAAGATTTAATAAATAATCTCATTATTGATAGAAAAAATGAAACAGAATATTCATGTATTAGGGATTTAGTTTTGTTTCTCTTGTAATTCAGTGTTCAATCCAGGTCGTTCATAATGTTTGTTTGTCTTTGGCATAAATATATTTCAGATCCAGCAGAAAGCTTTATTTGTGGTTCTGGTGCCGGTTTGCTTAGCAAACTTATAATTTATCCATTGGACTTAACTAAGAAACGTTTGCAAATACAAGGATTTGAAGAAGCCAGACGATCATTTGGAAAAGTGTCAAAATATCATGGACTGGTCCACTGTATTACGAATTTAGCGAAAGAGGAAGGGTTCACTGGGTTATATAAAGGATTGTGTCCCAGTCTACTAAAAGCTGTATTTGTTTCAGGGACTATATTTTTAGTTTATGACCAAGTTTGTATTGTTCTTTCTTTACAACACAGCTGATAATACACCATCTTTATTTATTACTTAATTCTTATTTAATACCATTGTCCGAGTAACATTTGATTTAATCATTCAGTTATATAAAACATTTAGCTTTTATTTATTATTATACAGATTTATGGCAATATACTTGTATGCTTAAATGTTTAAATTTTCATTATTTATTATGATACAAATATAATCAAGATTGACATATCTTTATTTTGTCTGATTGTACATACATTGTAATAATATGTTGATTTGATAGTGAACTATGTTTTCTTATAATTTTTAGAAATGTTGTTTTTAAATAGGATTCCATTTTATGTTTTTATTATATGAAGTATATTTTATTGATAAGGTATTCAGGTATTTGATTTGTGTATTTTTATCTTGTGTGAATCTTTCTTTTAGTCATATAGAAATACCTTGAGAGTAGTTTGCTCTACTCTCTGCTTGTATTATGAAATAATATATCTTAATACTCAATTCATATTTTGTCAAACAAGGAATGATGAAATAACTGCCTGTGAAAAAACTCTTAAATCTAACCTTCTGCTGGCTGGATGAAGAGTTTGTAACAAATCAGTGGAAAATTTATTGTGGAGCATAGCCATAGACATTTTGTAGAATTTACAAAATTCATTAAACCATGTGCTTCATAAGGATGTTACATGTTGTTTTATTGCTTCATCTTCTTGATTCTTCACTCTATGCAGTGAATATGAAATTAATTACGATTTCTGATCTGGACTGTGCACTTTTCATACATGCAGCATACACTAATTTTTGGTACAATTATTACTAATGTTCCCTCAGTGTTTTACCTCATGACATAGTACTGGACAGGATGACAAAGTTGGACAGGATGACTATGACTGTGTTCAGCTTCATTATTTGTTTGATCAATGTTTGCTGTTCTTCATAAACCATTATTGCGATCATGTGTTGTCCGTCGTCCGTGTGTGCGTCAGTGGGTCAACAATTGCTTTAAACAACATCTTCTTAAGCAGCTGGCCAAATTCAACGAAACTTTACAGGGTTGTTTCTTGCCAAAGTTGTTCAGATATTTTAATTTCATTAAAACTTTGGTTGCCATAGTGGTTTGTTTAAATTATAGCCATGGGGTTTACTCTATTTGATATATGCTTACATAGAAAAATTATAAAAAAACGTCTTGTCAGAAACCACAAGGCCTGAAGTTTAGATATTTTGGCCCTGGGTAAAATATTGGCCCTGCCCCCCGAGTCACTTGATTTTACATACTAGATCTAGGCTCATGATGTTTTTCTCTCAAGGTCTTTTTTTCTGGTGAGCGATAAGGGGCCATCATGGCCCTCTTGTTAATTAATTTTTACTTGAAATATGATTTTGGATACTTCTCGGGGATTATAACACAGTCGTGTGTATTTTGTTACTGCTTGATCCTCTGACACCTCTGACTGGTTCCCTAAGTTATTGAAATGTTTTGATTGGTTGTCTGTTCTAATATTGTTTGACTGCATGGTACACTATTTTCTTGTACGGTTTGACTGGTACACTAATTTCTTGTATTGTTCAGCTTGTTTTCTAGATTCTTATATTGTTTGAGACTGTCGGTAGGTTCTATCATTTACATGTGCTGACTGTGTTTCATCTTATTTATTTATCTATCAAAGTAGGATCGTACACTTCTATTCGTAAGCTTTATATTATCTTGAAATAAGTTATTCAAAAACTGCATTCCATGCATGTTAAATTACCTCAGTAGTTCATTTAATATGACCCCCTCCGTGGTCGAGTGGTTAAGGTCGCTGACTTCAAATATCACTATAACCTCGCACTGATAGAGGTCGTAGGTTGGAGTCTAGCTATACCGACCATGTCTCTTTATGTGAGAAAGTAGGCAATTGCTTACGAAGGATTGGAGTCTGGTACTGGTTCTTCCCAGGAACGATGGTTAGGTGAACTGTCCGCCTCATATGATTCTGACTGTTGAAAAGGGGCGTAATATCCAATGAAACATACAAACAAACAAGACAAATCTTTGTACTACATTGTATTCTTATTGATTTTTATTGACTTCATTTTACAATGGATAATTTGACCTGATTTGAAAGCTTATGTGTTTATTTGATATGTGATTTGTGGTTATATAGCTCGGAAATAGTATTTTTAGGCCTAACTTTTTTATATTGTGTATGCTATTAAAATGGGATTACAGTCAAACCGGCCTGAAGTCAAACCGTCATCTAACCAAACCGGCCACAAAAAAGTTAAAGCGGCCTCACATTTTGGTCAAACCGGCCACACTATATTTTTATTCAGTCAAACCGGCCACAAAATGGTCATACCGGCCATACACAAAATAGAATTACCACCGAAAATGAATATACACTCGTACATTTATCATATGTTTTAATAAAATATGTTATTAATGTATGAAATCATTGTTCAAAACAATGTCCAATTCAAATTAAACATTTTTTTTTTGATAATTGTGTTAAAAATATTGTTGGAACCCATTCATTAAAAGTTGCAAATAGTGTTGTTTTAACACGTACACGTTTGAAAAAAGGGCGTTAATCCTGTTGATTATATTGTTGGATACAGTAATTACAAAGTTCAAACAGGTTTGTTTTAACACATGCATGTGCAAATGTTTGTAATTAATGTTGTGAATCCTTTGAAGTCATTGTCTGGCACCTTAAATTAAGGTTGTAAAAAATTCCAGCTATTTTATGGAGAACGATAATTTGTAAGAATTCTGGTATTTCATAATATTTTCACGTTACTACATATACATTGGTCTCAGCGTTTATTAATTTTGTCGTTATTATAAATGTGAAATTTATTGGATATTATCTTTAAGTATGTTCACGGATTTGATTGTAATCTAATACTTTTGTGATTTGAGAATATTTCTTTATCCAGACATTTGTTAGTGTAATAATTTTGTGAGTGTTTTGGATTATTTCTGTGTTTTTGACAATGACAGACACCTGTATAGAATGCGGTCTTCAGGTTTGTGAGCTACAGCAAGCAGTCACCTGTGACACTTGCGATAAATGTCAACATCGCACGTGCAACACGGGTATGACAATGTTAATTAATTTTATGTTTCCCTGCTTAAAAAATGCTATTGCAAGACGATTAATATATGATTTTGGTATCATTTTAATATCAGTTGTCCGGAATACTATTATTTACGTAAATCATATCACGTAAAACGTATTTCTTTAAATAGTTTTTACGATTCTCATTGTAGGCTGGACAGATAAATATAAAAAGCAATTCATCTTCTAGATATCTACTATTACATATTAAACAATATCCTGATTTTGATCAATTCTGTTCTTTCCATAACGTCCAGTTTCAATTCTCAAATCATGCGCTGATAGTCATAATTGGGAAAAAGTTTTACGAAATTTACCGGGAATTCTATCTAGTATATAATATTCAAAAGAAAATGTTATTGTGAATTATGAAAACTCCTAACTCATTGGTCTAAAAACTTTTTAATCAACGTGATGAATTCGGAGGGTACATTTTCAGAGCTTAGATATATTACGTAAATTAGAAACGTATTGTATATTTAAGAATTGTTTTGAGTATGAAAAATATTTGAGTTGTATTAAGAATGATTGTCATAGAATTGAACTATCCAGATTTAGATGTTCAGCACATATTCATATATAATACATTATCAAGGTCAGAAATAATTAAAAGAATGAATAAACCACTCATATACTTGACAAACAGAATGTAAATACAATATCATTTTACATATTTTATATTATCTCTGGTTGTTTACCATATTTGTACGTATATTAGTTATAGAGCTAAATTAAACATTACATTTTTGTCACAATTCTTCATTAAACCGATAAATTAACTCATTAATGAGATTTTACCTTTGATGTTAGTCTCTTTATATCTTATTATTGAATCTAATCTCACATTGTACAGTTAGCACCACATATGCTGTTTATAACACTTAGATAACCATTTAATGTTTGTATCCATGACAACCACAATTTTCAATAACATGTCAGTATTTTATTATACATAGGGACCTGAAGGTATTGTGTGTGTCTAGTTGCTTTAATCTGACAAAAACATTTCTATGATATTTATACTATCACATGTTTCTGAAACAATTTGTTCATAATGTAATCTGATATGAGTTAGTTATAACTATAAACATGGTTACAAAAATGTATGTGCATATCCTCAAGGTTTTATTACAAGAAATTGTTCAGTTGTGAATACAGTACAACCTCTGTAGAGCAACAATTTGTGGGAGCTGCAAATATTGGCTGTTGTTGAGAGGTTGTTGCTCTACAGAGGTTAAATTTATAGTAAATATCAGCTTATGGAAATTTTGAAGGTGTTGTTGCTCTACAGAGGTTAAATTTATAGTAAATATCAGCTTAGGGAAATTTTGAAGGTGTTGTTATAGAGAGGTTGTTGCTCTACAGAGGTTAAATTTATAGTAAATATCAGCTTAGGGAAATTTTGAAGGTGTTGTTATAGAGAGGTTGTTGCTCTACAGAGGGCAGCTCTAGAGAGGTTGTACTGTACATTAGTTTATTTTTGTTGATAGAAATGTGTTATTGTATTGTTTGTTGTTTAGTTTAGTTACCATGGTTATATAAATATTTATAAAAGATATTTTCCATCAATGTGACTAGGAAAATAACCTTGATATATTTTATAAGAATCTCAAGTGTATGATAAATCAATATTTGAGTCATTAGTTGGAATATTTTATGTGTTTACATAATAAATAATTATTTCTGTTTAAAAGCATCTTCAAGGATCTCTGTGTTTGATTGGTCATAGTAATCACTCCTCAATACTCTTAAGTTAACAAATCCCACTGGTGACTAGACTAAATTCACAGGTGAGGAATCTGTCCAGCTAGCTTATTGAGGGTGATGGGTCTACCTAGGTGTATGCCCACAGGTAACTGTATCATGAATAGTTATAAAAATATGAAAAAAAAATTGAAAAAAAAAAATTATATATATATATTTTTTTTTTCCATATTTTTATAACTATTCATGATACAGTTACCTGTGTGTATGCCTGGGGCCCGGGTCTCCCTCCATCGGTTAAACTGGAAAAGTCGTCAAAGCCTCTTGACTGTTGTTGTGATGTTAAAATGTTTTAATTGCTACTTAAAGTTTGTATGAAAAAGTTATCAAGATACATATTAAACAATTATAAGATCACATAATAGTATAATGTATTTAATTAAAAACATGTGTGCCTACAAATATGTGTCATTGTTGTTTTAAAATAAAAACCCAACTGAACGTTTTGTTTCTTAGTTTTTGCATAGTTCGTGAGTATGAATGGATGGTGGCAAGGTCCAAAAATTATACAGTCAAACTTGCATTTGCAGCCACCTCCAAATAAAGGCCATTCTGTTGATAAAGGCTATCCTTTCGAAATCGGTCATTGAACATTCTGACCAAAATGACCTCCAGATAAAGGTTGCCTGTCATTAATGGCCACATTGTGTCTTCCTGAAGTGTAGCCTTAACTGTCATTACAAATTAGATTAATATCTTCATTCAGGTTGTTGATAGCTGGTAAAATCAATTAGAAATAGAAAAGTGTCTTCTTTTACCCATGTGAGATGTTTTACAATGTAATGTGAGAACCAATTATCTCATAAAATGTGACTTTTTCATACTTATTAGCTATATAATTATAGTTCTTGCTTCTGTTATCCATTACTTTGATGTATTCTGAGTTTTCTGTGCAAACTGAATAAATCTGTTAAGTGTGGTCTGTGAAGGCAAACATACAAATTCATAAATGAAGTATAATATATTACAGAACACCCGAGTCTTGTTTAATACTATGAGGGAAGGCCTCTATGACAAAATGGTTAGTCTCTGACTAGTAACTGCTAGCTCATCACTGCTAAGATTTTGTATCATTTCCAGGACCAGAAGATGTCACATTTAGGCAAGCCAACTGTAGGTCAGTGATTGTATGCTTTATTCATTCTGGATAAGTTGTCATATTGCCTTTACTGTTGGTGTATCATTAATCCACCACCCAAAAAAACGAGGGTGGTTGTTGGGTTAGGGTTGGTACATTTTGGCATTGTGTGGTTCAATTAAGTACATGTACAAACTGGAATTGTGGGGATGATTTCGACTTGTGGGGATACAAACACCGAAAAATCAAAGGGTGCACCCACAACGTACCTCTCATGAGAAGCTCCGTCCGTAATCAAACCTTGTTCCACCAAAAACCAAGAGAACGATTTGGCCTAAGCTCTTCATAATTGGTTAGGTTGTTGGTTATCACATGTAGATGACCCATATTGATTTTGAGGTCAGTATGTCAAAGGTCAAGGTCACAGTGAACTTCAGCACAAAATATGGTGTTATAAATATGCAGATAGTTTAATATGGCAAAATAGAGCGACAATGGATTATGTTTGAGTTCTGAATGAACCAAACACATTTCACATCATACAGATGTGATAAAAATACCATGGTTCAATTAAGCAGTGTCTAAGTACATATACGAAAATCTGTATACCGTTTTTTGTGTCCCTCATCCTTATTGTTGAGCATTCACATCGTTAATTACACTACAGAAACTTGTCACAATGAATTGTCTTCTTTTTTGTTTCAATATAAAGTTTATGTTGAACTGACTTTAGTGTTCTCTACGTTACAGGTTCCTAAATTAATGCACTTCTTATTGAAATGTACGTCAAAAAACGTTTCAAGGACATGTTCAAAGAGACAGTGACGCAGCATTAATTAGTTAATTGTAAGATATGATATATTATTTTGATGGTACATGCTATTTTAGGATTGGTACATTTTGATTCAGAGAAATTTTAATACCATGCTACAGATTTCAAGCTATGTTAATAGGAAACACTGGAATAAATCACAGCACTGTGCAAACAAATGATCGTTTTGTCTCAACAAGTTCTGTTTTAGCTTTGGGTTTAGCCTGGTTTCTCTGGAGAGGGAACTTCAAACGACGATTTTCCTGTGCTTTGACAGTAGATTGGATTGGTGCACGTATTGGGGAATGCTGAAATGTATCAATGAAAAATTTCATGAAAATCAGACAGAATACTGAGTATCTTGTTGGTGCTCATCTAAAGATTTGCTTAAGGTAAGTCGCTGGTTTCCTACCGAAAAAGTGTCATTTTTTTTAAAGACGTACAACAAAGAACTTGCATGAATAGCTTTTAATGTATAGACAGGGACAAGTCCTAGGCATTGGCTAATACAAAAAAGGGTTTAATAATGATGATAATAAAAAAATTTCCGTCATTAAAAGACGCCGATCAAAATCAGTAGGGACGGCAATTTGCATTGCAAAACTCTCACTCGCGTCAATAATGATTTTTAAACGCGGAACGGATTCTTTAATCAATATGAAATCTTACAAAAAACATAATTATGGTCACCGACTTCATTTTCACGCTTATGAAACTTATTTGAATTCGGAAAAAAAACAAAAAAAACGCCGCCGTTATAGAATATCAGATTGACGTAACGTTGACGTTACAGACGTATCTTGGCTTGTATTTTTCGGATTTGGAATTGATTCAGTATTGCAGTTATGTAAATTGCATCTCTTAATTAATACTCAAAATGATTGGAACAATATAAAATTTCTATATTGTGCGTTGACTTATAAAAAATGACAATTTTCTGGAGGAAACCCGCATCATACCTTAACTGATGTGACTGACTGGTTGAAAAGTGAGAAACAAATATAAACCATGATAAACGAAAACAATATTCAGAGCTTAAAACTGATGTTGATGAACCATATTCCCTGACAGGAACAAGAGGTATAAATGTTTAAACTCACGGGTAAAATTATTATTTTACAATACTAACAATATAAAGAGTACATACAAGGGCACGGATCCTAGAAGCATACACATCATTAACTTCTATTGAGTGAAAACAGTAAAAACGTGGTGAAGATTAACATGAATTGACTAAAAGTTTGGTGAAAAATGTCATAAAATGGTAATGCATGAGATTGTATCATAAACTACACCTGTATAATCTGTGGAACACTTGAAACAGAAGAATGTCTCCTTCGATGTGCTGTAGCATAGCATGATAACGGGACACGTGTTCGATGTATTAGTTTTGGTTTTATAGGTAAAGTATGTCCCTCCTCCGTACTGAAGTCTAACAATATTTGCATACGTTAATACCACATAAAATTTTCATTTCAAGTTATTTATAAAACATGTCCAACAATCGGATTGGTCATCGAGGTATTCATTAGATGTCAAAATTTGGGGGTCAAATATGACCCTTATCTTATTATAATTCAGAATCAACAACATTTTTATTACTGTACATGTAACAGCAAATTAGACACATTGGTACAAATTCTTATGAATCAGAAGCCTTATTTCACCATGCTAATAATACCAGTTTAAGGGTCAAATAAAAGCCCTGGTCATGCTTGACAAATACACATATACTCGTAAAGTTGTTATCAAATAATATGTAAATGAGTTCGTTTACAAAGAACCAAGTTTTGGTATGCCTTGTACATTGTTTATATGTGTATAATCATATTGATATTTTATTTTCTCACATAATTAGCTCAACAATAAATCATCTCATTAATTAGAATAGAAACGTCCATTGGTCATCCAATGCTTTGGTTTTACATAAATTTGTTTCATACTTATATGATAAAAATTCCAGACACATATAACAATGTAATGTCAACAAGTATGAGTAGCTTTAGCAAATACATGCACTCGTATGTACATGTTTACAAGGATCGTGTACCAGCACGCGAAGGTTTTCTTCCAGGCTTTCAAACTGGCAATGCATTGTTTACTAGTGGTTCAATTCACCGCAACACTCCAAATGCTAGGAGAATTATTTTCAATTCACAAACTTGCAAAGAATTAAGGTTCTTACCAGATTGAATGTCCTGACAATCACTTGATAATCCAAATGTACTGTTGGTGGAAAAACCTCGTACCGAACATGCCGATAACGTCATTTCAACATGACTGTCTCCCTTTATTTTAGCGGGAGAATTGTGGAGACAGAGTATAGGTACATTGTTATTGTTGCCAAGCCGGACACCAATCCTATTTGCGGTCTCAGTCATAACGATACCTAGGACTGGGTGGTGTGTATCAAATAGAGTTATCTGTGTGCCTCGGCGATAGTTCCAGACTCTAATTGTGTTGTCCAGGCAACCTGCATTAATTAACATGTTCACATAATTATTGATATTTGTATGAAATATTACTGTCAGTGCCTTTGCTTTTTATTTATAGCATATATGCATAATTAAAAGCTTGCATCGAATGCTTGAAGGCGACTCTACGAACTCAAAACTATATGCATTTTCTCGTGTCCCTAGGGTACTATAATGTGACAAACAGTTAAAGTTTCAAATGTAAACAGAATTAGAACATTCAATTAAGGGAGTACGATTTGTATAACGCCCATTCATCCATCATTTTTACTATTATATGCCCGTGATGAATTTCAGATCCGTTACCTATCTGTCGATATGTAAACAAAAACAAATGATTTCATGACGCTAAATAATATTACAATTTCTCGCAGTGATCATTTACCCTAGTGGTACATAAGTGACGTCACACACACTACTAAGGGAGGTAATACACTCAAGACTCAAAGTTTTGCATTGTTGAGCATTCGTAGCAATCGACGTTGGACATACCTGAAACTAAGATGCTGTCGTCTGCTGAAAGATTTAAACAGGTAACTGTGTCAAAATGACCATTCAGCTTCTTCTCTATTGAACCCAGACTGAGGCTACATACATGTATGATACCGTCCATGCCAGCAGACAATATGGTCTCATTATCCGATGTTATCTCCAAACTACGAACGATAGAGCTCTGGTCAACGATAACCTGAAGTACGATAACACATTTAGTTAACGAGTATTGTATTCCCGCCCTGTTAGCTCAGTAGTTAGAGCATTGGCCTACTAATCAAGAGGGTTGTGAGTTCGAACCCTGGGCAAGGCTCACACTGTCTATGACAAATTTGACAGAATATATTGTACATAATTCTGAGGTGGGGTACAATTTGACAAACGAATAATTCAAATTGTACCCCATCTCTGAATTATGTGGGGTAGCTTGGCAGTAGTAGCTTGTGGATAGAATGTAGTTAGTACAGGCTAAGGCATAAACGAAGTCCAGTGAAGTGGGTTAGGATAACTGCCCGCCATATGTAACTGAAATAATGTTGAAATAATGTTACAACCAACGAAAAAAAAATGAGTACTGTTTCTATGATGTAAGTAATTATAAGCGGAATGGGGTAGCTTCTTTGAAACGCGATTATAAGGTCTCTAAGAACGTATTGCCTTTATACCAAATTCTAATAAATAGTTAGGTCCTATCGAAAGTGGCGGACCGAATATACACCCGTAAGTGCAGGACAGATATAATATACCAATGTAGAGAAAAGCGTAAACATTGTGAAATACCCACTTGTACGAGTTTTCCAGTCTCTATCTCCCAAACCTTGACAGATTTATCTTGAGAACCAGTCACTAGGTACTGACTGTCACGTGAACATTTGAGACACGTGATTCTGTCACTGTGTGTAACCTCTTTCAATACTGATCCATCCGCAAGTTTCCATATTTGCAATCTTGATAATAAATGGAGCATATCAAAATTCATTTAAAAGTTTTAAGATAAAAAAGTGGTAAAATAGTTTTAGTTTATCCAGAGCCTTATACATGCATTAATTGTATCGAAGTGAAGCCACTGTAATTGCTGCCAACCGGCATTTGGTTTGATATCATCTATTACATAATACCCAAAACAGTTATCATCACTACATGACATAATCATCACACATATTATCATCATTATTCCTTAATTAAGACAATTATGTCATCGGTTATCGTCATAATCTCACAAAATTACAACAAACAACAACCAAATTAATACGAGACTTATCTCGAGCGTTGTGTCTGGTCCGATATCTCATCGTGATAACTACTATTACTGCAATTCAACGAGTGTCACCTTAGTTAAATTACTCACTTGTTAGCATCATGGTATCAGACAATTTACTCACTTGGTATCATCTTAATATAAGATAATTAAGAGACTTGGTATCATCATAATATAAGACAATTTACTCACTTGTTACCATCATAATATAAGATAATTAACTCACTTGTTATCATCATAATATAAGATAATTAACTCACTTGGTGTCATCATAATATAAGATAATTTACTAACTTGTTATCATCATAATATAAGACAATTAACTCACTTGATATCATTATAATATAAGATAATTTACTCACTTGTTACCATCATAATATAAGATAATTAACTCACTTGTTATCATCATAATATAAGATAATTAACTCACTTGGTATCATCATAATATAAGATAATTTACTCACTTGTTATCATCATAATATAAGATAATTAACTCACATGTTATCATCATAATATAAGATAATTAACTCACTTGGTGTCATCATAATATAAGATAATTTACTAACTTGTTATCATCATAATATAAGATAATTAACTCACATGTTATCATCATAATATAAGATAATTAACTCACATGTTATCATCATAATATAAGATAATTAACTCACTTGGTATCATCTTAATATAAGATAATTAAGAGACTTGGTATCATCATAATATAAGATAATTTACTAACTTGTTATCATCATAATATAAGATAATTAACTCACTTGTTATCATCATAATATAAGATAATTAACTCACTTAGTGTCATCATAATATAAGATAATTTACTAACTTGTTATCATCATAATATAAGATAATTAACTCACATGTTATCATCATAATATAAGATAATTAACTCACTTGGTGTCATCATAATATAAGATAATTTACTAACTTGTTATCATCATAATATAAGATAATTAACTCACATGTTATCATCATAATATAAGATAATTAACTCACTTGGTGTCATTATAATATAAGATAATTTACTAACTTGTTATCATCATAATATAAGATAATTAACTCACATGTTATCATCATAATATAAGATAATTAACTCACTTGATATCATCATAATATAAGATAATTTACTCACTTGATATCATTATAATATAAGATAATTTACTCACTTGTTATCACCGGCACCTGAGATGCAGTGTTGACTATTTGGTGCTATTGTATGAAGCTTTGTAGGACCAGCATACAGTCGCATTGTCTGTCCGTCCTCTGCACGCCACATGTGTATCTTCTGTGACATATCGAGAGACAACACTAACTGATTGTCCGATAATACATGTACCCCATTTATCTTTTGATCGTGACCCTGAAATGAACACAAAGTGACGAAGCCTACACTACAAGTATAAGAAGACAGGTCCAATTGGTTAATAATACCTTTTTAAGTATAACACGAAAAAAAACACATGATGTGAAACAAAACAAAATCTGAACGGTTTCTTAGATTGTAAAATTGATTTACTACCCTTAGGACCACATACCCTATAATGGGTGATAACCGAAGCTATCGTGAAACTCCATACTTTCAGCGTGAAATCCGCGGATCCAGATACAACAAACGAGTTATCATTGGCTATATCAATACACGTGACCGCGCGTTTATGTCCAACAAAATTCTCTCCAAAATCGCTTATATCCAGATTCCAAGTTTTCAATAATCCATCTTGACTACCTGAAGTTGTGTTTAAGGAAATGCATTAATTATCTTGTTTTCAGTCAGCACGCAGGTTTGTTACTACATATAAACTTTAAACAGATAATTAAATAAAGAAAAGACACAAATCAATGACTGCAATTAGAAAAAAATGAAAACGAGATTCAATATTCAGCAAATTGCATGATAACATTAAAACATGCTTACGTAATATCACATGGCATATAATCGGGTCAAGCACGTGCCTAGTTAATCATCCTATATTAATGGGAAATTAACCGCACTGTAAGAATTATAATTCATTTTAATTTGTAAATAGAAAAATAGGTGTTTATGTTTTGTTTGATTATGTTGTATTATATAGCTACCAGACACAAGTTTCTTGGAGTCTTTCGTAAGAACTAAACAGTTGACTGGACCACTGTGTGTGACTTGATACTGTACCGTCCCACTAAACTTCTTCATTAGACTCCAAACACATACCTCGTACTGTGAAGCGTAAGTTCAGATTGACAAATACTGATTGTGGCCATAGGCACTCGATTCCGAGATTTTTATACCATATTTCGATTGACGGAAGTGACAAAATAAGCGTGGGTCCCGGCTTTCCTTCTAAAAGCTGTCAAAACGTTTAAAGTTGAGGCACACTACAACGAAATCAAGGTTCCCCGTTCTATACATAGCGTGACGTCACTACGTTTGTCTAACGTGCATAGCGCTACCGTAGTGTACACATTGCAAGGTTCCCGGAAAGCACGTGCATATTAGAAGGATAACCGGGACCAACGCTTATTTTCGTCACTTCCGTCAATCGAAAAGATGGCGACTGCACTTCCTTGGTGTTTTTATACACACAATAAAGGAAAAAATGAAGATTTTTCTTTCGACAGATTTACGTTGTTTGATGAGTTAAATTGAAAAGTAACGCCTGTAAACGTATAAAATCTCGGATTCGAGTGCCTACGATTGTGGCAACATTAAGTATACATTTTACATCAAAGTTTGGCTAACAGCCTTCACATCTATATAGATATCTAAATATAACTAAATGCCGTCGCCTGAGTGCTGTGTTGCTCTATCACTTGATATTTTTAAGTGATATTGTTCGTCTTTAGAAGTTCTTTTGAGTTCGTCTAATCATTTAGGAAACAATGACTCCCTCCTAAAATATTCTGTTTCATCCAGTTTGACCAAGATATGCCCCTTCGAAACTTTGAACAGTGGTATTTTCTCTACAGTCAAAAAACTATTGTCTTAGCAAATCCTCCCAGGCGACGACATGTATTAACATACTTTTCGTGACACGTATTTTCGGATATGACATTAAAATGGATCATTGTATATGTTATTGGTTTATTATCGTAGTTTGACCTGAAATATATTTCTCTTTCCTCAGCCTGATATTCCCGGAGAATATACAGACAGATATTTCATTGAACATCATGTTGTTATTTCGTTGATTAGTACCATTTCCCGAAATTTCAGGACAAACGTTTGTTCATGTACTCAAATGGACCCGCCTCCGTGGTCGAGTGGTTAAGGTCGCTGACTTCAAATCACTATAACCTCTCACTGATAGAGGTCGTAGGTTGGAGTCTAGCTATACCGACCATGTCTCTTTATGTGAGAAAGTAGGCAATTGCTTACGGAGGAGTCTAGTACTGGTTCTTCCCAGGAAAGACAGTTATGTGAACTGTCCTCCTCATATGACTAGGGGCGTAAAACCGAAAACAATCAAACAGACAAACAGAACTAATATCTCTCCACAGGATAATCCTAATACACTCGATGGTGCATATGTTTTGTAAGGCCACCCTCGTGATTCGGACAGTATACAGAGGCAGCTTACTGATTTCCTCTTTTCAAAAGGCTGCTGTTGTTGAAGGAGCAACCAGTGGTGCGTATTGAAAGCCAAATGTTAACACACCTTAGACGCGGTAACTGCCATTTGTTCATTCGCTGGTAACATAGTGGAGAGCACGTCCGAGCTATGACCTTTGAAGACTTCAAGGACTTCTGTTGCCCGGAAGTTATAGAGGTATACTTCACCGCTAGAGGACGCTGCGATACAATGGTGACAGTCACTACATATTGAAACACTATTTATCTGAAAATAAGAAAGCCGTACATAGTGAAAATTCATATAAAAAGTTGACAGACAAATGGTATAAATAGCTTAAGGTTTCTTTTCTAAACATGTTCCACCTGCCCTGAAATGTATTTAATAAGACTTGACTACATCACTTTCGTAAAGGAATAAATCATTTTAGTTTGTATGGGTTCATGGTGTCATGTTATCAATGAAAAGGTAGGAAGGAAGACGAAAATGTTGCTATTGTCAGTGGAATTGTCGGGGAGAACCATTTGCTTTACTCGGGCGGTTAAAGGCAGTTATGTCTTGATCTACATTACAGCACTCAATTGATGATTCTAAGTCTGTGGGAAGTGTATTTATACATGAACATTTTGTACTTGTAAAATTAGTGTCGATCGACGAATGCTATTGGGCATGGAACGAACTGGAAATACGACATACCAATCTCGATAAGATTTCTCACATTCATAATACGATAATATATAATAATTTATATGTATTTCACTTACGTTCCCTTTGTGTCCCCGTATCGTCTGCGCAATTGTCCCTGTTGCCAAGGCAATCACGTGCATAGAACCATTTTCACATCCTGCATGGAAATGTTTGAACTGATTTACCATTTTATGATTGAAGACATTGAACCAGGAATGTGAGGCATATGATTTACGGACCATCGGTCCTCTGTATTCCAGAGTAAAGTGTAATATAACAGACAGGGTCTTTGGTATGCCAGCTTCTGTTGACATAATAAGTTAATTACTATATGTCATTATAAAAATTATCAAGCAGTTAGTCATAAACTAATTATAACTATAAATCAATAAATTGTATGAGCCTATTTTCTTACTAGGGTTCAATTCTACCTAAGGGGCAATGAAACAATTAAGATATTGGAACTACTGTTGCTTTTTAGGGGTCATTTACATAAGAGCTGTTTAATCTTTAAAAGTTTAAAGGTATATCCCATAGTCGAGCACTATTTTAGCTAAATTATGACTATTTGTAATGTTCACAGACCTGTGTTAATTATCTCTGATCATTGCTCGGGACCTAGGCGAAAGGTACGTGACAAATTCGCTCAAGCTTAAAACAATTTGGCATCTTCCATTCTACACCTTCAAAATTCATTTTTCCATAATTAAATATTTTCAGACACCAGTGTGGTTTTTATTACGTACCTTCAGTATTAATGCAATATATACGTATATCATGAAAGAAGGGCAATGTATTTCACGGAAGACCTGTATGTGATACAGGAACACTTGTGTGTCATTCACCGTTGAATCATTGACTTTCAAACAAGGTTAAGGTAACATTGTTTCCCCCTCTTAAATACGTATCCATTTTAGAGAAGTTGTCTTTCAATGAATGTGTTCAGTGATTACTAGTATTCAGTGAACGGAATTACCTGCTACAAGAAACGTGCTGTCTGCCGACACATCTAAACACAACAGAGGAGCCAATGTTTCTACATCTATAATATTCATGTGGGTCCAATCCTTCGTGTACCACAATATTATCTTACAATCCATGGAACCTGATCATGAGACAACAGGATATGTTGTGAGATTTACTATACAACTCGATACTCATATCAAATGGCAAATAACAAAAAAAAAAAAAAAAAAAAAATATTAAAATGCTTATTTTCTATTTTCTTTATTTCAAACAGAGATGTAGATAACAAGAGAGAGGAAATATCACGTGTGACAGCATTTCGTAAATTCTGTAGCAGGTAAAACTCAAAGACCAAATAACATATAAATTATACATTTCCTGAAAGTTTAAACATTTTGACCTTTGCTGGATATAATATTGTTTTACATTTTCTCAGTAAGTTTTTTGCTATACCCACTAGAATGCAATCAGCATGAAAAAATGAAACCGCTAGATATTTTGTTTAAAAAATGACATAAGTAGGTAGTATAAACTAACAGTCAAAATTGATATTTGAAAAACCCAGCAGCAATAGTTTATATCATTTTCAGAAAATATATAATTTATGCCTGTAATATCAGTAGATAAGTAGTTGTATTTGCAACAAAATCAGCAACTTTTGGGAAAATTAAAAGTCACACGCGATATTACATAGCCTATATAGGTGATAACTGAAGTGGTTTATCTATCTGTTTCAAATGCAACTTTTGGGAAAAGTAAAAGTCACACGCGATATTACATAGCCTACATAGGTGATAACTGAAGTGGTTTATCTATCTGTTTCAAATGCAACTTTTGGGAAAAGTAAAAGTCACACGCGATATTACATAGCCTACATAGGTGATAACTGAAGTGGTTTATCTATCTGTTTCAAATAAAACATGAAAGAGGTGCATTTGGATATTCTTTGGTCTTAGCGAACTTTGGATAGTGAGGAATATACTTACTGGATACTAAGATTGTATTTGATTTGCATAACCTGAGAGCAGTTACACGCTTCCTGTGTAAGCTGGTCATTTTTATATCAGCTCCGTCTTCAATGTCTCGGATATGTATGGACCCATCATTTGTTCCACAAACAACATGCTCGTGTTGTAAACAAACAATACATGACACACTGGACTTAAAATCACTGAAAAATTAATTAATATCACAAAAAAATGACCTTGTATTTGATTTCACAAAATAACGAGCCGAAAACTAACATTGATTATTAATTAATTAACTTATCCACCCAATTTCTCAGGAAGCAATTCGCAAAGACCAGCATGACCGAATTTGCGAAATATCGCTTGATCACAGCAAAACAGAGCAATTCACAAACACTTTAAAGGAGCGGACTGATGCTTGAGATAATAGAACAGCAATTTAAAAAGTATTAGTTTGTTGACGTAATGCAAGGGTTTCTCGCGTGAAATTCACAACGCACGAATTTGTGAACGTCTTTTGATATTGACCCCTCCCAAAAAGAACGTTTGTTTAAAAACATTCACAACGTCCTACCTGAGAACATTCAAACATTCCTCTGTATCCAGGGCCCAGACACGCACCGTCTGGTCTTTAGACCCTGATAGCATAATGCGAGACTTTTCCTCTAAATAAATACAAGTAACATGTCCCACGTGACCTGAAATGAAAACATCTTCGTATAAATCAGACATAGCAATAATTAGGCGTAGACAGTTTCAGCACACTCAACCGACCCTATCTTTTTCCAAAGGTCTGAGACTTTTTCGGCTTAGGTATTATTTTTTCTAGTCGATAACCATTTTCATATTAAACTTTACCTCAGAACTAAAAAGATATATTTGAAAAACGAACGGACAGACCTGCCGATGTTATATATTGTATTATATAGGGGATGTTGGTGGAAACAAGATATTAACTTTTTTGCGTAACCAATAATCGATGCACTATTAAGACTTAAAAAGTTGAATTTCCGTGTAACTTATCGGTGGAGTGACTAAATGTAGACACTTGATGCAAACGCATCCACATTGTTTAAAACCATTAATTATAGCCTTTAGAGATGACAATAAAAGACGCTTAACCGATAGATGAAGAATTCCAGGTTGGACACTAATTTCATTGGCTACCCAAGTGTATATAAATGTATATTAAAATCTGGGAAAGATGAAGGCAAATTCGTAAAGTAATGATACCATTGAATGTTTTGACTTGACGTCTCGTTGCTATGTGCAACATTAATACCGAATGATCCACAGCAATCAGCACGTGTTGTGTGTTCGGCATAATGACTGCACATGTGATTGGCTGATTGCTCTTCATGATTGAAATTGACGGTGTGTGTACATTGCCTAACCACGTGGTCAGAGGTACTAGCAGAGGAAGCGTATAATTATCACACCATTCCATACACTGGGTCACGAACGATTCTATATACCGGGGAAAATAATCTGCAATGACAATTTTCTGTATTGAACCACAAGAACTATAATTGGTACTTTCACGATACAATGAAGAATTTGTTAGATGAACATTTTATGATGGATTTTAACCAGTACGAGTATGTAAGTAAAATGTATCTCTATGTTCACCACAATCGGTATGTAAATCCAGTCATAGTTCAATCATTTTAGTAAAAAATGATTGTTTTTCTTGACAAAAAAACAAACAAACAATAATTTAAATGCAGATAATCCTTACAGGCTTTCTACTGCTGCGTACCTTTAAGTTGTCGCAGTCTTCCAATTAATTCATTTGCAAGTTGTCGAGGCGATGTGTGAAGTCCAATACCAGCCGTCCTCAAGGTCAAGTCGAGGACATGTATGTCCTCATCGACGAGGAATGATTTTACAAGGTCAAGGTTATACAATACTTTCTGTAAATGATCAGCGTCCGCCATTGCTAATAAGTACTCAAAATTGCAAAATGTATGCTCCTTAAAACGTTCTATATCTCCTGGAATTAATTAGACATGATTTGACACTCAAGATAGCATGGCGGCAATAACTAAACTACTAAAGACTATTTAATGATGCACTCCAATTAGTAACATTACATAGTCTAGAATAAGTATCATGCTTTATACTAGTATTTAGACAAGTGGTTCAATCTTATGGCGCATCACTTGCCTTTTGTGACAATTTTGATTAGGTAAATAAAAATACACTAACGTTGTCAAAATCAAGACTCTTTGGCGCACCATCTGCTCAACCTTATTGTTATTTTTAGTTTATCAAATGGTCGCACAATAAACTTAATTTCCCTTTTATTGAACCCACAATGAGAAGAGATACAAATTTATACCAGAGATCAATAGTTCCAAGTAGTTATTCACTGACAGTGTCGTGTGATTCAATCCGCATAATAATGATATCGTTGAAGTCGAGAGAGACAGAGAGAAGGGATAAGTCTATACCTAAGTCATTGTAAGTTGATTAGCACAATATCGTTTCTAGGGAAACGAGTATATATCATAGACACACATATTAAACGTAAGAGGATTTTGTGTTATAGATGAGACAACAAGAAAAGCTCATGATAAAACCGGAACAATGTAAACAGGTACATTATAATCTGCTTGATATAATTATTATATGTCTGTAGAACGATACTACAATTCAGTATAATGAGTATTATAACCATCATTTTATTTCCTGCTTGAATTATTTTAAAGATTTCAATTTGAAAATCTTTATCGGATCAAGTTTGACCACTGAAAACGATTTTGTCATCTGTCAGACGAACAATGTCAAATAAAAAGAAATACAAACCTACACGTAATATTTTACTATGCATGAACGTATTAAACAAAAATAATACTAATAAAGGTGGGGCCGTAGGATCAGGGAGCTAGGGGGCAGATATATTGGTAATTAAAAGGGGCAATGATTCTACATACATGTACTCCACGTTGTCAGAAAAAATCTAAAATTAACCCTCACAATCTGAAATTGCTTCTTTGAAGGTACATGTTGATCGCAACTACACACAAGACAACACTTACAATTAATTTAGCTCATCTTGAATATAATATTTAGAGTTATCTACAGAATTATTTTTAAACACTGGCAGTTACGGACAGACAGGCAGTTGCTTTCTTTTTTAGATCAACCTCAGCGAAATAGATGAAATCAAAACCTCGAAATGATTACAAACCCGATTTCAGGAGATGAAACCAAAGCTCGTGCAGTTTTCTTAAATTATACATGACGTCATTATACACCAATGGTTGCGGGCTTAGCATCCTATCCACGTCTCCTGTAACCACGGTGAGATCATCGTAATCAACAAAAGGATTCCGAACGTTCCAGTGTTCCAAAAAGAGATTAGCTAAATCCCTATGACTGTTTGTCGATTTCCCAGGATGTTTTAAATACCTTTGTCTTATCACAGTTGCTATGCGTTTGTTTTCCCAAACCAATAACGTTTTGTTACCAATATACCGTCTTCCGAGAATCGACCCTGGTAAAATATAGGCAATGTTATTATTTTGTATTATGTGACAACGTTTAAAACTCTTAGAATAACATTGTTTGAATTTGGCGTAAAATAAATATGTTTCTGGTTCCACACTAAATCAAAGTACTAGGGGTTAACAGAGTATTTTTGTTGTTGTTGATATTGAAAGCGTGTGGAAGGTAAAGTCTAAGTTCTCGGGGAAAAATTAGGACTGGTCGGGCAACCAGAAATAAATAGTTTATATGCATAATTAATATCCTATTTCAAAGGACAATAATTTATGTCACTAAAATGATTGTTTTCTTTAATTACGTAAGTGCAGTGTGAGTAAAAGTAATATCTTTACCACGAATATTGCCAAATATACTTTTAAATGAGTCCACATCGTGTTAAAACAATTTCGGCGTTGGGTTGCCCGTATGTATCAAAAGTTACATATCGAAATATGAACTAGGTAGGGAAAATGCAGTTGGTTCAAAATCATATTCCGTGTGTTTGTCAACAGATAAATCCTATTGCGCTGGTCAAGACTATTTCAGTTAAACACTATGCTCGGACCAGTGGACTAAGTTGTATCATTGAGAGGCTACATTACGGAATTAACAAGAACGTAAAGGTTGCATAAAAGTATTACACTTAAGTCAAGGATTTGTATAGACCAATACTTAACAAAAATGTATAGAGCAATGGTTACAAAAGTTATTTTCTGACTTGTTTCTAAATACAAAATTTATGTAAAACATAAAATAACAATGTTATTGCATTATAAATCAACTAAAATTTAGACTTACTGGTCGACAAAATAATGATGTACAGATTTCATTCAGAAAGAACGTTATTTTCATATAGAAATGACTTAACAGCTTGTATGATGATGTGGATATCGCCCCCCCCCCCCCCAAAAAAAAGCTTCCTTAACATAAAAAAGAGTAAGACTTTTTAATAGCAAATAGAGAAATCATTTAGGGCATTTCAATAAAATACTTTAACGTATTGACGGCATTATAGTTGCCTCCGAAATATAAATTATGAATAGAATGGACCCCTTTTGTAGTCCTGATTTCCAATTAAAGATATATGGAAGTATAGGGGTTAGTTGACGAACTGAATTCATCAAAGACAATATTACCCAGAGTTTGTTTGATTGAAGCCCATTTGTAGTCAGGAAATCGTAGAATTGGTGGTTCAATGTGCCCATAAGCGTCCAAGAGAACATGATCATTGGCTGACATCACATCCAGAATCTCTACTTCAGTGAGTCCATATCGACTGAGGGCAATGTAAGAACATAGAGCACTAATAATTTCCTGTCCAAACATCGATTCTAGGAATACTAATTTCTCTTCCACGATTTCCTCCATCGAGGATGGTATAGCATGTTTATTACACGGGTCAGATTTCATATCAATCGTTGTCCAAGAATTCCATAAGGAGGCAGCATTTGAAAGATGTGTCACGATAAAATAGTTCCTATCTTTGGACAAAGCAGTCATAACAGCTTTGGACTGGTTATCCGTAAGTTTTCGTCTGCTTTTAGTCAAAATTTGATTTAATGTTAATTGGCTGTCTTCTTCAGACATGTTGCTGACGTAGACAATGACGTCATGCTGAAGTAATTTACTTTTAATCCTTTTGATTATCACTGAGCTTTCTGTGGAGGAGCAAGTGACTGTCATATGGAATTTTGGTGGAAGTCTCGTCGCTAACCAGTCTATAGAATCAAACACGTGATCACCATTGTGGTCCTGAATAATTTGCATTTTTTCAATTCCATCAATGAATATCAATAATTGCCTACTGCTTTTAGATACTCTGTTCATAAGTCCATGGAAGTAATTCGTCAATTTTCTTAACGAATAGGTTTCGATAGCAAACTCCTGATTAAGAATCGTATTTATTTGGCAACAAATGTTTCTAAAAATATCTTCCGCAGACGTCGATTTAGCCGTCAGCCCGACAAATACAGGTATTACAATGGCGTCTTTGCCAAATAATTCACGTGCCCTGTAACACATTCTTGACATAATACTACTCTTGCCTGATCCTTCACCACCCTTAATTATACTCAGCTGGTGGTCCGAACGGGATCCATTTATTAGCAATGCTTGTAGCTTAGCCATGGATATTGCTGTCCCAGTCGCATGACTATTTCGATACAGTTTAACACAATGATGTAAATGCACTAATGTTTCATGAAAATCAAACAAATTTCGCCCAGATTCCACTGATTTGATTGGTAGAATTATGTTGGCTTCAATCATAGTCGCTATTTTTCTGGTTACTATAGTGATTAAATTTTCAATATAATCATCCATAATTTTCTTATTTTCTTCCATCTCCCTTAATGTGCAAGGAATTGTAATTTGTATAACGTTATTACCAGGAACCTTTTCTGTTATTGAACTTTTTAGTGCTCCCAGTTTGTCATAGGATTTATCAGATGAACTATTCAGGCGATTCTTAGCTGGACTATTTGGCTTCAACGTCGTGTGCATGCTATCACCGTTTGTCATCTCAGGGTCTGAAAATATAACTAAGCTGGTATTAACGCAGCGAACAACACTAGTATCATCGGCTAGATAATTCAAACGTACAATGATTGATGAAAGCAGTTTTTATACATCATACATAATTAAGTCGCTGATCCTTTCTTTGAGACACCATTTTTCTATTGTGTTCAAGCACAGTTTGACGCTACATATTGGTAATAAATTATGATGTTTGCGTTTGTGCTGCTCAGTAAAAATCTAAGGAATGACAACTTATATTTTATTCATTTAAAAATATTGTAAGAAAAAAATGACATGTTGAACGTCAATCATCATATACAATGTATTTATATATGCCATATTTAGACAATTGATCAAAATAAACATAACATGTCATACAATTTGTACTATAATTATTTACACTGAGAAAAAAGTCAGATGTTCTTATCATTATGTAGAGTTCATTTCCATCATAATTTAATGAATTTATAATGTAAATCTGTGTTTTGTTGTTTCGTAGAAATGAATATCCCCACAGAGTGTCATATGTTGGTAGTAAGGAATTAATTAAATGCGAGATGGCATGGAAGCCAACCATTATTCGTCAGTGGACTTTGATAATGATTATTTGTCTAGCTTGAGCTATTTGTTTTATTTAGTTTTAGATAAGTTATCCTCAATTGATTTGTGCAATAACTCAAGTAAAAAATGTATGAATAAATCACATGGGAAATTTTGTTGAAACTTGTAATTTAGATCTGCTGCATTCAGATTGGTTTGATAACATTGATAGAAATTTTCGTTTAAATGGCTGAGTTGGAATTAAATTACGTACATATACGTCTTACTTTAAAAAGATTTCGTACATTAAAATAATGGTTAATTATTTAGCGTTGTAAAACAGGTCTGCTGTATGTAAATTTAGATGTGAAGACCCATTTGAATAGTTTCGGATAGATATGAAAATTTGCATGTCGAGGATAGACCTTAACTTGTCCATTTTGTAGTGTTGTTGAAGATGAATTTCACATATTACTTCAATGCGTTTTATATGATAGTATTGACTTACGTAGCCAATAGTTTTTTTCACAATAATTTTCAAATATAGAATTGTAATGCAGTGTGTCAAATTATGCATCTGTGCTAAAGTCTGCTACTATATCTTAACTCGTAGATATTTCTTTTCTTAATTGATCCACTTTTATGTGTACAAGTAATATTCTTTTTACATATTTTATATTGTATATTGTAATTGATTGGTTCTGACGCGAGTGCATATACAGTGTAGATCTTTAAATCATATTTTTTATAATTTACATTAGTTTTTAACAATTTTATGAACAAAACAGAACAGAACATATATTTTATTTGAATTTGAACATGTGTTCATCATCCAGAACAAATTATGTAATACTATTGAATACAAAGGTGTAATATTGAGCTTTGATGTTTTGTATATACATCTTATATTTCTGTTAATCAGCTGTTCCTTAATGTTGTATGTATGTATCTACATTGTCTCTTATAAGTTATAACTCAATAATTCAGTTTTGAATAGCTGGAGAATGATATTTTATTATTTTCTCATTGTGCTTTTGGTCCATGTTTGTAAGTATGTAAAGGGAAACCCTATTTGAATTAAATCACGGTACTTTGAATGTTATAAGTTAATTTTGAATACGCAAATACGGTGGCAGGCAGAAAGAATGACATTGCATATTATATATATGCGTTCTACTAATAAACACTATTACTTCGCTATTTTTGTTATATGAACTTAGCATGATATTCTGTTGGCAATTATTATTTCTGTCGGTAGGGAAATGGATACACATTCTCTTATTACAACTAAAAGGATGGTTTATTGGCGTTGTACCATTATATTTGCTGAGTTAAAGCCAATTATTCGCCATAACAATCTGATTTTAGATCGGCAAATATTTCAAATGTGTCATGCCCTGTGTGTGTCTACTATTTTAACTAGTGGTACATCAATAACGTTATACATTGATGCACTCTGGTACCGTACGATATATGAGCGATTTGAACTAAAACACGTAATACAAGAAGAAGATAGTACATGCAATAATATTATGTAGTGTCAATATATTATGGACGTTTGATCTGTCTATATTTTGCCGATTATATATTAAAATCATGTCTAAAATTGACTTCTTTGTCACATGTATTTGTGACTGCCTGTAGCTACACTGTATTTTAAATCATTTTTTTTCACTGGGGTTTAACGTTGCACCAACTGTCAGAGTCATTTGGCGACTTTTCAAGCTTTAAGCTTGAGGATGACGCCAAACATTTTTTTGGGTCGAACAGTAAATCTTCCAATAGCTGGCTGGATAGCTATCTGTCACGTGAAATTTGGTTCTGGGTTGCACTCGGACTCACAGCAGAGAGAGGCTGGTATTAACCTATAAGATACCAGAACCACTCAACCACGGATGCCTAATGTATTACAAATCTAGTTTACATTGTGTAGCACTTTATAAAACCAAGTCCCGCACCCAATGGTGTTATTCTTTTTAATATTAAATTAAATAAAGGGCCATGGATGGACACTTGTGAGATATAATCAAATTTCAGTTTTTATGATTCCTTAATGACTTGTTTTGTGGCATTTTTAGGATGTGTCCTTTTGCTTTTATTAAACGGATTACACTCTACTAACATAAGTAATTATATGATACGGACTTGACGTACTGATGTGGACTTTACTCTATTGGTCCTTATAATTGTATTAGTTGTTCATTTATCTACAATAATGTCTACAATATTGTCGCACGGAAGTAATGCACGAGTTCATCAATCAATCAGTTCACTAACATCGGATATTACTTAGTCACGCAAAGTATCGCGATATTCGTGATCACGTGATCTCTCAAATCACGTGACAGACAGCACAAATTCAATTCAATTAATATATATTCAATAAAGTTTTGTTCCCACAGAAACCGATATCGGTGATGTAATAAAGATTATATTATTGCTTAGGCTCACGGAACGTTTTAAGTAAACAGAAGAACTGTAGAATAATTACTTTGAAAGCTTCTGAAAATAAATAGACTTTCCTCTGTTGAGAGCCATAATGCTTGCTTTATTTGTCGTTCTAGTCCTGAAAATAAAATCATTGCGTATATGACTTCGTGAAGGTAGCATTTTATTTCCTAGTAATTTCCTAGTAATTTTCCAATAATGTGATTCGCTTTTCTATTGATGATGCAAATCAAATATACAACGGAACAAAATAAATGTGAAAGAACAGTACGTGACGCAGCTGAAAGAATAAATGAGCTTCCTAATTTGTTTACTGCTTTGAAAAGAAGACTTCATCTTTGATATCTAAATAAGATATTGATGCCACTAGGGAAGCTTTTTAGAACGAAGAACTCACAAATACATAGAATAGTAGTATTCTGTAGTGGTCCATTACTTGTTCCATTTTTGCCAAAACATGAAATTGTTTAAGTTTCATTTGCATTGAATCGGATTCTTGGTTTGGTTTCTGTTTCATTCGCGTGTATTTTGTATCAAGAGCAACTTGATCAACATTGATTAAATTCTGAAAGACATTGTATGTCGGGTAATCACAAAGTAGGGACCAGTTACATCGTGCCCCGATTTTGAATTAACACCACAATATCAATCTGGGGTTATATCAACTACGGTGTTAATTTATCAAACCTATCAACATGTTTATTAATAGGGGATCAAATATCTAAAAGTAGTGGGGAAATTAGAATGAGAATCTACAGTCAAATCTGTGTTAGCGGCCATCTCCGGAAAACGTCCACCCTGTGAATAAAGGCAATTCTTTAAAAATCACCATTGACTATTTTGAACAAAATGACCTCCGAATAAAGACAACCTGTCAAAGGCCATATTTTGTCAATCCAAAAGTGATCTTTGTCCAAATGTTTGACTGTATATACGTGAAGTGTTTACCTGACACGAAATATCTCTCAAGACCCTGAGTGAGTTTACATTGACTGTCACATAGTAATGCGGCCGTCTGGATGATGGTCAGAAGTTCGTTATAGCGTGTGGCCTTATCTAATGCCGAGACTCTGAAAATGTAAAATTAATTTCATTAGTTAATATGGCAACCGCTGTTGACGACTTAAGGATTTTTGTTATCTCAGAGAAATAAAATTTATAATAGGACTATCATTGACACATTGGGCGTAAACAATTGTTTTACTGTTTGAAAATAAGTACGTGAAACGATGTCATAGCATAAAGCAACATTTTTTAGGCAAGAAAATGGAATACTGTATACGTTGAAATTTTCGCGGTGGTAAATGTTCGCAACTTTGGCGGTTGATAGTTTTCAGTCAATTTAACAAAACACCAATAATTCACACCGCGGATATATAACACCGCCAATAATTGTAAAACAGCTAACACGTCTTAAACTACAGATACTGTATCAGTGGTTTGAAATATGCAAATAAAAATAAAAATGGTACTAGTAAGAAAAAATATGCCTTTGCAGTAAAGGCACATTGGGACAAAATCGGCTATAGTTGTTGAGGCGCCCTCGTTGTTAAAGTCATACATTTTTTCCGATTGTCAGTCTCCTTTAAAAGACAGTCTTTAAGTTTAAGTTAAGAGATAAAATCAAAGTACTGAAAGTACTCATGAAAATTGAACTTACAAAGACTTGCACAACAACATGGAACTACTCATGTACACTGAACTTACAAATACTTGCACAACAACATGAAACTACTCATGTACACTGAACTTACAAATACATGCACTACAACATTGAGCTACTCATGTACACTGAACTTACAAATACTTGCACTACAACATTGAGCTACTCATGTACACTGAACTTACAAATACTTGCACTACAACATTGAGCTACTCATGTACACTGAACTTACAAATACTTGCACTACAACATTGAGCTACTCATGTACACTGAACTTACAAAGACATGCACTACAACATTGAGCTACTCATTTACACTGAACTTACAAATACTTGCACAACAACGTGGAGCTACTCATGTACACTGAACTTACAAAGACTTGCACAACAACATGAAACTACTCATGTACACTGAACTTACAAATACTTGCACTACAACATGAAACTACTCATGTACACTGAACTTACAAAGACTTGCACTACAACATTGAGCTACTCATGTACACTGAACTTACAAAGACTTGCACTACAACATGGAACTACTCATGTACACTGAACTTACAAATACTTGCACTACAACATGGAACTACTCATGTACACTGAACTTACAAATACTTGCACTACAACATGGAACTACTCATGTACACTGAACTTACAAATACTTGCACTACAACATGAAACTACTCATGTACACTGAACTTACAAATACTTGCACAACAACATGAAACTACTCATGTACACTGAACTTACAAAGACTTGCACTACAACATTGAGCTACTCATGTACACTGAACTTACAAAGACTTGCACTACAACATGGAACTACTCATGTACACTGAACTTACAAAGACTTGCACTACAACATGGAACTACTCATGTACACTGAACTTACAAATACTTGCACTACAACATGGAACTACTCATGTACACTGAACTTACAAAGACTTGCACATCAACATGAAACTACTCATGAACACTGAACTTACAAATACTTGCACTACAACATGAAACTACTCATGTACACTGAACTTACAAAGACATGCACTACAACATTGAGCTACTCATGTACACTGAACTTACAAAGACTTGCACAACAACATGGAACTACTCATGAACACTGAACTTACAAATACTTGCACTACAACATGAAACTACTCATGTACACTGAACTTACAAAGACATGCACTACAACATTGAGCTACTCATGTACACTGAACTTACAAAGACTTGCACAACAACATGGAACTACTCATGTACACTGAACTTACAAAGACATGCACTACAACATTGAGCTACTCATGTACACTGAACTTACAAAGACTTGCACAACAACATGGAACTACTCATGTACACTGAACTTACAAAGACATGCACTACAACATTGAGCTACTCATGTACACTGAACTTACAAAGACTTGCACAACAACATGGAACTACTCATGTACACTGAACTTACAAAGACATGCACTACAACATTGAGCTACTCATGTACACTGAACTTACAAAGACTTGCACAACAACATGAAACTACTCATGTACACTGAACTTACAAAGACATGCACTACAACATTGAGCTACTCATGTACACTGAACTTACAAATACTTGCACTACAATATGGAACTACTCATGTACACTGAACTTACAAATACTTGCACAACAACATGAAACTACTCATGTACACTGAACTTACAAAGACATGCACTACAACATTGAGCTACTCATGTACACTGAACTTACAAATACTTGCACTACAACATGGAACTACTCATGTACACTGAACTTACAAATACTTGCACTACAACATGGAACTACTCATGTACACTGAACTTACAAATACTTGCACTACAACATGGAACTACTCATGTACACTGAACTTACAAATACTTGCACTACAACATGGAACTACTCATGTACACTGAACTTACAAATACTTGCACAACAACATGGAACTACTCATGTACACTGAACTTACAAATACTTGCACTACAACATGGAACTACTCATGTACACTGAACTTACAAATACTTGCACTACAACATTGAGCTACTCATGTACACTGAACTTACAAAGACTTGCACTACAACATGGAACTACTCATGTACACTGAACTTACAAATACTTGCACTACAACATTGAGCTACTCATGTACACTGAACTTACAAATACTTGCACTACATCATGGAACTACTCATGTACACTGAACTTACAAAGACTTGCACTACAACATGGAACTACTCATGTACACTGAACTTACAAATACTTGCACTACAACATGGAACTCGAACTAGTTTAACAATAACATGGCGGATATATATATATCGTCTTGTATCATGGAACTCTGAAGAAGTCTGGAGAAACATGTTACTGATATAGGTAAATTACATTACCCTTCAGAAGGAAGGTCCTGCTGTAGAATATAAGATGGCGGAATTGAATTCTCGTCGAGACGATATGCAGATGACAGCAAGTCGAATTCTACAATCATATAAATAAATAGTCATTAATTCAATGAACATTGAATGATACATTTTACGCATGTTTATAAAATATTTTTGTTTGGTGTGAAACTTTAATTATGATGAAGCATAAGTTTAACCGTAGCTTTCTATTCTATGGAATGACAAAAGTAAAGCAATCGTCATATCGTGTTACTTCCTGTTATTGCTAATACCTTTAGAAAAAGTCGTCTAGCGCCTGTTGACATTTCATGTACAACTATTAGTGTCTGAGGTATATTTATTTGGCTGCTTTGTTCCTGCAAACCTGGTAAAACTGTCATACCAATAAACTCAACAGAATGTCAATTTACAGTGGAATTTTCGTATACCTAATGAATTCTGTAAAACGATCCGTGAATTTAAATTTACAATTGAGCAAGTTTCTCGAAGATCAGTGTGTGAATTTAATTAATCAGTCTGATTCACACCCCAGTGATAAGTTCACTTACGTTTTCTTTGCTTTTTACATGCTTCTAATAGAAGTGTGAATTCTCTTTCACCAATACAATCTGGCAATGGAACGTCGCCATATTTATCACCAAGAAATCCCTGGAAAAATAATTACCACATGTTGTACTTTTATATTTCTACTTGACGATAATACCACCAAAATATTACTCATTTCTTTTATCCGAAAATTGATATAAATATCGAGCCATTACTATAAATAAAATAAAAGGTTTGTTTATTCATACGTACCAGAAAGAATGGTCCAATAGAATATGTTTTACATTCAGATATTTCATTGATACTCGTTTCCAGGTCCTTCATACAACGCATACAATTTTCAGTGTTACCTAACGACGTGTCAACGAATGAAATATCCACACCATACTGGAGACAGTGATTTTGAAGATCTGGCAAAACTTCTTGCCAAATGTACTTTCTCTCCATGTCGAATTCTGAAATGTTTTCAGGTATACATGTATTGTATTTTCTAACGAAATACTGATTTAATCGGACTTTGAATGTTCTTAAACTATACCATCAGCATTATACATGTACGCGTATGATCGATGGGATGGTCCATAATTTTGTATTCTGTTTTGGACAGGTTTTACACGAGGGGCGATCAGAAAATAAGAAGTGATCTGATAATGCTTTGATAGTGGGTTGTTTTTTAAAAAATGTTTTTTTTACAAAGACAAAAATAATATATTCAGACAGACTGGCCCACGTTCCTTGTCACGGAATCAGCGGGGACCCATTTAGTGTTCGGAGTGACTCATTTCACCATTGCCATAGGCAGCCATTGTATGGTACCGTTAAGTATATCGTAGAAACGTATTTAAATTAAAACAAGTTAAATGTTTGTACGGCGCAAAATCGCATCCGGCAATTCAATACTAGAATGTGGCCTATGTAGTATTTTTTATCAGGATGTGCGAAATTTCAGATCAAACGAATTTGTTATTTTGACTTAACTGATCCCGAAACTAAAGTGATCATCTACTCCATCAAAAATACAAGCCGTTGATGTTTCATGAATCTCATGAATCTGGTCATATGGTTCTACAGTTCACGAGGTACTCTATATGTAGTCCCTGTTTCCACCCTAAAATTAAAATCAGGGGAAACTATCACCTCGATGTATCAGACGTTGCAATATCTGCTGGAATGCATATAAAATATTTAAATAAAGTCTCCAAAAATAATATACTCCGTTGTCTGAGGGTACGTTGTCGTAAAAACCTGGTATAACGGTCCCAAACATAGATTTTCAACTGTAAAGTGACCATCTATATCGAACCATAAAGTGACCGTCTATGTCGAACCAATTAAGTCATCATTTCTCACCTGATCGGACATTTTTTGTATTGAGCTCCGAAATCGATATTTAATTAACGACAATTGCGTAAACAAGTCAGTGTCCACGCTCGCGATTATAAAATAAGTCTGTGTGAATATGTTTATAATGTTTTAAATACATCGAAACGTATAAATACCGTGTTCCGTATCTTATAACACGATTACATGATTATTACAACACACCGATAATAAACACTGCGAATTTCTCTAATAATTTATGCATCGAAGTTCATTTAGATCGAACAATTTTTGCTAAGTCCTTTGATATAAAGAGTTTCGGCTGCATTTATTGACAGATGTGCAGATTCATTCCCGTCGTTGTTTATCGAGCTCGCTCCATTCTTAGACTATAAATAGCGACTGCGTCATCAAGCTAACACTAGTTGGTGTGAGTAACACGTGACCTCGCTCTATTTCTGTTTTGTTTATATCACGTGATGACCATTGCGGATATTTCGGAATATTTCGGGCACTGTCAGTAATCTGCTTCGCGCAAGAAGTTGCGATTTTGCATTGCCACTTAAAAATAAGCATACCAGAGTGTACGGCGGGCTTCCGCCGCCGTACAACCATTGTCTCTTTAGACTGGTTAGACTCGTTGTAGATGTTTGGCCAATAACTATGTATTGAAATGTGTCATTTTTAAATACAGAATGTACAGTCACATGAACATGATATTTGTCTTGTACTTCATCGATCGATAAATCGCGCCATCAAGTTTTCAAATACCTGTTTTATTAGAGATGTTCACGTACTGCTTACTTTTATGATGAACGATATTTACATGAAATTACCTTCTGCGACACGTACTTCCTGTAACAACGTATCATACTTATAAGATCGCTAATGGCGGATTTGTAATCAGGTGTATCGGTTTGTAAGCGTGCTCGACAAGATACATAGAATACGGTTGATATAATTAATATGACAATTACACGTAAGATGCCACGTATGATCAGAATTGAATGATATAAATCATGACAGAATACATTACAGTTTCATTATCTCTAATAAAGAAGTACGTACATCTATGTACTATTATATAGCGTCTAGTATTCAGCTTATATCATCCCCAAAGGATCACAGCCGTAAATAGGATTGTTACAGTACATTCAAAGGAAATTTTATATCACAAATCCTTTAATGAATATATAAACGGATTATACGAAAACCTTGTGTAACTCGAAATGATTTTTTCAGAGCCGATTTTTTTCCGATATATCTTAATATAGATTAATTACGATTATTCGTGCAAAGAGGCAGCTTTTTGTTGTATATTACATTTTCGGAAAATCCGATTTTTCCTACTTATTCCAACTTAGTGGGTGGATCAGTGGTTTGGTGTAAACGCACTGGATCACTAATCGAAAGGTCGTGCGTTCGAATCTCGACTTCGCACTCCAATATTTCAGGATCCGACTACCGTGACCTGAACTGTGTTTAGAACATCACAGGAAAACGGGTGATGCGTATATTGGTGCTTTACTCTGGGCAATATAAAGAACCAGGAAACATTATTAGAAATAAGAGTAAGGATAAAAAATATCCTGCTAGGATCGCCTGCATCTTCTCACCCCTCTCTATGTCGAATGGGCCGTGAAACAACAGATAGACAGATACATTCCAACTTAGCATCAGAATAGAGCTTTTTAACATTATATCAACTAGATAAAACTACGTACCTCCGGGATTGGCACAGATGAAGATTTTGACCACATTTGGATGTAATTTTGGTATACATTCAAACTGTCCGGTCAGAATGGATTGAAAGTCGTCTGCTTCAATCATCTTAACACGTTGTTTATGTTGTCGTGACAACGAACTGGTGCCAAAATCAATTCTGGAATAACGAAGTCAAATGTAAAATAAATTCTCTTTTTTCTACCAATCAGTCATGATGACATGGGAAAGCTTTTGTTGTCTTCTATTAATGGCAATGTAATCAGAACTGAATCACGTAATGATCTATTTCTATGTACAATGTAATAACATTAGTGTAAAAATACCCACAATAAATAAAAACAACAATACATGTAATACGTTATATCTGGATCGATATACAGACAACAATGTAAATCATGGTAATATATTTTAATTCGTTTTCCTAGATCCATTTCATTAAGTAAAACTACTTCATATGAATACATGTAATATAATCATTTGTTATGAGTGTTTGTAAATAAAGCCGCGACAGTGGTCCAGTTGTTAGTGTCCTGAACTTGTAACCCGGTAATTCGGGCTGGAATCTCATTCGTTGCAGATCAAGTTCATCTGTGAAAAATTGACAAAAATGATGATTTCCACCATATGTGGAGAGGTTATCAGCTCCTTGTGGGATGGTAAGATATGACTGAATTAAGTCCTGTAAAATTGGTTAGGTGAAATATCGTTGAAGAACGGCGTTTAATCCACTGAAACGATGCGAAATCATAATGATTGTGTTGGCTTAACGCTGTTTATCAACAATACATTAATAACAGCGAATAGTCTCATTTGTAATAAACCGTCTGTGTTATCAAATCATGAGTGATTCCTATATTAGAGTCAAGATGCATTTGATGCAAGATCGCCACTTGAATTGTCACACAGTTTCGAACCTGTCATCTATCGATCAGTGTACGGCGTTCTGCAGACAGACTTTATCAAGAATACCACTTATACAATGAAGATGATGACGATGATGGTGTCAGGAATTATTAATTTTACCTTTAATGGCTAACTATAAAATCGTAATCACTATTAAATGGCGTTCATGCTTGACGTATATCGATGATTACCGAGTACAATATCACCGTAGATTGATAATATTCTGAGCGCTTCGATCCTCATATCAAACAACTACAAAGTTCATTGTCACTGAATACAGCGAATGAAAGTCCTCATCAGTAGTACAAAAACATGCTATTATTATAACGATAACGATATAAATGTAATTCACCAGCTAATTTGACCGAGTATTCCATTATGCTCGCTGTCACTTTTTTTCTGATATTGCTAGAATTATCAGATGATCACTCGTATTATCATACTGTTGAAAAATAAGAGCTAATCGTACTGAATTTAGACAAAAAGAAAAAAAATCAAATAAACTACAACGAGTTGAACAATATTTTCGACTTAACAGCCGATCGATAAATTTATTATTTTTTTAAATATCAGTGAAGTCACATGACTTCTTACATGAAAATCAGATAAAGTCTCATAAATATCACTTACCATTTGACGTCTGCCTTTGTCGCTAGATCAAATTTCGACCCTGTCGTCAGCCTAAGATTACTAAACTATCCAAGATTTACCGTTGATGAAATTTCAGCCTCGAGGCTTATTAATCCACTGCCACTAAGCAAATACATTTATTCGTTCACTTTCATCCATATATGTGAATGATTTCTCAGTTTATTATGGTCTGTTGTAGAGTATTGAAGTTACCATGGCAACCCGAGAACAGGTAGGATGTTCATTTAGTCTAATGAATAATTCTAAAAGGAATTAACTTTGTGGAAAAATGACAGATTATTGGGTGCTTGTATATTGTCGATAATGGTATATATATTAACATAATACTTATTGATTCATACAGTGATAACTTTATTAATATCCTTCTAGGTTTAGTGCCGACAATGTCACCAACATTATTATCTCGAAATGGCGCGAACATACTTTGGGAACCGTTACATTTTTATAGAAGTCTGCGATAGAAAACAATTAACCCGGAACTTATTGAAACACAGCGGCAGTCCTTAGAGTTATTGCCCCTTTTAAATTAAGATAAACATCATAGTGCTGGTAAATAACTAACCCATCGCCGCTGTGAATTCGAATACCACCCGGGTCCAGAAAAAACACCTGACTTTTTGTATGGAAAGTGTCCAAATAGCTTACGGATGATTGGTAGTTCACATTGGGTCTTCCTTCCTCCACGATAAAACGATCGGGAGTTTCGCCTGTTGGTGCCAGATTAATGTTCAATCTGATGGTGTCTCACATTTAGAGGTCGAATGTGTTTTCCCTCTCCGCTCTGTACTTTCTGTATGAATTGAAGCGATTTGGAATAACTTGGCATATATGTTTACTTCAATGAGACAATGTGTTCTGGGCAATACCCAGGTCCATGGATCAACGGTTAAGATCACACTTTCGGGTCAAATCTATTTTTGGTTTGCATTCTAGGATTTTGAAATAACTTGGTATATAAGTTTACTTCAACTAGATGATGTGTCATCAACATCACCCAGACTCATAGTTTACATAGGTCAAGGTCACAAGCTTTCTTAACAGTGGATATATGTTGCCCCTTGGGCGTCTAGTTATGTGTATAACGAGAATTTAAAGAGCATAAATTACATAGTAGATATACATAAACTAGTGTGATGGTTTTGTTTGTTTATATCAAGTTTTACACCCTTTTCAATAGTCAGAGCCATATGAGGCGGACAGTTCACCTAAGCATCGTACTTAGGAAGAGCCAGTACTAGACTCCCATCATCCGTAAGCAACTGCCTACTTTCTCACATAATGAGACATGGTGGGTAGCTGGGTTCGAACTCACGACTCTCAATCAGTGAATGGTTACAGTGATTTGAAGTCAGCGACCTTAACCACTCGACCACGGAGGCGGGTGCCATTGAATGAGAGCATCGTACGACACAACAATTACATGAGGATTCCATTAAAAAAATCATAGCTTGCAGCAAAATATTGAGAAAGAAGACATTTATCACATAAAAAAAAGATCCATAATCTAATGACGCATGTTAACAATTCAGATAGATGATTAAAATAAACACAGTAGAGCCAAATCATTATGAGGTAATTAAGCATTGCCAGCTATTTGATTATTTAATTCAAATATCCTAGGCCTATAATCGGATTCCAACCTGTGATATTATTTGAAAAACAAGCGTAGTGTATTCATCGCTAATTTATTGGATTCATATTTAGTTTATCATCATTAAGCACAATATATACTGTCTGATCTTGTTTTATATAATTAAGAACGGACATCAGCGGAAATTACCGAGTAATGACGAAAGTGTCCGCGAATCATAAAATTATGTTTCTTTTTTTATAGCTATGACAGGAAAGATTTAATTGATCCCGATAGAGTAACACAGAATACCATAGATCTGTATTTATCTTACTAATCAGAGACATGATTCATCTCGTTCATTATACAAACAATTTTAATGTGTTGCTTGTATTTTACATTTTATAGCTTAATTATGCTTGTTTTATATTTATCTCATATAATAAAAATATATACAGCGTTTTATTTACTACTCACAATTTCATTGATTTATTTATCGATTGTAGATTACATTCAAAATAATTTACTTTTAATAAGTGAAAATGACATGATATACATACAGACACTATAAGACATAATGATGATGCTTTTCATTAGAAGGTAATTAAGTGCGGCCAGGTTTGCAACGACACGTTTTGCTATGTGATATTATTTTTTATTTTGCGGAGGCACTAGAGGTCTGTTGTCAGAAAAATCTTCATATAATACACATTTATTCCCGAGCGTTTTGTCAAGAACAAAACATTCTGTATACAATATTTGAAACCTTTTTTCTCACACAGATATTCCGGAACATTTATTTGGATACCATCTTTACAAAAATCAAGTTAATCAATTCAGATTGCAAAGTATATACGGCCCGGGCAGTTTCCCATCAGTTTTATAATGACTATCATCATGGGATTTATACCAGTCCACTGGTTGTTGTGTCCGCTATAAACAACTAATCCAATGTTCACAGGCGAGCAAGCCTTATTAGTGATATCAATAATTTTAGTAAAACACTCACTCCTTTTTTTGTAGTTGAATATCCATGTACTTCGTTATTTATTGTATACACCCTTTCAATTAAGCGGTAATTTGAATAGTCGCCCCTGAATGACGTCATACGAGGATACCGGCGGATAAGACAATTTTATCAACAGGAAATCAATATCGCCAAAAACTATGACAAAGAAAGGTATTTTACTACGAAAATGGTGATAATTAATATTTAGATATATGACAAGGTTGTTGTAATGAACAATTGTTCCACTTATATGTTTTATATGAAATATTCGAGCCTCGGATTGATTTTGTCATATGTTTTCGCGATCTCAATTGTATGTTAGTTTTTAACGTATTTGTTTCGCACGGACTCGAGTCTGTTTATATGATACAGTAAAATTATGGATCGGGAAACAAGCAATGCTTAAAATATGAATTTCTTTCCACTAGCATGCGTGTAATTTTTGTTTGTTTGTTAGTTTCAATTCTTTAAAATGTTCATGTAATGTTGCCAATGTTTAGACTTATCAAGTGAATGCTTTGCGTATGATATATATATATTCTTTACATATTTATTTTACAGATCAGATGGGTATAGTGAGATTGATCACGACAAGTCAACATTCAGAGTAATCTAAGATAGAGATGTGAAGTATTAAATAACTAGTTTCAAATTTGACCTAGTTATGGTTATATTAATACAGCACCAAATAATAACTAAAAAATATATATATGTATAGAAGAGACAACTTTAACAGGCATAAAATACAGGACTAGTACTGTTCACAGCAACATGCCGTACATTACAATTATACAGTACAACCTCTGTAGAGCAACACCCTGTGGGAGCTGCAAATATTGGCCGTTGTTTAGAGGTTGTTGCTCTACGGAGGTTAAATCTACTGTAAATATCAAATTAGGTAACTTTTAAAGATGTGTTTATAGAGAGGTTGTTGCTCTACAGAGGGCCACTCTGGAGAGGTTTTACTGTACATTAATTCAGCTTGACTGATATGACCAAATACCAAACAGTTCATGAGTTTAGAAACTTGGGAAATAGGAATGTGGCTGTTATTAGATTGGCAGGTGGTCTTTATTCAGAGGTCATTTTGTTTTAATTAATCAACTACTTCTTTAAACGAATGGCCTTCATTCACATGATAGCCTTTATTCAGAAGTGACCACTAACACAGGCTTGACTGTACACCTAAATTAAGACATTCGAAAAATATCAAGACATCTAATAAAATAGATCATCTACAATGAGTCATAACATTTAAACAACATACATTTTTATACCACAAAAAAGTCATTAACGTTTCAACTGTTCCAACTTCCTGATAAAAACATGTATATCAAAATAATATGCATTATTATCCTTTATCAATGTTTTTTCTACATAGTTTGTGGCTATTTTTCAGACTTTTTTAACTACAACTTTGAACCCTTGTTCAAGACATTTCTTGACCCTGAAACAATATAAGAATAACCCAATGAAATATCATACATTGTTGTACAAAGTACTGCAAACTATCGCCTATTTATATTCTGTCTTATGATTTCATAGATGCACAAGTTTTTTCAACAGATAACAAAGAGAGAATGATATTGGTAATCGTTTTCATGTCACTAATTAATGCATTGATTGCTGGACCCCTATTATTTTTAATTCGTTCATCACACCCACTGATTACATCTTGAAAACACATGTTTGACCCTCAGGCGACTGTGAAAACTATTTTCATACGTAAACAATGGGTGATATATACGACCCCTTACCGTTTTTCCCAATTTCATTGCTTATCTAATTGTAATCAGTAAGGATCGTGTCAACAATTTTACGTTATTTTGACAAGTAGCCATGCAATATATATATATGCAAATTGGACTGAGATCAAACGAAAACAGACAATGCTTGGATTATACAAATGAGTGGCAAAAATATGACAGAAAAAAGCACTCAAGTGCTGATAAATCGCAAAGATGAACATGCGGATTTTTCAAAATATGTAAGTTGACTAGCTGACAATTATGAATGGAATTATTTTTTCTTTTCAACAAACCAAATTTATTATTGCAAACCATAACATTTCCGAAATATTTATATTTGCCATTGTAAACCCCTTCGGAAGATGATACATATATTCTACTGTAATATGTAATGATGGACAAAATATCCATGAACAAATGCCATTTAGATATTAATATGAAATATCGTACGTACGTTATCTTCTTAATTAATTAGATAAAAAAATATAACTTATTAATATAGTAAAACACAATTTTGTTGTAACTTGTACAACCGAGAAACAAACCGAACGCACCTTTTACGGCAAAATATCGATTGAATTGTCATGTTTGTATCAGCTTCTATCCTCGTTTGACGTCACATCCGGTAAGGGAGTTAACTCTTGCGCGCATGAAATCGGTTAAATGAAAGGGTCTATACTTAAATCCATAGCGTTCAAACGGATAAACAAAAACTAGAGCCACACATACATACATAGGAATAATTATGTACCATCTAAAAATCCATCCTATTTCGATGACTGAATCAGATAATGATGATCACAAAAGTTCAAGAAAAATAATCACAAACAGATAATTTTGTCATTTGTTTGAGATTAACACGAGATAATCTGATACACTTGGTAAAACATCGATTTTCTGCATCAACATGCAAAGCAATTTTCCGAATTTAGGCTAACAAATTTCTAATTAAGTCTCACTTAATAATTATATCCATGTTCATCTGTATTACAGGAAGTACGGATAATTAAACACTCCAATAATTGTCACATTTATTCCGTGTCCGAGTGTGTTTACGTACACTAGTCTGGAAAGATTAAAGCCCCATTAGCTTTTTGTTTAAAATACTCCAAGGTAGTGAACTCGCCATCTTTTCGATTGACGGTAGTGTCGAAAATAAACGTGGGTCCCGGCTTTCCTTCTAATCTGCACGTGCTTTCCGGGAACCTTGCTTTCGTTGTAGTGTTCCCCAACTTTAAACATTTTGACAGCAAGGTTCCCGGAAAGCACGTGCAGATTAGAAGGAAAGCCGGGACCCACGCTTATTTTCGTCACTACCGTCAATCGAAAAGATGGCGAGTTCACTACCTTGGAGTATTTTATACACCCAATAAGGGAAAAATGAAGATTTTTCTTTCGACAGGTTTGCGTTGTTCGATGGGTGAAATTGAAAAATAACGTCTGTAAACGTATAAAAATCACGAAATCGAGTGCCTATGGTTGGCCTTAAGGACAAATATTCACCAAAAATCAATTTTAAGGCCCTTTAGACATGGAATTAAAATACACACCTATGCATTATTTGTATAAAATGAATAGCAGGCAACATGCATACAGAAATAATATTATGTTCTTATTTACTTTTCGCCTGAATAAAACAAAATAGAACCAATAATACAACGTTATGATATGACAGAATTTGATATCAAGTCTTACACTGGTCCGGAAACACGTGATTATTACGTCATATGATGTTAGCAATTAGCGTATCAAGTTTTCATGATCTTGTATCACGTATACAGAACTTTGAACAGAACAGAACAATAATTCATAGTTGCTGCATACATCCAATCACACCAATTTGCGTGATATAATTAAATTTAATATCATAACAAATCTTTATTTGGCATAAAATCACATAGCACATCTTTAGCCAATAAATACAAATGATATGTGAAAAGTGATAATTATTTATTTAAATCATACATTTGACCACACAACTACGTAAATAAACATAGAATGCATTTTTCAGAAGATACGTGTAGTATTGCGTGTATACGACAATTTTACGTGGTAATTATAGTTTATATTTTACCAAATTATAATCCACGCGAATATTGTTTATGTGTTGCCTGTATGGTTTTGTTTCTGACGGTAAACCTTCACTGCTCTTTGACAACCTTTGAAAACCTTTCCGTGTGCGTATCATTTTTATACGCCCGTTTGAAAAGTCGGGTCGTATTATAGGAACACCAATGGCGGATGGGCGGGCTAGCGGTGTCCACAACGGTGTCTGCTCTCTAATTCAAACAGTTTTATTCAAACTTGATGGAAATGTTTATGGCCGATCAAGTTCGATAACCAGCCCTATCGGCCCAGGCCCAGGCACTGAGTTATGCCCTTGACGCTTTGAAAAATGAATTTTGGCGTGCGTACAGTTTGTGACCTGGCACTTTTGTTTCAAAATAGAATAACCGAAATCACAAATGACTCATTTGATGCCCAAAAGCAAGAGTAAAAACTGTCGTCATAGTAAACAGAGAATACATGGTTGGTGCCGAGATGGAGAAGGTTTATCCGGTGAGGCTTAGAAAGCTGTAATGGGCGAGCCTATTTCAGCTTTCGCCCCGCGCGCTTTCAAGAAAAAAATCTGACGCCTACCTACCATATTTTTAATGAGTATATATGAACCAGAAAAAAAACAAATATTTTCAGAATAACAACCGCCATCTAACTAATGAGCAAACAGGTTTGGCAATTTTGTCTTTCGTTTGAATCAAAGCAAATTGCACAGCACCATTGAAAAACTAACACGCATACTTGTATAATTGGAAGTTTGAAACAATTTCAGGGAGTCTCAAGTAAACAGTACATCTTCATGCAAACTGGCAATATCAAAAGTAATTATCATAATATGATTGTTTGTGAATATTTGGTAAATTCGATAGTTATTCTGCGATGATCCTAAATGTATTTTTTATGATTAATATTGATCAGTATTTTGTGCAATCCTGTATTTCTTTCACAAACTATTCGACATAATTGTAGGGGTATAAATGCTAGGTTCATCTGCATCTTGCCCCCCCCCCCCCTCTCTGTCTCTGGGGTGACCCTGATATGAACATAGCTGTCGAATGGGCCGTTAAACAACATATCGAGGGCTCAGCGCAACACTGACGTAACTTGTTCTTATTTCAATATGAGTTACGACACTGTTGCGTTAAGCCCTCGATATGTACATGTACAACAATCTTCACGGACAGTTTCACTGTTTTCTCTTGTATCTAAATGCTTATCTTTCGCCTATTCTTTGTCCAATCCTATAGCTACATTTTTTATCGATTGTTGATTATTCATTGTTGACATTTTATCTATACTTGCAGAACTATTGTTATTTCGCTGATATTTTTCTTCCAATTAAAACAAGGGAAGCAACTCAAAAAAATCTCGATGATTTAATAAAACGAAGTGATGTCCCCATGAAATTTTGAAACAATCCCTCTAAAATTCACGGATCAATAAAATGAGAATTTATGCAGTCGGTATGTTAACATAAAATATTCAGAAAAATGTTTATGTATTATTTCAATGTACCGTTGTAAACTGTTTAGATGCGTGGGGATAAACATCTTGTCACGATCGTTTGTGCGTGCCTGCTGCTTACTTTGTGGTTAAAAGACCTATATGGCCAGGTGAATATTTCAATGTGGAATTTCTATGAAAATGTTTTAACGGCCTTTTTGTCTTATGCAAAAAGTAATTGACATATTACGTACTGTGATTCTGTGGAATTCGTTAATTTTGGTTGGGGATTTAATTTCGTGGATTTCGTGGGTCGACTCATCCACGAAATCAAATCCCACGAATTAAAATGCAGGGGTTAGGCATTTTATTCAAAAATCAAAATCCACGAATTTATGTCCTCACGAATAAGCCAATTTAGTAAAAACCACGAAAATTGAGCCCAGCGAAAATAAATGAAAATACAGTATGTGTATTGGCTTAACAGATTTCCTTGATGAAATTAAAGGGCAACATTGAAATCTCTTATACATGATATTTACTATTATTGTGTGTTATAAAACCTGAACATTATTGCATAAGATACATATAACTTAAAATATCGTGCAGAATATATAATAAAAACAACCATACAGTAAATTTTATATTTATTCTTGTCATTTTAATATATTTGTATAAAAGGTGATAAACATATAAATAAAAAACAAACTAACAGGAAACAGTTTCAGACAGAAAACATGAGATAAACTACTGTATGATTTAATGTACTAGTATATTCCTTGGTAACTAGAAAAACATGATCAATCTACACATAAAATGGCATATCACATTGTTAATTAAACTGGTTCCCGTTCAATGTTGCAGTGCACCAAAGTCACTCAAGTCAACGGGAACCAGTTTAATTATTAATAAAATAACTTCATTTAAACTGGTTCCCATTTCTTGTTGCAGTGATTTGTACAGAAAGTCAACCAGAACAAGTCTAATCTTCATTTGGAGTAAGGGTTATCTCCCTTTGTCAGTAAAATTCCGCACCAGACAAAGGGAATCAACTCCATGCGGGGTATGAAATCACATACATGTCATACAACAAAATTAATATTGACATAAATAATACAAAATAATGTAACAATATCACAAATGCTTCTTCTCAATGCTCGTATACGATTACTTGTGTAGCAACGAAAGTCAATTAACTATTATAACTAATAACATTTTACGATGCTGCAAAACCACTTGCTAACATATTTATATGACATTGCAAAGCAATCAATTTTAGGTATGACATCTTCTATATTATATTTATATCAAGAAACCATTTTAACTAACGATTATATTAAACATTTATTTGTAGTGTTGAAAAACAAGTTCTTTTATACCAATGTCACACTATGCCGCGTTCCCACTGTGTTGGCACGGCGTTGTTTAATTTTCCAGAACGCCTCGAGGTCGCAAGAAAAATCTGATATTTTTCATGAAAATGGAAATGTCACGACGTCCATACAGCAACCAATGCGTTGCTACAAAGCTCACATGTCGTACCATCGCGAACTTACGGAGTTCTTGTTGACGATTGTCTGCTTTCTCATGGCGCTTCCATTGCGCTTTCGCGGCGCTCACGCTGCGCTGATGGCATGTTACATACGTATAAGCGCGGTAGAGTAGCAGTGGCATCTCAGAGGACGCCGTACAATCTCTATGCGAAATGCCGCCAACAACCAATGCGTTTACAGTGCGAAGGTCCTGTGGCGTTGTCGGAGACCTTACTATGCTGCCATGGCGACCTTACGGCGACCCCACCGCGGTCTTACTAGAACGCCGAGCGACGGTGTTTGTTTTGAGTATGCTGAAAGTGCACGCCTATGCGATGCCACTACGTTGTCGCGGCGTTCTGAATTTTTCTTGGACGCCGTGGGATTGCCGTGAGAACGCGGCCATAGCGTGACAGGGCTTTTACTTATCTATTGAGCCACACTTATTTTATTCTAAGTTCTTTCCAATGGACAGCCTGACATCTTGTTTGCCACCGGTATTTTAAGACTATATACTGAAAAGCTTATAAACCCCAGTCGCATGGTTTTCTTGACAATTTTCATCAATTACAGTGGGTCACCAATTCCGCTTTGGTACACCGGGAAAACGACATGTATGTTAGAAGTTTAAAGATTTCGAAATCCATGTCTTATAAGCATTTGCTTAATTTGATCAATGCACTATTGAGCAAGTGCCGAAATTCTCATTTTATATTGTAGTGGTTCATAAACCTTGTTAAATGACTGTACGACATGTACTGATTATCTCAATCAGATAAACAGGAATATAACACTAGTGTTTTATCTACAAGTATAATACACTGTACACTGTTGATGTGCTGGGTATGTGTGTTCGGTCAATGTTGAATAATTTAAAGATGAGAAAAACATGACTGGACAAATAAGTAGAGGAATCAATGCACTAGTTTGTACTATTCTCTTAGAGAGCTCGGCTCGGAGTGAACGCAATAACGACAGTGATTATTTAAATCTATAGTTTTCATAACATAGGTACGAGTATACAAAATATATGCATACAATGTTGTTTATCCCAGTTACACAGGACTGCATGCATATTATCGTCGATTTGCGATATTTCTATAAGTCTACCATGCCTTCAAAGACGTTCGAATGCCAAACGTTTTCTTCTAAATCTCTTCATTTATATGTAGAAAACTTTTCCGCGTTGCTCGGAACATAATGATGACAATGGTATGGTGTACGTTAAATTTAGAAGTCAGCTGATATTGTTCCCATGGAGTTTAATGATGACAGTATCACATAACAGAGCCACAAGCAAATAAGTATTGCTGCTGATACCCACTTGCCGCAAACTCTTCCACCAAGTTCAGCACCTCCAAAGAATGATTGAATCCGTCGACGAGTTAACAGCAAAATGATTGTAAGTACTGCTGTTGATAGATAAAGCACAACACTAAACACTAGACTATTACTTGGGTAATTAAATTTGGATCCCTGAAAAAGAAAAGAATCGTAAAAGTTAAAACAAACTGCCATTATAATATGGTTTCATTTTCTCTTCCCTTATCAGTCTTTCATATTCCTTTCGACCATCTGAGTTTGGAGCCCTTGTTATAAGTTATGGGCTCTCCTGAACTTTATTCCTTTTCAGTAGGTTTAATGTCGTTTTCATTGATAACATTATTTCGGTTACATACGGCGGTCGGTTCACCTAACAAGTTTCCCGGACTTCATTCTAATCAGTACTTACTTGCCATTGCACAAGGAACCGACAGCTTAACATATTGAGGAAATCGACATTTCGGTTAATTTCTTTTTTATAAATGGGTATGGCCTGCCTCGACCGCAATTCAAACCATAATTCAAGGTCACAAACCCAGCGCATTAACCACTGGACTACGGCATCTATTGCTTCCAAATCTTACTTCCTTCAATAGGTGGATGATGCGGATCTTTCATGTTATAAGTGCAAATCAACATTAATGTAATATTTATTTCACCAATACTAGTAGTGATAACAACTACAGGTCAGCTATCAATATCCAGTTCCAATTACGGGATATGATTATTGATGACAGTCTATTACTGTTCGTATTGCAAGGGGGCAAATTTGTCAAACATTTATTTCTGTTGTTTTATGAAATTTATGAAGCGGTCATAAATAAACATATTTTTATCAACATTCTTATTTATAATTATGCCTTGGCTGATCAACAAAATGGTGACATAAATGTACTAAGGAGAATTCACACAAATTGTTAGAAAGTCACAACTGAACACTAATGTAATGTGATAGCATTGTAAAATAGCATTCAATATTATTGCCGTAAAAGTTCAGACTAAAAATGAAAAGAATGGTATTCTTACCTTGGCCTCCCAGTAGATTGAAGCAATCAGCCAAGGTAAACCAAGTCCAAGGAATACATTTACTGCATTACTTCCATTCACATTACCGATAGAACTGTCCGCTGATTTTTCCTGAATTGCAGCTTGCCGACTAGCGAATGTATCTGGCATACTGGTTCCTAAGGCAACGAACGTTATAGCAGTGATGAGATCATTAAGTCCAATCAAACAACCGAATATTGTAGCTAGATCTCCTACAATCATTGTTAGAATGCCGATCCACATCAATGAAAATATAAATGTTAGCCAGCCGCCACAATAACTCGGTGGTGGAATGAATGCAAACATAACCTGGAATAGTGAGAAGCATATTATAGTACGCCCTTACCTTTATTATTGACCCGTCTTGTTAAATTTACACAACCATTCTACTTACTCGTATTTAAGATTGACTATAGCAATATATATAACAACTTTTCTTGCATTGCTTATGTCAGAATGGCATTCTGTTTCGTTTTAGAAAAGCATTTCAAACGGAATTATAATTCATTGCAAGGTTAGTGTCCTGACATTGTTAAACGATTTCCAGTGCAACAAATTTCTACATTTTAAGTTTATCACAGAACCACATCAGATGGGATAAAACAAATAATCCGAAGAAACTACAATATTTAACAAAATAAATCTGTCAAAGTTACGAGACATACATTAAAGCACTTAAAGCATTTGTGTATACATACTTTCCAGAAGAATGAAAGAAAATGCAAAATGTAATCAATAGCTGAGGCACTTTCCACGTCTCCACCATTGACGTTCATGGCATTGTGAAATTGTTCCTTCCATGTGGAGGATTCTAACTTCAGAGAGTCTAAGTTCTGCTTTGTTTGTGCAGCTATACGACTCACCATATCGTTAAACTCTGTTGGTAAAATGTAAAATTGTTAGATCACTGATTAAGAAGAAATTTTTGACGATTGTAATTTAAATTTGTGTAAGATACAGGAAGCTGTTTGGATTATTCATTAGTCATGTTTTACCAAGGCTTTAAGAATAAAAGAATGACATAAGATGTACTATAAATACTATTCAGGTTTAAGTTGGCTTTGTTAAGATGTTAACCATTTTGGTATCCTAATTAAAGGGGTCAGTTCGAAAACCAATGTCCTTATTTTAATGCTGAAAATGTTTCAGAGAATAAAAGACCTTCCTGTGGCGACCCATGTCATACACTGGTTGCCTATGCCTTTAAAAAACTGTGAAAGAATCTTGGTTATTACGAAATTCCATTTTGAACTACGAATCAATAGTTTATTGTATTTTTTAATCCTTTTAGAAATTGTGTACGTTTGTTCAAGGAAGTAAATTATCTCTTGCACTTGTTACCATATATAAAACAGTAGCCATGCGTATATATGTGTAACTTTGTTTTTTATTTACATTCATTGCATGTAAACAATACGATGCACTTTTTGTCTGAAAAAAAAAGTTCTGTTCTATTAAAATTGAGTCTTTTCTTGACCCATTCAATTGCTAAAGGTACTGAACAAGCAAAACAAAAACTGGTAAACACAGACATGATAAGTACAAATCCGGTCAGAATTAACCCATTAAATGTTACACAAATGCAAAATTTAATGTAACACCAAAATCACAATCAAATTAATTGAAATTAATTTCTCATAACGTGTTTAATTGTTTATTGTAAAATAATAAAAAACATTCAAAAACATGTTCATCTTTACCGTCATCATTAACTAAGGTGACAATGGTCTTTCCAATCTTGCCGATTTTGGCGCCAGGTGTAGGAGTGGTTAGTTCTACCATGAAACTACAATCACGTTCTTCCTCCTTAAAAAGACGAGGAACTCTCATGACGAAATAAAACAAAATGGTTTCAAAACAGACCTGACTATGACTTTCAGACATTGCAACACATTTGAACACATTCTACCTGGAATTGGAGACTAATAACCAATTAAATATATATCATCAGAATTGCGGAGTAGAAAATATTACACGATATATATTAGTATTACCAACAACCGCAAGTTACAATAAAGTTATTTTCGAATACGAGCTATCCTTCTCTGTTAGATTTATAAAAGCAGAGTAAAACAACAATCAAATGATAAAACTGACCTGTTAATCAAAAGTAAGAGACTGTATTCATTTATTATTGACATGTGTTTGAAAGAAGAGCCTTCTTTTTACATTTATTGTGGAAGATATCACATCAATAAATTGCCAATCGGTCTTTGTTCAGAACATGTTTACGATTTACCGGGTAATATGCTTACATCAGTGTTTAAGATAGTGATATCCACAGTCTTCTGTGTTTCTCCGTGATCAAAATCAACAGTTCCTTCTCCCGAGATATAATCTTTCCCTGATGACGCCGACATGTCTTTGGTTTGATAGTTCACTTTTACGATACCATCGGCACCGTTTAATCTGTTTATAATCAACTGAGCTTTACCGGTGCCCTCACGTACAATGTAACTTGGTTTGGTGAAAGAAAATGTCCCAGGTTCTGTTACAGAAAGAGAAGGATTGTATAAAGTTGGGACGCAGTTCACGATTCAATCTTTTTGAATTGCGGACAGCATTCTAGAACGTAAACCGCGTAAAAACAGAAGGTAAAGATTTCGCATTCAACAACTTTTACAAAATGGATGACCACGTATATATGCATCTAACACAAGTTCTGTAATTTACTGTATTTCGAGGATTGTCATGAAAGCACAAAGCTCTGTCTTAATACTGAAGTGATTTTATCATATAGCTGGAACGTAAATCGAATTTTGAAGTCCAATTTAAACACGTGATCACTTTTTAAAATATACGCTTTTAAAATCATGATACAAATACTTCACTGGGCACGGGCGCGTATTTAAAGAATGATTATAATCATGAACAAAATGAATGAAAAAATCGAACTACGTACCATCATCATTAATAATTGTGATCTGATTGATTGACGTGTTTCCAAGTACCACACCACGTGCTTTATCATCATCATGGTCAACGAAAAGCTTGACAAAGAAAAATTCATCGGGTTCCCATATATCATCGTCTACTATTTCCACGTTGATTTCCCTGAGGGTTTCATTCGCCGAGAATTCTACTTTCGTTTTTAACGGAATGTAGTCTTGTACGGCTTCCGCAGTTCCATCAATTGTTTCCAGTCTACAATACGAAGAATAAATCAAATATATACTCAAAATAAAGCCATTTATGAAGAGTCATACTAGCTATTGTCTTGACAAAACAAAAACTAAATTACGATTTCTTGTTTATCTCCATTTAAAGAATATAGTAATTGATAAGTAATGAAGGGATATGTTTAACGGAGAGTTTGTCTCAAAACAAAGACGAAAACGTGCCATTATTCTATTACGAAATGCATAGTAATAATTTGTTTAAGAAGAAGAAATTGCTACATTTTTTCTGTAAATTTGTGAACCTTGACTGGCTGACAACTAGAATCAGACAATGGTGTAAAGATTTCAGTGTATAAGGAACCCAATTATAAAACGAAGCAAGTTTATCACCGGGCAGTGACATGATGGCAGACTCGAAAAAAGTAAATTTAATTACAGTTCAATTTACGCAAATTGACAAAAAATGTTTGCGGAAAAATGAGAAAATCACACATGCTATATTTGGATTGTTCATGGATATTTGCTTGTCAGTTTTAATGGAAATTATTTATGATAGCAATCATACAGCGAGTGAAAACATCCATTACTAAGTACTGAACACATATCGAAGGTTTTCAAGGCTACGTATTCGTTTCAAAACAGCAATGATAAGGTTATCATTGAAACATACGCATTTCTACTTGGTGTTTTTAAACGCCTTATAACACATTTTCTTTCCAGTGTAAAAAAGAACTGACTCAATAATGCTTCATTGGTCACATACAAGTATTTTTTTGAATAAATTAATTACACAATTTTTTTTATTAATTTTCACTGACACTAGTAAGGGATTGCAATGAGATGTAAACTAACGGTCTATGAAGATAAATAGCACTAGCACAAGTATGTGATCCATTCATAAGAAGATCAAATACACAAAATGAATACAATGTAATTCCAATACTTTATTTATCAATAATCCATGTCAGCAATCTTGATACTGCGTAACTAAGTGCTTATAAATGTGAAAGTTGTCTTGCAGTTTGAATTTTCTACACACTCGTTAGGCTAATAGTGACTATATATATATTTTGGTCGTTACGGAAGAATACACTAACTCAACTGGGAGATGTGGATATTCATAACACAATTATGTTATTGAATAAAAGGCGTTTTCTTGAAAATAGACAAGAATAATTTAAAGAATAATTTAGCACAATAGTATGTGTAAGTGTCGCTGGTGCGGTGGGTAAAATGTAATCATGAACCAACAGACATGAGTTCAATTCCAGATTTGTTCCGAATATCCATATCCCCTATTTGACTTGATGGATTATTCTGAATAATTTTGTTACGGCTCAAAACACTTTGTCAAGCTTTTGTTTATACTATAGCGAACATTTATGGGTATGGTACAAGTGCTAGTAATTATAGCAATATATTTTATTGCATAATTGTGAAAGATTGGAGCGTTCAATTTAAAGCGTTCTAACTGGATATTACAGCAATTAATACACCTTGGGGCTAGAAGTGACCTATTTTATCATTGTTATGAACTCTTTCACATCAATTGTCAATTGCGCAATAACGGAAGATTAAACCTTTATATATATTTTAACGGGAATAATGGAGAAAATCGCACAAAAAAATCACGCATTCCATTCACTGTTGTTCGTTGTTAAGCCAAAAAGGCAACAGGCTTCTGTTTATATCTTTTAATTGTTTGGGTTGAACGCCTTTTTTTGTCAACAACTTTTCCGTTATATACGGCGATCTATTTACCTAACAAGCTTTCCTGGATGGTATTCTAACCAGTACTAACTTACCCTTCCACAAGGAACTGGCAACTTCTCCACATGTGGAGGAAAATTGACATTGTTTTAAAATTTTCATGAAAGAGACCTGCCGCGACATGGAATCGGGTTACAAATTTATATAAAGGATCCAATTAACGTAATAAAAATAACGGCAAGAAAAATCATCGACCAAGACCGAGGAAAGTTCAGGATCGATAGAAAAAAATTGGGTTCGTCGAGCTGGTGGAAACTACCAACTACTGGGTTTTCTCAGTGTACAGTTCATTACTAGATCAAAATTACACTAATTAAGCATAGTACATATCAATTTAACTAATACAATAAATCTTATTATAAGCGCACTTTTCGGACCAACTTACAAGTTTGTATTGAGGCCACTACTGTATATAATATTTCATCCAAATTATGGTCTTCATATGAAGGTGTTCAGTAAACCATTTAGCATGGTGGCATGTTCATAAAAACAACGATATAAATTATACATATTGTATAAACTAGTTGAAGTGATATGGCCCACAATTTCAGTTCGTATATTTGCATTGCCTATGTCGTTAGAATTCATTTCAGTGCAGTTTTTACAACTACAATCAGAATATTCTGCTGAATAGAAAACTAAAATAAAAAATACACTTTGACCATATTATTTTAAAAATGTTCGACATAACCGCAACCGTGGCCGAGTGGTTAGGGTGTCCGCATTCGGAGCGGGAGATCGAAGGTTCGAACCCCAGTGGTGACTGGGTTAAAACTGATGCGGTCGGTTGGTGAGCCGCCAGCTAGTTAAAAAATGGTTACCGTAGGCCCATCTCAGCCAGGCACCCGGCAAAAAGGAGAAGGGATTCGGGATGTACTGCGTTAACATAAGATAGGTGTCTCATAAGCCAACTTGGCTGGCCCTTTCAATAGGGGTGACACTATAATAAACAAAACCTTTACCTTTATAATTAATACTGATAATATGCATAACCTTCATTTACCTCACAGCACATGGGACATCAAGTTTTCCATATCTACGAATGCCAAGTCGAACCTTTCCTTCATTTTCTAAAACAGCACACGATGAGGCTGTGAACTCAATCACTGCTTTGCTGCCGTTTTCACTAAGGTCAACTCCAGACAAGCTAGTGGTATCTTTTTCTGGTGAACCAAATGTCTGTTTTGACATCACATTGAGATATAACTGTGTATGAAGGAAAAGGAAGACAACAATGAGAAAGAAGTGTGTTCGATCACTAAAATGAATTGTTGAAATCTTTGTTTTTTCGCTTAATGATTATTTTGACACCAATATTTTTGTACGGGAGTGCTCCATATTGTGTTAAAATCCCTATTTCCAGTAGGTCTCACTTAATACATGACACATGTTTGAAGGTATTAATGATAAACCCCAAACAACAGTTCATTATATTCACAACAGAAAATAACAACGTGCTATAGAAATTACTCGAACATTATTTTTTGTCAACAATGGGTAGACTGCGAGTCTAGCTAGAATTCACACACACTCAAATCCACCACATCGTATCGAAAACATAAGCCAATGCAAAACAAGGTTGTATCAGTTGCAATCGAGACAAATAAATCGTCATACTATCATTACAAACTACATTAACAAATTGAATTTCCCCCTGGATTTAATTGTCTAGAATTGAATCATTTTATCACCGTGAAAGACAATATAATCAGTATCTATGACAATTGGTTTGTCTTGGTAATATAGTCAACGTGTTGCAGAAGCATTGATATTGTTGTAGAGCATTGTTTATTAGTGTTCACCTTTGCTATCTGATCTTCATTTCATGTTATGGGCTTCAAAATTCATGGTAGATTAGCATGTTTATCATGTACCAAAATGGCTTGACATGCTCGCACAATATTTCATTAGTACAGAATATATCACAATATGTGACAATTATAAGCGAGGCGAAAGCATTATAGAAAAAGAACAAATCAACGTCGGAACAAACATGGATATACTGCAATTTAATACAATCGTCGCGTGACAATAAAACAACTAATTCCCCGGAGAAGGAAATAAACGGCAGGGTATTTAAACGTTCTCATACCTGGTGCAAGATTGAATTATCTAGATGGTGAGAAAGATAACCTTTAACGGAACAAGAGATAAAGTGTTCAGCATGCAATCGTTATCTGCTTTCAGCACAGAGGCTAATAAAATGAACTTCAGTAGCACTGGATTTATCATATCCCCCTGGCGATGGCAAATTAAATATCGACAGAAGCACGATTGGGAATAAACAGATCGCTCCATTAGGAATAATGATCTCATTCGTTCTATTTTAATCTTATTTGAGTAACCATGAAGGTGGGGCATGACATGTAGTTAAACAGGCCAAAACGGTTACACCAGTTCACGATTAATACATCGTCAATAATTTATTGTCGGATATGATTACAACAAAGAAACACAAGCTATGTATAGCTTTTGACCGACATGAATTAGAGAATTACATATCAATTAGCAAAATAACGGAGTTTGAAATGATTCAGGTAATTTGTCAAGTAATTTATTTATAAAACAGCATCAGTCATTTCAACAGATTATGCATATTATATCTTTTGTATGGAGTTAAGAAAGTTTAAAGTTGGTGGCTTGGACCAACGTAGTCGAGTGGTTACAGCCTTTTACCAGTAATCACGTTCTTGAGAGAACCCGGGAACGCCTACGTACAAAATATGTCTTTTTAAAACAACTCTACTAGCTTACTTATCAGTTTAAAACTGCGAAACGGATCACACATTATACAAGTTCATACATAGTTTATACCCGGCAGAGATTCGCATTGATTTATTGTTAGAAAGAGTCAATGATAAAAGCAAGGTAAATAAACGGTAGGGCGTTATTTCAACAAACTATCGCTATCATTTGGGATGGCTTTTGAAGCATGTTAACAAAAGATCACACTGTATATGGAATGCAAACAACATAACACCATCCATAACAACAGTCAATACTTTCTATAGAAATGTTTCCTTAATATATTCAAAGGCAATATCAGTTGCCATCTTTAATAGTTCTATTGACAATTATAAAACAATTGAGTGTCCAACAGAACACATTACTGATGCCTCCAATGGGTAATAACTGGAGAATAAATATTCACTCTGTTTTATTCTGTATTTGTAAAACCTAATGTTTGCTTCCAATGTTGACAAATTACAACGGATGTTGACAGACGACACCAAACAGTCAAGGGTTACAATTACTTTGTAATATGCGATTTCAAACGAGGACTTTTGGTGATATGTTTCCCTGTCAGAGGCGTTGTTAGGTTCACACAAGATTATTTTTATTAACAAGGCAGATCGTTTTCTCTTAGACTAAACACACGCTTTGTTGATCGATTTCAGCTTCCATTGCTTTATTTTGATACCTTTACACGAGCATGCTGTGTGCTTGTAGGTGTGAGCTGTGTCAAATGTTATATGGACTTTGCTGTTCTGATTTTTTAAGGAAAAAGATATCAATTATGGTGGCGGCTTTGTTTTGTTTTAGTAGGATTTTTTTGTTTAGGTTGTGTGTCAGTGACGTTTGGTAAGGTGGATAGAATGTGAGATTTCCTAAGAATCCGCATTGCACTCCCTGGATAGACGCATGCATCAACATTATCTTTCATTCATTCAAAGAATTGATAATATTTACCTGTTTCAGTATTATACATTGTTGCTCATTTTATTTTCCCGGTTACAATATTATCTTTTTTTTTTAATTATTGAGATACAATCAAACAAATACAAAAACAATAGGAAAGCACAATTTCTGATATTTTAACTACTTCTTAAAACTAGTTCTCCTCTATTTGTTATTTACGTATTGAAAACTTGATCGTGTCTCAGGAAAATGGAAGGATATGATGTATTTTTACGATTGGCGTCATTGGAGATGTTTTAAGAACAGTTGTCAATACTTCGAACAAGAATAAGACTATCACGTGATCATCATATTGACGTGAACACGATAACGCGAGACACTGCTGCCACTTATAAAACTATTAAAGTATTATGAAATAATGGCTGAATGTCTTCATTTTGTTTATATTGGAAAACAAAATTTGACATTCATTGTTAATTTCTGAGCATTTTTTTGTTAATAACAGACACGAATAAATACTTGTATGAATATCAGGTAACACTGTTTATGGATCCATATTTAACACATTCAATTTATGATAATTTGCTATTAGAGGAATTAACAAAGTCAAGTTAATAATGCCATACACATTATACCTATACATTTAGAAAGTCAATACATGTATATACTTACGTCCTTAAATGTACTGTTCACTTTTGGAACAAGTTTGTGCCCCCCTGTTAGTTTTCGAGTTGCTTGAATCCTATACCAACCAGAGTTATGTGACTTGTTTTGTGACAATTTATTTGCTGCGATTTTTGCGGCTTCGTCTTCGGGAATTTTGTATTTGCCGAGTTCTCTAGCTAGGTGAATAATCATGTCTTCATCTTTAGCATCTCCTGTTTTTCCGACGTTGTTGTCTATATCTAGAATAAAATACTCATGATCAACGGTCGGAACTATATTCACTGGGATATCTCCTCTTGACTATGACAGTAAGAAAGTAAGATAAGTGGTAGGAAAAGTTTGAATTAGGTTGGTTAGCAGAAGCTGAGATATAGAATATGGACAATCGAGTTGTAAAATTCACCAATCAAGGTTATTTAATGAATATGTACCATTTTCTACTGAAAATGTGTTAAAACTGATGTTACAACATCGTTTTATGGTGACATACATTGCAAGTAGCAAATAATTAGTATATAAACATTACAACATCAATATACCAAGTTGAATCTGAATTTTAACCACCGATCAATTCACACTAAAGTTCATACCAAAGACACGTCACCACTTAAGAATCACTTACAAATTTGACGGTATTTAATAAAAGTCAACCAATTTTATTCATTTGCAGTGAGAAGATAACTTATTTTTTTTACGGTAAAAATAGATGAAATCATCATTAATTCGTCATTTGTCTCCATTATCCCGGGGTCAATTTGATGCGTTTTTTCTGCTAATGCGTGATGAGAAAATTGGCTAAGTTTTTTATGTTAGCAATCAAGGTATTATCTAGATCCTGTATAACTAGAAGAGTGGTATATGTTTTATATTACGCGACCTAATTACTTCAAATGCTTCAGCATCGAGAGAGATAGAAATGGTAATGATTTTCGAAATAGAAATGGTTACAGCGACCTCACTTCCGGTCACGTGTTGTCGTGATCGCTGAAATAAAAGTCATGGGTATATGCATACAACATGTATATACAAAGGATATATTATATGAAATCTGAACTATTTCAGCTGATAAAAATTGACGCATTCTGATTGAAATTTCAATTTTATTAGTCTATATTTTTCTTTACATTTAGTGATAATCGTATACGAGATGATACGAGATAATCAATGTCACATGTAGTCGAAGGGTCTTTGACGATGATGCTTGCATTACATTGCAGTTGATCGTCAAAGCCACTTGTTCTTTTAAAGCTAAACGACTCAATCTGAGTCGCGTTCGTTTTCCTATTTAACGCACAAATTTCCGTAAAAATATGAATTATAACATAATCTATCTATATAACCTAAAATAAACCTTCAAACAGAAAATTATCGAATATTTCGCCAATTTTTCATACTACCCGTAATTTCATAATTTTCCTCGTTAATGCTTCGGATTATGTCCGTAGCGTTCCAGAAAGCATGTGAAATGATCTGATTCAATAAACGCATGAACAAACGTCGTAAGCTGTTGACTTTGAAAGAGGAGAATTCCATAACTAAAATGGTCAACAAGACGAAATAAAAAAGACCAATTTAGTTATGTGACCCAGAACTAAGTCACATGTTGTATTATCGTTCATCGCAATTGATTTGTAGCAGAGAATCTTCATGCTTTCGATTAAACAAATCTTTGAATAACCATTCCTCCGAGTAATAAATACCAATCTCCTAGCAGAGTTGTCGTTCGTTCTCTCTCACATACAGCTCTGCAACAGGCTCATGACAAGAATCTTGTCAAAACGGGAAATAATATATTTTACGCACTATAGATTTATCTTTTATGAACAATAAAGCATAACTGGTTTTTAAAGTATCCTAAATTGGCTGGAAATAAATTAATTTGATTTATATTAACGGAACTATTTTTTGTCCGTTTACGCAGAACGTATGGGCTGATATAAACAAAATGGATTTTCTTCTATTGAAACTAACTGGCCTTATTCTGGCGACACAGCAAACAAAACAAACTAATTCTGGTATTTTGACAGGCGTTCATGTCGCCATTTTGGATCATTCAAATCATGTGAACAAAATCACATGAATCGGGCCTACTTTCCGACCCTGTCACAGAGGTGAATGTAAGAGAGTGAATAAATACAAGTACGTATATTCGCCAACGACTAATGGAATAATAGTAACGTTGCCGTCTGAAATATTCATGAAACAAATAAAAACAGTTGTAGAAGCTTATCACCGATCAAATGACAGACAACCCCATAGAGGTTTACATAATCAGCTTGCACTATTTTATATCAATATGAAAACTCTACATTTCGGGCCTGCGGTCTTAGCTCAGTAGGTAGATTGTTAAGTCTACTGGCCCCGAGGCTATAGAACTTATATCTCAATTCAATTATCAAAGTGTTATGTTTGTAAAGATAGAGCTGATATGTTTAGATGAATGTTCAGATCAATTATCCTGTCAGATTAATGCATCAATACCATCATTATTGTCTGTTCATAATTAATTTAGGAACATTAAAAAACAAGATACGAGATTCGAGCTTGTAAACCGATCTCAAATTTATAACTTCGGATCATAATGATGAAGTTGGAATTCATGGTCTCCGTGATAACTTTGTTACCACTAATCACTCAAGTGGAGAAATAACTTGCGGCAATAATTTACAGTCAACAACGTAAGAATTGATTGTTATTGACATGCTATTGAACTTAGGCTTAATTCTCCAAAATGTGTGGCATTTCTTAAAATCCTTTTGCAACGCGATCTTGTCACACAGGTGGCTGTATCAGTGTTCGGGCCACACACGAAAAAAATCCCGTCACTGAGCTTATATTACTATCAGGGTGAAAAGCCTACTATATGTCTATATGCCAAACAATGTGGAACATCGCATCTCGTTGTTTCAGCATAAAATATGTGCGCTGAAGTAAAATAGCTATACATGTATCAAGCGATCTGATTGGTCGGATATGTGTGTACAATAGACTGGTCATTTCATGCCGGCCAATGAGATCGCTTGATACATCACTAGAGCTTGACTCAAAATGGCTTGCAGCGACGTTAAATAACGAAAGGAACACAATTTTACCGTTTCACAGTTATTAGATGTAATTGAAAGAGATTTTCGATAGGAATGAATATCTTATAGTTTATTTGAATGACATGTGTAGCAATTTTCCTTCAGCGCACATATTTTATGCTGAAACAACGAGGTGCGATGTTCCACATTGTTTGGCATATAGACATATAGTAGGCTTTTTACCTTGATAGTATGGGGGGGGGGGGTTGGTGAACCAAACACTGATACAGCCTCCCGTGTCTTGTCATTGTCATCTCCATACTAGTGTGTACCGTTGTACAGGTAAGTTTCATTAAAACTTGACCCACTTGTACGTGAATGAATAATGTATTCTCTATATATAACTAAACAAGAATTAGACAGAACCAGTAAAATCGAAGTTGTCAACACAAATTTCAAGTTTTCCGTTTCTATGCAATATCGTAACGATAAAATCTGTTCAGTAACAATTACTTTATAGATAATTTGAAAGTTTGTTTTGTTTCATACTGTTTTAAACCTTTTAAAACTAAAATAACTACATGCAACAAAGATACTGAAGTACCCGTATCCGGAGTGAATAACATTTTCTAACAATACCAGAACTATCAATAGAAATTTTAGCACTTTAAATATTTCACGGACACAAGTGATAATATTTGAAGTATACCCGAAGAATACATTTGTTCAAGTCATCATGTTACATTAAGCATGGGTGATTCTATTTCAGAACTGATCGATTCTGCTGTTTATTTAGAGTACTGTATAGACATTAAAAGATCTACACTCTCAAATTGACGTTCGATTTTTTTCTGTATGTAGGTTACTGTAGTTAAAACGCTGTATTCATTAATTGGCAGGCAGCGTCACTTGGGTAGAAACAAGTATGTCTATACTTAGATTCAGACGAGAAGAAACTCTTGACTTTCTACTCGTTACAAAAGATATTCTGATATATTGATTCATTTCTAATATAAATGGGGAAGTCAGTTTAAAAGGCAGTTTCATACAGTTTCCATAATGCAACTTGTAGGTACATGAACGTGGTGAAATTACATTAAAAGCAACATACAATAAGCAGTACTCTAATACTCGTACAGTACATATTTTACACAGACAAACATCAAAGGGTGTATAGTATGGTTAAACGTCGATAATACATGATTTACAACAAAACACCAGGTTTACAATGACATGTGAGTATGTTCAATGTGCGTGTTTCATATAACGTGCCAAACAATGTACAGACCGATAATATACGAATTATTTCACTTAGAACAGCATTAATTAATTTGTGAAATATTTCCTTATTTATCTCAATTTAATTGCTCTTTTATATATATGTAAAACAAGTTTTCAATATTTAGTTATGCTAACAGTTTTTTTTTATTTCAACTAACATATTTCAAGTGATCTTGGACAGCCGTCAACCTGTCAACTAATCCTCAAAGAACACTTTAACAAGAAACGAATCCGAAAATGGATTTAATCAAGGGAGGGTTCTAGCGTTTTCAGTACACCAAATATCACACATAAATTATGTACTCTGTATTACACGCATAAGGACACTCCCACAAAGGGACTGTCCACGCCCACTATGAATAAAATTAATAAATGGTGCGAGCACAAACGTGGCCCCCAGTAATGTTCAACAACATCACAAGAAAATCAGGGATACAATATTTCTTAGCGACGTAGGTGATTATAAAGACGTGAAATGTCTAAAACGGAGTTCAATACAAACAAAAAACGGAGTTCAATACAAATAATATTTGATTTCAAATACGAGTATCATATCCTAGAAAAGGCACCCCGTTTTGTTGTACGCTATTCAATTCAGTTTTAATTATATTACACGAATTGATTATGATCATGAGGATGAGGTCGGAACAACGTATGTTTCATTCGCATTCAAAGCTGGTGGGTTTCATTATTGAAACTGCTGGAAGAGACTATGAATGGCCTATAGAATAGTTTTCTATACCTATCAAGAAATCGTAAATACCAATTGTGTGACCTAAGCATAACCTTATTAATAAACTTATATTTCGGTCATAATTCAAGCAGAAATTTCAGACAGATTAAAGCATTAAAATTGTTATTGACTGGTCTCATAGAATACCAGACAACTAAGAACAAAATGTGTGAAAGTCGCTCATACATGAATTATATATTTGGATAAGGTCAGGTGTATATATAAAAGAAATTAATCTGACATTGTGAATTATATGAAATGTTAAATAAGTTAAGGATAGATTTATCCATCATAGTCATATTTATACAGATCCAAACCCTTGTCCGTAGATTAAACTAATTATTGGTCTATTTCAAATACACACACATATAATGCAATATCGTATCTATAAGTGTATCAAATGGATGCATCTATTCAACCGACATGCCAGGCATATTTGTTGTTTATACTAAAATATACCAGTGTGCACCCGTTTTTCATTTCAGTGGGTTTAACGCCGGGTTTTAAACAAATTTTCAGTCATATACGGCGGTCAGTTCACCTAACCAGTTTCTAACCAACCAGTACCAACTCATCCTTGAACATGGAGCCGACAACTAACTTCTTCACATATGGAGGAAATGCGACATTTTTGTCATAGATGGGTATGGCCTGTCGCGACCTATTTCAAACCCGAATCATCAGGTTAAAAAACCCAGCCCAATAATCACTGGGCCATGGACTCCAGTGCACCCGTGGTAGTCATACGGACATGACTGTCAATAAACAATGATGAAAGATTTGAAGATCTCGACTGAATTTAAAGTAAAAGGACCAGATGATTTAAAAATAATGACATACTTAGAAATCAATGGTGTTTGTCTGGTGTTGTCACAATAAGTGGTGCTAGATTAGATTTCTGTCACGATGACATAATGATAAACGAGAGACCAATGGGCACGTTATCTAAAATAGTTTAATACAAGCCCTGTGTCCATATTCACAAAGCATCTTAAGATTTTCTTTAACTTAAGTTGAAATTTTTACTTAAGTGTAAATTTTTTTCATGGTAAAAGTTTGTAAAACAGTCATCAAAAGTGTGAAAATTAATTATCATTTTCATAATTGGCATCTTTAGAACAAAGATGAAATCATATATTTGTGATTTCCTCATTTATATTAGTACAAAAGAGTTAAGGAAAAAGTCGAATTTAAGGGAAAATATAAGTTAAGTTAAAAAATTACTTAAGATGCTTTGTGAATACCACCCCTGGTACCAACACTTGCATCATGTCCATGGTATGACTGTTCTCTGATTAAAAATATACCGGTTGCACATGGTATCCTTATTATAACATACATATCCGGTCAATATTTTGCAAGGCGTATGGCAATTACTTGTTATTTCTGGATTCAAGCGGTTACGTCCGTGAAACTCAAGCTGTTACCCAGGAGAAGTTATGAAATTTTACAATATTAGCGTACTTGTGGTTAATGTAATGTTCAGTTATTGATATCGATATCACCATTTATTGTCTTCAGTTGTTTTCACGATGGCTTTGACAATTTGAAAAACAACCTAAGGTGATTCATTTCTTATCGCCCGGTAGAAGATGTATAACATTAATAACAATCAACTACTACTCATCGCATGATATCCAAACAATTTAAGGAATTTATGAGGAATAATCTTTAATCAAAGACTATAATTGGCGATTCAAGACCAACCCGATGATAAATTTCTATCTTTAAATCATGATACAAAGAGGCAGTTTCATATTTACTTTTCATGGTTTATTAATTAATTACAGGAAAAAGCAACATTCTGCTCAATATTTTATTGAATTTCCGCTATATTCAAACACAGATTATTTTTTTCATAGATTAGACACATGAGCAGATGCACGTATCCACTGACTGTGTTTAATTTCCGCTGTTTGCATCACCATACAATAGACCAAACAAGTTGACAATGATTTTTTTCACCAAGAGCGATTATTTCGTTATGTTTTAATTAGTGTGCATGACTGTGCTTTTTTATAAATACTTCTTTAACAATGTATAGATAGGTACTGAAGTTGACGTAGCCGAGTAAAAAAGCCACTGAGTCCTATGTTTAGGTGGATGGTATAGCGATAGCTTCCCATAACCAACAGCCTTTAAAAACATGCAATCCAGCTTTAAAACTATTCATTAAAATATAACCTTGTAATATCAAAAATTAGGTTATTATTTTGAATGGCGTCAGAACGTTGAAAAGATTGCAAAGCCGAAATTAGGCATCTGATTTAATATCAGTTTGACTGTATCCTGTAAACCGTAAACCAAGTGATTGGCATATCAGTAAAAATATTACAACAAAGTGAGATAAAAATGTTATTAGAGGGAAATGTTAAGGCTTAATGATAGTTTAAATGATTTTTGATCGGATGTAGTCTGTTTTTATCCTGTCCACAAATGAATGAACTGTGTCAAGTATACGATGTCAGTCAATATTACATGCTGACCTAACTTACATCATACAATAACACATCAAAACATATGCTTTGAAATACAGTACGTGGTAAGCTTTTGAGGCTGCGAAAGAAACTAAGCATGCAACAGAGTTTTAGAATAAACGGAATTGTCAAGATTACGAGGTATACAACAATAATTATGTTCCTATTGGGTGAACATTACTTGTCAAGCAATACAATAGCAAGACAGGCATGAAACAAGCATGCTTGTTACAATAGGCGGGGTTATAAATGTGGGCGGTGTTTACCAAGAATATAGGCGTTCATGCTCATACTTGGATGAACCGGTACAGGCTTTGAAAACGTTCCTGAATCTGAAAGTTTCAATATAAATATGAAGAATGGAAGAATAATTATAAATATGAAGTTCAAGAATTGGACAGGGGGGTGAACATGGGAAGACTGGTCAGACAAAGCAGTTGTGTGTATTGATTATAATAATGAAAAATGGAACATGGAGTAAAATAAACGAACTGTCAAAATGTAATAAATGTACATACGGTACTAAAACATACATAGAAATAAAATAATGGAATATATAATGACAACACAATTATGGTATGATAGTGAATGCAAACAGTGTAAATTAATATCGGTTTCAGGCTTTAAGCTATTTGAAATTGCAAATCAATCAATTAGATAATACATGATTAAAAACAAAACGAACATTTTAATTGCGTATTTTCTGATCTTGATTAAAAGTTGCCATGGAAGCTTCACAATAAATCCGTAACAGAAATATAGACTTATTGTACGGACATGATTCTAATTTGTTGTCAATATGAATCCTTAAATTGTTTAACACTTCACACAAATGACATTTTTGTTCCAATCGATGAACAATTAGTTAGAAAGAAATGAAACAAAATTGAAGGGTATTGAAGATGAAACGAAATCAAGATTCAAATGATGAAAGCAAGTAGTTTGTTAAAAAGTGTAAATTAAAAAACTTAGGTCTAGTTTCGTGACACAAGTTATCAAAGAACTATAAATGACAGATACAAGAATCGAAGGTAATTGTCCTGTGATTTACAGAAGGTATTGCTCATTGAGGTATTAACGCAGAACTATTTTTTGATGACAATTATGTTGATTTAAATGACGCGCAAGAATACATTCTGATCAATAAAACAATACGATATTGCTTATGTAGAAAAACAAACCTACTATTTCAAGCAACTATTCGATTTAAAATGTATTGCTTGATCGATAAATAATCATCCGGATACAGTTGGGGGGGGGGGGGGTCAGATTTCTCTGACATACTCCTTCCAAGCATTATGTCAGGGGTAGGCAAACAACAGATAACTGTAATTCTTTATCATATGGATTTGCGGGACTGTTTCATGTCGTAACCGGATATGCGTGTATCCAACACATGTGCGCAAAACACGTGTAGGAGTTCGGGAGGCGCGTTAATACCACTTGTAGATTTTATTACAACTCAGTCTTAATTCTGTCAATATCATTCAATATCATTGGTAACGAAGTAAAACCTTGACAAATATATCAGTTTATCACAACTTGTGACACTGGTTAGCATACGGAAATGTTGAATACATACACGCTCTCATAGATGATACAAGAGTTAGTTAAAGTGATACTTTTTGGAAAGATTTATACATAATAGAAAGTTGTTGAAAACTTGAAATAAAAGGCTCCAGTAGCCTGAATTTTTAAGGGCTTGTTCGGGTCCATGAACTATTTTATATTGAATGTTTAGATAATTCAGTTCGACATGTTAAAGACATTTGGTACAGCTTCCAGCTTTTTTTTCATTTTAAGCCGAAGAAAAATGGGGGTTGACGAGCTCGTTTTTGAGTTATCTGCCATTGAATTTTTGGCGGTAAATCATTTTCTGTTTAAATGGATTCCTACAATATTTGTTTACGCGCCTCCGTGGTCGAGTGGTTAAGGTCGCTGACTTCAAATCACTGTAACCTCTCACTGATAGAGGGTCGTGGGTTCGAGCCCCGCTACCGACCATGTCTATTTTGTGAGAAAGTAGGAAGTTGCTTACGGAGGATTGGTGTCTAGTACTGGTTCTTCCCAGTAGCGATACTTAAGAGAACTGTGAGCCTCATAAAAAATATATAGTTCCAAATTCTGTCCGCACCATTTTGAAAAAAAACAACAATTGGGTGTTACGATCCTAATATCTTAATTGCAAATCAAAGCGACATCACATGTTACTACATTATGAAACTATGAGAAATTAAATATATCACATGAATTAACTGAGAGCAACAAGGCAGATTATTGAGTTTGTTTACCCTCGCAACAGAGATAATCCCATATGTGCGAGCAATAAGGAGCGGTAGATGTTGTTTATATACTCGCACATGTATAATGATTGCGATGTCAATCAACGGTTCCGCATTAATGGTGATTCAAAGTATACGCTTCGTTTATAAATAAAGCCACAATCATGTATAGACATCATGAATATATCATAGATGAAAAAATAATGGCACTTTGAAGTATAATACTGTAAATGTAATATTTATGATTAGCAGTTAAATTGTGTGTGCGAAACACGAAACAGTGCATGTACCTTGGTAGAATTGTGTTAAAACGTAAAACGCGTTAAAACTTTTAAAAAGGTAAGCCCAACTTAATCGTTAGAGAAAGTGCAAATTTAGTTTGAATTACATTTCTCTCTTTGACTGGGACCAAATAAAAACAAAACTGAGACATGAAATATCAGTCGTGCGCACGACAAGGTAACTTGGTGAAGTATTAACCGAATATTTAAACATAAAAGAATCGATAACATTTGCATGAGGAAAATGAAATGATGAAAGGAATTGTTAGTTGGTTTATATATGTGTTGAATTAATATACACGACGCATGACATTTTCTTACCTATACCAATTTCCACTTCAGATGAAGTTTTGTTATTCTTTTTGCAGCAGTACATTTTGTCCACAAAGAATGACGTCACAATGAGTGCAGGAAAAAATAAGAACGTCAACACCGCCTCCCACAAATCAACGACATTTGGTGAGATCACAATTAGAACGAGTACCATCCAGACGTAGGAAAGTAAACTGAACACAGCGGTAACTGAGTACACTCTCAAGTTATCCAGTTTTCTCGTGTCTCCCGCTGGAATACTAACTATACAGATAGCTGTAATTACCAAAAGATTGAATGCCGCAGACCCGACGATGGTAGCCGGTCCAAGATCAGAAGGTTCGAATCCTCTGCCAACAACTCCGATCACATTTAGAAGAATCTCAGGCGCGCTGGTTCCAAACGCCATAAGACTTAGATTAGCCACAGTGTCATTCCACACCTTCACTTCAATTTCTTCATATCCATTTTTTTCTTTTGGGTTTGATACTTTTATAATCCGTGTTTTACTTGTTATCTTTTCAATACCCAACATAAACATATCAGCGACAATTGCAATGCCTAAGAAACACCATATCATACCCATTAAGTATATAAAAATTCGGAATTCCTTAGACCACGTGTATTCATTAATAACGGGTAGAATGAGTCCCTTGTTTGAACAAGTGTAATTATCAAGGTCCACACTCATTGTTGCCAAATTTTACTCATTAATTCATACAAACTGGAACTTTAATTAACACTTTTACTGTGAAGTGCACCTAGTAATAATTATCCATATTCTCATTCACCAGCACAGTTTGTCGTTTATTTCAGTCTCTGCCGCTGAAATGCAAAAAGGAACATGTGTAGATATAACCAGATGATTTCAAGTTTCGTAAGAAAAAACGAAATACAACATTGGCGATAATTCAATGTAACTTAAGGCCAAGGACAAATACTGTTAAAACATATTTTATCATTTCTCTAATTAAAATTCAATCACATAATATTATTTAAAACAATCGAAACATAAACGACTGTTTATTACACGTAAGCATCTTTGCTTATATATTTTTTTAGAAAAATCAAAGAACATAGGCCTACTTTCAAAACATCTCCAAATGTTCACATATCATCCAATATTTTAACCCTCCAATCAAAATGTACAGTAAACAGCGATGTTTAAGAAGAATTTGACTAAACCAAAAAACCGTTATGCGATAACGAAGCTACCCGCTAAACACACGTTCCTTTAATTGTTGCAGAGGTTTAACGTCCAGTACAATTCTATGTTAGGAAAATGAATTCATTTAAAATCTCACTATCTACTTTAAATCATTCGGTAACTGACGCTTGTTAAAAAGCTATCGGTGATTCTGGAAGAGTTCTCGATTCGTCACACGGTCTGTTAGAGTGAGAGAGTTCCAATGAAATATTTAAATCGATTCCGTCCTTTAACAACCAATTCCGATTATTCAAACAATAGCCAAACAATATTTATCCATCGTTATGATGTCTCCAATGGTTTCTATTATGCTCAATCTGTGTTTACATTAGTGTGATCTAAGTTATCCTTTTTGCGTGTACACTTTTATGTTAATATATCTTAAGCAAGCTATTCCAGGCTCATATAAAACTGTTATTCGATCCTAATAGTCGAATAAATTATTCAAACCATACCTGCGTGTGCAGTTATTGTTTTGCCACTGGCATGATATTTTGTTTGTTGTATATACCATGCAGACAGTTCTCATATATTTATAATATATCTACAAAAGTTAATTAGACCATCGTAAAAGACTAGAAATAAGAGTCCATATTGATTAAATAAAACTGTTTCAAACAATATAGTTATTATTCATTAAGTGCTAAGTTATAACTAACTTTTCTTTGAGTGAAGAATGTACATGTATTATGTATTCTATGACCCAAAGAGTTCGAAAACCCGAGTAATCTAACGTACAAATTAGTAAACTCTACATTAGATTGTGAATTGCGACAAAATTAAAATTCACGGCCAACCAAGGACCATTAATATCCAAAATGATCTTAAACAAACAATTAAATACACAATTCACTAAATTGATTATTAATATAATAATTATAATAATCCAAGAATATTGATTTCAATTAAAGTTTGTCACACATTATACGTAATTGATTAACCTGATCCTTCTCGTGACTGACCTAAGTGTTGTAAATAATTTCTTACGATGAAACTATACGATCTACATGATCGTATCGAACACGACTCTGTATACAATGTACAGTGAATCTATTTTGAAGAGCATTTAGCGACGACTGATAATCAATGTAAGGAAATGTTTTAAGAGATCCTTGATCTTAACGCACCATCTTAATGAGGTCAGAGAATAGTTAATTACATTAGTACTGCACCAAAGAATAAACCGAAGTGGGATATTTGTTCACACTGAAGTTCAAAACAGCGAAATTCAAAGTGCGAAAACATTTGGTTACAAAGTAGACCTTCAGAGTACGAACGGTAAGACAAGAAATAAAATTGAAAAGAAAAAGTTTCGTGACCTAGTGACCTACTTATTTTATTTAGTAACCGTGAACATGACTATTTTGGCATTGTTTATTATCATTGTTGGATTAAACACATATGCTACGATTTTCAGACTCAAACCCAACCAATAAATGCATATCTCACTAAGTGACATATCATTAATATACATATACGCGTATGCACTAAACACCGACTGCAGTTTTACAATCTAATCACGGATCTAACATGTTTATATTCATTATGTATTCCAACTACATGTACAGGCAGCCCGGCTACAGACTCCAACTCTGAATACTCAAACATGTGAATCAATAATATATCTTTATACGTCATTGATCATGTTTCTTTATTTTCAATGTTATCAGTTACATCCTGTTATTAGGTGCGTATTTCATGTTTAGTGTTATCAGTTACATCCTGGTATAAGGTGTTTCAGTTTAAGTATTAACGGTTACACTGTGGTGTAAGGTATTTCAGTTTTAGTATTAACGGTTACACCGTGTGTAAGGTAAGTATTTCAGTTTTAGTATTAACGGTTACACTGTGGTGTAAGGTATTTCAGTTTTAGTATTAACGGTTACACCGTGTTGTAAGGTAAGTATTTCAGTTTTAGTATTAACGGTTACACTGTGGTGTAAGGTATTTCAGTTTTAGTATTAACGGTTACACCGTGTTGTAAGGTAAGTATTTCAGTTTTAGTACTAACAGTTACATCACATAGTAAGGTGAGTATTTCACGTTTAGTCTTATCAGTTACCTAATGCTGTAAGGTACATATTTCAGTGTTAATACATTAACCAGTAAGATAGTGTTATAAATGCATAACGCACTGCGACACCTTTATGAATTCTTTAGTTCTCCCTCTGTCATGAGAGTTTAAACAGTGCACAAATACCTCCAGTGGTATAGTGGTATATTAAGTATTCTTTAAATGGAGGAAATACTCGTAAAGAAAGATTTCCCAGTCATGTTTAACTTCTTAACAAATGATACATCACTCTCAAACACGTCCTTCATGTTTTGACTGAAAATTACCGCTTACAAGACACGTGCTTCCATTGGATTGTATGTATTTACTTTATTATGTAAAATACAATGTATGTTAGGTACAAGTCTATTCAATAGACGTTCTGTTCTATTCTGTTTTGTTCATGAATAAATGTCAGTTACTATTTTCTCTTACGCTTACTTTGATGTAAACAAAAAGTCAAAGTATCTATTTGATCCTAATCAAAGGAAGAATGAATATAAATGGAAGCTTGGGAAAAAGAACCATTGAGTGTTTATTGACAGTTCATTTGATTCAGACAAAAATATCAATAAATTGTCTTTCATCGTCGAATTTACGTATCAATATTGAGCTGGTATGTTCATGAACAATATGATGCAACAACTAATACGGAAATGTACATTTAGATCACCTGGAAAATCACGAACCAATAATCACATGTGTCCTACATAAAAGTATTATGTAGTATTATAAGAATTGTAATTTGATTGATTACAAACGCTGTGAAAGTGGTAAAACAGAAGAATCAAACTTTAATTGAACTGTTTACCAGCTAAAACACTTATTCATCTATCAAAACTAGTTTTATCCGTGAATGTTCATCAACGTCATGGAGATGCTTTATACTGCGTGTTATAGGAAGATGCAAGCTGCTGATGATTAGGATTATAACTAAAGATTTGCATGCTATATATTTTACATAATAAAACTAATACACTTTGATTGTGTAGTCAATTGTTTTAGATTATTCGGTCTAGGGATGAAATTACTATAAACCCGCCGTAGAACATAATGTGCTCGACTACATCTCGATCAAATACTCTCTGCCGTGTGTCAATAGCGATTTTTTCTGTTGATGTATAAATAAATAATTGACTTTGTTACTGTTAGACATTCGTTAACTAATTCAGAGAAAATCGCTCTATATACATAGTCAAAGCTTATCAAATCACCACCAGTAAATACAATTTTTTATTCAAATACTTAGACCATTACCGTTAAATAAATATATAAAGCAAGCATTTGGTTATTCTGCAACCATTTCATTCATCTACACGTAGCTGCTTTCATATATAAAACATGATAATATCAGATAGATCAGTAAAAAAAAACAATACCTCAGTTATACATGTAGTACATCCGATTCAAGAATAGCCAACAACAATATATATCATTATTGAGAGACACATTAAAATCTAAACAGCTAGTGTATAAAACAAACCAACATTAGAATAAGTCTATACATTCAAGTTCGATGTCCGCGATCATTAAAGTTGTATAATCGGATTGTAAAATACGGGTCTCGATTATCTTCTAAGTTAATGTGAAATTCTAAAGATATTATATCGTTCACATAATAAAACTGACAATACACTGTGATTTAATATTCGAAATGATATTACAAAATACTGTGCACAGCATAGACGTAAGCCAATTTATTATCCAACACTAATTTGTAATACTTTGCAATGGTACTTGATTCTTCATGTCACAGTTTATATACATTGTTTTGACCGCTATTTAATATTTTCGATTTCTCTATATAGTACTTTTGATATTTAAAATATCAAGATACTATATCCAAACAAGTAGTTGAATATTATACATAATCTCTTTTCTAATATTTGTATATTATCCGGATTTAAAGATTATATACAACATATTACGGCACGATTCTAATCAGTTAAATAGAACGTCATTGTTTTGTCACACCCGTAACACCTTACGTTATTAAAACCACAGGTAGCTGTATCAGTGTTCGGGCCACACACATAAAAAAAATCCCGTCACTGAGCTTATATTACTATCAAGGTGAAAAGTATACGCCAAACAATGTGGAACATCGCAACTCGTTGTTTCAGCATGAAATACGTGCGCTGAAGGAAAATAGCTACACATGTATCAAGCGATCTGATTGGTCGGATATGTGTGTACAATAGACTGTTCATTTCATGCCGACCAATCAGATCGCTTGATACATCACTCGCGCTTGACTCAAAATGGCTTACAGCGACGTTAAATAACGAAAGGAACACAATTTTACCGTTTCACAGTTATTAGATGTAATTGAATGAGATTTTCGATAGGAATGAATATTTTATAGTTTATTTGAATGACATGTTTAGCAATTTTCCTTCAGCGCACATATTTTATGCTGAAACCACGAGGTGCGATGTTCCACATTGTTTGGCATATAGACATATAGTAGGCTTTTTACCTTGATAGTATATATAAGCTCAGTGACGGGGGCGAGTTTGGTGAACCAAACACTGATACAGCCACCTGTGATTAAAAGGACACGGGAACATACAGTTGTGTCTCACAGAAAACGATCAGATATGATATTTAGATAAATTGCGATGCAACATTAGTGCTCGTCCCATTTTCCAAATTCAATCAGTGACAAGTTTTGTTTTTGCTTTTTTCTTAATGGAATATACAAAGACATGTATAGGTCTTTGGAATATATAACCGGCGTTTTAACTTATAAGTTTCCCTTTAAACTTTCGTATTTATGAAGAACACTCTATTATGCACTCTATACCCTATACATGGGAACCGGCGCTGATAACCATAAACACTTATAGAGACTGAATCAAGAAGTACTTAATTAATTTGACCACACCTTTACTCTCAAAATATTATATTATACAGGTTTGAATATGTTGTTAAGAAAATATGCAGTACAACCTCTCCAGAGCGGCCCTTTCTTGCACAACAACCTCCCTTCAGCAACAGAATGATTTTTACCACCGCACGATTTAACTTTCAATTTAACCTCTCAAGAGCAACGATTTCTCAACAACACCATACGTTTGCCACTCCAAAAACGGGTGTTGCTTTGGAGCTTTTGCACTGTACTGCATGTAAGGTGAGGTAAATTTGAGCTTTACACACTTTTATCATAAATTTACCGCATTATTTTACAATCAATAGTAACCTTAATTCAGTTTTTCTTGGTACATCACAGTCAATAAGTTAAGTAACGATGGATGAGTATTTAAGTTGACTTTAACACGTTGCCACTCAGTTGAACTAAATATTGACTCATAAAACTAAATTTAAGCATGCATACTGAAACTCCAATGTTGTTCGAAAATAAAAAAAAACAACTGTTCATAACTAAATCGCCTGTTCAGTGTTTATTTCCAATTGCCTTTATTCGAAGGCACGGGTTCACAGACAAAGGAAAAACAAATTAGCTAGTCCTAACATGTGAACAATATTTACACACTAGGAAAGCTGTGCATCGACCATTTTTGAAGGTGGAAATTTGCATTCGTTACACCACACACACCGTTATTCATTTTACACGATAGTCTAATTTCTCGAGGCAGGCTATCCCACAAACATCACAATCCTTATTTTTATTAGGTAGCAATGTTCTGATTCCATTCAACAAAGATATCAATTATCGAATTATTTCTAGACAGTTAAATCGCACTTGACGCCTCTTACGACACACAGAAAAATATCCCTGATAATGCGCCACAAAAATAGCTGCGTCAGCAGTTTGTTCGACAGAGAATTGAGGATGGTTTTACTAAAAGCACAAGACTTGAAAGTGCTATAAGACGTATTTAAAAGACACGAGCCGTTGGCAACCGACTTTCATAGCCTGCTTATAGTATAACTGTACCGAACGAACACGTCCTACCACTTTGTTCCTTAAAGTGGCTACATAGAATACAAGTACATAATGTACATTTAAAATCAGCAAAGAAGGAAGTCGTTTTGTGCCAAATATAAATCTAAATTTAGATCTGCTATACCACTAAATGACTCCTGTTAGAATATAATGATATATATGTTGTCTCAGTCAAGGTGACGCCATCTACAATAAAGTGACTCAGATTGAAATACGGATCAGGACCGACATGGGAGATTGTAGTAAACAATAATTGGCAGGTTTTGTCGAATAATTATTACGCTAATCTTCATGTCAATGTTTTGTATTGTCGCCTAGCGGTTCAAACAAATAAATGAATGAAATTTACATAAATCGAACATGAATCTGAGATGGATTGATTGTTATTAATAACCCAGCATGCAAAAGCCGTATGAAGACAGAATTGCATTAACAACGCATTAACTACATGGATATCTTATTTCCATTTCTAATGTTCACGCAGACAATATAGATACACAAAGCAGTTACATTTCGAGAAACATTGTTTGTACAGAATGAGTAATATGCTCTTGTTTGTTAATGAAAATAACTAATATGTTATCAACGTGGATTGTTTTCAATGTAATTCAATCAAACCAGTGTTGTTTTCGAGCATTGTTCGACATACAATAAAAATCATTATGGATAAAATTCTTGCCCGGTTTACAAAAATGCAATATTAGTTTTGTTGACAATCGAATAAAGAATAAAAAAGTGATACAATTGGAAAGAAGACGCTACGAGCCAATTACTGAACGGGTTTCAATGAAAGACGATATAAAGTAAGCTAAATTGCAGATACGCACGGAGCTTTACTGTTATTGAAATACTTAGGGACACCACAACCCGGACAATATTTTTATCCTTTTTTAAGAATATATTATGGAGAGTTGTCTACTGAAAACACTTACGGCTCGAAACAACGCAAATCTAAATGTTGAACTAAACATTAAACTGTTAATTGTTAAAATATTACAATAAAAATTGACATTTATATATAATCTTATCATTAAGATCCATCTGTTACCAGCCAATTTATATTATTATACCTCACGTGACTTATTTACTCTATAGTCTTATGTGACGTCAGAGGGTGACAATCCGTAATGTTACCCTCTGACATTACATTTCGGCCCGCTTGCCATAACGAAACTGCCCTCACGCGCTCACGCGATTTTACCGGGTGTCGAATTTTAATCCATCTCTGTCGTATCGAATACTAACCTTGTCTAGACACTTTAGGCACTTTAGTAGAATATACATGTAGTTTGACATCCGGTTTTGCAGTAGACATTTTGACAGCAAAAGTAACTATGGTGTCAGAAAGAAGCTTCGTTTCAATTTCTATCATAGTTTCGTTATATTCGTTAACATGTTTGTTGAATTTAGTGTCTTTCTTAATTGTTTTTTTGTTCGGTATAATAAAATAAATATCACATCCCACATAGGGTGATAGAACGTAATGTTCACCCTTGACAAAGTAATGTCAACCTCGGCTAACGCCTCGGTCGACATTACTTGTCTCGGGTGAACATTACGTTCTATCACCCTATGTGGGATGTGATATTTATATATTCACAACTAGTATACATTTATTGACTAGTGAGCCATTTAATATGATGTGATATTCACCGGCAGATTGTCATATCAATATAAAATTTCTGCCAGTGAATATCACATATATAATGGCTTACTAGAAAACAACTATATTATTATATGAAAAGTCTTTGATTTAAAATCATTGATGATAATAGTGTGCTTCATGTCGAAATTTAATGCATTATTTAATAAACAGAAATGTGTATCCTATCAATCATAAAGAAATATGAATATGTCACAAATGACGACTTATAATTCCAGTTGATGAATATTGACATGGTTCTATTTTTAGGATTGGAAATTCCAGAGGTTGGGATAAAAATTGGCCGTAGGTCGGGGAAAAATGCCCGGGGGTCTGGACAAAATTTGTCCGGATGATCGGGGGAAAAAATTGCCCGGGGTCGAGGGAAGTGCTCGTGGGTCGGGGGGAAACCCCCTGGTTCTGGACAAAATCTGGGACAGAAACTGCCCTGGGTCGGGGAAAATACCAGGAAAAATGGGGAGGGGACAGAAACTGCCCGGGTTGTTCCATCCCTTCGGCATGGAGGGACGAAAGAACAAAATATGCAATGTGTCTATCTTTTGTGTGATGCATATTGAGCTGGTTCTATTTTTAGAATTGGAAATTCCGAAATATCCATTAAATATCAAAATTCACCGTTGAATATGACATTTATGTTATATGATGGATCAGGCTTTAACCAAATCATTATTTATAGATCATATAATAATGGAGTATAAAGCAAATTATCCTATATTAAGCCGTTGACGCAACTTATTCTGATTGTACATGGATGGAATTAATTTGACAAAGATCCAAGTAGAACATAATTGTCATTTATTTAGCTTATAAATGACACCATATCACATAAACAAACATATTAACTTATAACACGTGTAGCTATATACCAAAACTTCATAATTACTGTACACAAGGAAGGTGGTGCAACCACAATAGTCATCAAGCATGTTTTTATAAGAATCGAATTGTCTCAATAGATTGGTTCCTTCACCGCATGCAACAGTCATCAATGTTGGGTACAAGAGGATGACATACCTGTAGGTCCACGTGACCATATCTTGGAACAATATTTAAAAGCCGTTATGGAGACATAAAATCAGTCGATCCACATTACCATTAGATATGACCATTAAAGCCACACCAGTAACTCGAGGCTAAGTTGTTTTATTGATCACACGATTCCATTTACTAATCAACAACATGCTTATCAAATTGTGTCAACGGATCGACAGAATGATACAAATTAATGAATCGAACTTAGATATATTTTTCATTTAGTATGTTTTTTAAATCGTTTCTTATATATGAAAATTATATTTTTACGTGATGCGATAAATTGAATCATTAGAATCTATTTGTATTGTCACGTCGTGTTAATTTGTTAATTAGGGACGTGTCAATAGTCTGTAAAAAGGCATACTGTTTCAATACATTTGCCATAACATATAGTGCTACCACTCCCAATAAGACATATTGGACATATTTTCTTCCTACGCGGCCACCGTAACGGTTAATGACATTGTATATATACTCGGTAGTTATTGTTACAGTACGTATCACGCGAGCCAACTTCAACAACGAGGGTTGCTTACCATTTGAATCGAAAAACGCACTAAACAAAGGGGTATATTTTTATCAGCTTTCTTAATTTTGTGATACTGATAAAATGATCGTAAAATATAAGAAATATATTCTATTTGCTCCAAAACAGTTACATAATGCCTTTCTTTAGCTACAACCCGTAATTTTCAATGTTGTTAGGTGCTTTTTCTTATTTTTTGCAATATATTTAGAAAATACTGTGCTACAATCGTATATGTACTTCGTGCTTAAAAAAGAAATTTTAGAATGTTTTATTGCAAGTAAAAGTCAGTTTCACTGATAAAGCATCTTCCTAGGTAAAATAAGACCTACTTTAATGTTAACAGCCAAAAGGCTAATGAGACAGCAATAGAAAGTTTATTTTATCTGTATCGAGAGTAGAGAAATATTGTTTTTATTGATCACTAAATGTCAAATCTAACGACACACTACTCCTCACAGACACCGATTATGTCAATTATTAGAATTGATCAGGTGTCATGAAAACACAATAAATCCTGTTATATAATACATAGAAAGGAAATTGAAACAATATGAAACTGTCAATGCTAGAAATATTACGATAGGAGAATAATCATGATGCTTGAAGTATATATCTCTGCGGGCTATGGTGGCGTGACGTTTCCAGAGTATGGTTTGTCTATAGGTACTGACGACAAGGAACATTCGTGGTCAAGTAATTATGGTCTCTGATTATTATTAAGCCTCTCGTTGCTGTGAGTCGAATCACACGTGACCAAATTGTCAAGCTAGCTTACGGAAAGTAAGCGATTCTATCATTTAGTATCCAGGTGTATGCACATGGTCTTCAACCGAAGCTGTAAAAGTGGCCAAATGGCACAGGCCTTTGGTAAGATATTTAACCCCGGTTAAATTCATATTGACTGCGGTTATAACAAAACGTCCTAACAGTATTTCTAAGATCAATATACAGCTCGTTCTATGTCGCAACAGTTCCGATATTTTCAGCTTTTGTTATATCAGAGATTGTACTCACGATAAAATATTCAAGCACATCATTATAGGAGATAATGAACAAAGAAAACATCAATATCTTGGTCCGTTTTCGCAAGGGATTAAGATTGAAGATCAGGATTTAAAATCGTATTCTTTATTTTCTTTATAATTCAGTCTCCGAGGTTTCTGATGAAATCTTTGTAATGACCTTGAGAAAACCTAACATGGTTGAATGCTCAGACGAATTCATGCTATTAAACTCAAACATAAAATAAATCTCACCTTGATTAGATCAGTTATGTTGCTTATAAAAATGCCTTCGTCATCATGATACACAAGAACTGATTCGTTGTCTAGCATGCAATCGGGTTTACATTCTAATATGGTATGTTTTAAGTGTTTCGCTCTTAAAGCATAATTTTTGTTACTTGAAACAAATAAAAAACGAGATCCTACAATCTTTATTTCCCTTTGTAAACACCACGAAACCAGGCCAATTCAAAGGTACGTATTCCTGGGTTACTGATAAAGAATATGTAATACTTAGTTACCCTATTCACGCATTTCACAAATCCAGTCAAACCATAGTCTGAAGCATAAAATGTTCTCCTGAATTTAACTAGTAACTAAGGTTACATCTTAATTAAAGTAAACAATGATCGGTGTCTAGTGGTAACGCTCTGGATTGCTGCACGGAAGGCCCCATCTTCCGAATTTCTGAGGTACACTTTTTCAGTGTCCCCATCCCAACTACCAAGTGAAGTATTGTGTCAAGAAAACCTCCGGAAAAGGGGTGAAGCGTGTGTCAGTGCTTTGCTCGGACACGACAAAGAACTGGAAAGACCAGTAGTATGAGTAGATATATAAATGCCCAATTCTCCTGTGTCTCCCATCCCATCTCTCTCTCTCTGGGTCGGTCCTGAAATGACCATAGCTGTTGAATGGACCGTTAACAACAGTGTAATATTCAGTCGAGTCCGAAGCATTACAGTAATCTATGCAAAAGTTATTTTCAGTCCTCGATGTTATCTATCATCAATTTTTAAACAAAACTGTCAAACATATTTATGATAAAAAACCTGTAATAACAAACAATACATGTAGTTTGAAAATCAATGAAGTAATTCATATCATAGGTATCAGGTCTTATTTAGTTATTGAAAAAAAAACATCACAAGAAAAACTAATGAGTCTTAGCCTGATTTAGCCTATTATATGGTAAATCTACTAGTATATTTATAGATATCGAAGACACGCATTCAAGAGAAGTGGAAAAAGAGGTATAACCACTGACTAGTAAAAATTGGAGGAGTAAGCGTAATAATTGACATGATTTTTATATAATCATTTTACCAATCCATGTTCGTTACTACTGCCGGAGGTGCTAAGAGGATGTCGAAAACTGCTGATCTTTGGCGTATGACAGTAATTATAAAGTAATATGTTGTGTAAATTTCCACGATTCTAACACATATAAGACTGATATTGAATCAGACGTACTCACACTTCGTGTCATAACCCTAATTACATTAATCGTGATGAAATTATATATGCTAGGGAATAAGACACAGACGCTTGGATGATAATTTCATAACTGATTATAGTGACATTACACCTCCCATGAAAATTATCCAGGAATTTATCACTTCCTGTAATACAAAAATAGTTAATCTGATATTAAACGTGAACATTTGAGTTTGGAATGATTGAAACGAGGCAATATTGAGTGTAACTATGATTTAGCAATACTAATTTAGATTTACTGGTAGCTATGAACTTTATTAAGATGTTGGTGAAGAAACTAATCAGATTATGTAAATGTTAAGGAATCACACTCTAATTTTATATCAAATTAGAAATTTCAAATATTCAGATCCAATATGTCAAGAGTAATTCTAGTATTAAATGTTACAGTAAAAAATAAACTGTTTAAGGAGAAAAACCGCCAAATTCAAACGGATACCCATATTTTAATTTTGACAAGGACATGTATATAAGTCCTTGATTTTGACGAGCTTTGTAATAATCTCGAGTGAAATTAGACGAGAACTTTAAATAGCTCCCATTGCTGTTTTTCTGAGCGGAATGCCCAAACATGTTAACATTTAATATTACAACATAATACTGGGCTTCCCTCTGTTATGCAGATATATCCAGGTTCAAACTATAACAAATCTACAACAAAGGAAGCGCGGGTTTACTAAAACTGAGCAGAGATTAAATTCAGCAGACTGCTGTTTCCGAGATTATTAAATAAACTAATTTCATATTTCGTTCGATCAAATGATTTCAAAGTTAGATAACTTTCGCACACCAAAACAGATTTTGGAACACCAATGACAATGTTTATCTACTTAGTTCTTAAGATCTCACATTTTGTCCTGTATACTAGTAATACAAAATACTGCAAAATTATAATCTACGAATTTGGCCTTGGTTGATATTATCACATTTGTTGCCATGTTAGGTACCATACTACCAAACAAATAAAATCTTTGTTCCCCTTAAAAAGACCCGCCTCATTGATCGAGTGGTTAAGGTCGCAGACTTCAAATCACAGTACATAACCTCTCAGACAGAGGATCCAGCTACCGACCATGTCTCTTTATGTGATAAAGTAGGCAATTGACTACGTAGGATGGGCGTCTAGTACTATATTGGTTCTTCACAGGAACGATGGTTGGTTGACTGTCCGCCTCATATGACTGTTGAGAAGTGGCGTAAAAGCAATGAAACAAACAAACATGTTCCCCTTAACCCCCCCCCCCCCAAATGATACACGTTACAGGCCATATAATGTAGTTGCTTATTGTTTTCTCTCAGTGCCAGATGTCGATATAGTTTGAGATAAATCCCAGAATTACGTTTTATCAATTTGTACATCAGTTAATGAAGAGGGTATCTGATTCATTTTCATTTAACCCGACCGACTGGATTTAAAAAAAAGAAATGTCTTTTATGGAATGCGAAACGTAATTAACTGGGCTATAAAACATGAAGCACGTAATATAAGCAGATTAGATTCAAAACCGAGTTCATTGTTCCTGCAGCTTTGATGTAGCGATGTGTGATCATTTATCACGCTTACAGGAGCACGTGATATGTTCAAGGTCACATGCTTTGTATACTGATAGTGATATAATTTTAAGATATTTAGCCCTTTTCAACACAAGAAATCAAAGTGGTTTCACCCAACATCATATATGCTTCTCCGTTGTACTGATATGGGGTCGTGGGTTCGAGCCCCGCTACCGACCATGTCTCTTTATGTGAGTAAGTAGGCAGATGCTAACGGAGGATGGGAGTCTAGTACTGGTTTTTACCACAAAAGATGATTAGGTGAAATGTCCGCCTCATATGACTCTGACTGTTGAAAAGGGGCATACAACCAAACATAAAAAAGCTTCTCCGTTAAATAATTGTAAACTTTAAACAATAACACAAACTACCCTAATTATAATACATAGCTTTCTCAATACATTCTATAGTAATTTGGAAAGGAGTTAATAATGTTTACAATGGCATGTTGTCAACACACATATAACATGACACAATGACGTGAGTACGTTATTCTTCGTAGTCAAATGTACATGTAATGTAGCATGGCTAAATATATAATTGGACACTTCTTATCTGCCAGGGTGATAAAAAACTCACCATTGATATGATACTGTGCTTCACGATGCTGAAGCGTTTCCGAAAAAAGTTTAAAAGAAGCGTGTGTTACAGATAGTATGCAGGCTAGGCCACTGACTAAACAAAATTCTGCACTGTCATTTAGCGTATTAAAATTGATTAAGGGCCTTAAAAAGAACGCATAGAGACAGGGTAAATATCTAGTTTTATGATAGGTATGCATTAATGGAATGTATTGTTCATTTCGTTTTATCGCGAATTATTGATCCTAAATGAATGCGTTTGATGAATCGACTGTATATAAAGTTTTAATTGTCAACGCAATCGTGCATAATTTATAAAAGTGAACAAAGCTTACAGAATCATTCAGGTGTTGTAGGTTTATACAATCCTTCACGACAATGTAACAAGATTTGCCTTGTTGAATGACAGTATCAAACAATTGTAGTTACACATATCATATAATTATGTTTATACTTATAATTACTACAATTGTTAACATGCAATTTACCATTGGTGTACGTTAAGTTCATGACCGGTCATGAGCGGCGAGGAAATTCCTCTATAAATATGGTGATACAGTCAGTGCCGGTATACCCGCTGCTGTGCACCATCCAAAACGTAAACAAAAAGCCGCCATCTTGGATGAAAAAGGTAATATTTTGCTTATTTCTTCGATTTCGCTTTTCTTTCAAATTTCTGCTATAGCAAAGAACATGCTACACAATTTTCTGGATACGTTGATACCCATAGTACTTACTAGGTACCTCTGGTATAAAAGTTACCTTGGACAAGAAAATCGAATCGAGAGAAAAATTCCGTGGTGCACAGCAGCGCATTTAGTATTTTTCGATCTTTTTGTCCAGAAAATTGACTTGTTCGCATGTCGACGCACATTTTTATCCTTAAGTTGTAAAACAGAAGCTTAGAATTAGACTTTTGGTACATATAGCAACGTATTTTCTAGAATAATGAACTTCTGAGTTATTTGGTGGACAGCAGCGTGGGAATAGGAAGGGTGGACAGCAGCGGAAATGGGTGCACAGCAGGAGCTTTTTTGCGTACTTGAGAATCATAAATCTGTTTCCCCAAAATCAAGACTGCTCCTGTATAACACTACATGTATCAATAAACACAAAGTATAGCATACACATTTGCAATTATAAGTATCGGATATGTTTCAATAACTATATGATTTTTATTCAATCAGGAATCACCAGTTCGACACGAGCCAAAGGAAGCGACTTGCTGGGCGATGGAAATACGACCATGTTACGTTTGAGAAGAATACAGCGCTCAAAGGGTCTTTGGGAGTTTGCTGGGAAAGAGCAAGATGCAACATGTCCAAGATGCTACCTTGCCAACAAATGGGAATATCCGATGATTGTTATGTTTGACTATGTGACATCAATTGGAGAACAGTATCTAGTGTTTAGAATATTGATAAAACATTGTAAAGTACAGTATACGGACTTCATTGCATCAAATTGTCGAATATTGTACATGTAGTTGTTGTATGAAATGTTTTTTTGGATATCTTTGTATATTCACTTTATAAGTATTTTAATAAGAAGTACAAAATGTAGTTTACAATACAACTTACGTGATGAGAAATATAGGCACCAAGTTTTTATAGCATATGCATGGCTCTCGGGTTATTGAAGTAGTTTCAAGTGACAATAATTGACCCCTTGGATAGCTGCATATTCATACTGAGAATAGTTTGTACAGTTATAACATTAATGTATATGTGCATGCTTTGGAAGTGTTTTTACTTTATTATGTTCATGTATCTGTTTATAATTTTACATCATGTTAACCCTCTGCCGATGGATCGTGTAGAAAAGGAAAAATAAAATCATGTACAAATGTATGTTTATTTGCTTTATGCAATAGAATTTGTAAAAAAATATTAGAATGCTGAATCATCAAAAACACAGACAACTTGGACAAATTTCAAAGACTCACATTTATATAAGTATCATTATTACAGTTGACCATCATATTTCAGTAACCATAAAATCATAGACAATTATCATTGAGCATCACATTTCAATAATCAAAATAAAACATCTCAGTCAATAATTATTCAGCACAATGTTTTTAGAACAGCAATAGAACCCAAAGACAGTAATAAATAAACATCATTATTTCAAAATAATGACTAAAATCACAGAAATAATAATTGAGTTATCTAACCGAAACTTTTTAAAGCTTTTAACAGTTCCATGTGTTTGCGGAGGTGGCATACATAGGCAAATTCTCTGTTGCAAGTATCACACTTGAACTGTTTTTCCTTGTGCAACCGATTTTCACATACTGAGCAAGGTCGTGGTCGTGCCCTGTGCTAAACTAGTTGCATGTTTTACGTCACCATGATGGTTACCTGTCATAAGATTTGTAGTTTTAAAGTTATGTTTTATTATTGATACAACGTTGATAATGTAAATTTGTAAAGCATGATAGTTAAAATTGATTATTTATAACTAATAAATGATGTTATTTAAAGTATACTCGTACCATTATTTGATATTTTATGAAAAGACTTAGTTATATGTATGTTTCTTACATAATGTATTGGTATTACATAACAGATCTATCACAAGAAAAAAATAGAAGATTGAAATTTTTTTTTTATTAACCTGCATCTGCTTGGCTGTGTCCAGTCTCTGAAACCATGGGCGTTCGTGCACCACCGCTATATGTCTAGTCTGCGACTCCACAGTGGTCGCACGTGTTCATCTTTCTAAAATTTCACAAAAAACATCATTTAATTCTTCATCACTAGAAAATGAATTTCATCAACAAATTCCAGAAATTCAGTTCATATTAACGAGTAATTATGAGAGCCTGCATACATCCATTTCACGAAAAGTAAACAAAGTTTTGATGTTGTAAAGAGTTAATGGTTATTCAGGAACAGTCTCAAGTACGCAAAAAAGCTCCTGCTGTGCACCCGTTTCCGCTGCTGTCCACCCTTCTTATTCCCACGCTGCTGTCCACCAAATAACTCAGAAATTCGTTATACTAGAAAATACGTTGCTATATGTACCAAAAGTCTAATTTTAAGCTTCTGTTTTACAACTTAAGGATAAAAATGTGCGTCGACATGCGAACAAGTCAATTTTCTGGACAAAAAGATAAAAAAATACTACATGCGCTGCTGTGCACCACGGAATTTTTCTCTCGATTCGATTTTCTTGTCCAAGGTAACTTTTATACCAGAGGTACCTAGTAAATACTATGGGTATCAACGTATCCAGAAAATTGTGTAGCATGTTCTTTGCTATAGCAGAAATTTGAAAGAAAAGCGAAATCGAAGAAATAAGAAAAATATTACCTTTTTCATCCAAGATGGCGGCTTTTTGTTTACGTTTTGGATAGTGCACAGCAGCGGTTATACCGGCACTGACAGTGATGATCGATGCATTCCTCTACGGGTTTCTACCCATCGTGAATTTAACTGAACCATGATTGTGCATTATGTGTGTAATCACTTCAGGCCGTCAAATATTATTACCAGAAACATTATATATTGCAGGACGTATTAGTTACAGAGTTCTGGCGTCATAAGTCGAGAACAGAAAAGAGAATAATTTAATATGACGAGTATAGACATGGACGCCACATATTGCACCAACATGATATTGTATGAGTGGCTGTTTAGCAACCGATATCTATTTGATACAGAACGCATCATTAATATTCGATCATATTTACAATCATAATTACTTCAGTTGTCATTTTAACATTTATTATGCATAACCGTCGCATGAAATTACAAATAGATAATTCAATCAGACACATATATGCTATTTTATGACTTTATGTAGTAATCAGGCAACACCGTAGACGTTCAACGGGACAAATAATCATTTTGTTAACTTTATCTTTTCAGATATTTAACAAAAATATTCAGGTTATCTGAAACGTACGAACTTTCCAAATCGTATGACATATCAATGCTACTGTATATATAGATAGCCAAGTAAAAAGAATTTACCCTTTAACTTTTAATTCTAGCACAGTTTGTAATACTACCAACAAAAATCGTATAGGAAATCAGTCCTTTCATTATTCTACGATAAAATATACTGATTGTGATATTTTACATACTGGCGCCGGATTGAAATCGTGCCGAATTGAGTTAATCTGCACAGTTGTGATTTATTACGTGAGCAGTTGAACCTTAGACCAATCTTAGAAATATTGTGTTAAGGGATTCACCACAAATGGCCCCATCCAACTCTTTAGGTCTCAGAGTATTTGTTTTCAATATATGAATTACATTTTGGTATTTTGGATTCAATGTAAAAAATTGAAAATTCCCTGGGTAGGGTTAACGCTAACAAACATTTTTTAAGGATGGCCCTACGTAGATTATATTTACTGATAAATTTGGGTAAACATTTACCAAATTTATTTAAAATGATAATCTTTTATAATAGGTCGGGCATTTTGACCTGTCAATAACCGCGACCCATGACGACTGCAAATCTGCAGCAAAAACGGAAGCTTTTGTCATTAACTTGCAAGAGCTTCAGATTACCGATATCAATGAAATATGTTTCCTATGATTTACATTGTAGCTGTTTCTGTAGCGGTGAAAATTGAGAACTTCCTGTAAAATATAAGTTAACAGTTCCTGAATACTATTCCAACTTCTATTTAGATTGCTAATGGCAGTTTCGTCAGAAATACAAAACTATGTCGAACTAAATTTATTGGTTTGAGTTGGTACAAAAATAGAAATTTGAAAACAATTTAAGAATTGGATTTCATGAGCACCGATTTTACATTTAGGACAAAGCATGAAATATCTGCTTCAAATGAGTACATGGCGACCATTCTCTGATTGATCTATTACGACAGAGAAGTGACACAAAGTCTTGTACATATGTTCGGCATATGATATATAATTATACAGGTTGGAAAAGATAATAAACCTATCTTATGTATAATCACTGAATAACTGGTTGAAGAAAGCGCAATGGCATTGTTACAGAAATGTAAAAAAAACATAAATGTTATTGTTGCCATTTTAAGTCTTTGATTAAACTATTGGAAAGTTGTGGATTTGGAATAAAGAATAAATCAAATCACTCTACTAATTGCTTTTTGTATTCGCTGCGTAGCAGACGGATAGAGTGTTACCATATTTCAGAAACAGTTCACACCGGAAGTAAAACACCTGATAGCATTCACTTCCTGTTCAAACACTGCAAGAAATAGTTCAAAAGGTTTCTAATTATGAAATATTATATCGGAATTATTTGTATAGCTTGCATTTCTTTTTTAATTGAGGAGGTTTCAATGACGTATATTAAGTGCATTCTTTTTTAAGATAGCCTATGCATAGTAAGTAAATATATAACACTACTGTGTATCCATACGCCTAAAACTTAACATAACGAAGCTATACCCCATGCAAAGGGGTTTGTCACAAAAAAAAATAATTTCCATGTAACCCATATATATATGGGTTACATGGAATTTTTTTTTGTTTGTGACAAACCCCTTTGACCCCATGCAGGCGAACGCCTTGGGAAAATACCGACCTTGTGAAATCCGTGTAGACTATGATTGTATTTGATTTCATAGCAGTGTAGGAGCTAGTGATATCTAGCCAGAGACCACAAACACTTGCCCCGGATAATTGATATACTATAATTTGATCATCTTTTGAAATTCTACAAATGAGTTAAATAAATTGAAAACTTCTTTGATTGTGATGATGTATTCATTATTTTGGTGCCACCTTTCTTAAGCTTTACCAAACTTGATCAAAGCAGAATATGTTATTTTGCACGATATTTCTGATTGGAGAGTTCATATTCCCGTTGTAAAATTACAGAAGCTTTTGAAGAATGATTGCATCCGATGGCGCCAACAAATCTAAATTCCATTTTGTCTTGAAACAGAAATTTACAAATTTTAATTGATTTAGTGCAATGTCGACAGAAATTTGCTATATCGGTGGAAAAACATCAAAGTGGTAATTATTTCAGTTTGTATTTGTAAGGAAGCGAGGGAGAATAACGAATTTCCGGAAAATACGCAACATTAAAGCAAAGTGGGTCTTTGGTCTAACTGATAATTGCATAATTGCTCAAAACAATTGATTTTCGTTGTTTTGTTATTCCAAGGTCATCAATAATCTTAAATTGTGCATACAAAATGTATTTATTGATAACATTGTAGCGTTGTTTGTAGTAAATTTAGGTATAAGTCAACGTGAAAATACAAGATTAGATCAGAGGAAAAATATAACGGCAAATGTAACATAATGATTCAAGATCAATGGAACGATATGACAAATCATAGTGATATAGGATAAATGGGACTGCTTCCAAAAGATGTATTAAATATTGGTTGCGAATTCTTTCTTTATCGGATAATACATTTAGATATGTTAAATTGTGTTACAATATATAAAGTATTATGATAGTGTAGGTTATGAAAATTGGGCATCCGATGTACGAACAGAACTGCAAAAAATGGATTTGGTTATGTGTGGAACATACAAACTGTTGAGAACCCAAAGTTGTTTTTACAACAATACATACATCGTTTGAAAGATCAATATATACAGTAGTGGTCGTCTTCTTGTTCAAACAGTAGTAAATTATTACAAAACATTTAAACCGTCTTTTGGGAAAGAATTGTATGTTTCAATTATTGATGTAGCAAAATTCATAAAAATGTTTAGCCAGTTTTCGCTCATGTGCTCATAACTCAATGATAGAACAAGGTCGGTACTATGATATTGACAAAGAATATAGAACCTGTTTTTATTGTGAGTCTCTTGTAGAGGACGAATTCCATTTTACTTTACTATGTCTACTTTATAATGATATTCGGTCACAATACATAAAATAATATTTTTGGAGATTTCCTGCTCATGATGAATTCATCAGTCTAATGTCAAGCACGAAAGCCGAGACAATTAGAAATTTGGCAATGTATTTATACATGTAATACGTGTTTAAAATGAGAAAATATTCAATAAAACATATAGAGTAATAATATAGAATTTTATTAATGGTGGACAATCTAGGATAGGAGGTGTTCGTCATCTGCAACTGAACATCAGTATATACTGTCATTAAATGTAAAATTTATTATATCATGTATATTCTGTATGGGCCGGTGGCCAAAAAACAGCTAATAAACAAGTTCCACGTTACAAGGAACGATATGACAAATGTAACCTAGTGATTTAAAATCAATAGCACAACATGACAAATGTAACCTATTGCTTTGAGATCAATGGAACATTATAATGACAAATGTAGCCTAGAGATAAACTAGAGAAAAATATTACGAAAATGCAGTCAGTGATTTAACTTGATAGTTTTGTGTACAGTATAAAGAGAAATGAATTTATTCCTAGTTTTGTTTTCAAACGAAGTTTATTGGAACCACGAAACAATGAATTTTCAAGCCCAAATAAATACGATTACACTCGACCATTAAGAAAAAGAAAAGTCAAAATCACTTGGCTTGATGGCGGATCAAATCTAATGTCAAGTTGTTTATTCATTTATAAACTACGTTCATTCCACCAAAGTCTTACGCTACTTGACAGTTAAAATAAAATAATATGTTGATAAGGTATGTACCGTATTGAATAAACTGTAAAGTGGAAATTCTATTTAAAGTAATACGATTATAAAAAGAATAAATCTTAAGTGCACTTAATGTCCGAAAGTTAAATTACGCATTAGACAGTGCGCGCGCATGCGTAACTCGTACAAAATAGTTCAGTTTATAGCGCGCGCATGCGTAACTAGTACAAATGAGTACAGTTTATATGATATTTAGTTCACTTACAGAGAGATGCTTTCAGCGACCCAATGACAAGGTCGTATACCTATGATTTTATGTACTAGTGTGATTGCACAGATGAAGACCCCTCACCATTATAAAGCAACAACATAATGTTGAGCAGATAAGATTGGATCTGAACATGTGTGTAAAAATGTTATGTCTACAAAAGGGAATTTATCGGAAATGAACGCAAAGCATAGTCCAGCAATTCTAAGAATGTGATTTCTTATAAGAAGAGTTCTACTAACCTCTATTCTAAGACATTTTACTATCCAATTCTGGATTGCTTCATACACGCGATAGGTGAACAGTCAGGGGAAATAGTGCCTTAGAAGTCGTATATGGTATCACTTCATATTTTTCTCTGAGGTTTAGAGGTTAAAAGTAGTTCCTTTCCGGCAACTATTCAATGCGCGATGCAACACCGATTGATGTGGGAAGCCATGACCTGGGTGTACAAACTGTCGTTATATGGTGGAATAATAGTAGGATCATAATAGACAGGCCGTAACATTGTTGTAGTTGTTCATGGGCTACATGTACTTTCTATCATGGCTGACCTTGTGAATCTAACATTTCTCTTACAATGAAAACTTGTTAACCATTATATCAAGCGCGAACGATAAACACAATTGAAAGTCAGCCATTCTAAGAAGTGCCTAGTGTTAAAAACTAGTAATTGACAGCTACCGGAAACCACATATCCAAAATGTGTAACCCTACACTTACATACGAGGCGAAATCTCAGTGGCGGGAATGCCCGAGTAGGTACGATTGCCACGGACCGTGCGTGATATACCAATATCCATAGATTGGTGACGTTGCAATGTTTACCTTATCAACTCCCTTGGCAGGAATCCATATATGTATCGACATTCACATTAATACCCCGACACTGGGATATTCCTGTAACCACATCAAAGCAAAAAAGGTCTAATTAAATACTCATAGATAGAAATCGTTAAAGTAGAATTATTATCAGGAAACACCTCAGAACCGAAGCTTGGCGATCAGGCTAGACCAAGTGTTTTGTTAGTTTTGCGCAATACCATATTTTTATTCATTTCATTGCCATAAAATTCATAAATGTCTCATATTTTCAAAGATTTACAAAATATATCGACTTGAAGGGCTTGTAGCCTTTCTGCTAAGATTATGTATCACTTCTATTGTTGATTTCTTAACGTAATTTTGTTTGTGTTTATGAACGAGTATATATCTATACCTAACACAAGAATGAAACTTATCTAATTAATGGCTGTACCTATTTTGGATTCTTTATGTCAACCTTTTTTGTTTTGTATTCAGTGTAAAGAGATTCCGCGTGGCATCAAATTTCTTTTTTCATAGAAAGAGGATAACAACACTATTATAGGTAATGTTCATAAAACAAACCGTAGTCCGCATTGTGTGATGACTCAATGGAATGTTTTATACAGTAAAAATCCTCAAAGCCTGACTAGGCCAAAATTCCAGTTTCTGAGAATTCCGATTTCACAGAGCTTTTGATAAACATTCCGAAGAAATGAGATTTGGAAAATTGTCCGATTTTCAGGGAATTCCTGTATTCAGGAGGTTTAATGTACTGAGTCACCAGTCACCTACATCCTTGCTCGTGGATATCATTCAATTATGAACATTACTTTATGTATACATGTGCAATCATGCACGTATTAATACATAACTGTATATATCCCACGGCTACTAATTAATTTATCTCTAATCAGAATAACTCTTTAAACCTGATATTGTTTCATATATATAATGAATCACATGCACAAAATGGCCATATAGTTCATGATACATATAATATAGACATCATATATACATTGAAGATTATGGCAGTAATTCATTTTAATGAAATGAATGCTCCCAACTTCGAATGTGTCCGATTGATTGGAGTGCAAGTGAGTACATATATATAGCACTTATCTGATTAGTTTGATGCAAAAACATAAACGTCATTCAAATAATCATTGCGTTAGCTGCTTGCAGTATATGCTATTTTCCACGTTATCAATGCATGCCATATTTCCTTGTACACTGCGGATTTGATAAAGCATTTAAAAGATTAGTTTATTAGGGTTGCTAAGGACACAATCTATTATCGTGAATCAATTGACTACGTACAGAAATCCTAGCGTAACATATGGTATTCATAAAAGGTAATCAGTGATTTGAATGCACCGATCATCGCTTGAGGCTCAATCAGATGTGGACGAGTTTGAATACGTGGGCAGTGAAGCTGGTGTTTTCCATCATATTGAAATAAATACAAGAAAGATAAATGTTGTGAAATTAAGACTTCAGTTGACAGCGGTTGTCTCGCTTTAACCACTTAAATTATGATTTAAGTCAGTAGGAATATAATAACAGTCAATATATTTACGTGCATATGAAAATACTTCAGCTTTCAGTTACATAAAACACGAAATGTAAACACGGAGACGTATAAGCTTGTTTTCTCTTTTCTCGCGCGTACGGAAATAGAACCAAAGACATATACAATATACTACAGATCTTTTGACAGAACTGAATATTCGTTAAATTAGTCTCTCGTTATAGGCATGTATCGCATTCTGCTCTGGTGATGTGGAAATTAATATTTTTACCAGCGCAATCTCTCCAAAGCAACAGCCTTTGTGAGTAGCAAAGTTATGTTGTTGTAGAGAGGTTGATGCTCTACAGTGGTTAAATTAATAGTTAAATATTGCAGTGGAAAATCATGCTGTTGTTGAAGGGAGGAGGTTGTTACTCTAGAGAGGGGCTCTCTGGAGAGGTTGTACAGTGCATCTATTCATTTATATACTTTCAATCAAGTTTGGTTCAGTTAATCACAAAACGATTAAGTAAAAAAATGTAGGTCTTAACTGCTATGTATTTATAATTTGGGATTAAATTACTAGTAAATAAAATGTCGTACGCCATCAGTTTAAAATGAGTTCAATCGCAAATGATAAAATTAATTTAGTTTTTAAATCAATAAACATAACTTTCAAAACACACTTCGATGTAAAAATGATATGGTTTGTCGCGAAAGGAACACAATTTTATGTATTGCTTACATATATTGTGATGCAAACTTCAGTTTCTGTTAATGGCATTATATCATTATACCTCATGTTTTTCGTTCACATCAATAACTAAATAACACAGCATATAAACAGGTATAATTATGTGATTTATAACCAAGCATACATGTTTAGATTCAACTGTTAGTACACGTAGTAGCAATATATTTATGATCTTAAATAATGATGGATAAATATAGTCTTGAAACTTTGAAAATAACAGATAACAACATCCAATACACTACGCTTAAGCTATGAATCATTATTTTGAGACGACCCCTTAATTGCAATCCGAAGTTCGATACTCTTAGAACAACATACTTAGTAGCTCTGTAATTCATATGCTTGTTTAATGCGTCAAGTTCATTTTTACTTTATTAATTAATAGCTGTTATCATCAGCTTGACCATCAAACAGAGCTAGCTGTATTGTGCCCTTCTAACAGAACTACTGATTTGTTTCATTTTCCGACAATAAATTACGGCTTTAAACGCATCTCGAAAACTTCTGTTGGCGAGACCATATATAAGCCAGTTGACAGCAGAGTTAACCACGCCTGCACTAATACACCATAAACGTACACATCGTATAGTTGGACTCCTTCTAAACACGAGGACCAGGGAAAAAATCAAATATGGCGCCCAACAGGCAGCAAATACTCCAAAAATAACGAGCGTCATTTTCGTACGGCGTAAATTCGTAAGTCTGCTTCTGTTGCGGAATGAGTCGGCGCTCCCATATCGAATGTTTTTGTCACTCATAACAATTATTTTCACTGTATATCCACATAGAATTCCATTTGCGACAACTACCGCAAATAGGCCAACAAATAATATGATGTCGTAAATCTTTTCCCATACCAAATCTGTGTCGCAAATTATGACGCCATCATGAAAATTATTCCAGCCAATCAAAGGCAAGATTGCCACCAATGAATGGTAGCTCCAGCATATTATTATTAGTAAATACGTTGTCTTTTTAGTAAACAGTGTTTTATGACGAAGTGGAAACCGAACTGCCAAGAACCGTTCGATCGATATCACAAGCATATTGAATGATGACGTCCCTAAAGATACAACAAAAACAGCATTTTGTCCCAGGCAATAAAACTTATCAGTCATTAACGACGCATGTAAATATCCTGCAACATGTAATATGATAGACAATCCGATCAGAAGATCAGACACCGCTAAATTTCCAATTAGAATATGCATGTTCGAGCGCAAATGTCGAAACTTTGCAATGCTTGCAATTATCAACAAATTTCCCAACACGGTTGGGAAGAAAATGATCGCAAACATAACAAAGGAGAAGATGACGAACGAATCATCTTCCACACAGTGAATCCATTCATCGTCTGTTTTGTTTATATACTTCATATTGCAATTCTATAATAATTCCAGATGTTGTTGAATAAAAAAACTGAACGAATACTATCCGGGTTTTTAATTGTTCCTTCACCGATCACAATATTTAAGTCAAGTCAACACAACAGTTGCCTTTTAATTGATTACCATTTAGAATCATAGTTTTTGTCAATTATTGTAATGTGAATGTAAATGCATTCTTTGCTGTTCTCTTCTCTGTGTTTGAAGCGCATAATGCGGCTTTAATTTCTTAATAAGAACTTTAAACACTTTCTCGTACATCTAAGTCTTTACTCAAACGTGATAAAATCACTTTTACTGACCCCTATAAACCGCCCTGTAAAAATACGTTCATATAATAACCATCAAATCGGACTGATTAACGCCTTTTGTTGTGATCTTCAATTATACTACATATAAATATATACAAGACCACTTGATACTCTTATTAGGTTCAAATATGAAGTGAATTGGTCAAATTTAACGAGTTATGGTGTCTATTATCAATCATACTCATAAATATTTATCCTCAACGAGTCAACAGAACTTTGAAGTATTTCTTTGGTGAGTAATGCTATTAGATTGTTTCAAGCAAGTTCTCAACGATGTTATTTTGAATAATTCCAGTACATGTGCATTCAAATTAATCGACGGAAGAGCCCAGTGTGCCAATGTTCGGAAGATTTTAAAGATTTCATAAGTCCGTTTTACCAGATGTTCACAAATAGATCGGCATCTCGTAGCAAACATTTTTAAACATTTAAGCAGTGATAAAATAAATCGTTTTATGCATAATTTTCAGCTACATTGTAGAAATACAACTTGATTCTACTGAAATAAGATTTTTATGTATTTATACAAAACTGGACATCTTTCTTTAGTTAATAATTAAATCGTATTATACAAATGTGCCATTCTGTTATGATAAATAACGATAAGCACAATCCGCAACTAAATTTAAATTATACATTTTTGTGAGTAGGTTTTGGCGTTATCCTGTGGCACTGATGACAACGAAGAAGTAACGTAACTATATTAATGTTTATGAAAAATAAAAGATAATTAAAAGTTAGTGTTTGGAGGCTGACTATAATAGTTCATAAAACGAGTGAAGAATATCCGTTATTCTAAAAAGACGTACGCAACTGCGATATAATACTGGTAGCAAGAACATTAAATCTGTTCATGCATTTTTCATTCTGAGCATTGAAACGGGACGTCCAAATAATCAGGTTCGCTATGAACAAATATATACAAATCGCTACATGCCTTTCGTGGTTTAGATATTTTATTGACAAAGAACTGAAACTCTTCAGAACAATACAATCATTGAATTTGAATAATCCGAGCATCTCTTAAAACTATTAAACTATTGTAGACACAGGCAATATAACACTTGTCATTTAGGCCAATTTAATTAGATACATTTGACAATACAGACTTTTTAAAGCCAGGTTGAATGTAATAGCTTTGTGTAAACAGAGCTTGGCAAAGTATCACGTATATTCTAGTTCTTAATTGTTCTAAGATTACAAATGTACTACGTTTTCAGTGAATTTATTTTTGTCAACATTTTTTCCAAACTGGTTTTCTATTCTGACAATAGGTGAAAAACATTTATCCTACTTTAAATGGTAAATGCGAGAAAGTCGTCCAGCCAGCTGAAGGAAGGTCGGTGGCCCCATCTAACTTGGTAGGGCTAGCTTCACTTAGGTTAATTTACACGTGGTCGTCCTCAATCGTTAAAGCTAGCAAGAACCAGTAACAGACCACAAACTCTCCCGCCGAAAAAAGAAAACAAAATATCAAAAGAGTAATAGTTAAACAGCAAGTAAGATATTATCTTTATTCATTATTAAGTTATGCGCTCCTAACTTTCGTCACCTCTACGAGAGATTCCGAAGGTAATTCGGTTTTTTCCAGCCACAACCGTTAGACTTTTAAGCAGAGTTTTTGACCAAACCGCATGTTTATCTAAAAAGCAGATTACGCATGCATGTTTGCGAAGTTTCATACTAGAATACGAAAAATCCATTGAAGTGCCTGTCACCTCTAAGGTATCCCAAGGGTCTGCCCTTGGCCACCTATGCTTCCTAATATACATAACATGTTACATCATAAATCAGATTGTTTGCTGATGACACAGCGGTCTACCTCACCATCAATTCTTTCCAAGACGCTAAATCGCTCCAAGAGGACCTTTCAAGAATGGAAATCTGGGAGAAAGAATTGGATATGGAGTTTAATCCATCTAAAGCCAAATTCTACACATACCAAGAAACAAACATCAATACCTTTTTACATGGACATATCTTAGACTCAGTTCCCTCTGCTCAATGCTTTGGCTTGACTGAACTAATGTTTAACTACAAAAGCATTTATTTTGCGAATGTATGCATGTTAATCAAGTAAATTGCTGCATCATTTTGTATTTTCCTTAGTTAAAGACCTTATTCCTGAACGAACGATAATTTTGAGTTACCGTGTATTTTGTTGATACTAGGTTCCGTAGTCCGGTATTTTACCCCTAATTTCAGTCACGTTTATTTTTCGCGATAGTTCAAGAGGTTTGTTGTACGGTTATTGTTCTGCTAGTATTTTGTTTTGTTCAGTCAATTTTGTTTTTCAGCTATTTTCGCATGTCTAATTGATGACTTTTCTATCAAATAATTAACTTATTATAAACTTATTGATACGTTTGATAGATAGAATAATTTAAAACCAGTAGCTTTTATAACACGTTTTCGAGCATCATGTAATGTTATATACTACTCAAAATGTGATAAGGATCACTTTTTGTTTTGTATGGCATTATCGTCGATTTTGGATTACATAATTATATAATATATGAATTTTGGTTATTTTCAAAGATACCTAATTATCATGAGGGCAACATGTAATCCATCGATTAAATCATTCGAGCTTAACGAGCGTCGAAATGACAGGGTCAAAATTAGACATTTTACGGGTATGTGTGGGGAATAGAAACTTTGAGGAAAATGAGCTAAAGTGCAAAATTGTGTGTTTAATATCGAGACTGATGTCCCCGTGCGTCAAAAACAGGCTGACATCGACTCATCATGCTTTTGATATATATGTTTCTATACCTGTCTAATATAGATATGAAGTTTTATTGTTATAAATGTACAGTTTCGACGTAGAATTAAAATTCTTCCATAAAGAAACTTGGGCGTTTATTACGATGCGGTTACACTTATCTTCAAATCATTCCAAGAACAATCATATATCAAAACTCACTCACACGTACCACTAGTATAAGTATAACATCCTCCCCCGGGCGACGTGTCCGCCTCCCCGAAGCTAATATTAGCTTGGAAGGGGAGGACCGGGTCCGGGTTGGCGGCCAGGGATACTTCTTCCCCTATCACCAACCGGGCAGGCGGAGGTCCCAACCTTAAAGGGCCTAGACAGACCCCCCGTTAGCTGTTACCATGAGCTGTCTATATCTGGAGTGGTTGCTATGGAGGAAACCCCAACTAAGAGAACTCCCGGTGTCACCACAAACACCAATACAAATTCGCCAGAGAAAGCATTTTCAGAACAACATCTAGACATTTCAAACTAAAATCAAACAACGAAGGTATTAAAATCAGAATTATTGCAGACATACTTCTAGACAAAGCACGACCCATATGGAAAAATCTCAAAACTTTCATTGATAAATCTCTACAAAAACAATTCATTCACCAATCTAACAATGATAAATCTTACACTCAAGAATTAAATCAGAAACGAACATGTATACCAGATAATATAAACAAGGTAGGGCCATGATGGCACTATACCGCTCACCAGAAAACCCTGAGAGAAAAACATCATGAGCCAATTTAAAATCAAGTGACCCAGGGACAGGGACATTTTTTACCTCAGCGCCATAATTTGAACAAACTTGTTAGAGATGCTACATACCAAATATCTAAGCTCTAGGCCTTAAGGTTTCGGACAAGAAGATTTGATATTTTAAATATTCATATATAAGCCTATGTAAAATAAGTGACCCCCGGGACTGGGCCAATTTTAGCCCTGGGGCCATAGTTTGAACTAACTTGGTAGAGGGCCACTAGACAAAGCTACATCCGAAATATCTAAGCTCTAAGCCCTGTGGTTTCAGACAAGATTTTTAAGTAAAAAATATTTAGTAAACCCCGGGGCGGGCGGGGCGAATTTTGACCCTGGGGTCATAATTTGAACACACTTGGTAGAGGTCCACTGGCCAATAATAAATACAAAATATCTTAGCTATAGGCCTTGTGGTTTCGGACTAGACGATTTTTTAAATTTAATATTTAAGCCTATATAAACCAAGTGAACCCCGGGACGGGGCCAACTTTTACCCTGGGGCCATAATTTAAACAAACTTGGAAGAGGTCCGCTAGAAATGTGTCTGTCGGTGTTGTCGATGGTGAGGGATTTAAAAAGTTGGAAAAAACGTTTAAAAAATGGAACTCGTCGCGCCAGATTACAATGTACCAAGTAGAAAAACTGTACGTACAATAGTTCAGAAACGCTATGATGTTGAAAAAAGAGAGTCTGACGTCAGAACTAAATTATGTCACGTAAGCCTCAATTACAACAGATACATGGACATCAAACAGCACCGAGAGATATGAAGACTGGGAATTGAAATATCATGTGCTAATAACCCGCGTCACACAGGTGAAAATCTTGCTACGCGAATTTAAGACTGTGTTGAGGAATAAATTCAAAAGTGGCAGCTTGTGTGCACGACAATGCTAGAAACATGGAAAGTGCTGGAAATAGGTGTAAAGACTGGAGTGATTTAGGATGTTTTGCGCATACGCTTCAGCTCAATCTAAAACCAGCACAACAGATTCCGGAAGTTTCCGCGGTCGTGTCTAAATGCTTACGCTCTGAGAGACACCAGCCGGACGGACCTGTGAATGTGACTGACGAGGTTTGTTTTGAGGAGCACTGACAGAGCCTGTTGGAGTATTGTGCAGAGTTCTCTTACAAGTTTGCACAGTACTTCAACAAACGACTTAGTCCAAACCTAAGGAGCAAAGTCAATTTACCAATGAGAAGGTATCATGGCAAGTAATTGGACAAACAACATGAATTCATAAACCATGTTTTCAAGCAGACTTTGAAACCAAATATCTATCAGTTTGTTACACTGACCAAGCAATTGTAAAAGGTCAATATCAGGAACTTCGAAGTGCACTTCTCTCGGCAGGCAAATATCGCCTGGCTAGCACACACGAGCACACCGAAGTATCCAAAGCGACATGGATTGACATGACCGACGGACGAACTAGTGCTTGTCATATATATCTGCAAGAGCATTTAATACCCCAGTCACCATAAATATGTGATAAGATGGTCATCTTACCAAACCCTACCTTACAGGACACATCCATGCCTAGAAAGACAATGAAAACTCACTAGCAAAACATTGCTGTAGTGGAGATTCTTTAACTAAGTGATCAAGATCTCTGTAGTCAGTGGTCAGTACAGAAGAGATCTCACTGATCTTAGTCCGCTCCGACTTATTGTGACTCATACCATGAATTATCAACAATTGTAGTGGTTGCAATATAATGTATACATATCATAACCACCCCATCAACATACAATTTGTCAAAAATCCAAACAAAATATACAACCAACTACAAAACTATATTCTCACGACATAAATCATACGTCTTCTAGTAGGCAACAGTAAAGATTGGCCCGAATGAACAGAGCTAAATCAAAGCCAAACCATGTGTAGTAGTCTACATTTCATTCATTAAAAAATATTTTAAGAAAACTATATAACACAATTCCCGTAAGTACATATACCTGTTATTTATGCCAAAATTTCCCATCAGTTTTCCAGGGTTTTTCAAGAAATAATTCGTTCTATGGAACAATAACAGTTAGATATGGATGGATGATAATGAACTAAGGAGCTTGTGAACAATAACTGCTATTAATATACTCAGCGTCACTAGAAACTTACCACCCATATATTTGTCTATATTTCCTTAACAAAAATACATATCGATTTGATTTTTTATATTGCACTCGGTGAAGTGTTGTTAAAATGATAAGCGTAGTTTGGTACCCAAGTTTTTCGGGAAAACATAGACTTTCTCTGCTTTAAGAAGGTCATCCGAAAAACAAAAATCACAAACCTCAGTAACGGGTATGACCGCCTTGAGCATGAAGGACTGCGTCGATTCTGCGCCGCATACTCCCTATCAGACGTTGTATGCGGTACTGTGGGATGGCTTCCCATTCATCCATGAGGGCTTGGATGAGCTGCTGGCGGTTGCCGATCTGACGTCGACCGTCATACACTGCACGTCCCAGCTGGTCCCACAAGTGCTCAATTGGGCTTAGATCTGGAGAGAAGGCCGGGCGTTGTCTTGTTGAAAGACGTTAACGTCACCGTGATTCTGCAGAAAGGGGACAACAACTGGTCTCAAGATGTTGTCAACGTATCGCTGTGCCGTCAAATTACCGTCAACGACAACAAGTGGTGTTCGGTGCCTCCACGAGATGCCAGCCCAAACCATTACACTCCCCCACCCCAACGCATAGCCTGACGTACACAGCAGTCTGCATATCGTTCGCCCCGACGTCTCCACACCTTTCTTCGCCCGTCGACCATATCTAGACAGAATCTTGATCTCCGGTGCAACGTACACCAGTTCACACGGTTTTGACGACGCTCTGGCGTTAACACGTTACCCCGGTAAGTGTTATGTGCATGCAACGCTGCCGTCTTTAAGCGACGTCGCACAGTAGATGCGCTAATCCGGCCATTCTGAAGTCCAGGTGTCTCTCGTGCCGTTTTTGTAGCTGACTGGAACCTATTCCGAAGATGGGTGATGGTAATTTGACGGTCAGTACGTCTTGACGTCACCTTTGGACGTCCTGGGCGCGGTCTATCGTCGACAGACCCTGTCTGATGGCGTCTCTGGACAAGATTGATAATTGTTTGGTTAGAGCAGCCCATTCTACGGGCTACTTCCCGAAACGCCACTCCGACGTCGACCATACCGATAGCCTGTTGGCGTCTGACAAACGTCCCATTTTTAGCAATTTCTGTTCAAATTTTATAGTCTTTTTGTTCGCATGAACACTAACTTGCATAAACCATGAATGTTTTGTGATAAAGTTTGTGTAGATTTTGGCTTTGTACAAAAACGTCAATTTGCACGTGCAGTCCGTGGTCGAAATTGAGACCATTGTATCGGGACAGTATAAACGCCTTTGGCTACACATTTTAATAAACTATTGTATAAAGCAGTTTACACAGGATGTTAAAATTTGGATGTAAGACACATGGGGAGAAAATAGGGAGAATTTTATTCTACTGATACTGACAATGCCAACTGCTTTAATGATAATTTCACGTCAGTCTCAAATTTAGATGACTCAAATACAATTGTACCAACTTTTGAAAGTAGAATAAATGCTAGCTTAGATAAAATAGTTATCAGTGAGACTGATATTGAATCTACAATTGGTAGTTCAGAAATAAATAAAGCCGTTGGTCCTGACCGTAACTAGGTTTTTATAACTTGAGGCACGACCCCTATGCAAAAAAGTGTATTATATTGTTTTGTGTAATGTTGTATGAAAGTTAAACCCATAAAATATGTTTAAACTAAACTAGGAACTATCAAATTTTATATTCTAAGGAATAGCTGTTTTAAATTATTTCACACAATAGCTGCACAATTCACCATGATACGTATCTGTCATTTGTTTTGGAAAATCAACTTATCCAATAATTAGAAATCAATAATTTGTGTTTTAAGTACATATACTTGTTAGATATTGACATTATTGTTGATAACACAAGCGTTCTCATACAAAACACCCTTCACTCAGATTCAAAATGGAAGGTAGTTGCTTATAAAATGTTCTACAAAGCTTTACAGCTCATCAGTAATGCATTTCATACAATTTAACATAACCTCAGAAACAAATGCCAAATTGTAAAACACCAAAGCAGTCCATCCTTGTGCTGCCTGTGGTTCAAAATAAATGAGAATATTTCATTTTCCTCGTCATTACTTGCACAAGCTAAATTTTTATTTCATAATAATCATTTACAGCACATCATAGCTTAAAGACCATACTCCAAAATTTGGGCGCTGGACCCAAATACTTGGTTATATCATTTAAGCCTAGCGCTTTGTTGATGTGTGGTATAATACATGTAGATGCTTAATTAGTTCACCATAACACGTAAACATAACGGCATTTTAAATTAGACATTAACTTATATTTCCATTCGTGAAATATAATCAGACGCTTTCTCATGCTTATTACCAGGTTAATATGTACATTTGTGGTATATTAGTTACATTCCTTTCTCGCATGTACTAAATGTACCTATGTGCGGCATCTTGGGCTGTCCGTTCAATTTAAAGAATGTTTTTTTATAAGACACTGTCCAACCATTTTAAATTCTAAGTAAATATGATGTGTTTTGTGTTTTACTCACAAGATATATGATTATATTAAATGTTATACGCAATTTGTTCATGAACAATGGCCAATATCTTAATATTTCGCTAGTTCGGCAATTTATCTTAAATAATTACCATTTCATTTTTCCTATATAATATTGCCATGTTTCATTATCAAAATCACAAATGTGTGTGTCCCCAGGGTGAAAATAAAATCACAAAACTTCCTTTTTTAACACGAACTAATGATAAGTGTGAAACTTCCAGCAGCATAAACTTGCTAATGGGAGACAGTATTTTGAACAAAACATGTTCTTGGTGTAACCATAGAATAGTCAAAATAGAATTATAATACGCTATTCTTATCAGTCCTTCTTTGAGTCCAAAATGAACCCAAATTAACGCAAATAACTTAGAAGTGTCGTTAAGTGTCTTTCCAGTATTTTTAGCACCTAATCTATGAGCCCTAGCTATGTGGACATGTCGTGCCTTGATATCAAGTTTACTCTCCAGAAATTGTCCAATCAATGATATACAATATTCACCCCTTCTGGTATACATCTAAAAATCAGATTATTTCTCCAGGCTCTTTCCTCCAAGTCTAAGGATTTGTACGCTAATGATTTAAGGAATTCAGTTTGTGTATCGGTCACAGTAAATACCTGTCCCAGTTTGTCACCCATGTTTGACGACGATTTCTGCACAGTGACTATCGATATTCTTCTGCTGTTGTCAACTTGTTCCATCTTTAATACGAAGCAATTCATAAAAAAATTGTAATAGTTTACCATCAGTTGAACTGGATATAAAATCTTGCCTAGCAAGTCCATTGTTTTGTCTGAACACTTCATTGTCTGTCTCCCGTGGATTGAAAATTCCAAACTGATTTTGTTAAGGTACATCGACATTACCCATTTCAGCAGCTTTTATTTCAAAATAATTATATCAATGATAAAACAAAACACTGTTAATAGTGATTTTAAGATATATTTTCGAAAATTTTCTCTCTTTCCCTTTCAAGGTGCTGATTGGTGTCAGTGTCCCTGTGATCACGGGCATTATCGTTCATGAAAATGAACTCCGGATCAATAGCACCTGCGTATGGACGCACATGAACTTTATGGAAGCTATAGGCATGCACACTGCAAAGAAGAGCTAGATTTCAAGTTTCGCTGAATGTTGACGTATTTCTCGGATCATTTACAGAACTCTGCGAACATGCTCAGCACTGATATTGACTAAAACGAAGATGTCTGAAACCAAACATTTCCAGGACTAAATGTATGTGTCGATATATATTTTTGTATTTTATTATTACTTGAAGGAATTTTTGTCTGGAATTTCCTTCGGCGACTTTTTTCTTTACAGGCTTCTAATTTATCATTATTTTCTATGATTCTAGATGCACCAAGTTGTAGTGTATGCCCCTTTAAAGCTTGCTAGATTGGAATACCTATATCCCTTACAGGATTTAAGGCTAGAAACAAAAGTCCAAACATATCTAAGTTTACTAGATTCTGAATCTTCTATAAAAGTCTGTAATAAGACTGTGAAAGTACCACTATTTACCTTACTCTTATTCCTTTGATAATACTCAAGCTGATGACTTTCGTGTAGTTTATGTTGACAGAAATGTTCAAACAATAGAAAGTGGTGGTGTTTGCAAAAATGTAGAGACAGAAACAAAGCAGTTCTGCTTTGAAGATGAATATAATGTTTAAAAAGGCAGTATTGAATTTCATTCTGTAGCTACTAAAACGGTCCAGTTTTGTGAAGATGTGGACTCTATCTTTTGCTCACAAGGTAATGTGATTTCCTTTGATGTTATCAGTTCTTCTTCAAAGTCTATTTTGATAGGTTTACTTACCATCAGCGAAGTAACTTAGCAGAGTTACAGATTTTTACAATCCCTTGTGTGGCTCTTCTGAAGGAAGTGCAATTGTTTACACAAAAAATGGTGGATGGACATTAAATCCTCCTCAGACTTTATCGACTATTTCGACAAACATGCCGGCACTGAACGCCCTGTTGTATTGTTGATAGATAGTACAAGCAGCCATGTTGACCCCGGTGGTTTTCTTAAAGCTAGTTCTAAAACGGTTGAACTGTAAAGGATTGTGCCTTACGCTACAAATTTATTGCAACCGCTTGACCAATGGGTGTTCGTGCGAGTTAAATGGAACATTGTTTGTTAAAAATACAGCCGTGAAAATCCTGGCAGATGTATTGGGAGGGAGAATGAAGCCTTCTTACTTTGTTATAAAAACCTAACTATACTGACGTCATCATAAAAGTGCAATAACATACTAGTAGTACATACAAACGACACGAGGGTCACTTTTTGCGTACCATAGAATTTGATATTTGCCCTGTGCGCTTTACCCACGTAGTTATATCGATCAAAATTACACACGTGTATAAAGTGATTGGTTTATAACCAAGTAGTCAAGGCAATATTTGCAAAATATCAATTTTCAAGATGCCAAGGCTAAATAACGAACAAAGAGCAAGAATTTTTGGCATGCTTGAAGTTGGACTTTCTCAAAGACATGTTGCAAGACGCTATAACATGTCAAGATCGACAATAGTACGAATTGTTCGCCGGGTAGTCGCAACAGGGAGCTTGTCTGATAGACGGAGCAATCCACAACGTCGGCGGAAAGAATGTAAGCCGCAATACAGTAAGGAGACGTCTCCATGAGCGTGAAATATCGTGCAGGCGATGGGCCGTCCTTGGGCGTCGTTTATGTTGACGTAACCCACAGTCGCAAAACGTCAAAGTCTTTACAACTGCTCTTACTGACGAGTAGACTCGCATTCCACGCTATCTCCTATCTGTATGGGTCCATGGGACGGCGACTGCAGGCAGTTGTAACAAGTCAGAGGACCTTACCTGGTACTGACGAATTTTAGGGGTCAAAGTTTTTGAAACTAGTGTTAAATGCGTGTAATGTTTTATTACACTGTGATGACAAGTGATATGTGTAGAACTATTCCTAATCTCTTTTTTTGAATCACAAAAACATGCATTCCGTATATGGCCCTACCAAGGGGGATGAGGCGATTCGTATGGACGTCAGTATATGATGAACGTTTTTAAGTCTGCAGGCATATACCCGTTAAAGTCTAATGAAATAACAAACCAGATGAGAATCCATCGAAAACACTTGAAAAAACATGAAAACAAGTGATGAAAGTAGTGTTAAAGTAGCTCTTAAAGTTTTCTTGGAGATATTGTCAACACCTACAGTTAAAAAGTATCAGTATTAGCTTTGATGTCGTATGATAGTCTCCGTTGTTTGTTGGGTATAAAAACAATCACAATAAAGCTCACACTGTTTCAGTAAAAGATTTATGTAGTTCCACCTCAGCAGAAAACCAATCAGCTGGACTTATTAGCTGGTGTAGCCTTAGAGAACAATTTCACTGTGAATCGGTCTAACTCGTTCCAGTTCTGATACCATGTCTTCAGTATAACTGTATTGAACGAAGCACTTGTTTTCCCATACTTGGTAGAAACTCGGTCTATGTCCGTCAGAGGAACACTACTTTCATCACTTCCTAATAATTTCACATCTACAGAGAGTATTCGCATCATGTCACTCAGAGAAAACTTTTGCAGAGAGAATAACGCAATGCTAGCTTGCATGCCAAATCTAAGTATGAAGAGTGTATCTGGTAAGACAATCAAGAGAAATTCAAAGAGGAAACTTAAAAAAGGAAAGCAACCTAAGAAAAATGATAGATTTCAGATTTATATAGCAAAATTATAGATTTGTACAGCGCCCTTTTCATACTAACACGCACGTTCAAAGACATTTTACACCGTTACATGCTTCACCACCATCTATGGCAACAGATATGTATTCAGTATGCATCCAACTGTCACACATATCACACAGCCTCAAGTGCAATCAACATAGGATTTCATGTCTTCATCCCATATTGTTAAACATGCTTAGCAATAATCATTTGTTACTGTGCTTATCGTTCGTCCTGGGCCGAAATTCTATTCATAGTATTAATCGCTGGTGCAGTTTTTAACTTTTAGGTGACATTTTGATAAGCATTTTTATTTTACTTTTTAAACATGGGTCCGTATACTTTACAATTATATCTCAGCTGACTTGAGGCCTTGTGTATTACTAGTGCTATAATGTTGATGGTATAATGACAATGTGTATAACTACATTACAAACTACCTGTTATTTCCATTCCAGTATCCAGTTGAAAAATTCAGATTGATCAATTGAATAATTAATAAAAAATAAATGCATTTGAACTATAAAATTAATGTATATGTAGAATTCATCAACATGCCAAACATCACCAAGTTCGACCAATTTTCAGACTACCTCAACCAGTTGAGTCTTGAAGATACATCACCATTCAGTAGTAGTGCTAAGTTATGTATCATGGTGGAGAACTCTAGTCATAAAAGGGTACTATGTGTATAGGATTATGCCTCCTGAAACTAACCCTAAAATAACTTATTACTGATAGGTAATATACAAATCTAAATGATAAATATGCTTGTTTAGTCTGGATGCCAGGTATTGATAGGTAATATACAAACCTTAATGATAAATATGCTTGTTTAGTCTGGATGCCAGAAACAAAATTAATCACGGAAGTATTGCAGATTAAGACACTTGAAGTTATCAGACATTGCAGGATTACATATTGGTCTTGAGACGCATGTACCTAAAATCTTAGGAAGTTGTTTTTATAAAATCAATGATGGAGAGATATATGCTACTCAAGTTTTTTTTCTCCCTGGCCGCCCCCTTTTGAACCATAGGCACTCGAATCCGTGATTTTTATACGTTTACAGACGTTGTTTTTCAAATGTCCATTCACTGCCAAGAATAAAACTTTTACTGAGTGTAGTTTAGAGTACTTGTCTGGACGATTAATGAAAGAAAGCCACAAGTATTCATACCAAGTCCAAACTCAACTTCTTGCGGCTGAGCGGGAATATTGTGACTTTGTTGTTTGGTCGGATAAGGACATGATAGTTCAACGTATTGAACCAAATGATGATTTGATGAAGGAAATAATTTCTAAGTCGCTACCAGGTCCTTATTTCTAAACTGGTTCCCGTTCCATGATGCAGTGCACCAAAGGAACAGGTACGGTCTAAAATATCCAGCGTTCTGATTGGTCAACCCGTTTTAGCTATTTCATTGGTTGCTGTTCATTCGAGAAACATCGGGGATTTCCGTACATCTGATAAATTAATGTACACGGAGATGTTTGTGCTAATATAATGTTTCAATATCTCAAGGATACCCTTTATTCAAAATAAAAAAAATATAGATGCTAGAAGTTACTATATGAATATTCGTAACAGAATAGTCATATAACATATCAAAGATATCTTAAAAATATCAATTAATGCCTTGATTTATTTTTTATTGTTGTTAAATGAATTTCTTTAAAAAATGTATATAATAAATATATGCATAGTTCGGTCTAATATGTATTAATTCCTTAAAACATATTTTTCTTTATTTACAATTGAAATATATATCTTATATACGAAATGTATATGTGTCAAGTGATGTTTTAAGTTTTTTTTTGTTACTTGAATTTCTTTTCGTTAACACCTGACTTTACAGAACTGAATTAAATTAGGGGTAAGATTATGATCTATGCTGTATATTGTAAATTAAAATGGTATCAGGCAGAAGTGCTAAAGAATATATTGACCCCCTTCGGTGAAATGATCCATAAAATATTTCTCCCTTATAAGGAAGTGAGACGGTTGTGTTACGTAATATTGCATATCAACTTCTTAATTGGCTACTTATCTTGATTTGATCAATGCATCTATTGAAAATTTGAAATTGAGACTATGATATATACTGGTCAATTGATGATCAACTATACTGTTTGCATTAATTAGTTTTAAAACACGTAGTCCAGAATCAGATTGGGCACGACTTTTAAATTTATTATTAGCATCGCATATTTATATGAATTTTATAAGAATATAAAATCAGGTTGTAACACAAAGTTGCAATTGTGAACGGTGAATAATGTTATTTGACAGTTCAACGGATAATAATAAAAAATATAAAAATCTACAAAATTCTTCCACACCGACCGTGATCGATTACTCGATTTTAAAGATATTTCTTAAATATATATTTTTTAAGGATCGGTATTCTATTTCAAAATACATTTAAGTTTGCTGTGTGTATTTAAATGCTACTTAATTAAGTGTTACAACGACCAAGATCAGGTTGCCTTATCTGTCTCTTTTATTTAAATTACGCGCTCAATGTGCATCGATAACGCAAGGTCTCGCGAGATCCCCCGGGCAGAATTCTGCCCGGATTCCAATCGAAATTGACCAATCAGCGTCCTGGAAATTTTAGGCTTTGTACACACAAGTCAACGGGAACCAGTTTACCTTATTTCGTGCAGGTAATTCTTCCAGAAATCACAGGCAGTCTGATATCACGAGAAAATATGAAAGCCACAACAGTTAACAAGACAGTATTGGACACACCTGCACCATTTGCAGTCGCAAATAAGACAGTCGCACCAGTAACATCAGTGATGAATGCAACTGAACTCAAATGCATCTGCCAAACTGAGTGCAAAGACAAAAGCTATGCAGTTTGTGAAAGTGAAAACTGTACATAGTATGGCAAGTTAAAATTACACCTCAAGTGTATTAATTTGAAACGTAAACCGAATAATATTGATAATATGCTCTACGTGTAAACCACTGACCTGACATGATATCTTCTCCACAAATTCTTACAGTTAGGAAGAGTCGGATTCAAGCACATAAAAAATCAATCAAGAGTGAACACCTCAGTGCTTTCAGCGCTTTGATTTCCTTATTTACAGTATTCAGACCTATGGTCGGGGCGCCGAGTAATACACTTTTTCACCTTTATTTTCTGCGACTTGCGACGAGACAACAACAAGTTAAACACAATCATCATTACAACGTTTGTATGGATAATAATGGCGTCTGGAAGTGAATGGGGTGACATAAGGAAAGCTTTGTTTAAAGGACATGCGACAAACAAATCTGTTGGTAGGTCTTTCTTACGAGATGTTTTTATGAACTTGAGTATTATTCGGACAAAATAAATTCGGGCGTGTTGAACTTAAAATTATGTCATAGTGTTAATTGACTATCTTTTAATGTTGTTAAACATTCGATACTACAGATCAAGCAGGAATTATGATAACAGGTTAATTCAGTGATCACATATTTTGTTAAATATTGTCCTCATCCCATTCAGACTGAGACGACTTTGATGACGATGGCTCTTCTGAATTCATTTTTCTATAAAATTTACCAAGTAGACAGCCAAATATGTAGGGCTACTCGGGAATAATCCAACATTGTTTTGCATATGTCAGCTTAGGCCTATTACCGTTGTCACCCTCCTTACGGAACCTATGGTATCCGAGGGTGTTGTTCGTGGGTTTATCGAGAGATACTGAAAGAATGAAGTAACACGCAATGAATGTAAAAGTTTACTAAATGCCTCGTGTGTCTCCACTCAGAAGGCTAAATGGCAAGTGCCTGGCCACAAGTACAAAACATTAAATGATACGAAACATGACAGTCAACAACAAATGCCATATAGAACGCAATGCAAATATTACCTGAAAGAATGAAGTAACACGCAATGAATGTAAAAGTTTAGTCAACGCCTCGTGTTTCTCCACACCACAAAGGCTAAACAGCAAGTGCGTGGTAGTGCAGTGAACTATGGTATAGGTCATATATAAAAAAATTACATATGACCGTACCATTCGGGACTGGAAGAATATTAATGACGATGATAATGATCGTTAATATATGAGTGGCCAGAAATATAAATACCAATATTAAAATGACCCTGTGACACAGTGAATATCACTGAATGATTGTGTCATTAAGGTCGCTTTTTACTAGTCCAACTAGTTGTACACTACAGTACAGATGATATCAAGACATTTTTTGGCGCTTGCCGTTATCTATATATAAAATAGCAAAATCATGAACGGATTGCTCGTACATATCATAAATTTAAACTAGCTTTTTACTTGCATACTCGAGTATTATTAAAGTCGCTATATTTCAGCCAATTACTTTGGATCTTTCCTTGTTTCTTGTTATTTTCAATATGTATTTTTTTTGTTCTGCTTTTCAGATTTTTTAAATGACCCTTTGATCAAACGATTGCAGATTGAACACGAAACTGATGAAGAGTATAAAAAGTCCCAGAAAGGTTTGTTAATTTTTTTTATTTAGTACTAGGATATACCGGAGACATAGATAATGTTCAGAGATTGGCAACTTAGAATATCATGCATGACATCATTTCATAAATTATGTAGCAGGTAAAACAAAAAATGGAATAATATGCATGTATAAATTATACATTTTCTGAAGTTTAAACATTTGACTTCTGCTGGAAATGATATTTTGTTATATTTTCTAAGTGAATTTTTAGCTATACCCACTATCTAATGTAATCAGACTGAAAAAAATTGGTACCAGTAGATATTTTTAGCTCACATGTCACAAAGTGACAAAGTGAGCTATTAGGATCACTCTCCGTCCGGCGTCGTGCGTCGTCAAACTTTTTGTTGTGACCACACTAGGGGCCACATTTTTGGCTCAATTTTAGCAAAACTGGGTCAGAACGTTAATATCAACAAAATCTCGGACGAGTTCGATATTGGGCCATTTGGGGTCAAAAACTAGGTCACCAGGGCCAAATAAGGGAAAACCTTGTGAACACTTTAGAAATCACTGTTTTGAATTTATCTTCATAAACTTTGTCAGAATGTTTATTTTAATAATATGTAGGTCAAGTTTGAAAATGGGTAATTTCTGTAGTAAAATTAGGTCACTAGGGCAAATTGCTGGAAAACCTTGTGAACACTCTAGAAGTCACTGTTTTGATTGGATGATCATGAAACCTTGTCAGAATGTTTGTCTTCATAATATCTTGGACGAGTTCGAACATGGGTCATCTTGGGTCAAAAACTAGGTCGCTAGGTCAAATCTTATGAAAAACCATGTTAACACTGTAGATTTCACAGTTATTATTGGATCTTCACCAAACTTTGTCAAATCGTTTGTTTTAATGATATAATGGTCAAGTATAAATATGGGTCATCTGGGGTCAATAACTAGGTCACCAGGTCAAATCTTAGGAAATCTTTGTTAACACTGTAGATGTCACAGTTTTAATTGGATCTTCACCAAACCTTGTCAAAATGTTTGCCTCAATGATATGTGGGTCAAGGATGAACATGGGTCAGCCGGGTTCAAAAACTGGGTCGCAAGGTCAAATCTTAGGTAAAAATCTTGTAAAAGCTCTAAATGTCATGGTTTTGATTGGATCTTGGCCAAACCTTGTCAGACTGTTTGTCTTAATGATATTAAGGACAAGTTCAAATATGGGTCACCTAGGGTCAAAAACCAGGTCACAAGGTAAAATCTTAGGAAAACCTTATTAACACTGTAGATGTCAAATTTTGATCGTATCTTCACCAAACCTAGTCAGACTGTTTGTCTTAATGATATGTAAGACAAATTCGAACATAGGTCGTCTGGGGTCAAAAACTAGGTCACCGGTTCAAAACAATGTTTTAATGAGTGAACAGTGATTGTCATGTGAGCGATATAGGGCCATCTTGGCCCTCTTGTTTAAAAAGATGGCATAAATTGGTAGTATAAACATGGGTGTAAGAAAACTATCAGTCAAAACTTATATTTGAAAAACCCTGCAGCTATAGTTTGAATAATAAACTTTCAGAAAATGTAAAATTTATGCATCATGTGTTATCAGTTGGTAAAAGGTTTTACTTGCTGCAAAATCAGCAGTTTTTAGGGAAAAGTAATGGTCACACGCGATATTACATAGGTAACAACTGAAGCTGCTTATCTCTCTTATTCATAATTAACGCGTCATGACATTCTAACCTAATTGTTAATTGCGTACAAAACGTTTTAGTCAAGTGAAGCTATGTATTGTGATCTTTACATTTCAGAGGCTCATGAGAAACGCATGAAGAAGTTTCGAAAAATGGCCAAACAGCTGGAGGAGGATGATTGGCTGTACCCACCTATGGAAAAACTTATAGGACTTAAATGATGTTTTGACAAGTATGATTATAGTGCAATTATCTGGTACAATGTACGGTACTGAAAATCTTAATTGTATGCTAGATTTAGCCGCAAGTTCAATGGAGACCAGAAAACCGTGATGTACTTGTTTCATGGATATTTTGAGACGTTTAATTTCCTACAAACTATGACTATGATATTTTGTACATGTACCGGTATCCTGTGTAAGACTGCCAATTTGAACAATATCAATGACTAATTCTGACGATCGATCAACAAGACAAGCTTCGAAGTGTGGATGATGATTTTGACAGAAAATTATGACAGAAACTAAGTATAATTATGTGTAGACAATTTACTCTGGAAAGTTTTTGTTCTTGGAAGAAAACATTCAGTGGTTAGATCATGCTTGACTGAGTTGACTGAGTGTTTGGATTAATTCTAGTGAACACACACCTTGTGTATACAGTCAAACCTGTGAACAAAGGCTACCCATAGAAAATACATAATATGGCCTTTATTGACAGATGGTCTTTATTAAAGGGTCATTTTGTTACAGGGTGGCCCTTGTTTTGAGGTGGCTGCTAACACAGGTTTTACTGTGTGATTGTTTCGAGTGTGTCTTGTTGCCTGCGATATTAAAAAACACCCTAGTTTGTTGAATTGTGTAATCTTTCTATTGCTGCAGAAATCACATTTTTAATCCCAGCATACTATTAGTATTGAAGACGATGTATCAGCTGGCAGTAATGTGTTTTATACTGGTATTTTTAATCAGCTTAATTTTTTTGATAGTCAGTTTAAAAGTTCGACAACTTGAAACAGAATTCAGATACCATCAAGATGTTTAAAAGGACGAACAATGTTAATCAAATACAAAATGTTTGTGTCTCTAAATGATGCCGCCATTTTTGTATTTATGCATGTCTCATTATTGTGTCTGAAAATCTAACCTTGTAGTTTTAAGGTCAGATTGTTATCATATAAATTATGATTCAACTGAGTTCTGATTGTTTTCATTATCTTAAAAAATACACCAATGCATCACTTAGGGATTAGGGATGCAAAAATTTATCAAGATACAATTCATGTTACATGGTGTTTAAGGTAAATGTTACATAACATAGTGGGTTTTAGTTTTACAGATTGAAACATTATGGTGTTGACAATGTTACATAATCATTTTGTTCTTATTATTGTAAGCTTTAAAGATGTTTTACATCTTGAGTATAAAATGTAGCCGTTCTTAACTAAATAGGGAGTTTTAAATTTACTGACCTCAGGTTTGTTTGTTGAAACACTGAAAATAGCACATATTCAAGTTGGATATATTCTGTGACAATTTGGTAGAGTAGTACATTATGTCTATGCACCTTCTATCACGTATTAAGTGATTCTTATTAAAAATATTCTTGTTGAGAATAATGTAAATGCTGAAACAGAATCTGTGAAAACTAGTTTAGTTAACTGCATGTCCATTTCTTAATGTGAGACATAAAATTTGAAAATGTTAATTTATTTTTTATATACAAATGTTTTTTAGCGTTGGAGTATATTATGCACCTTTGAATTTAAAACATTATAGGTATGTGTATGTAGAAAAAAACATAAGTGCTACAATATTCTATCTCAACAAATTTATTAAGACAGGCAATTTTTGGAAACTTCAGTACAGGATTTTGATGTTCAATGCTGATAAATTATATTTGTCATGATTCAGTGAATATGTATTTTTGCATCAATATGTATGCATTTTATAAATAAAAATAAATCAGTTGAAATATTGGTACTTTGTTTTAATTATATTTTTTGATACAGGCAAGGACTTATAAACATACATAGGTTCGCAACTGCTAAAATTAGCTCAAATGATATCGAGAGACGATCCCACAATGCATTGTTACATACTCTGCAATGTCGGACAGCTGTAATTGGGTGTTTACAAACTTCAATATACTGAAATTAAAAACTAGAATGCAACAAATTTCATAATGATATTGATATACATTTAAAATCAACAACTGCAAAAGTATATATATGCATTGAAAAATCAGTCGAGCATTTTTAATTCCAAGGTGGCGGACATCTATTATTAACCCTTCCTCTCCGGGATTAGATATTTGGATATTTTTGTTGTTGTAAACATTCGGATCATCACGGATATTTTCGCTATAGTAAACAAGACCCTGAAATCCTGTTGATTCACGCGTCACTACCGCGGGATTTGATTACTTTTAACTGTTAATACGGAAGTTGGGAATCCATGTATCACAGTATATAAGTCCTTGATACAGGGTAAATCATGCAATGCAATACATTATATAATTCCTAGACACGCTAAGGGAGGAAACTGCAATGCACATGTGGTCAATGTCGAGTTTTACTGGCTTAAGTTACCAGATTAATATTTATGTTATGTATTAAGTGGCACCCTTGAAGCCCATTAGGCTATATTTTCACTTGTTTACCCCAGATAAGGGAAATCATGCTTTCATGTACTAGGTCACATGAATTCATTGCACATACCAGTAACTAATTACAATATGTCCAGATTTAAAGTAGGTGTAAAATATTCATGGATTTTCAAAACTTTATTTTGAGGTTCCTTTGTTTTAAACATGATTTTCTTATTTGATAGTATATCTTATTTGGATTATCCTACATGAATTTTACTGTCAATTTTAGTTATTGATTGGGTCACTTTGTTATAATTCAGCTATGATCCTTGATTACAGGTTTTTAATCAGTAAACTACAAAACCCCATTTTAGACTATGTCTGTGCATACTTCAATATTAATATTATTAAATTATTAAGCCCAACAGTCTCATATTTACTGTGTGGACATGTCTCGTGATGTATTGTAATCATTGTTCATTATTGATACCAGTATTGATAAATTGATAAAGATTTCAGATCCCCCTTACACTGAGCATTAAATTTATGGCTCAGATAAATTTTGAACAAGGCTGTAAAATCATAAAATGTTTGGTTGTACGTTATCTCTCGCTCTCTGTCTCTCTGTCATATAAAACATAATATTGACTTGAAGATAAGGGCTGTGTCCTTGCCTTATCTATGATATGAACACATACCTGCTGGATTGTGAGTGATACAATCACAATTTAAGAACAGTGAACATAAGACATAAAGAGTTTTATTGTAAATTCTTTCAGCACAAACTGATTTTGCTTGGAAACCTTGCTAAACTCTTTGTTGTACATGGTATATCTTAAGTGTGTATTAAATTGCCTTGAGGAACAGGAAGTTGGGAATAATTTTGTATCTATTGTTGACAACTTGACACAATAAAACTGTAAGTATTTCTATTTCTCTGTTACCATTCGTCTTACTGTTGAACTGATTTTTCAAGCATTATTTCTATCAATGAATTGTCAAAATAAGTTAACAATCAGTAACCTGCAAATGAAGCCATCCTGTGAACTCAGGGTCACATTTAAATGCAATTATTAATGTAACAGAACAAATAAACGTCAGGATAAAGACTTAACCATACATTAAGGCTATATACATTTATTTTGCCTCATCTTGAGAGAATGGCCTATACAGTTAATTCCATTTATGAAACTGGTCAACTGAAAAGTGGAATTGATAAGGTTACCTTATATAAGTTTGGTAGTGGTAGTTTATTGGTAAATTTTAAGGCTTTATTTCACTTTTATTTTACAAAGTCATTTGAAACTGAGATCATTAGCTGATATCAACCATGCTTATAATGATTGATTTTTAATAACTTTTAGATTGTTCAGTATGTAACACTTTGAAAGTGATTCATGTGACAAACAATTGATTAACACTTAAGACTTGGAATCTCACCCAACATGATCCAAGTCCATTAGTTTTATCAGTTTGTATTTTCTTAATAGGAACTATTTTTACAGATATTTTTTTTATTCTTAAAATAGGTACACATGTCTCTGTTTAGTTTACCAGTATGTTGCTTCAAGTATGAATATATTTAATGTCACATTTTTAATGGTTTAGAAATGAATTTCTTTCTCTTACTATTATTATGTGGAACCTATAGTAGGTTTTGAAAATTTATTTTGAAATCATTGAACCTTCTAATTCTCAAATACATGTGACTGTCAAAAATACCTTTTGTATTTTTGAAATTTAAACAAAGATTCTTAGATATTTACTAGTTATAGTTGATATTTGACAGTACAACCTCTCCAAAGCAACACCCTTTTGGAGTAGGAATATTAATTATATTATGGTTGAGAGGTAGTTGCTTTAGAGAGATTAAACTAATCATTGAATCGCGCATTGTTGTTGAAGAGAGGTTGTTGCTCAAGAGAGGGCCGCTCTGGACATGTTGAACTGTACATGAGAATGTGACAATAAGGGGTTAACTGTTGTTCTGACTGTATGAAGTAATAACACAATGTGATACGTAACATATATTTCATGAAATGAAATACATAAAACTGAATACATTGTAATGGTGAATATTTACAACAGCCTGCAGTCTAACATATATTCAAAGTACTGAAAATACTCATTGGTATTACGATAGACTTGCACTGCAACAGTTTAACAATGTCATGCCGGACATAGTAAAAACGTGATGTACTTGTTCATTTGTTGCAAAACTGGAATCATTGTCATGCAATTTGATGCAAAACATTTATTTCTTTTAAAAAATCGTTTTATGACTCTGTGATTGTTTTCCTTCTTTAGACGGGTCCGGTAAATGAATCCTTTCCAAATATTCCCAAATCTAAATCTAGTAATTCCCAATGAACATTAGAAAAATCAAAATCGGACATAAAATGACAATATTGTGACTAATACTAGTTCAAAGACACCAAAGAACTCAATTTATTTGGCATTGTCTTAACTTCCTAATGACCTTGTTGCCACGACTCAAAAATCTAAATCTCAATGGACCCCTACCAATCAAGAAATGAAAAAATCGTTGTATCTGAATTCATTTTACTGATTCAAATTATATCTTTCTTATAAGTGAAATGATTCATGCAAATAATGTGCTGATATTTTGGTTGCTATTTGAATCTCGATTCTAAAATGAGTTTTAATTGTGATTGCTATTTCACATTGTCAGATTTATAATACTTTGAATCCTATTTGGCGAGCAGAATTTGTCACCTGTTTCTTATAGATATGTTTGTATTTGTTTACTGTGGATCATTCATTTGTTTACTTTGCATCGTTATAAATAAAGAAATTATCAAGATTTGAGTGAGCTACCACTTGAACTTCCGGTTTATCTGATAAAGGATCGTATTCAACTACCTTAATCAGCTTGAGGTACATGTAAAATGTTTGGTGTAATAATCGTGAGGCACACAAAGGTTAACAGAAAAATATTTTTTGAAGTAAAAACAAGTGTATCTTCAATTGTCTTTTAAAGAAAATGCGCATTATTGCAAGAAATAGGCAATGTGCCCATGAAATGGTTGGCCATTCAAAATGTTTCTGAAGTTGCATAACACCCATGCTATGTGTTGAATGTTTGACTATTGTATAGACCACTTTAATGGAAATACAATGCATGACTTATCTCATAATATAGAGGAACATATTGTCTAATGATTTATATAACCTTATTTACCAATATACTAGTATCAAGATCTGAGCAACTATCAGTTACATGTCATCTGTTAAGTGTCTAAGCATGATGGAATGTCCAATCATTGTCATATGTTTACGTTGATAACAAATAAAACATTTATAAAATGAAACAGCCCAGTGCTTGGAAATGTAGGTCTACAGATGTTAATAACTTTTGCACAAGCTTCATGCATTCCTTTTCAATAATTAAATATAAATATGGAAGAATTTTACTTCAATGTCAATTGTCTTTTTATTATAATCATACATAGTACACTGTGGTAAAATAATTACATTAGGGTACTAACAACTTTTTGACTTAGCTCTCAGCAGGGGCATTCATGTCATCCGGGAACATTTCTAGTTTAAAAATACGTTGTTTTAAATTGGAATAATAATATCGCATACTTTTAATAATATTTGTAAAAATTACATGAATGATGTTTCAAATATTTAAGATTGGTTGTACTTTCTTATTCAGGAAGAGAAGTGAGGACATTGTATCATATAATGTTATAACCAGGAGGAAGTTTGACCGTAAAAAGCTGTAACAATTTGATCAACGACTGAAGCATGCCTCTACGAATACATTAAATATGCCATATTTTACCATATTCCTCTGGATTTTGATCTACATCAGACCAGGTTAGTACAGTACAATAGCTGAATCCAGTACCCGGACAAGTGTAGTAGTCTTAGTAATGTAAAACTGTCACAGCGTAGCAAGCCACCTGTAAATTGAAGCAGAGTGACATGCCATTCTTTTAACTGATTATTTAGAGCAAAATGACCTCCAAACATAGGTCATCTGCCAATACAGACCACCTTTTGTATTTCCCATGGTTTGACTAAATACATAATATCGTTGCTTATCAGACTAGCAGTTTCTGTTTGTTTAACTAAGTTATCTACAATTGTCAAACAAGGTATAAAGCATGTTATATTTATCTCTCACAATGATTGATTCTTGGGCTACATACTGCGCTCATTTGCAATGTTATTATCTTGGTTTCGTTCGAAAGGTTTTCCATACTTTCACTTAAGGTTGTAATATTTTTATTATTGTGACGTACTCTTATCCCATACTAAATGTCTCATATTTGAGCACAGACTTGGAAGTTCAAATAATAAAACTTGAGATCAGTATCCGAGCTCAAAACTCATGCCTTGCTGTTTATGTTTATAAGTTCATTATGATCAGAAAATAATGATATTATTGATACATTAGTCTGACATTATAATTGATCTGAACATGTATTTTAATTTTATTATTTGACTTTGGGATTTTAACTCAGAGACAGTTCTAAAGTATAATATGGATCCGCCTCCGTGGTCGAGTCGTTAAGGTTCACTGTAACCCCTCACTGACTGAGGGTCGTGGGTTCGAGCCACCTACCGACCATGTCTGTTTATGTGAGTAAGTACGCAGTGCTTGCGGAAGATGTGAGTTTAGTACTTGTTCTTCCCAGGAACGATGGTTAGATGAACTGTCCGCCTCATATGACTCTGACTGTTGAAAGGGGGCGTAAAACTCAAATAAACAAACAAGCCAAAGTACTATAACATTGGGTTCAGGTGGTTATAATTTGTTGAAATGAACATAAGCCAAACGCCCAAGTTTGTCAGTTCTTTCATAAATTATTCATACTTTTATCTGCACGTGTAGATTAGTCATTGATTTAAACTATTGTGAAACTTCAAACCAGACATCAATGATTTCATGTGAATCAACTTATTAAACACTCTTGAAGATAAAACCTACTGGAACCTTAGCATTCAACCATGTTTAATAGCAACATATGTACCTGCATAAATTGTTTTAATTGTAATGATCACGCTGAGCTACGTTAGGTCATGATTCATGAACATGAAGTACTGTTTAAAGCAAAAGAAATGATAATGACAACATTGGTTTTACATATTTCATAGTTAATAATTATACAGCATTGATTTTGAACTATATGAACATGTATTGACATATTTCATAAATGTTTAAATTATAACATTGATTTAAAATAATGATACATTTAATACATTTTAGATATAACATTGGTTTTCAACAACTGACACATTTCATAAAAATACTTTAGGACACGTTATTGATTAAGTGTTCGATAATTTCACAGCCGGATTTGAAATACTTTGGTCCATAGTAGATATACAGCTCTTAATACAAGCACTTATCATGTGATAGGTATACATAAGTACCAATAAATACTTAGGTAATAGAACGTATGGTTTGCACACAAATTTTATACTTGATAAAATTATTATATATAATAGAGTATAATTTCTATCTAGAGCAGTAAGTATGGTTATTGCGACAATTACCTTTAACGTATCAAATGCAACATTTTTATGTATTTTTGTAGGAATCATTTTGGCTGAATGATAATATTTGCTCATTTATGATATTGTTATATTTTCAGTAACTTCGACTGATTGTACGTTTGATACGCGGATATTTGTAGATGAGACGGAGGCGGCTGGCAAGTAGCATGTCTTTAAAATATTCATTGATATTTTGTGATACATTATGAACCAGACTTTCTCTCCATTTTACCACTAATTTAGATATTCAAGCATCAGTAAAAAGACACAATTATAATGTTCTCATGGACTTATATATGAAGCAGTATCTACATTCTCATCTTTTATCTTAGATGACTCTTTTGGTCGCACATTGTACATCACTTTTGTTTCCGAACCAAACACACTTTTCTTGAATTTAATGATATTTGTTGAAATTTCTAATTTGTAAAGCATAACAGAATCTGTATAATGTATTTTAATTAAACCCAAGGGTGAAACAGATCTTCACATGCAAGTCAATATTTAAATTCAAAATTCTAGTACTCATATATGAAATTCGTTAAACAACAACAACAACAAAATTGTAAAATAAAGATAAAACGTAAGTGTTCCAATTGTAGATATTAAATTTTTAAGTTTATCACCATAGGAACGGTTTTACTGACATCAACCAAGCCAGTTTCTGTTAATGTTACACATAATGTGGTAGCTGGTAAAGACCCGCCTACGAATGCAACATTTCTGGAGGAACTAACTGATACTTTCTCTGTGTGGCAAAATGGAACACATGTTGCAATCATTCTAACAACATCACTAGACCTGGAAATGTTTAATGAAAGTGTGAGTACATGAATATTTATGCCCCCGCCTTTCAAAATGGTGGAAGGGCATAAAAGTTTACCCCACTCTCCGTCCATCCGTTCAAATATTGGTTTCCGAGCAATAACTCAAGAAATAGTACATTTTTTTACTTAGCTCTCAGCCGGGACGTTCGTGTCCTCTGAACAGGTTTATTGTTCTTATTAATGTTCAATTGTACTTTTGTTTCTTGTCTGCATTGTTAGTAATGCTTATTTATAGCTCCTATATATGTGAACAATTGGTAAATATGAATACATTCATAATGACATACGTTGACATAGTTTGGGCAACAAGTATTACTACTTCCTAATTATACTTTTTCACTATTACAGCCGATATATTTACTTATACATTTGTATATTAATCTTTTAATTTCTTGTTGTGTGTGTAATAATTGAACACAATTTCTCCACTTATTTTAAAACTTTAATTTTCTCTCAATATAGTTTTGAAATAGCAATAACAACATTGTAAGCCAGAAGGACCACAGTTTTAAACAATGATGATTGTAAGGAAAATTGATGTTCAAGATTAATCTCACAATATTTTGTACTTTCCAGTACTCTGCCGACATTAGTACTGTGTATCTACAAATTCATTGCGATGGTACTAAGGTATATAGCAAATTTCAACTCTTTGATTTATTGTAAAAAGTATAAATTGAGCTAATTGGGTGCTTTGAATCAGACAGCATTTCAAACAAAATATCAATAAGACTTTGTACATACGGTATCTTGTATCGGAGGATTATAAACTGATCGTTTTTGTCGAGCCCGCTTGCGGTGAGCTAGACATAGTCGCAACAAAGGCGGTTGCGTGTCTGTACATTAGTTAGTTGGTAAGTTAGTTAGTTAGTTAATTGGTTAGTGTGTCCGTCCGGATCCTTGTCCGGGCTGTATCTCCCTTCCCTTATGCATGGACACTTTTTAAAATAACTTGGCATAATTGTTAAACACCATGAGACGGTGTGCAGTGCGCAAAAAATCCAGGTCTCTAGCTCAAAGGTCAAGGTCACACATAGAGGCCAAGCGTAAAAAATGTGCAGTATAGACCTTGTCCGGGCTGTATCTCCCTTATGCATAGAAACTTTTTCAGATAACTTGGCATAATTATTAAACACTATGAGACGGTGTGCAGTGCGCTAGATCCAGGTCTCTAACTCAAAGGTCAAGGTCACACTTAGAGGTCAAACGTCAAAAATGAGCATTATAGACCTTGTCCAGGCTGTATCTCCCTTATGCATAGACACTTTTTGATAACTTGGCATAATGGTTAAACACTATGAGACGATGTGCAGTGCGCAAGATCCAGGTCTCTAGCTCATAGGTCAAGGTCATACTTAGAGGTCAAACGTCAAAAATGATCAATTGTAGACCTTGTCCGGGCTGTATCTCCCTTATGCATTGACATATTTGAAAATAACTATATAATATTAAATACCATGGGACAGTGTGTCACACATAAGACCAGGGTCAATAGCCTCAAGGCCAAGGTCACACTTGGATATTAAAGATCAAATATGGGGTATATTTTTTGTGTCTGCTTCATAACTTTGTCATGTTTTGATGGATTTTGGAATTACTTGGCAGAAATATTAACCATCATGAGACGATGTGTCATGCGCAAGACCAAGGCTCGTAGGCTAAAGTTCAAGGTCACATTTAGATGTCAAACATCAAAAGTGTTATAGACCTTGTCTGGGCTGTATCTCCCTTATGCATTGACTTATTTAAAAAGACTTGACATAATACAATGACATCATTTGTCATTGGCAACACCCAGATCCATAGGTCAAAGGTCAAGATTATACATTTGGTCAAATATATTTTCCTTGTCTGGGCTGTGCCTTCTGTTTGCATTCAAGGATTTTGAAATAAATTGGTATAAAAGTTTACTTCAATGAAAAGATTTGTCATGAACATCACCCTTACTGGTAGTTCAAAGGTCATGGTCACAAGCTGTCTAAACGATGGGCTCGACATGTTGCCCTTGGGCATCTAGTATTTAAAAAAATGCAATAATGAATGTATAAACAGCATCGAAAATCAACCATTATAGCTTCAGAATTACTTATTACTAGTATTAAATAACAGTATTATATATTTTATGTATGAAAGAGAAATGAATCAAACTAATTCGTTTCATGTTAAGGCACATTATCTATAATGACACCATTGAGATAGTGGTCACTGTTATCCAAAAATAAGAACCATAATGCCAATTGGCTGACATTGGTATTCTAGTAAATCACACATCTAATCGAAAGCCTTAGAAAATCGATTATTTCATCCAGCTTTCTGAAGTTTTACGGTTACAATATAAGTGGACCAATTGTATTAAATGAAATTAAAGGTGTGGAACTGAAGCATTATTCTTCTGTCGTTTAATTAATTTGATTTGTGTGTGCAAAAATGTAAGATGTTGGGAAATTATTTTGTGGGTATTACCACATATTGTTGACCATCTCTTTCAGAACGTTGAGGTTGCTGTGCAACCAGTAAATGAGTTCGCTCCAGTCTTCACGAATGCACCATACAGTCTTAATTTACCAGAGGTTTGTATGTAATTATAACTGTTTCGTTTCTGCTATACTGATGGTGTTGTTTGATGACATACAAATATTTAAATTTTAGTATAAAAGCTTGCATAAGTAATGCATTTTATTTTCCATGTTTCACATATGATTGATGTTATTGATTAGTTTTATAAAATCAATGTGTTTGTAAATTTCAAACAATAAATCTAGCGCTCTAAAAACATACGAAGGCATTGAATAAGTTGTAACACCATTTTCTTTTCAGTCTACAAATGTGAATGACGTAATATTTGAATTCAAGAGTAAGGTTATTGATCGTGACGTAGGAGAACAGACAAACTTGTACATATCATTAATTTCCTCCAGCAGTAATACGGTAAGCACCTGATACATCATTGATAACTGTTGATATGAGTAATTCATCATTTAATGGATATTTGTAAGGTCCCTGTTATACACTAGTTTTTGTTTCTGATTAATGATCATTAGCTTCTCAACGTTGTGAGTTTGAATCTTGCTGGTACTAGACTTAGCAGACGTATCACATGTTAGGAAGCAGTTCGGCTAGCCTGCATAATGTCAGTGTTTTAACCCAAGTGTTCAGCTGGGGTCTTCCGCCACTGATAAAAATGGAAATGTCTTCTAAGCATGACTCTGACTATTGGTGCGACAAACAAACATTAATGGAAACCAATTGTTATGCAGTATATAGCATTGCAAGCATAAGTGAGAATTATAAGATTGCTTGTAGGTTGAATGAGAATTGATATGTTATACTTGTGAAGATATCCATCAGAAAATATGAGATTTTACATTAAAGAATGGCTTCTTATTATAGTTTAACATCTTACACTTGCAATTAAGGTATATTTATGACGAACTGTGATGTTATTACCAGATCTTGGTGACAAATATATATACCTCTTTAATATTTCACTCATACACTGATACATGTATTTTTGTACTTAGTTATTGTCAGTCAAGTTTGTATATAAATATATCTAAATAAAAAAAAAAATAAAAAAAAAATAGGTATTATTGACAATTTACAGACAAATGGACAAGCCCATTTTGACATACCTACAGTTACCAGAGGGGAACTGAAACTTATAAAACCAGTTGATTATGATGGAGATAATGCAATTAGACGCTTTGTACTGAATATCAGTGTCAAGGTAGGATAAAATCAAGAAAACTGTTTTATATCTGATCTTGGAAAAAATTAAATTCCATTTTAACAATTATAATCCAGCTCTGCAGCTATATCTTTTAATTTCAATTGGAAAACTCAGGGATTATGCAAACCAGTTGTACAATGCCTGAGTCTTGACCTAATTGTCTTGGGTTAAAATCATTACCTGATCCTATTAGATACAGGTGTTTATGAGTAACATATGAAACAACAATATAGGGAAACTAACAACAATGTATAGGAATTAATCTTGCAACATGTACAACATAAAATGACTGAGTACAAACTTAGACTCAAATGCTGTACTGAACGTCTTTTTATATAATTGTGATCCATTGAACAACTTTTGAAGCAAGTGAATAATAATTTTACACTATTGTATACTGTATCTATGTATCAGGATGATGGAGGTCTATCAAGTCAAACTCAATTGGTTATTAACATACAAGATGTAGATGATCAGAACCCATATTTCTTGGTCCCGGGATGTTCTCAACCTTGTCTGGTACCACAGTTTGATACCATCACAGAACTCAGCTTCACCGTATGATATCTTTTTATACAATCATACTAGTGCACGCTTTGTGTTTAATATATTTTACTGTATAGATGAGGCAGAGTAAATAATCTTTAATGCATTGTATATATCTGTGTGTGGAAATCTGGTGATAAATTTGAACGACTCCATCTTTTTATAATATAATTATGATGTGTGTTTGTATTGGTACTTGAGTATACTTTTTACTTTTAAAATACTGTAATCTGTTTTTACTGTACCGTATCATATGTATATTTGTAAAGCGGTTTTGAACGTCATTCTTAGACGTATTGTGTAATAATGATGTAATAATGATAATATCATAATTTTAAGATAGATATTTGCATAGACTTTTATCATGTTATTCAAAGAATTAATATACTAAGTGTTTACAAGCGGTTTGACACTTGTTAGAGTATATTGACAACATAATACGGAATGTGTATGCTTTTTTTGTCTAGGGTGCCCTGAAAATACTTCCAGTTCCATTACAAGGACAAGATAGCGATACATTAAATACCATATTGGTATACTCTATTTTATCAGGTAAGGCACACAAATCATGCTATATAAATACACACCTTATATCTCGTTTACTATCAACTACATTTTTGTACAACACCTATAGCCATTCTCTTGTTTTATTGTGCAAAGCGTCAGCCTCATTTTGCAAAACCAAGCTACCTACTAAAAAAGCACCCATACAAACTCAATTTGAAAAAGAAAATACGTTTTCTTGATTTTTATGACAGATACAACAAATTAAACATAACAAAAAGAACAATAATCCACTGACATAGCTTAAACTCAGAACATAGAAATCTGACATTTCTGATTCACTGTATCATACACTCGAATGTATGAATTCAAATGTCGTCTTCGTTTTTGATGAAAATATGGGCAACAGTTATTCCCCTTTTTATATTTACCCAAACAAAGCTCAAAACCAAGGCATACGCAGACGCTTAACAAAATAATGAAACAGAATGACCTAAGATGAAAGTTCATCTACTTCATAGAATTCTTGGTATCATTTTCTTCACCTTTTTGGGGTTTGTTGGCTGTGAGAATATGAAATTGATAAAGTTACATTGTATTAATTTACTCCATTTATTCATTGACCCCTCTGATTGCTTATTTGACTGTTCATCTACCAATCAGTCATTTGTTATTGTCTTCAAGCTATACATATCTGTAGAGTTCTCTTGTATTTTCAGGAAATGAACACAACCTTTTCTCAATTGATAGACTTACTGCACAAGTCACCCAAGTACAATCAGTGGCTTCTTCTAAACTTCCAGATGCCTCATTTCGACTTATCGTTGAGGTTTGTCCTGATATTAATGCTGTTTTCAATCAAATCCAAATTATAAAGAACATCCATAAATTAACCCAACCTCTCGTATTAATTAACATTATCTCGAATTCATTAGATACCATGCATAAAACGTAAGCAGAAATTGTTAAGAATATTATTTCATTTTGATACAAGGTTATGCTATCTGAAAATTGAAAAGAAATATTAGGACTGGTTTTAGCAATTACACCAGCGGAGGAAACTTTGAATCAATAAGAGATGCTAATGACTTCAATTCAGTAATTTGTCATCAAAACTATATCCCCCCACATTAAGTACTTACCTTTTGCATTAAAAACTCATGCAGACTTCTCTATATATTGTAGGTGAGAAAGAACCTTACTATTGATTTGTCTTCCAATGCAATTCTTGTTGTACATGTGAAGGAACGCAAACAGAATGACTCTGGTTACCCATCAGAAGTTGAGCCAAAATCTGACGATTCATCTGACCTTCTTATACCATTAATCATCTTATCAGTTGTATCAGCTATCATTATTGTAATATTTATCGTATTTTTGGTTATATACAGAAAAAATCACAATTCAATGGTCATAGTACCAGACAAAAACAAAAACAAACGTTTTGTCAGCGACAATGGCACGGTGCCTTCACCAGCAACAGACGGTGGAGTTGTGACAGATGAAAAAGCATCCGTTATGAATAACACAGGAACTACCAAAAGTAAACGTAAGAAGAAACGAAAGTCATTGAAAAAGAAAGGGTCCCCGGAGATGAGAAATGATGCAGACAATGGGACTTCTGACCAGCCCGTGAAACCTCTAGTGAATTCGATATCTGTACCGGTCACACCAAGTTTTAACCAAAAAGTACCACTGCCACAAATTGGAAATGGTGCAGTAACCGAAAATGGCAATAACTCGCTTAATACAACAACTAAGAAACAAATATATCCATCGTTAACGGATGCATTTCAGTCTGATGCGCCTTCATGGCAAGCATTTAGAGACCCGTATGTTGCACTTGACCCAAAATGAATTGTTTCATTGTTTAATTATTGTTGATACTGGTCCGAGTTGTTTCACTGTAGATCTGTTTTACAGTTTATTTATTTTGTATTGCACTATACGGTGGAAATAATAAAAGTAAATAAATAGAATTTTCGTTTTTTATATACACTATTATCTGTAGGTATCAACTGACACATAACAACTAACATAGATATTTCTTCACTTGCTATTTCATTCAATGGCAATTTTCTAACCCTTTCCAAGTTCCTCATTTTAGTGCAGGGACCTCAGTTTACTAGCTTGAAGCAGTAGCAAGTCACTTTCAAAAGCGTCTGTTTAAGCCAATAAATCTTAAATTGAAGTGTTTGATTTACGCGCACAAATCAATCATCAAGCTTGTATTTGTAAAGCATTGGTCACATAAAATAAAAACAACGAATTTAATCTGTCCTAAAAAGTTATTAATCTCGAAAATGAGGATAAATTGGTTGTATTCAGCAATAAAGTACGTTTTTACTAACACGATCAGAGTATAATTTGCACCGGATGTTAGCTTCACAAAAATAACGCACTGATAAGGAAGTAACTTAACACATATTTTACTAGTAAACATGTGAAGAGAGGGTTGTTCATGCTTGGTTGACAAAAGGACGTGACACTCCTTTATGTCTGTTAGAAGACAGTGGTATTCATCAGAACTATGAATTCGTATGTAAACAACAGCCCTGTGTTTTGGTATTCATCATCTAATGCCTGTGGTCGATTGGTTAAGGTAGCTGACTTCAAATCACTGTAACCTCTCACTATTAAAATGGTTGTGGGTTCGAGCCAAGTTACAGACAATGCCTCTTCATAAGTGAGAAAGCAGACAGTTACTTACGGAGGATGGGGTCTAGTACTAGTTCTTCCCAGGTACGATGGTTAGGACTGGTGAACTATCTGCCTCATGTGACTCTGACTGTTGATAAGGGGCGTGAAACTCAAACAAACAAACATCATCTAATAATTTAAAGATGGTCTTATACTTCAAAAGAATATAGATAAAAAATATGCGAGTACGTCAAGCGACATTTGATTGTGGAGCCAAATATTAGAGGGATGCGTGTACAGAAATGTATACAATTACAAAATGTATAAATAAAAAGATGTGTAAAACATATAAATCACACAGCGATACCCCAAACTCGTCATGGTCATGTTCGACACTCTTAAATATATTGTTTATTCATATAGTATGGCATAGGTGGAATTTGTACGTTTTAGCCTGCGATTTTTAAAAATATATCTGACAATATAAAAAAAATAATATATATATATATTCAGTATTTATTTAAACAAAGATAAGCTGCATAAAAGCTATGCTTACGTTAGAACGGTTATCACCATAAAAGCACTCTGTCGATTGTACGCTGCCAAAACATACCATTAGATATAAATTAGTGGAAAGGCGATGAATATGTGATTTATGGTACTAACATAAAGGAAGTGATACAGGTACAATTTATAAATATTTTCGTTGCCATGGTAATTAAATTTATTATTAAATGTGTCGCAATATCTGCAAGTTACGCTAAGCAGAACATTTCAAACAAGCGACAAACATACAGATCTATTATGTTTTAGTAATATATATGTTGATATTTTAGGCTAGTGTAGCGTGTTGAATTAGTTATTGGGATTTAGGGGAGGAAAGTATTTTGGGTGGTTGGATTTTTTGTTTGTGTTTTTTTTTCTACAAATCCTCTGATCTATTCTTACCAGTGTATTAACGTTTACCCATAACGTCCCTTAATCTATCATTAATTATTACCATAGGAATAATTTATACATGTGAACATGTTGATAAACTACATACACATCGAGATTTAGTGAAAGCAGTATTTCATTTCGCTTCCAGTCATATGGTTTAAGATGAATATTATTGCCATCACATGGTTGCCGTTAGGTATGAACATTTTGTGTTACTTTGTTTCAATACGATATACAAAACATAGTTGCCATTATATGCTTGCCATTAAATAATTTTAGTTTGTTTTATTTTGTTTTATTACGATTTACAGCGTTACTTAGGCCATACATTAAACTAATTATAATTCATTTGTCTTGAACATAATGTATTTACTTCATAGTATACGTATTCATTTAATCACACGTACTGATTAAAATGATTTTGTTTATCTATTTATAATAGTAATAGCTACGTGTACTCTGTTCCACGATGAACTGGATCCTGCAACTGGCGCCTTACGAAACTTCCATATATCTGAAACCGATCCAAGTGGTAAGTGAAATTAATTATTATATGAATATATACTGGCACCACACTGTAACAAATAAATTATTATTAGATATGAAGTATCTCTTTACTCGCATGAAATTGTGTATATCAGTTAATATTGAACTAAAGTTTGCATGTATTAAATATCAGAAATATCTGTTGCGAAATATTTATTTTATAGATATTGTCCACGATCTTTTGGATAGCCTCGCGTATTTAGCCCCTTTTCTTATTTAAGTTCTGTGTTAAGTCCTATTCATCAGAATATGACATTTCCTTTCTGCCACGGCTTACTTCCTTTCAGGATTAATACATATGCTCGTATATCAATTATCTTTTTCCAAACTATTTCAGTCAAACACATTGTTGTAAATAATTTATAATACCATGTTGCTTTCAGAATGAACGAGTTCATGATCTCGCATTATTTTCAGGTACACTGATTATAAACGGCACAAAAGCTATAAGTGACAGTATTTATCTTGGAGTAGCTATTGGTCTACCAACGGCCTACAGAAATGAGCTGCTCAATTTGTTGCATCTGAACAGAACACCAACTACATTTACGATAACAAACACAAATCAGATAGATCTAGAACAGCTGTGGATAAAAGTTAAATCTGCATACAAAATTTAATTCTTTAATTCAATTTTACTATTCTTGATATGAAGCGTAGTAACTCTGCTCTTAGTTTTTTTTTGCTTTAGCAATTTCCCAGTTTTCCGAATCGACTATAAACGCACACATCAAAGCCTTTAAATTTTGCACTTTTACCAACCTTATTGACGAGTTAAAGTACCTATTCACTGTTGGTTTTTAATTGCAAATTATGCTGACTGGAATGACACATTTGTACACTATGTTAACTAATCAGTTGATGAATTTTGTTTTTCAGCATGGTAGAGACAGTTCCAGAATTGTTGTCAATGTCCGTTGTGGTAATCACACTATTGTAAGTTGTTTTCTTATATTAAATCTGCATCACAGTTCTGCTCTCGATTTAATATCATATTCATGGATCAGTATTTTGAGGTCATATCTGAACAGACAGCTTTCACTACTCAATATAAAAAAATCTATCAATGTATTCTTTTTTACCAAAATTGACGAATTTATAAATGCGATATACTGATAATGGTAACAGTATAATTATTTAAATTTTGAATTATTTAAAAACGATGCTAACCTATTTCAGATTCGCATTATTGAAGTTGACCCAGTGGATGAATTTCCGCCAAAATTTAATTCTACAATATACAGTGTCACACTACCAGAGGTGCTACACTTCTTTACTAAAAAAGCAAATCATGTGTTTATATATTATATGACTACAAACATTTTTATTAATATTAGAAAAGGGTAGAAACTTGTTTTACGTTCAGTTTATAGTCATACTGATTTATATATGTATTCAGTTTTGATACTTCGTTTTCATCTCCCTGACGCTTTAATATAAGATTAAATGAGTCAGACAGCTGAATGACTTACACATGAATGGCTTGTTTAAAGTAACAAAAACACACAGATGAACATAATATATAGAACATATTGCTATATAATAGAAAATAAAGGCAATCCAACCATAATTAAATTTACTTTGTTATTCAGACAACTACCGTTGGTTCGACGATAATCCGACTTGCTGAGCTTGTAACCGATGACGATATACCATCAAATAAACAAGATCTAGTGTATTCCATTCAAGTGGTAATGCATACTTCACATTTCTGTCAAAATTAGAACACTTGCATGAAACGAACATTTTTCGTTTTACTTACCGTAATCAGAAAAACGAACAATACATGAAAACAATTGCTCTTTATCATGTCGATCACCTAATCCTCAGCTAAATACATGTGAAATCCAAAATCAACCACAATAATTAAAACTGACAATTTGTATTTTATGCTATTCCAGAAACCTAGACACTCATACTTGACATGCAGTCCATCGACAGGAGAAGTAACATTACTCAAATCACTTGATTTTGACACTCCAGGATCTCCGCGCAGTTTGACAGTGATAATCAGAGTGAACGTAGGAATTGTGTCAAACGACTAATAATTCCGGCTGATTCTATTTTTAGAATTGGAAATTCCGAAATTCCCATTTAATGTCATGTTACCCCGTTGAATGTTACATTTATGCTATTCTTTAAGGTCAAAATGTGTTGATTTATAGATCCTAATTTGCAATAAAAATGATTATTAGTCTGTGACATCGAGATATATCGTAATTAGCTTGATTTTATGTAGCAGATTATACAGTTATTCATATTGTTATAATGTGTATTGCAATGTTTAAATACAATCAGTAACAGTATTGTAATCTATTGTCACATGAACATTGAATTCAATGTTATTGAATATTTTTTATTACGACAACGTACGTCATGGGTAAATGTAAAAAAATCCACGTTTATTTAATTCCAGGAATATTCAGGTCGTAGACTTAGTGATACCGCCACACTGATAATTGACATTACTAACGTTGAGGATGTGCCACCATATTTTATCTACCCTGGATGTCCAGTACCATGTATAGCACCGTTATATGAATCTTCAACAAGCCTTAGTTACACGGTAAATATTTGCATTATCAAATATTCAGCATTTTAAATTTTGGTTCGTGGTTTGGGTAATCTGTGTGAAGAATGAATTTGTTTTTTAATTTAAATGTGATGCTATAATCAGAGAAATAGTTTCTTTTTCTTTTCTACTTTGTTCGTAGTATGCTTTAATATACAACATGCTCCTTCATTAATTGCTTCAAGATTGGACAACACGACTTTGTTGTGGCTTTGAATATTGAACATTATAACATTTGTATACTGTTGTCATTAATTCTAGGGAAGTTTAAAGGTATACCCGACACAATTAAAAGGCGGAGATGACGAGGGATTTCATACCGACCTTATGTTTTCAATTATACGGGGTATGTAAGAATAAGTAACTAGAGCATAAAACACATAAACATGTAAATAAACACTAGTCATACATCAGTAATTATTGCACAACGAAAATAATACTTAGTAGAACTTTGTCCGCTGTTATCCGCCAAGGATCTGCTCATTAAAGGCAACACAACAATAAGGAAAGGAATTGGTTATTTATTTCAAAATCACTTTTACAGGTAACGATGACAACATATTTGAAATAGATCAAACTCTTGGGACTGTTTCGCAGAGACTATCTCTTCAATCTACAAATATCCAGCAGGCTGATTTCAGACTTATTATTCAGGTAAATTGATGAATATCTTGTACGTTATCGACTGATATCGTAGTAATTGTCCTTAGTTTTAATTTCTTACTGTACGGGTACATAACAGAAACTAAAAAACAACAACCGGTTATTAGTCACTTACAGCATGGTCTTTGTAAAAATACAGTTGTAATTAACGACCATTGGTCAGTCGATGGTTGACAGTATCAGTAATCAATTTACTAATACCTTAATTACTACATAATTGTCAATATACTAATTATTGAACATTATGAAGGTCTGTACTCATTCAAAATCATATTTGTATAAAAATATCAATTCCGCTTTCTTTTTCTTCTTTAGCTGAAAAAGAACACGACAGCAGACTTAAGCTCAGTAGCTGTATTGGTAGTTCGAGTAAAGGAAATACATTCCAATGCCACAGCACACGGTTTATATGCACCAACCAAAGAACAATGCATGTATCCCCAAGGCAGCGACAGCAATATATCATTAGTGATACCACTTGTTATTATCAGTGTAGCCCTTGCCTTAACATTGACAGCGCTTATATATTTGTATAAAACATATTCAAAGTTGCTTGAAGCAAATAAATCTAAAATCTGGCCTTTAGTTCCGGACGAATTGTTTCCTCAACAGGTACCGATTGGGCATGCACGTCGTCTGCCTCCTCTGGAGCTAGGAAATGAAGGACAAAACAGTTAAACAACAAGAAAATAACGCTGAGTTTTATGAATTCTATTGTAAAGCATTTGACAGTATCTTTGTAAATGTCAAATACCATGAATGGATCAGGTTGTTGAAAGTACTTGATTGTAGTTGTGCTGGCGTATTCTTTCACCTGAAATGTTCATTGATCATGGACTTCATTTGTATCAAATACCTCATATATTTCATAGATAATGAATAGTCGTCCATCTTGTTGTATAATAAGGAGGTTTGAATCTTAGTTGTATCTGTATTCCATGTATTATGTGTAATCTTTCATTTGTATAATGTACCAGTGTTTATTTTGTGTTTGCTTTGCTACTGTTTCCTGATTCCGGTTGATGTGGTTGATTTATACATGAAGTGATATTTAAGCTGCTTTTAACTCTTCTCTTGTGTGATATAATAGTTTATGGAACTGAAATAAATCAATTCGGAGGTTCCAAAATAAAGGTTTTGTTTTTCTTTTTAATTACATTGGGTGTGGTTAATTATTTGTTTACATTGAACATTAAATTTCTCAGTCTGCAGTTCATAGTTAGAATAAGACTCAGCGAAGAATACCCCTTACAGTTGAATGTGATACGTTACTGTCAGACATCACGGAAATATTGGCCGACCGTCCATAGCTCGCTTATTCATTCATATACTATTTTTTACTAAATGCTCTTACTATAAATATGGACTTTCTAACTTTGGCACAAAATGACGATTGCTAATTACTTATATTTTCGAATACAATTCTTACAAAATATAAATTCTTATGCAAACCGAATCTTTTTCGACAGTGTATAAGATAAATGTCAGCAGTGGGTCACGGTGACCAAAATGCTCAGAACGCAATGCCAGCCGTGTAATTGAAGTTACAACTATTAGCATACGCAATCCACGCAAAGTACAATATGTAATTTTAATGTTTCTAATGCAGACATTTATTTCGTCTTTGTAAGTGTTTTATTCAAGTCATGTAAACATATCCCTTGTTTCACCAGTCATTAATTGCGTTTAAGATAACAAAAATCATGCTGAAATGTATACAAATGTTCGTTTGACGTATGGGTATTTTGAACCATTTACGCAGTATGATTATATATGCATAAAACTGTTCTAATGGTCATTTATTCTTTCAGAGACATTCAGTGCTGCTTTAGAAACTTTGATAAGTAATAAAACAGTCCAGACCGTCGCTCAAAGGGCTTATCAGATTATAAGTTAATGGTAGAAGTTTTATCACTTCGCCGACAGATTATTGGCTACCGTTAAATATATTGAAAACATATACTAGTATACAAACACTGAGCTATGGTGATTTGGTGCATGCATTAAACTTAACTATGAGCTTAAGTAATAGATTATTTGCTGAAGAATATATTGAATAGTGTTTTAGATCTTAAAAGGATACAATGTTTGGTTTTAATATGTTTAGAAGATGTGCTATGCCACGATAATCTGCTATTCATAGAATTGATTTTACGCCACTTCGATTTTCAGTAAGTTATTTGATGTATTCTTACATGAATTACGATGGCATTCTTAGCCAAATTGTGATATCAACATGTAACTTGTAGAACTCATTATATATTTGTTAACATCCGATGATACAGATGCACACCATACACGTAAATAAATTACATCAATATCAAACAATATTGTAATGTATTCATTCACTTATCTGACACTATTACATTTTCTAAAGCTTTAGTTTTTTTATATTTGGAAGTTGTTATATCTGTAATCAGTAATTCTTCTTTTACACAAACTTCCTATTAATTCCATTGTACAATGTACTATAAGTTATAATGAGGAAATAACAGAAAAGTAAAAAGAGATACACGACATTGCTAAGGAGTAGGTCAGTCTATTACTTATTAGTACAGGACTTTCATTTAACACTTAAAATGAAATTTTTAATCTTGATTAGCAAAATATATAACTTCTCACTTTTACGAATTTGTACCAAAGGGTCAGAAATTGATATTACATTAGCACGAACTTTGGTTGACTCTTCAAGTCACTATAGGTTAAGGCCGCTTAATTTAAGGGCAATAAATGTACCCTCAACCTTAGTAGTGAACATCCAGAGGTATTGGCGATACCAAGCTCTTAAACTAAACCAAACCATGGACATGGAAATACAACACACTGACTAAAAGTGTCGGCAAGCAGTTTGTAGATGTCATTTTGTGGATGACTGAGCTAAGTCAACCGTCAACAATATAGTCAAACTACAAGAGAGATTGTAAAACTATTGAGTGTCAGCTAAAATAAGAAAGTGGCACAACACCAAGGTGTTTGGTTACATTAGATACATAACTATACGTCATATGTAATTATATGCAAAATATACTGTTTAATTTTTTGTAGGTTGATATTTGAAATGAATACCTTAGTCAGCTTACTAATTGCCATCATCATAATGCAAACAGGTAAGAACAATTATTGTGATTTAGACCATTAGTATCTTCATGAGCAATTCGACGATTTCATATAAGTCAAAATGTGATGAATTGATACTAATACTAAACCTAACATCAAATGTATACAAGTACATGTATGACTTGTTTTTTTCCCAGTTAATTGCACGTGCTCCTTCCCCAATGGAACAGCTAACCAAGGAGGAAGCGGAAGTAGTACATTCCATATATCTGAAAATGACACAAGTGGTAAGCAAACTGTCTTTTGTCTCCAATGCTTTTAATGACAGTACAATACTGTAACATTAATGCGTTTTACCATTTGGTCAAGCAGGCATTATGCACTGCATCGCACAAACTTGAAATTACTTACGTCATGTTTGGTCGGTAGCACTTCGAGGGGGCCAAAACGTTCTTATGGGCTATTAACAGCAAAATGGTGAGCGATGTTATTAAGGTACACAAAGAGGACCTAACATTTTAATTTTCTACACTTACAGGTACAATTGTTTTTACTGGTAGCAAAAGTCTTAGCGATACCGTAAGTATAGATTTGAAAACTGGTCTTCCAAAAGCATTAGGTGATGAATTACAAACTTCGTTCATGCTGACAGCTACAGATACATCCTTCACAGTCACCAATACTCGAACAATAGATCTGGAAAAGTTTTGGACAGATGTAAGAAGTTGACTTAATTGCAATAAGTATACTGTAACTTTAAAATATTTATATAAATGTAAGCGAAATAACAAATTTAAAAGAAGGAACCTTTTATTGACATTAAAACCCTGCCTTAATTAACAAGGTCCTTTTCATTCAAAAACAAGTGTCCATTCTACCTTTGCATTATTAGCATGTGGCTTTTCTACAAAAATATATTCCAGAAGTTAACGAGTTTATTAGTTTTATCGGCATATAATGCCTTTGACCATTTTTAGAAGTAGATTTAATATCTAGATGGACACGACAAAGGTTTTCCATAGAGAATATGCATATAAAAACATTGGTGCTCGGACAAATTGTATGTTTCATTATACATTGTAGCTTGTTTTTCTCACGTATATTTGTTTCAGCATGGCCGTGACATGTCCAAAATATCTGTGACTATCATATGTACCAATAACACCTTGGTAAGCTTCATATTTTAAAATAATTACGCGACAAACTCATTAGACATCCACCTACCCCAAAAATACTTTCAATGATTTTACACTTTGATACTTACTTATTACAGCTTTTCGCTCGTTTTGGTAAGAAACACAATTATAATGTTAACAGCAAATTAACTAATAAAATCTGTTTGCCAACCAAATATTAAAATATTCAGTCGCGTAACCGCAAGCCAACAATTTAAGGAAAGCCCTATCATTCTTATTGTTGCTGTTGTCTTTTGTTCTTTTACCACATCCATCTTCAAATCCTTGTGAAGCAGTAAGTTGTCACCCTGCATCTAATATTTATAAACACGTTTCAGTCTCCTGTGATAGCTGTGGATCCAGTGGACGAGTTTCCTCCTAAATTTAACGCCAGTCAATATACAACAAGTATACCAGAGGTATGGAAAACCAAGTTCGTAACAGATCACACATGTAACAGGTGTAACAAATGGGAATAACTATGAAGGGGAAATCAAGAACATTATATAACATCATGTGATAATGTGATCGATTGCGATTTTGATTATTTATTTTTTTCGAATGTAATCTCATTCATAAAAAATCTGTTACAATTTAGATATGTTACGAATTTAGACCCAAATGGGGTATATTAAACATTGTAAAGTAAGACATGTCTCCATTGAAATAAACTGTCTTACCGAAATAGTCACCATACATATACGTTTCTGCATCTTTGACTACGTCTTTCATATCCTTGTTCATCAATTTATAGTTATTCTTTTAAAAGAAATATCCACGAATAGGCCACATATCTATTTATAAAGCGATATTGTTCATCTTCAGAATACAAACATTGGTATGACGATATTTAAACTAGCACCGTTCATACATGATGATGACATTCCAGCCGGTGCTAACGACTTGGTGTATGCGATTAAGCAGGTAGGAAAAACGTTTCTCAGCTAACAGTCTGATGTTTATGTCAACATGTATTTGTACGCTTACAACACATTATTGTCTTCCGAACTAAAGAAATTACAGACAATATAGCATACGAAAATTATAAACCTTACTTATACATTTCCTGTTCATTATTTACGTGTGTTTTCAGTTTACGGGAGCTGCATATTTTGCATGTGATCCTGGTACAGGCGATATAACATTACTAAAAGCGCTTGATTATGATGCTCCAGGTGCACCACGAAGCTTTAGATTAGAGATTAGAGTATCGGTAAGTTTTTTTAGAACATAGAACATCATATTTAAATTAAAATTAACTCGGAGTGATGCAGTTTGTTTATGATACTAGTATTCTATAACCACAAATACTAAAAGGGGAGAAAACCCACCATAAGTGGGATAAATACAATACATTGGGCTTGTTTTTCTAGCTGTTTATTAGGATAATTTTCGTTGGTTTGAAACATTTACAGGAGAACACCGACTATCTATAGTAGACTTTGAAAAAATTTGCGACGGATTAATGTAGTCTTCGTTTTGTTTTCTAGGAATTTTCCGGGCGGCATTTAGGCGGCAATGCCATGCTGACTGTGGACGTAAAAAACATTGAAGATGTCCCGCCTTATTTTATTTACCCGAATTGTCCACCGCCATGTATGGCTCCGCTGTATGATTCTCTGACAGCTTTACAATACACGGTTTGTAATTAAGTCATCTGAATCAAGGACACTACAGTACTAAACATTATTAAGGAGGAACAGTGGTGTAGGGGTAGAACGTCGGACTCCTAACCCGGAGGTTGCGGGTTCGAATCCCTTAAGTGGCGGAATTTGACCGGAACCTTCACAATCATTTCTTTCGGCGCGAGTACTGGTCAGAATCCAGGAAGTAGTCATCGAGATTAGTTAATATAAGTTGTAAGAACTTGCTCTACAATCGATGTAGAATAGATACGTTCAAAAAGAATTATTACAATAGTGTGTGCCTGTCTGAATCAATACAGATCTCTTAAACTGGTTTCAGATCCACGATGCAGTGCAGCGTCACTGTACATCCAGAGTCTACGGGATGCAGTAGTTTAATAGATCTCTGTACTGTTTTCCTATATATGGCTTATAGATACATATACTTACCTGTACTTATAATTATCTTATTGTTATCATTATAATTATCTTTATTGTTATCATTATTATTATCTTTATTGTTATCATTATTATTATCATCACTGTTCGGGTTATCAGAAATGTTATTATTTAACTTTGTATAAAAATGCACCGATGTTCCTAATCATGTTTTATTCAGGGAACTCTACAATTACGACCAACATCACTAACAGGCGGTGATAACGAAGGATTTGGTACTAGACTTGTATATTCCATCAGTCAAGGTAGGAATATAATCAATTAATACTATATTACGCGTATGTATAATGTTAAGTATTTGAGAAAGCATCATTTTTGACATTTTATCTCGAGATAAGTGTTATGTCACTCGCAGATATATTTAACCGACTAGTGCCTTATCAAAGTCAGACTGAAATAAGAATTGTCTAGTTCCACCTCCGTTAGTACAAACTGATGGTTAACGTTTACTTTCCGTTCTCGGAAAGGAATCTACTATCAATTTTATAAAGGGCGATTAAAAATTGACGATTTAAATTGTACATAGCATTTATGATAATGTGTCTTCGGTAAAAAATTGCCTCATATTTTATATGTTTTTGATTGAGTGTAGTAGAGAACTCTCACCATATTCGTATGCACAGGTAATGGTCACAATATGTTTGCCATTGATCCAAACAGTGGAGTTGTGAGTCAAACTATATCCGTCAGTAGGGCAAAAGCTTCAGAGTCAGAGTTTCGACTAATAGTAGAGGTAAGCTATAAATGATAAGTCTTTGGAACAGTATCCGTTAAGTACTTACTACAAACGAAACCATTGGATGATAGGAGAAAATGTGTGCCATTGCCACGAGCAAGAAATCAGACATTTGCGAAACCTCCTCTTGAAACACTGTTGCACACAGAACATAATTATTCACAAACAAACTCAGGTGACCATATTATGTGACTATATAAATTGACACACACACACAAAAACGACCAAAAAAAAAACAATATAAAGAAGTTGACTTTTGCGTGATATTTTCTAATAGATGTGGACAAACGGACAAACTACATGTACGTGCATGTATTATATCTGGCATGAAAAAAATAGCAACATGATTATTTGTTGTACTATTTTATACTAAATGTTAGCACTTTAAAACGTTGGGATGATATATCAGTACTTTTATTGAAAATTATAGCGAAATGACATTGAAATGAAGCGCCGGAGTAGTAAAAAAATGTCAATCATATATATTTTACCTTCTTTCAAATTTCTAATTACTGCGAATACATAGTTTACCATAGTATACGTATTTAGACCATCATGAGTCAGTAACCTTTTTCAGATAAAGAAAAATATGACAGATCTCTCAGCTATTGCCATTCTCGTGATCCGAGTCAAGGAAAGATTAGGAAATGCTACAACTTCTTGTTTATCCAGTGGTCCAATATATACACCAGCTGAATCAGGATCTAGCTGGCTTATACCATTTTTAGTCGCTGCTATTATCGCGGCGCTGTTTTTGGCTGGTTTGGTATTTACGGTGGTTAAGTACAGGCGGAAACATAACGAAAGCCATGTTCGTCCCATACAAGTGAAACCAGGTATGCCGAATGGAGGGTTACAAACACATGGATTAACCATCGGGGGGACGGAATATAACAACAGAGGATTTACTAATGCTTTACCGATTTTTAATAAACATCAACCTCTTAGTACACTTAAATAACTTGAATTGATGGTAATTTGATGGTCTACTTATTTCAAATATGATTGAATGTGCATTATTTTTCTCATTTCGCTTGTTTTTGGAAATTGATTGCACACATTATTTGTAATCACACTGCAAGAATCAGTCCACTGACATCCTTGTTACTCATTTGTTGGTGTAACTGATGCGATGTAAATACTTTTTCATCACTAAATGTAGTTGTAGTGTTTCAAGGTATGCTACGATTTCGGTTGATACAATGTCACATGTGGAGATATGCTGTCTAGTATACTGTTAATTAGGCATGAGATCGTCACATCGTCCCGTAATTAGTTTCTTAGCACAGTGGTACACCATGGAACGGTTGACACCACTGCATAGAGATTCGTACAATGAACGTCGACATATCGCCTGCATCAGGCTTGGTTGGAAACATGACCTCTTTAAAGATCAACACAGCTCTGTATAAGAACGATGTCGACTGATGGTGCCCATTTCAAACAATTCCGTTTTATTCGCCATGATACTGTGAGGTAAAAAGGAATTAAGTACCTTAGAATTTGTTGTAATGGGCATTCAAATGTAACTGACATTTCAAGACGCGGTTAAATTGTTAACAGGATCCTGAAATAATAAATTATATTGCTTGAATCATCTTCATTTATTTCGACTTATAATTATGTACACTTCCATTTCCACGACGTAGATAAAAAATAATATAATACATGTAGTTTCAAACATTTGCTGATCAGATTGGATCTTTACGTGAACATTGAGAAATACAGCAGTTACTATATTTATATGCCAATAGTGTTACATGCCTGTATTTTTATGTCGCATTTGATGATGATGTCAGTTTTATTTATCAAATGCGCGTTTCTGTTCGATAATGTATATTTTTAACTTCAACTTCAAATATTTATTGCATTAAACATACATATGATGACATAATATAAGTGTGTACATAAACCCTATGTGAACCTACTTATAAATGAAGTGGCTTGCGTCAAAATGTATACGACAGGGCATTAAAAACGTAAAAAATGGTATGGTATGGTTTGTTCATTACCAAAACCAATATCTTGGCCACTACTTTCATTTATACAAAAGAAACTAACTCCATTACCATATTTTGCATGTCGCCTGTTTGATTAGTCACCTGATTGCGTGCAACTAATTTGAATTTATTCTGTCATTTAGATATTTGTCAAATAGTAACCAGCTTGTGTTTATGATGTTCATCTTTGTGGCTCTGTCATGATTTTTTTTCGATTTTGAACTACGTATTTACTTAACACATTATTTAAATAAATGCACACAATTTAGGGTCATATATCACCTTGTTTGTTTTGATGTAGCTAATACGTTCAATACGCAAATTTGTTTAGCAGTTATAATATTATCAATGAATGGAGAGAATGTATTATAAATCAGGTTTGTGTGTGGTCATATGTGTTTATTTGTTTAATGTACATACTCGTTTTATTAAATAATAAACGGTCGCAGTCTTATTTATATTTCACACTATTTACTGAAATTATGATTGTGCGTAAATAAAGAACGAACATCACTGTAAGTACATTCAAACCTGTGAACAAAGGCCATCCTTGGCAAAAAATGCGACTTTTATTGACAGGGGAATATTATGCGCAGGTTATTTTGTTTAAAAAAATCATTGAAGTTTTTTTTTTTAAAAAAACGGCCTTTATTCACAGGGTGGCCTTTATTCGGAGGTGGTCGCTATCTCTGGTTCGACTTTATCAACATAGCGAATCATTTCGACATTCTCATAAAGAAGTCTTGTCGGGAAATAACCAGCGGGATATAAAGAAAAGAAAATACAATCAAACCTGTGTTTATGGTCACCTCGGAATTCAGGCCACACTATGAATAATGTCCATTCTTTTTAAAACCGTCGTGAATTGTTAAGAAACAAAATGACTTACGAATAAAGGCCACCTGTCGATAAAAGCATAATTTTGTCTTTCCTAAGGATGACCTTTGTTCACAGGTTTTGAAAATAAACAAGTAAAAGAGAAATATTTTGTATTTTTATCACGATGGATTCATCTCGAACCAGCAAGGGTGTTATCACTAGACAGGACGATACACTAACAAAACAACCGTACTTTTGTGTCATTTATTCTTACTTATTATTTGATCCAGTATTGAACAACTGCGCATGCATGTGTACATTGGCATTAACATGTTGAAGTCTGAATGACATTTTCGTTCCATATCATTATCATTGAGGTGTAACTTAGAACACGATGGCAATACTACTTGAAATTAATTTCTTCTTTTCTGTGTTGTTATGTTGAAATTACCAAGTGATATAACATAACTACAATTTCATTTTCCTAACACACACAAGTTATAACCTTGTAAAAACAGCCGCTTATATAATTATATTACTTCGAACATAAAAATAGATACCTAATATCATAACCAGAGTTCGGGACTAAATAATTTGAGAGTCGTCAACCTCAAATCTGAATTTTACGTTTAATGTCGCTGATAAAAATTAAAGATGGTATTGAGGTAATAGGCACAGGTAACTGTATCATGAATAGATTAAAAAAAAAATAAAAAAAAATATTTATTAATATATAAATTATATTAATAAATATATATTTTTATTTTTTATTTTTTATTTTTTTATTATCTATTCATGATACAGTTACCTGTGGTAATAGGATCCTTACTACCAAAATTATTATCTCCATTATTCAAAGATTATATACAACGGATCATCCATTTCAACGACAACCTGTAGTAAAAAGATGCAATTACATATACGATATCAATATCATTTGATAAAGAAACTATAGGTCACCATGCAATACCTAAAGAAATTTTCATTTTTCTATTTTTCAGCAAGAGCAACAACTCTTACATTAAAAAAAATCGTCAAATAAATTATACTATCCGAGATAACTACAAAAGAAATAATGACAATCGGGCAATACTGTTTTTGTAATTTTATTTTTTTTGTGTAGCATTGAGCAGATACATCAGAAAAATGTGAGTTACGATCATATAATGCATAAATTGCACATTCTTCAGGAATCATTTACCTAATTCAACTCATATCTAAGAATTAAATAGTCTTTATATGTTTAATCTGATGTCCAGAAAAAGGCCATGTTTCCTATTGGTACTTTCCAAAAATGTAAGGTATAAAGGTAATAAAATGTTGTTTTTCTAAACATATCTTGTGTACCTTAGAAACACGATTCGTCCTCAAATAGTTTCGCACTTCGACTTTCTGCTGATCGTAATTTTAAGGTCGGTGCAAAAACAAGGTCGGGGGTCACCTGAAACATGATAAGCTTTTCTAGTTAAATACATTGAAAATAAAATAGATATTATTTCAGCTTGGAGTGAGTACCCTTCTCCAGTTTTATAACATCAGGGTCCGAGTTTATTAAACTTGAGATCGGTCTGCAAACTAAAATTTTTATCTGAACATTTATTTAACGTAATTCCGCTCTTTTATTTTCAACCTTGATACTTTGAAAATGGAATTGAGATATGAGCTCAGAGTCTGCTCTCAAGTTTTTTAGCTCGGGACAGGGCCTGGCCTTTATTACATCACACTTCCTAGTACATACATATATTCGGTAATGAAATATATTGTTCACAAATAAAAATGAAAGCATGCATATGGTAAATTAAGTCTACTGGGTGTAAATTGGTATGAGGTGATATAAGACAATGTAGTACAAATAGGATACTGATACAATTTATTTACAACAACATTTGTAAATATTCTTTCATTAATAAAAACTTGCGTGTATCAAATTGCACTTAATTTTCGAATAAACATAAATGTTTTCTTTTTTAAATTTTAAAATGTCATTTCGGAAAACGTTTTATCAAACTGGAGCATCGAAATATTGTATTTGTTTGTAATTGTAAGTCCAGACATTTGCAAATCCAGTGATGTCTTTATTGCCAGATTTTAAAGATAAACGCCAGTTGACATTATTGATGACGGTCAACCGGAAAATTTATAGGTTTTTGACATGATCCTTTCAATAATAAACAGACAAAATGACTGATAAATCCCACGTGCTTATCAACGATGGAGAAAATGTCGTACTAAACGATTTCCTCGTAAGTCTAATATTCGTTATCGTTTTGTTTGTGAATTGTAAATTGCGTTTTGGTATTGAAACAGTTAATGACCCTCTTGAATGTTTATACAAATAAAGTAATAAAAAATGGTTCAATCAATTTCATTCGAAACATGCTGAGCGCTTATCAGTAAAACTTTCACTAAACAAAACACCGCATATGTTTATAAATGAATGGAACATAAGTTTATTCACAATGTAAGTATATAACGGGGGTTGTTTAAATGAAATGCTTCTTTTTTATAGTTATACATGTAGTTTATTATTCGAATATCTTTGTACATATTCTATGCACCAAAATGACAGTTGCCACCGTCACTTTTATGTTTTACAACAAAGAAAGGGGTAGGAAGGAAGTGAATGGAGTAGAGGGGAGTAGGAGAGTATGAAAGAAAGGAGGGGGAGAGGGAGAGTGTAGAGGTAGAACGAGTTGAATGGAGTATCAGAGAGTGTGGGAGAGGGAGAGCATGGAGGTAGAACGAGTTGAGGGGGAGTAGGAGAGTGTGAGATAGAAGAGGGGGAGAGGGAGAGCATGGAGGTAGAACGAGTTGAGGGAGGGCAGTAGGAGAGTGTGAGATAGAAGAGGAGGAGAGGGAAAGCGTGGAGGTGGGAATAGTTGAGTGGAGTAGGAGAGTTTGAGATAGAGGAGAGGGGGAGCGTGGATGTAGAAAATGTTGAGTGGAGTAGGAGAGTATAGATAGAGGAGAGGGGGAGCGTAGAGGAAGAAACAGTTGAGTGGAGGGAAGTATAGGAGAGTACGAGAGAGTGTGGGAGAGGGAGAGCATGGATGTAGAAAGAGTTGAGGGGAGGCGGATAGTGTGAGAAAGTGGAGATGGACAGGGAGTGAAAGGATGTGACATGTTTTTTTTTATTACATTCAGATAAAAGTTTTATGTACATGGGTTCGAAAATTAATTGTTACGTTATTTTATGAATAATCACACCGCAGTTAAAGTACAAACACACACAAACCAGTAAAGCCACTACCACTCAGAAATACCAACATCACCACAATTTTTTCGGCTCTCAAAATTTAATGAAATATAAAAAAATATGCATCGACATTAAACCTGCATCCTGAACATAATATCAATCTCACATTCCAAACTTGTTAACTTTACATAACGCCCAAATAAAATGTTAAATGTACGAACTCCTAATCTGAAAACATTTAAAAGCCAGAAATATTTCTTTTTGAGTGTTCCTCGTGAGATTACCAAAGTCAACTCAATGATCACGTGACATTGATAACTCTCTCCATTCTACTGAGGCTTATCGGTCGTTTTATCCATTGGCATGGATTTTATCTCGGGAAAAGTTCGCTACTATGTACATACGAACGTGTACCCAAATTTCAGGCTTCAAATGGTAGACATGTCGAAACAAATAGACATTTCACGGCGGAATTAAAGCGATAGTTTGACATCAGTGTATTGTGACATATTTATTATTTTTGTGTACACCTCAAGGATGTAGTAAAAACCGGTAAGTAAACGTATATGTACGATAGCTCAATAAAACTGGCTTTTTGTTGTTTCTGGTATGAAGTTTTTGTTACATCACATTCCCGTAGATTTATCTATTTGTTCTACAATGTGGTTAATTTAGATATGTTGATTTTCTGTCAGAGAAGAATAACATTAATTTTACTAATGACTGACTTTTACTGCATCGGATTATGCATTATAAGAATAATTCTTACCGGTCTTAATTGTTTGCCTGTATGATTGTTCATTGTTTTGATATTTTTATGTTTAACTTTTAATAGTGAATAGATCTAAAGAAATCATGGTTCTAATGTGAATAATGAATACAATGTGTTTTAAAACAGGGTTATCTAGTCTGAGTAGTCTCTTGTCGCTTTGTAGTTGAACAAAATTATTACATTAGTAGACTTGATCATCAAAACATTGATGGAGATTGAAAATCGATTAATACCCTTGTTCAACTCAACTGACACCAGTTAAATAAAAACCATCTAAAATGCGTGCATGTTAATCCAAAGGGTTTTCGTGTTATTAAAAAAGAATTTCAAACCCGTTTAAAGAATGTCGGATCAAAATGTTTAATTCTACATGATATTTTCTCGAGTTCTGGTTAGGGCAGATGGATGCTTAATCTTATCAAGTTGAAACGTTTATAAATACTTCTCAGGATTATCAAGCTTATTGTCCTTAATCATACCGTATGATGGATATCGCGCTGAAATTAGGGACCACACGCTATCAGTATATTTCTTATTAATACAGTGCATCCTCTTCAAATCAACACGATTTGGGAACAGCAAAGTTGTGTTGTTGTTGAGAGGTTGTTGCTGCTTTAGAACGGTTAATTAATGCTAAATCGTATTGTTGGGGAAAATCGTCCTGTCATTGTAGGGAGGTTACTCAAGAGAAGGCTACTCTGGAGAGGTTGTACTGTATAATGGTATTTTAGAAATGTTGCACTTTCATTGTTTTTCTCAATACATTTCAAACGTTCACATCTCAATAAACGGCATATATGTTTTGTACTTTAAAGTATGCCACGCCGATGTTGAATGATAGGTTTTTCGAAACGTGAGTCATTTAATGTTAAAAATCTTATCACTGATAAAACCAACACCCCAGTATGCGTCGCAATATCGTAATAAATTGACAAATCGCCACATATTTCTATTTTAATCAATAACCGCATAATGTAAACAAAAATCTTCAATAGTTGATAGTCGCATAGTGATATATACGATTACCATACATGCATTGAAGTAACTGTCAAGAACAGAAGTAATATGGTTGATCGCTGATCGAGTGGTAACACGCTGGTCTACTAAATGAAAATTCGTGGATTCAATTCTCGACTCCGCCTTTCGATTTTTCCAAGGATGATTTTTCAGTGTCCCCATCCCAACTACCGAGTTAAGTACTGTGTCTAGAAAATCACAATAAAAGTATGTACCGGAGTCTTACACAGGGTACGATAAAGAATCAGGAAAAATTATTCAAAGGAGCACAATTGCCGGGTTCTTCTGTATCTCATCTCCCCTCTCTTAGGCGGCTTTGAACTGACCAAATATGTCGATTGAGTCATTGATAAATAAATAAGTACAGATGTGTGTATATATGAATGTTTGTAATCTTAAAAAAAACCAGACACATAACTACATACATCCAGACGCAGTGTATCGATTTAAAGTTGATTTAATACCGTGCTGCAAAGCCGCCGATGGAAAAAGGAGATATGCGGCATTTTGCTCAAAATTGGCCTTTAATCAGCCGTGTTTTGTCTTATGTATCAACAAAAGTTGGCTAAAAATGAACATGGTCTTTTTACCTTAGATTGCCCGCATTCTGTATATGTGTGGACAAATTATGTGAAAAGTATGGGGAATAACAAGCATGTCACGTGTTACCATGAATATTTCTATTATTGATTACAACCATTCGCTACAATTCAGTTACAATGAAATAATCATAAAACTGTTCATGGAAATCTTCAAAAACACAAGAAAAATAGTTTTATAAACTGGCGAACCTTTGGATACGCTATAAAATCAGACTGGGAAAGTATGCGTTATTTTAGGTGGGTAATTTGGCTATACAAATATCCGTGTCTATATTTAAACATTTGAAGCGGTCAGTGTATACAATAAAATGTTACATAATGTTCATAGATTTTATATCCTGAATCAACATGATAAAAAAATGATGATTTATTGTTGTTTGTCATAATGCCAACAATGTTTTATTACTTTATTTGATCTTTATTTTGTTATGTTTGATAAGAAGGTGTGTCAGTCGTTGTTTTTCTGTTAAAATGTATGCACTTAGACTGTAAAGTCAATAAAACGATTACTTCGCAATACAGTTTTTATAATTGCAAATGTATCTACATCTGGACTTCTCTGTGGTTTTGGGATAAAGAATATGTTCCGACAATTTCTGAAATATTTCATCAGATGTCATTCTGAAAAGATTAATAATAGTACCAATTCCATTTCGGGAACTTTGGTTCAAATTCTGTTTGCTTTTTTGAAAGCATTCTATGATTGATAATATAACACCTTATGGCCAAACACACGAATGAAACATATTTATCTCCGCGATGCTAATACCTAACAAACAATCACTAGCTCCTAACCGCTGTGAATTTCAGGGCGCTCCGTAGACTACTTCAAATGTTGGGGGTCAAAATGACCCTTAGCTGATAGAAATGTAAAGAGTCAACATAATTCTCTACTAAAGTAATAGTAAATTTGTCCCTTTGGTTCCAATTCTCAAAAGTCAAAACCTTATTTTTCAAATTTCAAAAGTCAAAATGCCATTTCAAGAGTCAAAGGAGAGCCCTGAATTTAAATCGAAAACAAACCCTTCCCAGTCAGCTCAGTGAACGCATAGGGTCCTCGTGCACCGTTAAAACCGGACAGGTTGCCAATTGACCCTGGCTCTTTGGTGCGATATGTAGAAATAAAATTCAATCAGTATTTACAAATGTATACTTCTAATGCACAAATCACAGCGTTATAAATTCAACTGACATACTGCTACTGTTGAAGATAACCAAATAAATGAATCCAATTCTCAAGTAGAGAACAAATACATTGAACTCTTCTAAATGTGGTAAAATATTTTATAGGTCGGACAGTTTATAGTACTTGGATGAACGGTATTGAATGGCGGTGAAGAAGTTTAAAGCCTTTCTACTGATAATGCTTTATCGTTGGTAATGTTTAGTGTATTGATTTAAGGATATAGAACGGCTTTAAGTTTTGAGTAAATATTTGTTTCACTTGTTGAACCGCTAATATATTACATTGTTTTATTTGCTCGTGATCTTCTTAGCCTAATATTAAGTCAGATCTATTTCTGTTCTCATAATATGATATTTTGCGGATGTTAAATGCTGTACAATTAAAATCGTTCCTAAAAAAATGTTTACTGACGCCGTATCTTTGACGTTTGATGTTCTGTCTAAAGTTACCATGAATTCTTGTGAGCATCGTCTTAGCAATTGATTATTTTCTAATTATTTCATGATGAATAATCCAAACACTGACAGACATTAATCAGCCTATTACACATGGTAGATTTATCTTCTTATAAGTCTTCATTGTTATCAACTGGCATCGAAGAAATGTTTGATATGAACAAAACACCAAGATCTAACATAGTTTTTATTAATACACTATTATTGAATAACACCTACAGTTTATCGTTTTTATCATAAATAGTTAATTAACTTTGCCCTTAAATAGATACGGACTTTATGATAAACCGACTTTATCCTTAACAATTTCTCAATGTCTGCTTGATCTTTGTCTTAGTTAGACTTGATGTTCCATAGTCACGCATACCTGAAGTCAAAGAGTTCAATCAATATATGCCAACATATACTCTGATTTCATTGCTGTATATCAAACACAAAGCATTAACAACAACATAGACTTGCAAAGCAACATAAAAACGGGACCTAGTTTATCAATTGCATGTCGGATGTAGATAAACGTAGTACATAGGTGAGCATAAATATTCATGCGCACGCAGTACATAGGTGAGCATAAATATTCATGCGGACGAGTAACGGCTAAGGAAAGCCGAAATATTGCTCAGTTTCCGAAAAAAATAAATTTGATCATGCATTCGAAATATAGGAAATCGTACATTGATTCGTACATACCTCTGATGAGTGGATTAATTACAAGTGAATTTACATATATCCAGTGTTAATCAATTACTAAATTAAGATTGACGCGTTTTGAAGCAACATGAACTTAAATATGGCCATAAAGAAGGAATCAGATGCGGTATATTAAGTGATCCTGATAAGCCATTGTCTCAATGTTTTGTATGCCTACTAAATTAACAAGACTTAAATTCGGACTAGTGGAAATTATTCAAAGTGAACATTTAACGAAACATACGATACTGTTAGGTTTTTCCACATTTGTATCGTCCGACTAGTTCACTATAAGAGAAATCATCATCATAAAGCGATATGAATAATATTAGGTTCTTCGTTTCAATATAAAACGTCATCTCTGAATGTAAGAACAAAATCATGCATTAATTAAGGTAACTACATTATTAAAACTGATATTTTCCTTTGATTAAAGTTAATACTTCAAATGATGTTACACGTTCACAGTATTAAAATTTAGATTTGGTTTGAATTCTTCTTCATCTTTTTCTTGTGTGAAGGTATCAATCTCACGCTGTAGCATACTCGTACATTGCTCGATGGTACATTTAAGACATTGGCAGTTAAGTACGTACTCCTCCCTGGTTTACTGAATTTTGTTTGTAAATGTAACGAGCAGAATTCGCTGAGATTTGAATGTCTGCCACTTCGTAAGTTATACGAGTACCACGAGGTTTTCCACCGGATATTGAACAGAAACACGAGCGTTGTTACTGTGTGTTAATATTGAATCAGTATGTGCGGTGGTCAGTAGACTATAACAGTTCTACGAGTTTTCATCCGTTACCAAGCATTCTTCTTAATCTAATTCCTCAGATGATGTATTGATCATTGTTAAAGTAAGATGTCTAGATCCGTAGTAAGTTGAACTTGTCACCATATTTCTATGTGTATTAATAAAGAAAACATTTATGTTTCGTTGTCACGTTTTAGAGTGTCAGCTCGTAAGTAAAAACTTGAAGCTGATACATGGCATAAACCTATAACAGTACCTATCGGAGAAGACCAAATATACCTTAATTCATAGAACTAAATGACTTAAAGCCCCATTAGCTTTTTGCTGTAGAAAAAATATATGCAAAAACATTTAATAGTTGATATTATCCCAAGATAATTATTACCGACGAAACGAGTCCTTTTTCATCTGAAATATGATTACTTGAAATATATAGAGCGCGTGACGTCACTTTACTACGTGTGCATAGCATGACTGTGGGAAAACTCAGGTGTTCTATAAATAGTATTCATTTCAATGATATTGAAAAAAATACTATAGTGGTTTCGGAAACATTTTTTCTTGTTATAAAGTATGCAATATACATCCAATATTATTGGTCGTAATAGTTTAGAAAAAAGGCCAGTTTCGTCGGTAATTATTATCTTGGGATAATATCAGCAATTGTTTGTTTATTGCATATATATTTTTATAGCAAAATGCTCATGGGGCTTTAAGAAAAAATGTGGTTCCAGATAGATAGATAGATAGATAGATATATAGATATCATGAGGTAATAATAAGTATGTTGTTATCAATTATTAGATAATTTACTATACAAGTATGTATTGTTTTGTACAATGGGTATTCAAGCGCATATCTCCCTATTGTATGTATTAATAAACCGTTATTTAAAACCGTTTGTAGTTTGAAAGTGTCATTATTAAAGTATTAATATATGTTTATATATTGCAGGAACTTGGATTTAGAGATGTTGGTCTTTATATCTATCTTAGTTGTTAGTTTTACGGTAAGCTCAGGTAGGTCATTATGTATTTCTATTTTGACATATCATGTAGACAATGGATGGAACATGTATAGTGCTATAAGAAGTCTAATTTGATCAAGACTCTTTTGTTGCAAATTTGTTAAATTGGACACTTTTAAAACATGCATAAAGATAATAACGTAAAGCATTTGTTTTTTTTTTTGTATAGGAGTACGCTCTTTTAATTAATAATATGTCAGTCAAAAACATCAACAAGTATGAATTTGTGCAAATAATTGTCGTGCTAAAGAATTCCATAGGAAATTCTAATCGTGTTCATTTTTTATTTCTTTAGTTAGCGCGACTTGTCAATTCATTGATTCAAGGACACTTTTCATCCTTTCTGAGACGGACCCACCAGGTATGCATTCAAAGATTCATTAATTTTGGAAACACTGGATATGTAGGATTTCTAAATATATAGACTACCAACAGCATTCTTCATTTGAGTACCGATTAGGCACCAGTATTCATTCGCACGAAAATGAAAAGGTGACTAGGAGCGAGGGAGGTCGAGTGTTATAATTTTCCACTCTGTCTATTAAGTCTGCAACATATTCGTCTCCACCTTCTGTCAGTCATAATTCTTTCTACTGTGATATAATCAGCATCAGTACCCGTTATACACTCGAAGTACTTACTTAAATCATCTTTTTTATTGATTTTCCCTCATTTTACAATTTAACAGAGTTCACTCTCTTTATTCTCATTTACTACAGGTACCCGGGTGTTTGCGGCTACCAAGGGTACTACTGACACCGTATCCTTTACGGTGACAGACCAGCCGACATTGAAGAATAACTTGTATCAAACACTACAGCAAGCATTTCGCGTCAATAGTATCAACGATACATTCTTCATCTTCGAGAACAACAAAACGTTAGATCTTGAAGAATTTTACTATGATGTATGTTACTAGCTTTTATATTACCGTAAAAACTACTCCAATTAGAATATATTGTATAAATAATACACAATTATATTTGTAATGAATATAGATTATGGTCAATACTGTTCATCGAGATATGGAAACACCTGAACCACGGAAACATAGGAACAACGATTGTTTTTATCTTTTTATATTTGGCAATTCTGTAATTCTTAATTGGAAAGGGAAACAATTAATTAATTATGACCATTGAAATATAAGTGAGGTAGGAGAGCTACAAGTACTAAATATTATACCATGTTAGGTTTTTATTGATAAATAAGATATGAAAGATAACGTTTAAAAAAAAGAAATATGAAATTTTACCTGTTTGTTTAGTTGGCATTTGTTCGGTGGTTTATTTGTTTCATATGCTCACATTTGACTGCATCAGCATTTGAAGAACATAAAAAGTGTAAATAGCATTCCTTTTCGTAAATGAGACAGTAATCACAAACTATGTAGAATTATTCAAAGATGACATCATTTTAGCAAAAAATCTCATTGTTGTCATTGTTGTTATTTATATAAAAAAAATCATTTTACCCCTGATTATAATATAATTATGTATTTTTCAGTACAAACAGGTCGTCACTCTTATAAATATAACAATAAGTTGTGGAGGCAGTCCAACGGTGAGTTAAATTAAAATCACTTCACTATGATATACTTTTATCATAATATATACACACTATTATTACTGCTTTCTCTTAGGTGAACAGTGCTTAGCTGCGCGTGTGTTCCTATCTGCAAGATCACACAATTTAACTATATTAATTATATTCTGTACTTTTCAAGATTAACACAATAGTTCACAGTGCAAAGCGTATGTAAAATTTTTGAAGCACAACAGTACCAAGACTTTCTTTGTAATATGCTGATTGCTAACAACAAGTGCTGTATCTGCCAGTTTGGGTTTAGTGCTTGCTTTTATTTCATCTTTTACGGAACGTGTTTTATGACATTAAATTTATTGATTAAGTAGGATGATTTTATCGATATATTGTGTACTTTTTCAGCCAATTAATATTGCCGTTCAGCCGGTGAATAACTTCAATCCGATATTTAATGGCGCACCTTACAATACATCCATTTCAGAGGTAAGTCTTTTAATGTTTCAGTTCTTTCACATTTTCGTGTGCACTAAAATAAACTACTAGATAACTATATTTCCATCTTTCAATACATAATCAATAAAAAATATTCAATGTAAATACAAATGGCAAATAAAAACACAGTCATTAATGTAGCGTTTTACAGTCAGAATGTATACGCAGTATGTATGTGAGGTCATAAACCTACGACATACAGTCTTATTTTACAATATTTTCATGCAGAATTCATTAATTTTCGTGGTAGAAATCGTATTGTTAACAGAAAACAACAATGAATGGTGTATGTCTTTAGTAATGTGATGCAAATAGAACGTAGGTCTTCTTTCTGGCTTGAAGTGACAATGATAACTTCGCCACTTGTGTGATGCAAGATCGCCAAGGTTCTTTCCAGGGGTATTTGTCACGGTATTTAATTCTATCATGTGCTCATGCACAGTAAATTTTATAAAAGATGTTTCAACGGAAAGTATACAGTCACAGGAAACAACACTGTCCTAAAGATAAATCAGATCACATTCGTTCTGTGTGGATATCATCCAGAATTATACACAACATTGCTAACAATATTCATCTCATGAACACTCCGCATGCAGATTCCGAAAAGCTTCTAAAGCAACAGCACGTAGTTTGTTACGAATTATCGCTTAACACTTTATACAAAATATACTACATACCGGCATAGGTTGATAAGACATGTTATTCTGACCTGCGCCTTGGGTCTTTTTGGGATTTATTTTGCCTCACTTTCTCTCTATTTGTGTCCTATTTCAGTTAGCACAGGCCGGGGATAGAGTCTACACCCTGAAGGACAAGGTAACTGATCAAGATGTTGGAGTGACTCAAAACTTTTTCTTCGCTATCGTGCCGTATAAAATAACAAAAGTAAGTACATTTTGCTTGATCTTAACTTAAAGATATCCGTTAAGAAACCAAACCAAAACTTTCTCATACAGAACGTACAAAACTTACCATATGTAAAAATAATTAAGAACGTTTTGCTTAATCTTAATTTAAAGATATTTCTCCAGGAACAAAAAAAGACACATGCAATAAAAGTCCTAGTGATTAGCAACCAAACGACTGATGAACTATTAAACTCCTTATTGTAAAGTAGTCACCAGCGTCATTCGCTATTAGATTTGCTAAGTTACAATCGGATAGGAAGATGGAATGGCTGAACGTGTTATAAACTCTTCAACTGATATAACACGTGAAACGAATGTTTACGTTAAAAAAAACATAGCACAGTGTAAATATTTTCTATCATGACTTGTCACCCCTTTCAGCTTGATGGCATTGGCAAGTTTTCTATACCGACATCAACATCAGGAGAAATCACTTTAGTTGCACCGTTAGACTATGACAATGGTGGTCAACATGCTTATATGCTGAATTTAAGTGTTGCAGTAAGTTTTTTTGTTTGTTTTCCTTGCAAAGATAGCAGTTTTAAAAAATTAGCAGTTCATCTTCTGATTATGTATTAGTATGATACTGGGGATATGAACGTTGTGCGTGGTTCTCTTTTTTGTTTCTTTATATTTTGTCTAAAGTTAATTGTTTATCATTGCTTCAGTTATGAAATAGATAATTGTACACTAGTTTGCCATTTTACAGTGCGTTATTAGAATGTGGCTAACTGTGGTTGTAAATAACTCTGTAGTTTTAAAGATGTATATTCTGTTTTCAATGACACATTCATGGTTCTAAGTCAGAAATTGGAATTTCACAGAACATATATAAGATAAAACGTATGTATATTTCGTCATTATTCATTTTCACTTGCGATTACTTGTAAATGAATTGACTAACATTCTATATATTTTTTATTATTTCAGGATGGACAACATACAACTTACACTACATTGACAATAACTCTAGAGGACGCCGACGACCAGGCACCATATTTCTCTTATCCTGGTTGTAGTGGACATTGCGAAGCACCACCTTTTGAAGCTCTCACTCGTTTAGCATACACAGTAGGCTGTTTAATTATCCTCTATTAGAACTGTACATTGGTTACATCTACATCGTATTTGATACTAAGCTGGTTCTCACTAGACATACAGGATCATGATAAGGTTTCAAAAAGAATCAATCCCTGGGGGTTCGTCTAGTGACAAAACATTTAAGTTTTGTTCTAAATGATACAAATCAGTCATATTAAGATTCTGTTGAAATTGTATCTAACATGATATCACCTGTTTGATTATTTAGTGCAAATAATTAGATAAGATGTGTATATCTTGTTTCCTAGGGACCACTTACAGTTACGCCTATAGAGCTGACTGGTAAGGATGATGACACACTGGGTGCACCACTGAAGTTTGGCATTGCTTCTGGTAAGTGCTTCAATCAAGTTATATAAAATATTTGTTTTATCTTGGGATCAAACCAGAGCGTGTTGCGGCTTTACAGCTTTATGCGTGGAGGAATACGCCAGTCATATACCTGAGTAAATCCACCGACCTTTCTATTACTTACTCGACAGCCTAGTCACGTATGATTTTTGTCTGCTCGATGGCATTCAAACTCACAGCGATGAAAGGCTAGTGATTATTGAACTTGTCAGAGACCATCACCACTCGACCACATACGACACCATTGCCTTTCTTGTAACTTAACATATTTAAGTAAATTGAATTAGTTACATACTCTACACTACTTTCGAATTCAAACCTCATCTAAGTTACATGCTATATAATAATTTTATTTTGAAATAAACGGTAATTTATTTTTAGTGAGTTTGAATCATGTTTATGTCAATAGCAAAAAAAAAAGAGATTTTTTCGATATACACAAAATGTTAAAGAATTATAAAGTTTATATTTAGTTTTACACTGCTTTAAGGTAATGGATATGGTTTATTCGGTATAAACGAAGATACTGCAGCGGTCACACAACTAAGATCAGTGAATGATGCACATCTCCCTGATCCTCAGTTTAGACTTGTTATTCAGGTAATGATTGTTTGATCTACACATCCATATATGTAACTTCACGGCTAAATTAACATTTACATGTAAGACATAAGGCATATTCACATCTATTTTGTAGATCCCAATTAGGTTTGTTAAGAATGTAAGGAATAGTTTTGTTGTTTCTATGATTCAACTACTCTATTTGCAACACGTGTGAATGTATATACGAGCATATATCTAATAATGAAAGTTCATTTACAGGTGTACAAGAGGGATTATCCGTTCCTAAAGTCAATAGCAATCCTAACAGTCAAAGTGTACGAAAGAATGCCGAATGATACTGGGGTATCCCCACCACCTTCTGGTACGTCTACTTCAAAGGGTTCAGTTGGAATGAGTTTGTTAATACCGCTGATTATTCTTGGCGTTCTTCTGCTTCTTGTGATCGCCGCGCTGATCGCTGTGTTTATTCTGTATAGACGAAAGCAGAGGAGAATGACTGTTGGACCAAGTGATGACAAATCTGAGCCACAGACGGAAGAAGAAGAGCTAGAAGCTGATGAATACAACTCTAAAGGGTTTTCTAATGAAAAACTAGTGTTTGGTAACAAGACAACTCTTGGAATTATGACTGATGAGTTCCCACCGACGCCAACTGCGCGGGCTAACACACTTCCACCTTTGCCGTTGAAAGACTCGGCTACAGAGACCATGGATCATACGAAGAAGAAGAGATCTAGAAGGCGAAAAAAGAACAAAGAACCAGAAATATTTGATGGTACAAGAGAATACAACATGGGAATGGACCCTGAGTTTTTCGAAGCCACGGACAAGTCAAAAGTCAAACGGTCGCAACGGAGTAAAAAGGTTGACTCGTCTCAACATATCAATGTTACAAACGACCAAGGAGACGTAGATTCTGGATATTTTTGAGAAATTTTGATATTTCGTAGTTGAGAGAGTAGATTGACAAGGTTATTTATTCAAGCGTCTTGTTTTGACATATTAGATATTTATTTTTGTTACTTGACTTTGTGATATTTATGAGATGGGGTGGACTATTCTTATAGTCAGTCTATCATAGAAAACAATATTGTGATATATTTAAAGCTAACTATTTGTCCTGTTTTGCGTGTCTATTTCTGACTTACGTTTGCTATATTTACCGGTACGTTGAGTTGATCGCGCATCGAATGACAACATGAGTTTGATAGTCGGTTAGATTTTAGGGCACGCAAGGCCGTCCGTTAAACTAGAGTGTCCCGACCTATCAATTTAAATCCTAATATTTAACTATATTAGACTCGATTGGAATCTCGATTAGTGAACCAATGCTGTGACACCTTAGTTAATTATTATCAGATTTACTTGATTTGGGATCATCATCATTCAAGGTTGTCAGTTCAGTTTTTACATGCTGCCTGTCATTAGTTTATTTTGTTTTTAAACGTTTCAATGCTAGAATGCCAGATATATAAAGAGTTAGCTATAGCTCAAACTAGGGGCATGGAATCGTCATTTTGGTATTTATGCACGAGACGTATCGAAAGGATGTCTGTTACGACTAAACCACAGCACTGCGCATGGTGACTACACATTAATAAAGAACACATTTGAAATAGAAAAAAAACTGAAACAAATTTTACTATCTCATATTGTTTCTACCTTAATGTTTTATGGTGTTTATGTGTTTAGGAAGATATTTTTAAATCTGTAATGATATGGTTGAATAAATCTTTTTAACTGGATTTAATGTAGCAACGTTTGGACACAACACTGACGCTGTTAATATCTTCACTGGATCAAACTAGATCGGTCGGATGACACAAAACACATTTTTAATTGGCCATGAGTTATTTGTAAAAAAAAACATCTGCTCTCCTATTTATTGTAATTTAGATGTTTGTATACAATTTACTATGAGCCTTTTGATACAACATATTTCGGAGAGTTCAATGGTTGGTTATGAAAACAGGCGAAAATGAAAGTGACGAATTAAAACGTTGCATATAATTATATATACCACACATGGATCTGAACGCAAGCTCTGATAGAAGTTTGATATTTTGGTGCTAGTCATACGTATTTTTTTGTAAATTCTAGATTTTTATAAATTAAAATTGAAAATTCTATCATTTTTGGTGTTGTTTTTGTTGTATGTAATAGACTACCATATCAGTTTGGGTAGCAAATTGTGATGAGAAACATTAAATATTATCCGGTGTGTACTCATACACAGATGTTCATTAAATCAGGACCGTAACGGTTCGAAAATTAAAGCGAGATATGTTTCACTGACGGATGGCGTCCATCAAAATTAAAACAATGTCAAGTAGAACGTCTCATGTCTTTGTAGCATATACATGTTACAAGACGGGCTTTGATGATCACGAACTATAATACAAAATTGTAATGATTATGTAATAAGGTATCCGATCCTTACAAATTGTGACATTCTTACATAATTGATTAAATATTATTTTCAATTGTTCAACCTATGTTGACCAGTTATTTTTCACTTCATGTTATAAAGAGAGGTAATGAATATTAACAAGTTCTCTCCCTTTCTATGATTATGTAGTATTTTAGGTTCATGGTTACAAATTTCAAAATTACACAATTCAGAAAAAGCTTGTAATTAATGATTTGTAAATGATAAATTCTACATAATCAATGAAAATAAACATGAGTTTAATGGTTAGAAATGAATGCTTGTATTATGGTATGTAATCCTTAATTACCCGTACCACATACTCACTAAAGTTCTGTTTTTCTAACTTCTGTAGATGCTAACCTACCTTGTCTTGAACTCATATGAAGTTTATGAATTGGAATGTGTAAGAACAAACTTAATGGAGCTTTCGTGTGAATATAGGTCAATGACTTCTCAGAGTAATGGGGGGGGGGGTTATTGAATAATACTCGAATTTAGTTAATACAAATATATTTTGTAAAACAAAGCAAATACATAATATATAACAATGAATCCATTTTAAGAATATACCTCATAGTATGGGGTGTTTTGACAAATTTATAATCTAAAGAAATACGTACACTGCATTTATACATGAACATGATAGATAAATTCTTGGATATAACGAATATAGACAATTTCCCTTCTGTACCAAAGTATAACATTTGGTTTTTAACTTTTTATGAAAATAAGTGCGCAAAAATATATAAAAGTTTTTTTACAATATTGAACAGTCATTAATAAATACTCGCCTCTTATTTATACACAAATCGCGCTGAATCCATTGTCCGTGCGATGTTGTTTAAACAAAAGTTACCTCAAGAATTGGATCGAAAAATCACGAATACCATGTAAATATATCATTGGTCTTTACGCGAACTACAACTTCGAAATGCAAGGAAGCAATTTTTACAAGCAATGTCATGTTGTTGAAACTATCAATTTGTTGTAAAACTGATTAAACCAAAGAATGCGAGTGACATTCGAAAAATGCAAGTATATAACATAAAGCTTATATGAACAGTACATTGAATAATATTGAGACACGTAAAGTTTTGGTATAAATAATCAAGTGTGTTTTTCAATGAACGTATGGTACGTTCACGTATTCTTTTCGAGAAAAAAAGTTATATACGCATAGAAATATGTACAAATATACCAAGAAGACCTGTGACTGTTACGTAATATTCCTATTTTGTCAGATCATTGAATTCCATTAACAGAATATCATATTAAGTGGCAAGAAAAAAGATAGTTCAAGGTAAGTTGTAATAATTTTTAAGCACATGTGTTAAAACGTACGAAAAAGACGAAGGAATTTTGATATATAAAAGCTCCAAGCACCAAATACGTCTATTCTTCCTCCCCCTTGGAAGAATTGCTACTGCTGCTGGAACTAGAGTTGGAACTGGAACTAGCAGGATTTGAGTGAACACTGTGGCCATCTAGAACATCATCTAGATCGTTAAGAGCTGAAGAATCAGCATGCGGTGCACGGGGAGTTGACGTGCTTAACACCGTAACACCAACTGTTGTTCCTTCAGCGGATGTTCCTTGTTGCACAAATTCAGCGTAGCCAGTGTTGGTGGTGTGTATTATCTGTGGTGATGCTTTACCATCTTCAACAAAGTCGATGATAGTGAAGTCATCGTCAACTGTTTTGGTTTTCTCGATGCCGTTGTAAACTCTTACCTCCTTGCCGAAACTGTGTCTAGTGGATGAAGATTTGTCGATGAAAACGTCGTCAGCAGCGTAACTAACCACACGATTCTAAATGAATTAAAATAAAAAATGATGACCTAACATAACAAAAGTAGTGAATGGTCAGTGGTTTACAACATGATGTAATATATGAATGAAGCATTTCAATATGTAACTATTAATACATATACAAAACCAGCCGATAACACGGCTCGCCCAAAAGTAAATAAACACAAGACAAGCAGAAGTGTACTTGTTGACCATATGAAGGTTGAAAAATGCAAGCATGTGTTCTTACTTTGCCGAATGTATATAATAAACGTATGCATAATCCGTCAGGAATGTTTGAACTCAAAGACACTAGAATTAAATTAATGTTTTAGTTTATATTTGTCAAAATTTTGATTGTTTAAAATCTTTAGAAAGTGTTAATTGTTAATACAATCTATATAATTACTTACATTTACGATAACTGAATCTCCGGTCCTGAAAACAAGAGGAGCAGTGTTAAGTTTGCATGCTTTAAAATCACTTATTTTCTCTCTATGAATATATCTATTCTACCGTTTGTTTCTTTAACTTGATATTAAAACTATGTTAAAATCAATATTAAAGCCTTGTGTAAAATTTGTTAACAAACATTTGCAGTCACTTCTCGTGATCAAGATTGGTTCTTCGGTCACGCCGTGTCTAGACTTATGTTATTACTAGACACAAAAACATAAGATGTCTGAAATGCGATCTGTATAATGAAGAAAGATGCAATTCCATTACGCAACACACTATCTTCAAAGCCTTGAACATTTCTAAGAAGATCGTGAATAAATTATTAGGTGTCATTGAAAGTAAAGTGAGATATTCATGATTTGTAATGATACAGTCCTGAAATTATGCTTCATACATGTGCAAAAAGGAACAAATGAGCTAAGAAGTATTGTTGATAAAGACGGAGTTTACTGAAAGGAGTTTCGGATAAGGCAGTGCAAAGAAAGAAAAAATGGTTGTGGTTATTCTGCACATGCAATATGATCACCAAACAAACGCATAATGCATGTTTCAAGTACAGAAAAACAAATCACCCCACAGCAACAGTTACTGTGTTGAATCATTATAAAGTAAATGTTATGCCAACACAATATATTAAGAACAGTAGATATAACCATAACAGCAAAAGACGGCGTATTGACATGCAATGAAGCAAAGACAAATGGAAACGAGATACTTTATTTACATACAAATAAAAGTTTTAAGTGTAAATAATGCTACGGTTAATTATATACTAGTATTCGTTGATTATTTATAAATCGGGTATGAAACTATATATAATCTATTTCAAATGTATGTCCATCATAAGACAGAATACACAAAAATAAGCTCCGCAAATAAAATGGCATGCCAGAGAAGATTCCAATAACCGAGTCCCGTTTCATTTTATGGCTAATATAAGACACGATACAAAAAGCCAAAACATCAAGATATCTGTATGAACAAGCAGTTATAGCAGGTGTTAGCATATATACTTAGTTGTTTATAGCGCTAGCAAATATCCGTCTTCTGGTCTCGTAGATGACACTATAGCAAAATTCATAATGTTAATTTCGACACAATAAACACCCAAAATGGAACACGCATACTTGGCGCTCCAAATCTCAGCAGTTCCTCTGTTGCAGTACGAATACCATTTGCTCGAAAGGTGCGTGTTGCGAAATTGCATGAAAATTAGGATTTGTTTATACTTGTTTTCATTGAAAAGAGTTACCATTAAGATAATATGAAATGTTATGTAAAGTACGGTAACATAAGGTCACGTCGTAGTAAAAATAGCTTAACCTTGATGGTATTCCATTATCGACTACAAGAGAGGAACAACTGCGTATTTTAAACAATATTGAGGTATATTCTGACTAAATGAAACACGTCATCACATTATATTATCTTACCAGCTTTGTCTCTGGTCGTCATCTGAAAATCATAATATACACCTATGCCAGTCTCGAAAAGTTTCTGATATTAGACAAATCAAAATAGTTATAATGAACAAAATAAGCACATGAGTAACTAAGGCAAGTTTTGGGTACATAACCCATAATAAACACCCTCTGTTATAATATAATTAAGTGCGTTCCACAAGCATCACACACGCATGCACACATGTGGGTTTGTATTACTATCTGGATGAGGTAGATTTTTGGTCATGAAATTATGTGACAATTTTAAGGGTACCATTTACAAGGTTTTACAAGGGTTTAGGGTTAGGGTTAGATCTCAGTTAGTTGTCTATAAGTCATTACCAGTCAATTCCCCCCTAAAAAGGGGGTTTTTAGGGGACCTGAGGTACATACCGAGGTATACCTCGGTTAAATTTCTTTGTTTTTGGCAAACAAAGTGAGGTACATTTTATAATGGAAAACCTCGGAAAGATAGTAAAAAAAGTTTGTGTGCACATTCATTGACAGAGAGTTTACACTTCACAACACTCACACCCCCCGTTTCATACTATTTATAGATCAGTTAAAATGTATTCGTAATGATATCATCAACATACCCGAACAAGCTCGAATGAATAATAATTTTAAAATAATTATATTGACTTTTTGCTGTAATAATAGTTTATACCATAATACTTTGGGTGAAATAGATTCAAAGAGAAACAAAATAAACAACATGCAATCTATTGCTGATAACATAATAATATTACCTGTTTGGTGAACAGTACTATAAATCTGGGGTTCAGTTTTGATTACTTGCGTACGGACAACTGGTTCTTCGTATCTTCTGTAATTTTGATATGTGTTTCCATAATTGTATGTAGCATGCCTTGGTTCATTGTATGTCCTTGGTTCATTGTATATCCTTGGTTCATTGTATGTCCTTGGTTCATTGTATGTCCTTGCATTTGTTGTGATCGTCTTCGTCTGGTAATTATCTACAAACACAACATGAGTATTCTCACTGGTGTCGCTACAACAAACGCATGTCTGTTGGATATTTCAATCTGTCGCTGTGACCCAGCTTGTAATTATGTGTTGGCGTTATGATTTTTAATGTTCGTAAATAACTTATGGATTTCTGTTCAATTTTGTTTTTAATTCTTTGATGCAATTATAAAAACATCTAAGATTAATTGCTGATGTCTGCCACAAAAAAGATAAGCATTACATTTCTATTTCACTATCATTATTTATATGTTAAGAAATTATCAAAAACCAACGCTTGATGGATCTAATTAAATATATCAGGAAGCTTTTTGCATTGTTTAGAATATGTTAAGTCAAACAGGCAATAAATCAAACGTTTTAAATGAAATATTGTATCGGATGAATAACTTTTCATAGAAATGCAATATGTAGGGAAATAAAAGTGGGCGTCAACCATACATTGATATTTAAACCGAAATGCTATCAGTGTCATGATCAGGTATTTTAGTACATGATATAATCGTGTTTCTATTTGCTTCAAATGACCTCGATGAAATATATAATTATTCACAATTATGATATTATAATGAATGTAAACAAGTTAGCCTTGTACTACATTGTGTTTAAACTATTTGAATACGATGTAAACACTTTTATTTTTTTGCGTGAGTATTTTAATATTTAAATCGTGATGTTAAAAATTCACTTGGCCTACCCAACAGGTATCGCCTAGTATGGCCATTTCATGTACGATTTCTACGTTTGCGGTGCAAAACTTGTTTTAATGGCTAGTCTTCAGTCCAAGACTTGATTAATAACATCCTTTTGTGAATTTATTACAAAATTTGAATAATGAATTTGAAGAAAACAAAGTACCGTAGCTTAATACTAGTTAATACTCGAAACTATCATCAAAAGAAGCGCTAATCTGTTTGTACAATTCTATCACACTTTAAAATTCAGGAACAGTCATGACAGGAGTATTTAATATACGTAACTCCTGGTTCCTATACTGCATATTATATATTTTGTTGCATAGCATAATGCTGTAAACAACATATCAAATATTAAAGACATAGATGAGTATTCTCCCAAAGCGTCAAGTAAGGCTAGGCTTTGTATCGCCAAATATCTTACCAATTTCGTTGATTTTATTTGTTCTGTGAACAATCTGGTTTGGTGAAGCCTGATATTGCACATGGTATACATTTGACCTGGCCACTTCCTGTTTTGGAGGTGGTGGCAGTGGTTGCTGAGGAACTTCCACGATCTGGCGTTGATGTTCGACGACCCTTTTTTGCACCGGTCGTTCCGTGTAAAATGTCCGTACTGGTGGCAACAAGTACTTCTTTGAGAAAGGTTGCTTTATAGCTAAGAAATGAGATTTAGTGAAGACCATTGGCCGTTGTGGGACGTTGCGAACATAGTCATGGCGTGTAACCTGTCTCTCATAGGCTGGTGCTGATTTTGATCTCTTCTGAAAATATTGATGAGTTCAAATGAGGCAAAAGAAAACTCTAAATGAATAATAATTCTTACATATGTATAACAGTGTGCTTGCATTAACCTACAACAGCTTGTACCGATCTGGTTGTATTTTGGGAATACCTCGTTATAGGTACGGGGTCAATTCATTGCGTGATTCCCACTTGTCGAATTAGTCATACAGTTTAGCTTAAAATTACCAACTAGACATCATTGTACGCCCATACAATCCATCCAATCATAGTACAAAATGTATTAGTATTATCAACAAATTGGCAAACTTAGTTTCAATTTGAGATGGAATAATGAGTATATAAATAGTGTGACAAGCCGTGAATTAATTGAATAGGGGTTTGTAAAGATAAACAGCGTGGTTTGTGGAAATTTAATTTATATTTAGAAACCTTGAACGGTCACATCTTTTTTCTTGTTTCGAATGACTAATTCATTCTCTTCATAGAGTTCATATTTCGGTTATATGTACTTTTGGAGTGTATTAATTATGTAATCAATGGTTTAAATACCTTAACAAGGAGAGTATTATGACTCGGGTGATTGGCATACACAAACGTCCTCTGGCGGGAGCGCCCACGTTCAAATCCAGGCGACCTGGGCGCAGATCTTGTTGGAGAAATAGATCGCCCATTGTTTGTTCTCACAACATAGCCTTGGTCCTTATAACCCCAAGTCTGGTTAACAACATGGTGCGTTCCTACAGCTGCGTTTGGCTGAGACCCTAGCCAGTCTGAAAATGTCGACGGAATATGTCAGACACAAAAGAAGTCTTATCTTTTTAAGTTCGGTATTTATCAATGAGCACAATGCTGGCTTTAATTTTAAAAGAGTCTTCCGACGAAGAATAAGACAATAACTTAATAACTGAAGTAATCCAATGTCCCGGTGTGGTCAGAGCGAGGTTTATCATGTGTATAACTGACAAAAGATAATTAAAATATATACTAGTACAACAAATTCACCTTTATATTTCTGTGAAGCGACCATAGTTTCTGATGAAAATGGAGTGTTTGTTTCGCTGTAATGTTCTTCAATGATTTTCTTCACCTTCGATATTTTTTTATCTCTTTTCTTGTTCCCTTCCTGCCGGTTTTTCCTGAAAAAAAAACACAATCAAATTATACTTTTTGTGACCCAAATGTAACGTACTGTATATCCATTTCCACTTTAACATCGCCACACATGAATTAATCTTATATACAGTACGAAAAGTTAAGCATAAATCATCTTTTTGATGCCAGTTTCTATTACACTATTATGTGAACTAGTAAATCTAGTATCATAAATCTAATTGATTCATATATTATACACCCAACTTTCACACAAAGAGAACCAGTAAGCCAAGATGATACACTACATACACACAGAATAAACTAAAAATCAAAATATTTTTCCTTGACACTATTAACTATGTACCATTATGTCTATTGAATCACGAAGGCCAAAAAGTAATTTTGCATACATTGCAAAAAGCACATTTATATGTTACCCAGCACGTTCATTGAAAATCTAATTTATCTTTAATTGAAATGAAAATGTGTTAAATGTATGTAACCTTGAATCTCATTGTTGATCTAGGCACTTAATAGAAAATCCCTTTGAAACTTGTTTAACAAAACTGTGATATAACAAAATACTCTTATAAAACTTATATAAACATGTTAAACAGTCTTAGCAATTTAATCTTAAAGTATTCCCACCTCGGCATAAAGCTGTTTGAAAAATAATTTACGTTGTCATCCCAACGCGATAATATCTAAATATTAAACAGGGTCACCCAAATGAAAAACAATTTATTACATACAATGCATGTAACTTGAAAACCGGTCACTTATTGTATTGTATATATATTGTAGAATTGTGTCCTGAAATCGCTACCTTCCTTCTTATGGTTTTATGTTACTATCGTCTTATCCTTTGTAACGTTATACATATACGCCCATAAACGAATAATCATAAACACAATTATCTTGTTTCAATGACTGATAAATCGAATTATTTGACTCATGTTCGGGTTTCTATGTTTTCACAATATTGTCGTGTCACCTTTATTGGATAGTTAGATTTCGCTTTGATCTGTTCTGGCGATAAACAATGATGATTGATCGAATCGATCAATCGCAGCATCAATTCATCTTTCAACCAGATAATAGTTAACCTTACAGGGTGAGATAACAAATAACGCCCTTTAAACACTTCTTATTAAGTAGTGATCACTGACCTTTTATCAAATAATAAGATCGGGTTTTCAGCCGTGCACTAGTATCGAATATTCAGTATTATTTTATCGATTATGGACTGATAACTGGTTCTCGATAATTGGTTATGTAAGGTGTACTTTTGTCATACATTTAATGCAATTAGGTGTTCAAATATAAGAATAGATAACAACATATGTCGCGATCAGAAGTTATCACGGTCAATCGTTTCAGAGCATGGGAAATTTGTGTGGAAAAAATGGAGATTAATACCACCCTCCTGACAGATTTTGTGAATGTGTACTCGTATATGCATTTTTGCGAATATGGGTGCGCTTTTGCGAATGTCTAAATGCATTTTTGCCAATATGTATGCGTAATTGCGAATTTGTATGCGTTTTGCGAGTATGTATGCCTTTTTGCGAATATATATGCTTTTGCGAATATTAGATAATGCTTTTTGCGAATATCTATCCGTTTTTGCGTGTTACTTTGCATTAAAATATTTCTATAATGAGAATCATTACCACACTCTGATAAATAGGATTAGAACATTCATTTTTTAACCAACCACCATGATCTATATATGCAACATTTCTTTTATAAAATATGCATTATTCACCGTCAATGCGAGTAATAATATCATTGTCAATGATTATCAATGAATAAATGTATTATCAATTGTATAACATACAGCAGTTAATGGTTCAATTAACTAGTAAAGTATGAAAAAAAAATATATCTTTACTAAAATCTTTAACATTGAAGTAGGTAACACAAACCAATTTATATAATTATCTGATAATATACAATACATTAAGCGTAACTTTTTATACAGCAGGTCCTGAATAGTTACAAGTCAACAAGGCGATGATGTTCTCCATTATTCAACCATGACCTCAGTCATTTCCCTTCAATTTAATGGCGATCAGTCGTGCTCTGATAGTCTCCCATGTACGTAAATGTGTATAACAACACATCTAACAATCGTTTATGTGATAATTTAATGTTTTTAAGATATTTGTATCGTGTCCTAGTAGCGCTTGATAAGATCGTGAAAATGTCACCAATTAGTTCGGAATAGTTTTACATACATGAACATTATTCCAAATTATGTTTTAAGAGCAGTTATTTCATAGCATATTGAGAAACGAAATTTGAATGTATGCATGTGCTATATAAGATAGTTATAAATGTTCACGATAATTTAAAATCACCTGCTCTAGCTGTTTACTTAAACTGGTCATAATTCAATAATCATATAGGTCAGAGAGACATACTGTATATATATTTCCTTCTGTTAAGTTTGTTATTGTTCAGAAAGTACGAACAATAAAATTATTCAAACATTAATGTTTCTTAAAGTTATATTACGAGTTATTATGTTAAACATGACCAGTACAGTTACTGTATTTTCTATATTAACAGAACAGAACAAAACAGAACATAACAACATGGCGTATATTATAAAATGTAATGAACAATCTTCTCTGTTGTTTTTGTTACTTACCTTATACAGTAGCAGCAGACTGATGCTACAATGACCAGGAAAATAAATCCAAAAACAAAAGCTAGTCCAATAATAGAGCTATCCGATAATGGTCTGTCGTCTGCCAGTGCAAATTCTGAAATATTTATATTTTAAATATAGCGAACACGCTTGTTAAAACTTAAATTATTCAGTAACCATTAAACCACACACAATTTCAATTGATAAACTTCAAAAGGAAAAATGCGCAGCTATGCGTTAAGTTTATTCGATGCAAATGGATAGGTTTACACTTCAGCTGAATTTCTAATACATACGCCCTGTCTTTATTAACCCAATATCATTAAACTACACGAAAACGTCTGACGGAGTTAGCCGAGGACTTTGTTGAAACGCTTCGTGTTTTCGTATGCGCCGTCGGATTCCGTAACTTTCACCATTAAGAGCCTAACAGGTAAACCGTTCCCTGTGGCTTAGCTGGCTATTTAGAGTAAAGTTAAACAATTTGTTACAATTGATATTATCCGTACTAAGTGTAAGTGCTAACTCTCATTAATCCGATCATGACGCAATGACTCCGAGCTGCCGCGGGCGTTTTTAAGTAGGTCGATCTATCCTATTTGTGTCAAAGCCACCAACCAATCAAGCGTAAGTATTAGCTAAATTCTAAAAAGGTTATAAAATGCGTATTTCAAGCAATAAAAAAGCTGGTTTCAGTTTTTGTGTTCAACACTCAATTTTATACCAAATGAATTTTGGATGAAAAAGAAGAGATGTTTAATGTTCAAATGCACAATATTCATAGCAAGAATATATGCATAAATAATATCATTATTTTTTACGATGGTTAATTAAGAAACAATGAAAGATAAAATGAAGAGTTTGTTGACCGATCTGCAGTTTCATAAACTCGGATCTTGAACATTTCTAAACAAATAATCGCGTATTATTAAATTCGCCCCGACACCAACATAAAATGACATCATCTATTTATTAAACATCTCTTGAAAACGACTACTCCTTCTTCGTAGCACATTGTAATTCATTATAAGTTGACAATGCTGATATTGTTACCTATGCACAGTCTTTGAGGCGGTTACATTTTAAATTATATATGGCAAAACAAATAAAGTCTTGCATCATACCTTTGCAATGAAATTCAACTAGCAATAACATTTTTTACGTTTTAAAAACGTCAAACTGGTAATGAGAAACGCATAAATCAAGTTTTCATTCCAATATAACGGTATGCTACGCGCACATGCATTATGTAAATATAATGTAAACATATGAATAAAATACCATTATTGGTTTATATCAGGATTCTTTCAATATCTATTGAAAATTGAAATCAAATTCACATTTCTATGAATAATTAATCAAGCCAACTTCATTAAAAGACAACGTACCGTATTTGCATAAAATAATTACTTTCTCGTTTTCTGTCTACCGAATTCGCAACTTTTGAATTCCTATACGCATTGCATCAATACTTGTTTTATATCGGGTATGTAAGTTGAAATATGGTTACATACCTGAACCATCTACTTATGATCTGTTCATTTAACATGTTTGCTTCAGTAGTTTCGAATCTGAGTCATGTATTCCACAGTTTTGAAAACATTATTTGAACGCCGAAAAACAGCTGTTAAATACCTTGTTTGAATGCGTGTAATGATATACAGAACTAATTTGTTTTATGATTTAAAAAAAACTGTACGGCAAATAAGGATGAGGTTACGGAACGAGGTCATGCGAAATTAAATATTCTGAGCGTACAAAGAAGCGGCTTGGTTCGTTCAAAAGGGACTTGTGTCTCTAGCTTAATCTGACAGCCCGGCCGCCACAGCGTGACAATGTGTTAGTTAAAAGATCATTTTTGAATATATATATATATCAAAAATGAATTCTGAATAAACTTGTGCAAACCTACATGTGACATAATATCACATCCTATCACATAAACCAGATGCCATGATTAACAGTCGTACAGGGAGACAGCCCTTTAATTAGCGCTTAAACGTACCGTGAGAGCTGTATGGATTTCAAGCGTGTTTTGTTATGTCGCTATATAACAGCCTACAGTTTACTAGTATTTGCTGCATCTCATAAAGCAACACGTACTACACGGGAAGAGCTCAAAGTAGGTAATATATCTGTCTTAATTTGGCATTTGGTTATCATTTTGAAAACGAATTCTTAATCTGTATCTTATTTCTTGTTTAATTTGCAAGAGATCCGAGTTCAGACCAAAAGGTACATTTTTTTATTCACAACAAGTGAATGTCTAACTCTTTACATCTAAGCTCCAAATAGCTATACATTACATTTACATGAATAAGGCCCGCCTCCGTAATTTTACTATATGTATACGAGTTCCCATGTAAAGATGAAAAACATTTCAGAACTAGAAATTCATTATGAGGCTAGGCTAAAGAATTCCAAAAAGTCAAGTACTGAAATAGTTGTAGGATTTTATTTTTATTTGCGGAGTTCCTTGACCTCTTGCATAAACGCACAGGTTCTCGTTCAATGACTGGATTGGACCAAGGGATTCTAATCATTGGATGGGACCGTGGGGATGCGGAGTGTGGGGTTTAAATACTGATGTGAGATTAATAAGAAGTGCTTGAAATTGTTGAAACCTGCATTATAGTGCATTCACCTATGGATAAATTAAATTGGTACTAAGATTTCCATAAACAATTTATTTTTACGGCCGCATATGTATTCCTGTCGTAATAAGATCCGTGTATTTGCTTTTGCGATTAATTAAGGCCAATCTTAAAAAGGACTGTTACAAGTTTACTCGAATTTGGAAAGCAGATATTCATATTTTGGTTGTTATCTGAAAAGCTGGATTCAAGACTGCATTGTTTTTCAAACTGCTATAGATTTCTTGCGTCCGGGAAGATTTGAACGAGTCTGTCCACGTTACTATAAACAAACATTTTTTAAAGGATTATCTCAAGTTAAGGCTATACGAATGCGGCTTTATACAGTGTAACCCATAAGTCTTTCTTATATACTGAGCCAGCATAAACTGGTGGGGTATTAAGTATACATGTATTGTGTGGAGGTTTAGTAATTGGGCCTGCGGGCGATGTACGCTTCGGATTAAAATAACGCGGAGGGAAAAAGAAAAACATAATAACAAAAGACAACATGGGTCGGTTTTAAAGAATGTTTTAAAAAGTTAAATTGCGTCTATGATATACATGTCTATACAAAGACGTATGTGTATATTAGCGCAGTATTATGTCATTCAATGCTAGAAGTGTCTTAAGATTGTTATCTCAGTACAGGTAATCAATTCCTTGCCAGTGTTAGGTCTATCGGATTATATAATTCTATCACCCAATCAGTAGCTATAATGGGTCATGTTTTCAATGCTCAGACATTATTTTGATTTTTCTAGACGAATTATACTTATGAGTATTAGTTTATTTTAGCTGTTTGCGAGTACATAGTGTAGTGTCTATTACTAGTTTGGCTAATCCTGGCCATTTGATTGGCTAATGGTGATGACTGAATCTATTAATAGTTGACAGGTAAGTAAATCATGAAGGCATTGCCTAGATAAGTTGTTGTGTGGCTATTTGAAGTTCAATGTGGTTGTATGATAGTGCTCAGATTTATGGTGAATTCGTTATCATTTAGGGTTGATTCTATTTTATTGATGTAGGGCATGATATTATCATGTGTTTGTGAACTATATACTTGAATTTATTCATTTGTCAAATACTCATGATTGTCATTATAATGTGTATTACTCATATCATATAAATATTTTATACTCTCCTTAATGGAGGATTGAATAAACTATACAGTCAATATCCTTTATGAAAAAAGCAACTTCATACAAAAAACATAAACCAATATGCTTCTTGTAATTCGTCTACCTATATAACGTTTTGTAATAGTTGTCCTTGTTATCCCTTTGTTAGCGACAGGCCACCCTGTGAGTGAAGGTTATTCGTTTAGAAAACCTCATTGAGTATTTATAACAAAATGACCACCGAATGTGGGCCACATGTTAATAAAGGACACATTTTGTTTTTCTAAAGGGTGGCTTTTGTGCACAGGATTGACTGTAATTATATCTATATTGCAATAAGTGTCTGATCCATTACGAGTCTAATTCTTATTTCGAGGTCTTTCTCATGTTTCACATTAAGAAAATTGTTCTGTGTTAACTTAATATGATAGCAAGTAATTTCGCAAACAATTTTGTTATTATTCAAATAGTGTGTGTTTTAATTGTTAATGCTCGCATGCACAAGTTAAGTATTCATGGTCTGCATCGAAACACATACAATAGAACCTGATCGGTAATGATAAATAATAAATTTATTATTCAGCCCATCATGCAACAAAACCGTCTGTTCCTGTGCATAAACCAACTACTTTCAATATCACAATTGTCGGTCTGATGTAATGAACCTCGAATTATACATACTTTTACTATAATCTTTTTTTTGTCATTTTCACACAAGAATTTTATCATCGAATTCAATCAACAATGTGTGAAGACAATGCGTTTGTAAAGTGAGATGATAAACACGATAAGAGGCGTACAATAAATAAAAAATCCACAACGAAAGCGGTAACCACCTATATGACACACCATTAGTACCACCTTTGAAAAAGTATGTAAAAGTTTGTTTGCAAAGATGTTGCACCCTTGGGTGATTATCATAATTGAATCATTTCAAAAAGCAATTGAATATAAAACATAAATCCAGGCGCGGTTGATATAATGTTTTGAAGATATAAGTTTATGTGAGAAAGATGCTAATTTTTAGGGTTGTACAGATATGAACCAAAATATACGAAAGACCGGTGGTAACATTTCAACTTCAAGATTTCACAATTTTACGATTTCACGATTTTTTTTCAAAATTTCACGATTCCACAATTTCACGATTTAAGATTTCCCAATTTCACGATTTCACAGTTTCACGATTTTTCTTCAAAGTTTAACGATTTTACAATTTAACGATTTCACAATTTCAACTTCATTATTTCATGTTTTGAAATTGTGAAATCTTGAAGTTGAAATGTCACCACCGGTCTTTCGTAAAAATGTGTTCATTTTAATAGACTTATCACTTGGCGTGATTTCGTTACCATTCGGTAATCGAATCATGTGAACAGATTGGTGTAACCGTATCACTCTGACTTGCAAAATAGCATGACTAAATTAGTGATGTATGCAAATAGTTTTTAAGATGACTATCACAACATAGCAGATTGAAATACAAATGTAGATACAAACGGGACCCATGCAGCTACAGTAGTTAGACCTAAGTCAATATCACATTATGGAAAATAATTTTCTAACTTTCAACTTTGGCGCGCGTCTTTCTACAAATCATTTTCATTGTCAAGCTGTGCACGGCCCGCACACCCATCTCAAAATACCGACTGAATATTGATGAAACACTGTAACATCAACCTTACAATCAAGTCAGACATGAGCGGAACGACACATGATATATATATATATATAAGAGCTAAGAGAGAGAAAGAGAGTTGATATAAAATTTGCACTTATTTTAAAGATATTGAAGAATCAAATGTTATCTGATATATTGAATGTACTTTATCCTGGCGGTTTACCAATTAGTGAGTTTGTTTGTTTCAATAGGTTTTACGCCCCTTTTCAACAAGCAGAGTCATATGAGTTCACCTAATCATTGTTCCTGGGAAGAACCAGTACTAGACTCCCATCCTCCGTAAGCAATTGCCTACTTTCTTACATAAAGAGACATTGTCGGTAACTGGGCTCAAACCAACGACCCTTTATCAGTGAGAGGTTACAGTGACTTGAAGTCAGCGACTTTAACCACTCGATCACGGAGGTGGGTACAGTTAGTAACTGTTTTACTATCTCTATACAAGCTATACTTAACAGTAGTAAGATCGGTTTTTCTTTTTGTGCATCAGCAATTCGTAGAATTGTGAAGGGGTATAATGTTATGCCATTGTTCGGGTGTGTGGGGGTGTTCGCGTGTGCGTTTTCGTAAAATATAGTGTGTCACCTCCGGTCCGTAGCTTTGCCAGACATGGTCGGATTTCAAAATAAATTGGTTTGTATGATCACCAAGAATGGACATTGTGTCGCGTGCAAGACATAAGTCGCAAGGTCCTTGGTTGAACTGAACATTTACAATGATGATGGGTGTCGTCTTCGGCTCACAATTTTGTTCGATTTCAAAACAATTTGCCATAAATTATCACCATGTAGGCGATATGTCGCATGCATGAACAGACTTTGCGGGGGCATCAGCTTTGGACACTTTATCTTGAAATACTTTTGAATTTGTCTATCGTATATCAAGACGCTGTATCGCACACCAGATTCCAATCCTGTTCTAAAAGGTTAAGGGTACACTTAGTGGGCACTTGTTATGATAAATTGACATGCATGAAGGGATATTGTCTTTTACCATGACAAATTTCAGACTAGCATTATTTAGCAAGCATAGAAAATCATAAATATTGACATCAGATATCTATTCTGCATACATGTACATTTGTGCAAAGAATATATGGTTTAATCTAAAATATGTAAAAAGATCTTACACCTACATAGATCATTTGATTATTGTTAAGGCGTCATTTCTAAAGAAATATATGGCACGAGAACTATTTGTTGTGATTTTAAGTAAATTTAGCACAATACAAACCCGGTACCGTATTATATCATGAAATAATATAAATGAGTTTATATTATGGCACTAGAACGTGTCAGATCTTAGTTAAGGTTTAATGTTCCATTCTTTTATTTACATCTACTTTCAAGGCACGTTAATTAATAATACATACTCTAATACGCATATTAAGTAAATACTGGTAGCTATTTCAAATAGCTGATATATTTGAATTCCCCAACTATTTAAACAGGGCCAAAATATGAAATTAAAATCAAGTACGAGGGGTGATAAAAAAGTTCACACACAAGTTGAACATTTCGAAATAGATAAGACTTAAACATGTTTATGTTGATATGAAGTTTAGATTAATTATTTAATCAGACTACGAATCCATCTTATTTGGTTCCCGGTCTATGTTGCAGTGCACACAAGTTGTATTTTATTATTTACAGACTGGGTCAATGGGAACCAGTTTCATTGAAAGCCCGAATCCGTGGTTATAAAATTAAACATAATACATATTATGTTATACGTCGATGCAAAAGCATTGATATGGTTTACTTAAGAATAATAAAATTCAATTAATTGCAAAATTACATACACTTCTTAAAAATACAAGAACAGTCGTGTGTGTTTTTTCTAGTATTTGATGTTTTGCGAAATTTAGTACAGAAATTTATGAGCATTTATAGCAAAACAAAGGAATAAATTAACATCTGGAGACCCAGATAGACGCTTAGTTGTACAAAATAATTGAAACGTACTTGCAATTATTGTTAGTCCATTATCGGATAAAATCTGTCGCTCGAATGAAACTTCTACGTATAAATAGATGTAGAAATCTTTTTAATATTATGTTGTGTGAGAGACGATAATAATCTCGATTCGGCCGAAAGAACACGTTAAATCACCCGCTTTAAAGCTCCCGTCGTTTGTTGTAAATTGAAGTCCAAATACGAAGTAGAATATTCGATTTTATTGACCCAACTTGCGGCTAGTTAATGGAAAATCGTTGTAGAAAGAGTAGCTTGGACGTATATAAATCTATACAAGGAAATTAAATTGTGTTAGTTTTTGTTTGTTAAGACTTGGGTTAATAATGAACAAGTCTATAATAAGATAATATAGGTAGTCAATAGCTGGTCACTCTTCAAAGAAGTGTTCTTGCTTTAATTAAACAGAACACAGCTATATAAACATACTTGTATGTTTAAAACTGCTGCTATGTACAAATATCATAATTAAGTCGATATTTCAATATCTATTGATTTATTTATATGTAATTTAGCGGTCCATTCGACAGCTAAGGTCATTTCAGGGCCGCCACTGAGAGAGGGGAGATAAGATACAGGAGAACCGGGGCATTTATATCCCTACTCTTTTCGAACACAATGTAGTTATTCCCAGTTCTTCATCGTGCCTGGTGTAAAACTCCGATACGCGCCTTGTCCTTCTCCTGTGATTTTCTAGACAACGTACTTGGCTCGACAGTTTGGATGGGGTCTTCAAGTTCTATTGTTGAAGACTAAAACTTTAAAAGTGTGCAGGTAAAACGATGTCAGCCTCCAGCGAGTTTTTTATGATGGAGTAGGCCTACATGACATCTCATCATTTCAATATTCAGAGTTTGCTTTCAATTTAGTACAAAATGGACGTGCCATGACTTTGCACATAAGTCGGAACGTGTTGGTTTATTTATAATGGACTGACCTATTTCTATTTCACATTATCACCCTATTAATTAGATAATTCTTGTACATAGTAATGTAAATACAGTACAACCTCTCCAGAACGACCCTCTCTCGAGCAACAACCCTCCTTCAACAATAATATGATTTTTCCCACTGCACAATTTAGCTATTAATTTAACATCTCTAGACCAACAACCTTCTATCAACAACACAATTTTGCTACTCTCAAAGGGTGTTGCTTTGGAGTGGTTGCATTGTATTCATACAATCATAACATTTCACTCGTGTTATTTTATGTTTTACATCATGTCTGAACTTATATAATTATTATTGAACATTTGTTGCTACATGTATATGTATTTAAGAGTACATATATATACATCACACAACGTCGTAAAACGGTCACTGGTTATTGTATAAAACGATTGCTTTTACACGATTAAGTATTTTACACCGAAGATCGTTGAACGAAGAATTCTACACAAACTGTACTGTGGTGTACTTTAAAATCGAATACAGTACAATGACAACATCAAACTGGATCACTGTTGGACATTAGACAGTCGGCGTATGTGATCAAAATGTCCCATTTCATCTAAACCCAGAAGTGTAAACTATTTTTTACACATCAGTGTTTACGTTTATTTATTTACAGATTCATCTGAATATTGATGCAAGCTGGTTTAATACAGACTGATAACTAGCATTAGATTCACAAAGATGTGCTTGATTACAAATTAGCAACATCACTATACAGAAATAATAAGACGTAATTCATCGTATGTGTCAGACACTGTAAAATAATCTACATTACGTATTCATTTTAGAAAAAAATGTGTTTTCAACTAAATCATTCAAACGTACAGTCTGATTATAATTGTCATATTTCGAAATCACTCACCTGTATAAGTGATAAGTATGACGCAAACGATGTAGGTGGACGACATCCTCTAATCTAATGTTCCGCGACCTTCACCTTCACCATGTAAAATCTACCCTCGTTCTATTATCACGAACACATTGCCTACAACTCTTTATATTGTCAGCTAAACAAGAACTAACGCATAATTTCTTTTCATTTAACACAGAATCCAAAAACCAAATATTATTTTACATTTGTTCAAATGAATAGTTCGATTAAGATTGATTTTATATGAGAAGTTGTGAAAAACAGCAAACGTTGAATGTAATAGTAACCTGTTTGTCTTGACTGGTTAATAACTTCCGCAGTTTTCGGATGGTTAAAGCCTGTCGTATTGAATGCATAACACGCGAATTAAGCGGATTTACTTGTAAATACCATGTAGCGGTTCAATGGATTGTACCATATAGTTTACCCTGTGGCAGACACGATCATCTAGACTAACATAGCTTATTATCGCCATTTGATATCAACAAATTGACAAGTTCACCGAATATAACTACATATTTGCTACTTCGAACCAGTAACTCAGCTAGTTTCTACATTTTATGGAAAGAAAGAATTCCCCTTTTAATATTCAGATCAACCCAAGCATACTTGGCGTCGCTGGGAACACTTAAAGCTATGGTAGAGGACAGATGAAATCTGTCGGTGATATAGAATCGCATGGACTGAAAAATACAGCATCCGCCATATTCCGGATCCACTTTGTCATTGTAAATCAACAACAGTAACATGAAAGGAGCTGTCTGATTAAAATTCAAGATAAACGTCACCCTCTAAATTCACCGATCAAATTTAATGAGGTGAAATTATAAAGCATACACTACGTGTACGGCTATACGAATGTAACAAAAACTTTTTCTCTGTGTGTTCATACCTGGTTAATTGTATTAAGAATGAATGTATTTTATACACAAACTATCTCAAAATCGAAATAAAAAGGGATACAACTCTTATGCATTGTGTACAAACCTGGTCATCACTCAGTTATTTCCCTTAAGAAAAACCAAGAACTAATTACTGGAATTTTATGTTTTATGTATTTTGTCACAACATGATACCAGCACAAGACTAACATCAAGTTTCTAGCCTTATCTGAACCAAAACGTTGACAATTAGGTTGCATGAAATTGGACCCTTGAGATCAAGTAATAAGTCTTCTCGTCACGTGCATTCTAAATTTTGTTATTGTTATATGTGACAATTCCAACTGTACATTCATGTTATTGTACCTGTAGGTATATCTCAAACTTGAAGCCCACCAAGGCAAATATTTTACTGAGGCAACATTTTGTACATCCATCCGTCAGGATTTCAACCATTTTTCTTTCATTGACGATTGTGTACGGGCCTTATACATATCTAATCTGGATGATTTCACGCGAACGTCATCTGAAATATACACCACCGTGATTATGTGATATGTGAAATCAAACCGTAACTGTATAGCGTCTATGAAAAGGTAAACCTGCTTCCCTTGGTAAGTGTGTCCAGTGTGTTCTAATTTCGATACAGAAGAAAGATGGAACCCGTTATAAATGAAGACAAATTTGCTGAGTGAGTACACATGTATATGCTTTGTCAATTTGTCTCTAAATCTTACGAAATGGGGTAAAGTTTTTTTATGTCCGCCATATTTGTTTTATCGTTAAAACACCAGTCTGACAAAAGTGTCAATTGAGTGCCCGGGATCGCTTGAGCATGGTGTTGTAGTGCTCGGGAATTTTTAAAATACTGTTTTAAATTCCCCGTATATTTACAACCCACTGATCGTTTTATATAGCATAAGTAGTCCAAGAGACATGTAGGTGTGCCCAAAACATATCATGTAAACAAGGTACATAAGGTCAGGTGGCACCCTCTTGCAATTGTCTTCGCAGATAGATACGTACCATGTACGATGATTGATGTGAAGGTAATAAAGGTACACTTATATTCCAATGATATACTAGTAAATCAGCGTCAACACAGATACGTGAGCTAGAACCAAGAATTTTAACTTCCAATAAGTTAATAACTAAGTTTCGTGTCCATAGACACATGAACAATTATGTCATCTGATGGGCTTAGAATACAGGGCCGTAAGAGCCGAGGACTAGGGGCAGGGGCTTAACTCCCCCCCCCCCCCCATAATTTTGGCTGTAATGAATTTTCTACGGGCTTATATTGATACCCCCTTTGGAGACAACATTTAGAATTACCTCCCCCCCCCACTTCAATAATTTTAGAACTATTTGGAGCTGAAAAATAGCCAGCCAATCTGAAATTGCTCCCTACGGGCCTGTAATATAGGGTAAATACTAAAGCGCACGAGTGAATCGCATGTTCTGAGTTGATATCGGATGATCAGTGATCAGTGGTATAAATGGTGTCTTTAAATAATTGACAATCACCTGGGAAAGGTAAGTCTCTATCACTTTACTGTATAAATGGTTATTGTTGAGCATCAGTCTGATATCCAAGGCGCTTTTTATACATGATAAATGATACCTCTTGTATTTTAAGATAGCGTTATATGGGTTTCACGACAATTCCTGCCACCAGAACAGAACAATATCACATGATGCTCCGTATATAGTCTTAATTCTTACATGAAGTTTGCCATATTTCTCATTGTCCAAGCATTCATTAAAGGATGTTCGTCTTAAACCTGATCGTAATTAATTATCAAACAATGATCTATGTCGTTCAATATTATCGTTAACCGAACCTATATTAAAAAGCTTAACAAGTTTCAGACAGAATTGGTTTCAGCACGAACGCAATCAAGAAAATTTTGTAAAACCTTTCAAGTGCATGACAGGCAATCAAGTAACAATTCTAAGGAAGAAGTGGCAATTAATGATTTAAGAAGTTGAGCGCCTGCAGGTTGGTTGTTTTGATTCGTTATTTCGATAGCATGATCCCGAACTACTTATGCATATTTATACAGTTACCATTTTACTCATGTTGCGGCAAGATAAAAAGAACTAAATGACCTACATTTTTGTATTCTTAATTTTAGGTGCATTACATAGCTCTGGATGATAATGATGTTTGGCTTGTTCAATCCATTTTAACCCTTATCCGTAACTAGACGTTTCAGAAAGCCATTAAGTCATTCATGGCTCTATTTTACAAATTCAAAGTCTTACACATATTTAAGATGGCTATTTCAAATGCTGACTATCATACACAGCCTTCTCAGATTCAAAATCATTCTCAAATTCAATTTCTCAACTCTCAGTACGTTCCTTTACCTCTCTAGAGGCATTCAGGTTCTAATACGCATTTAAGACAATAAACGATTTCAAGACTCTTAGTACACAAGGGACAAGCTATCTATCACCCTTTACGAATACAAAAACAGCCATACTAGTCTACTCATATATCGGTGAGTACACAAAGGACTGAAGTCGCTTATTGACTGTTACATCAGTCTAATGCACCCATCAATATATTCATGCAATATATACACATTTGTGTCTTTATACATGTAAATATAATATTCAACATATTAAGGACTTTGTTAATGTACGTTGGTATTCAAGAACTGAATTCTATGTTTTTTATACACCATTTTAAGACAAACCTACATGATGTGTGTTTGTATGTGTTGATGGTTAACTAGTCTATATAATTAGGTAGGAAAAAACACTGCGTGTTGCGTTTCCTTTTTTCTTACTTCTCAGAATGATAGCGTCATGAAACGTGTTTAGTTATATGAAAACGTCATTTGGTATTACTTATACAAGCTATATTTCCGTTTTTATACGTTCATGCTCGCATTTGCATACATCTCTTGGAAAAAATCAATACATCTTCGAGTACGTGTATATAATAGCCGGACACTAAACTGTCGTAGACATCCCAGAGTTAAATAAAAATAATTAACTTACCTGTGATTTTCATTATGTATAAGACCAAGTCGAGGTTCATTCAAATGTTAGTATACTGCTGACCGTTTACATTGTATTATTGTATGGATGTTTCCTTAGGGCGAAGAAATGATGACGGATCATGCACATGTATGTTGAAATCAATTATCAAGTAGGAAGCTGTAGTACAGTGCTTCCGACGGCCTTGAGTTCAAACTCTATGAACTGTCAGGTAGCTTATTATAAGGTGCAATTAATGTCATTTATAACAATCAAATTTCATTCAATATTCAGACTTGTTTTGCAGTGACTGAAAAGCAACGAAGTAGATCTATCTATGTTTTTCTCTTGCATTCAGCCTTTCACGACTCCAACGAGGGATTTTTTTTTATTTTCAGAAAGATGTTCCTTGTATACCAGGGGAACCAAAATCGGAAGTATAATAAATGGTATAAACTGTATGGTAACTTAATATCAAATGTGTAATCTCAGCTCTACGGCCAACAATTATCAATGGAATTCCTTTGCCTGCAATCAAGATTTCATTCTGTTAATGTTTCAGTTTTAGCCATTATAATTATAATGGCGCGCAAGAATTAGAGAAAAATGAAGAAAAAACTCAAAGGAAATGCAGAAACTAGCATCAGAAAGGGTGTATGCGAACAAAACTGATAGGGAATATAAAAGCTTGTTAAGGTGTTGTTCTTTCAGAGACTAGAGTATGGGCTACCTGTACCATAGGTCCCCCTAGCGGGATTTTATGACACATATATCATTGTAAAGCTTAATATATCCCCCATCGAATGTCACTTGTTGGACGATTAAACCTACAGTATGCGATTGATTATCTCCCCCTGATTTCGAAATTTCATTTTTTTTATTTTTGTATACAAGAGATTATGGAGTCCAAAATGACCAAGTTCTAAACCCACATTGCTTAAGATTATTATACTTTATATTAATATACATATTTGAAAAGGAAAAGATAACGCTGAACTAAAAATAACAAGAATTATGTCCCTTTTAACTGTAAAAAAGAGTAAAAACTATTTTTTCAGTTATTCATGTATATAGGACAACACTTTTCAGAAAGCACTGGATATAATTATTTACATAATATCAGAAACAAATGGGCCAAGATTGCCCTAGATCACTTACCTGAGATCAAAGACACTTTAATTAATGACCAGGTAATATAGTTTTCATCTCATGTAAGGGCCCATATCTCTGCAAGTACCAATTAAATTTCGTCCATAATCAATCTCATCAAAGACCTTTAGGTAATACACATTCGCTGTAAATATTATTAGGATTGGTGAAGACGCCGGACATTCATCGACTCTAAAAGCTCACCTGATCAATCAGGTGAGCTAATAAAAAACAATTTCTTAACATTTTTATGATTTTTGGTTACTTTGAAATGCATGTAATATGTAATGCATCCATTTACTATTTCAAATTACTGCACATATGCTTTGTTATTTGTCGGTTGATTCTAGGCTACGATTCGTTTAAACATATTTATTCCTGTCTATGATACATTGTACATATAGGTAATTATACACAATTTTACATCAATTTTGGAAAGGATTGGAATGGAAGACAGAACATCTAATTAAATTATTCTCCTTGGATAGACTTCCAGTTAAATATCAAGAACAATTTAACTATGGGTATGTATAAAATAGATTAAAGATTAAATCATACAGAGATAGGGATATGGATCTTGTGATAAAAAAGTAAAAATAAATTAGAAAACAAAATGAAAAAACTTAGACAGTAACACAATGGGAAAAGAATATTACTGTATAAATTAAGAGAGAGAAGAGTATGTGTAGAAATGAAGAAGGAGGCTTCTCAAGCATTATGTATAGTACTTTTCATGTGAATCTATTGCTGTCACGTATATAGTCTTGAACCTGATTAAAGATGAATGTATTTTCTTGAACTGAGAGGGTTGCATAGGCTACGATTGAAAGAACACTATAGCTTGATTTCTTACCTTAAATAGATTTTGTCGTTTGCAACATATTAACAAAAGTAGGGTCAACAACGGACCTCCATACCTCACATTTGAAGTGATTTTCGTTGAAGTAATCAGTAGTTCAGGAAGTTAGAAAATTTCAAAATATCATGACAATATTCACTGCTCTATTTGATGCAGGATAATAAATGACCATCATGACAATATTCACTGAAATAGTTGATGCAGGATAATAAATTACCATCATGACAATATTCACTTCTCTATTTGATGCAGGATAATAAATGACCATCATGATAATATTCACTGTAGTAGTTGATGCAGGATAATAAATGACCATCATGACAATATTCACTGTAATAGTTGATGCAGGATAATAAATGACCATCATGACAATATTCATAATAAATCTACTAAGGCAATATTCGCTTAATAATACTGGTGATCATGAAGCCATTTATCAGTGTGTCATTGACGGTCAAGCGATGGGCAACGATTTTTCAAACGCCACAATGGCCGGTTACAAATATCATTAATTTTGTTTTCTTTCAGTTCTGTCAATTTTCAACATTGTTTCAGTTTCAAGTAGGTAGTTCACATAACTAACAGTGAAATACAACACAATTACATGTAATTAGATTTAAACCAATATCTCTGAGTGATCATTTTATAAAAATCCCAAAATGTCAACATGTATTAATACTAAACACGAAAATGAGAACTGCATGATTTAAAAGCAGAGATTGACAGACAGCATGGAAACTTGTAGTCTACCTGATGGTTATGCAGGGATTGGCTTAGAGGGAGACTAGGGTGAGATAGTCTCCCTGATATCTGGGACAATTATTCACGTGTGTATAATGGTCCCAGCTAACATTTTGCCCGTTATGTCTCATTGTGGAAGCCCTAAAACTGAATTGGATTTCGGAGTTATAAAAAGTCTTTTCAGCTGCTCAAAGTAAAAGTTGTTGTTTATAAGCAAGGAAGTGGATAAATATTGCATGTACAATGTACGTATTTTTCAAAAGACAATGGCAAAAATCATGAAAAAATGGCCTGAACCTTGATAAATAAACCACGACCTGTTTCAATTCTTAAACGATGAGAAGAAAGCCTAAATCTTGTCATAGCTATGAGCTATTTTTTAACAGTTACATTAACTAGATACATGCTGTTGTCAAAATTTGCAGAAACCCTAAAAAACCTGGAATAAGATGACGTTTGTACTCGATTATTCCATTCTTGCATGACGATGTCTTCAACTTTTTGTTTTAACAATAATAGAAATAGTTTAGTATTACCTACACCCTGTGAGTACAACGCTGCGGAGAATACTAATTCATTTAATGTATCTTTAACATTATATGCCCAATTAGTGATGTACGGTTTCTTTTCAATATCTTTCAACATGATTTGGTATACATGTATTATGTTTATCTGCTTCCTTTCGCTTTTATTGGTAACTTTCAACCAAAATTTTATATCTTGCATAATCTTAGTGAGAAAAATCTAGTCGACCTAATTCTCCGTGTATAAAATACACACATTTTTGTGTGCTACTTTTTACTCATAATAAAGATTTACAAAACGAAGTGTGAAATTTTTCAATTGCTAACCGAACAATTCTAAAGAGTGCCTTATTGTTATGTTATGAAATCTACAGACATTTTCTTAATGTAAAGATAGATTTTTGAGCTTGGTCAGCTAAGTTTTATGTGTTTCTACAAAGGACCCTCCAGATGAAAACACTATTCCAAGATACGTAAATTTGTTAACGATTTCCTATTCACAACTTTGATAACTGTTGGCAAAACGCCCTCCTTTTCTAGATATATTAATTATCTTTGTTAACAGTAAGTTTCCAATGATCACAGTATACATCCAATATGTTAAGATTACTTTGTAGTTCTTCTGATGAGTTAGCAAATATCATGAAGTCATCGGCATACATCAATAAAAACATTTTTATAAAACCTAAATCAATGCCTTTTGCTCAGTTTAAAAGTTGGTCATCCAGAGCAATAAGGTACATGGAAAATAGAAAAGGCGACAAGCTTTCCCCCAGTCTTACTCCAAGATGACCTTCGAATATTTGGTCGATCTCATAATTAAATTTTACTCTGGTTGTAATTTGATAATAAACGTGCGATTGTTTGCTTCTGTGCATATCTATGTCGTTGACTATATGTCTTAATTACAAAGAAATGTAATATAAGACTATTGATAAAGAACTTATAACATTGTGACAAATGTAGTAACTGTTCAGTTTATCATGATCCCTTCGATATTTCCGCTGTGTCTTGATGATATATATAATATCCCATTTTCAGGGGGGGGGGATATAAAGCAGACACAGGCACAATGGTATTTTGCTTTCAAACAAACAATTTTGTACATAGAGTATGTTGTTGTAATAAGTATATGCGAATTTACATTGTCATTTGTCAAAAAACCATTTATTTATCAAACAATGGTGTTTTTATATTTTGGGGTCAATTTACCCCACCCACTTTCTAGCTATACTAAAGTAATACCATGAGTGTATTGAATAGCAAATGAATAGATAAACAATCTCCGAATATTTATTAGTCATTTAAAACCTTTTCAAATAAAAATGAAAAAACAAATGATACTCATTTGCCATATAAGGTCATATTTTAACAATTTAAGCCCATTTTTTTATTCTCATTAATATTCATGAATTATGCAAATGAGCAAATCAATAACAAAATATGCCTGGCATATAATAATTATATTGATAATATTTTAAAGCTATTTTGTTGTTTTATAACTGAAATAAACGACATTTTTGCGTATTTATTACGACAAAGCTAAATCTTAGAAACATTGCTGGTTGCCATGGAAACAACCCGGCCATTTGCTTATCCAGCATCCCTTAATCTTCCAACAACCGGAATGTGTTAACATATACCCTAAGCTTAAAAATTATATAGGTGTACAAAAATCCCGCTAGGGGGGAGGGTTTTGATTATGGGTCCTTGGCCTAGACTGTTTGTGTGAACTCTCCAGCGTGCATGGCGCTACTTATGGTAATCACTATTCTCGGAAATGTTCTCGTTAAACACTAGTGTCAGCCTTTTTCATGTTCAGGTTTTTACTTGGTCTGCTATAACAATAAAATTGTGCAAAGGAGAGTGCGTTGTTATAACGTGATGCTTAATTGTATCATCAAAACAGTATTGTATTGCTTTATATGAACACACAGCTCTTTTAAATTGTTGAACATGAACTTCACGATCCCACGTGTTCACCAAATGGAGTTTGTTTCATAGAAATATTTCTGCCAAGACAGCAGTTCTTTAAATTCAAACAAAACTTGCTAAATGTATACATCTCCAATAGTCCTCATCCCAACCCCGAGTACTTTAAGAAAATGACAGGAGAGGGGTTAGGCGTACAGTGGTACTTTACACTGGGCACGATAAAGAACCAACTAAAATATTCGAAATATGAGTAGGGATCTAAATGTCCTGGTCCCGTGGTTATAAAACTTGTAGACAGACTCTGGGCTCTAATCTCAATTCCATTCTCAAAGTGTTGTGGTTAAAAAGATAGAATTGATTAATGTTTAAAAACATATTCAGATAATTATTTCTGTAAAACAAATGCACCAATAATAACATTACTGTCTGGTCATAATTAACTTAGAAACATCGAGGACAAACTATGAGATTTGAGCTTCGAGACCAATCTCAAGTTTTATAACCTTGGACCATGTACTCCTGTATCTTATCCCCCCCCCCTCTCTCTCTCTCTCTCCCTCTCTCTTTCTCTCTCTCTCTCTCTCTCCTATCTCTCTCTCTCTCTCTCTTGAGCGGCTATTAAATTATCATAGCGTCGAATGGACCGACAAACAAGCTGCACCAAATTGTATTATAAATATTGGTTTATATTTAGCCCAGTGGTTACATTTGAGGTATGGTTACAATTTGAGTTAAAGTTTGGCAAAGCGATTGTACGGAACTTTGGTTAAATTTGATAAGAAATTATTTCCAGTAATATTTAAGTGTCTGATATTGGGAAGTAGTCAAGCTCCTTAGTTTGTTTATTTACTTGTATGAATTGTAGAGTACATCAAGCGTTTGGTACAGTAAGAGCACCCATCGTGCCTCTGTTAAACGTTTGGTTAACCTTTTTACCAAATCTAAAATTTTACCCATTGGTTAAGTTCAACCAATGTTTATACAATTGGGTGCAGATAAAAAAAACAGCTGACAGTATATCTCAGAATACAATATATAGGATAAAACTCTACTGTATCTATTAAAAAAGTGGTAGAAAAAAAGTCCAAAGACTGCTAGGATATGCCTATGAAACGGGCCCCTGATCGGAAAATCTATGTCACAATGTGCAAGGGATTTCAAAAAGTAACAAACATATATTGGTTTACGACTCATTTTTAGTTAACTATACTCATATATAATTTTTCAATATATAAAGCGTTTTCATATATCTATTTCTAATGCAAAATATGTCATTGCCATTCATAAAGCTTAGTTTGGTATTAACGATGTACCCAAAGAAGTTAAACCACATACGAATAAAACAAGATGTTAGATATAAGTAAATCGTAAAAGAAATAGTTTCCAAACTTAAATACCAATGTACACAACGGAATGCACATGGAAATGAGGGTAATACAATTGAACATGATCTAAATCAGTAATCTATGGCCTGTTGCTTAGTCGCTAAGAAATTATATAAAAATCTACTAAACAGGTAATAATGGAATTTTTAGATTTACGATCACAACTGAAAAATTCAATAATCAAATTATATATAACAACAAACAGATTTAAAAAAACATAACAAATGGAAGATAATGACAAGCAACAACAACAATAACAACATAAATTCAAATCCTCAAGCAAATACACGGAAATTAACAAGAGTAACAAACACAATATTAGCACTGACGCATCTGCAGTCTTAACGCATAAATATCTTCATAAAACACAACAATTTCATAGCATTTGCAAGCAGAATAAATATGCATTTTAAAGAATTAACAACAGATTTCACTCAATCTGGAAACCTCTCTACTGTCTGTCTATGTTTTAGTATCCTCGGCGTTTAATCATGGCATAATGAGTCAGATTCATTCCTTTGTCAGATTTTTTATTTCCTCGTTCCAATGTCCCAGTTACACAGTAGCCTTGTTGAAAGTCCGCATTACTGACGTTCGATGTAAGATGCATTCTGAAATCTGAGTTTGTCTTATCTTTGATTTTACCGGTTAAAGCTACGGAACCATCTTTGATGTAATGGATTTTTCCTTTCACCTCGTGCTTCTGTGATCCCGTAACAGCCGTGATCTTCACGCGAGATCGACTCCACCAATATGTTTTCAACAACCAGTACGATGATAGCGCTGGCTGGGCCCAACCTGGAATTTTATAACATATTATAAAGTTCATATCTAGTACATAGGAAGTCATAGGTTTATTACACCATGTCCAAAGAATTTTGGAATTATGTTCTATTTGTCAGCCGGATTTAGTTATTTAAATTCTAGTTACAATTATTGCTCTATGTTTAACGTAATTGCTTCAAACCAATGATTGTCAATGATAACGGCTGTGGTAATTAGACTTTAGATAGATCGCATTGTACCAACAAAACCTGTAATATATGAGTTCACAACCACGATCAATAATTGCTAAGGTAAAAATTATATCTTTTTTTTTAAACTGGTTACCTTCATTATAAATCATGAAATTGTGTAAGTGTTCCAAGGTTACATTTTGTAGCCAAGTACTTCCTTTACGATTAAAGACAAAAAAGACGTTAATGCTATATCAGGCTTTAAACAAAATTTTGACTTGTTGAAACGTAAACAATCGTTGTTACTATAAGTTACCATGAATTAAGTAAAATTTGAAATAGACAATACAACAAAAGTATAAGCTTTTGAATATTTTAACATTAACTTTGGCCAACGATATGGTCTGTGTTCTGTAAGATTTGTATTTATGTTTAAATAAGATTTGTTGATAGAATGTAAACAAACCAAATAAGTATCGATTCTAAAGAATTCAATAACATCTCCTTGAAGTTAAACAGTTAATAGTTAATCGTTCATGCTGTGCACAGTTTCTACAATGAATATCTGAAGAGATTGAGATTTGATTAGTTCCTTTAGCTGTTGAATGTTTTAGCTTTGTTGTGGATGACTACATCCGTGTTATCAGAGAATTCTCCGAGTACTAGGTTCACTCCAAAAGTACTCCACTTTTCCATACAACCATAAATACAAACAACATACAATCAGACTCAATTAATTCTAATTTTGTTTCAGGTAATTGTCAGTGTGATGCCGTAATTGAAGTCATGGAAAATGCTTGTTCAATATTGGTGTGTGCATGATTTGATGACGTAAATTACGTTTTTTCCACAATGAATTATTGACAATAATAAGGGAGCCGTTTGATTTAATGTTGTTTCGCAGAAATATAAAATTTGTTTGATAACCGTAGCAAACAAACAGTACCCTAGATGACAGTAAAGAAAAACTGGATGACAGATCTAACAAATTTGTTAGAATGTTGGGAATTTGTTTTGTTGCCGCTAGCTCAATACATAATAATGAAATTATTTTCATTGATTCGGTGGAATGACATTGCTCATGTAGATTTCATCTGCTAATTTTCTGATCACTTTGAAAATGTAGAATGAGACTGAGGTAAATTACGCTCGAGGGTTTTGTAAATACATTTGATAGTTCCGGGATGTGAACACTTCAGTTCATTCCGTGCTTGGATTACAATGAAATTCAAATTATTTTGATATTACACCGTCTATTTTTACCAATTAAAGTGAAACATGTTTTTTTACCCAGTCGACTGAAATTGAAAATAAAAGCGATGCATTTTCAAGCATAGTTAAATATTAATAATTCAACGTGATTAGTTTTAAAATCAACACCAAATAGGAAAGTACGTAAGCCACCTAAGATAATAATCGCGTTTAAACGTTCTCCTATTTCATCTTCAGCTGTCAGCAAGTTTGCCTCTCTGACTCTTGATCTTTGTTTACTTAAACATATCCCCCTGACAACATACTTTCGAACGCGATTCCTTTAATAACTACAAGTAACTCCTTAATTTCTACATCTGCTATTTCATCAGGAAGATGTAACCTTATGAATAAAGACTCGTCCGGTCTTCATCCCTTGTCCATCTAACCATATCTTGTTTTGTACGAATGTCATCTGTTAAAATTTTAAATATTTAAACTTATTAAGCCAACATTTGAACATAATTACTCACTATTTGCTATCATTGTTTGAACTAATTAACTCTAGTAAGTGATTTGTCGTTATATCCAGTATTGTTTAAGGTCGGCTTTTCTATAATTGATTAATTCTATTCCACTTTGTAAGAAACATGACTAATTAATAAATTGTATAATATGCAAACTCGACAATGGTCTGCTTGATGTTTCAGTGCTAATGAAATGACCGGGAGAACTACATCTGAAAATCGCTTCTGAAAGGATTGGTCCTTTGTCTAATGAAATTCAAAATCTTTTTGTAGCATTGTATTTAAACATTTCATACAAATATTGGTTAGTTTACAAAATGTTTCACTGAGGATACACGGTAACAGTACCAAGTATTATAGAGGCAAGTTCACCAAGTTCAGCAATAAAAAAATCTGGTTGCAAATCTCTTATCGTAGCAATTCCATGACTTTATACGTTTCCTTATCAGTAAAACGTATATTTTCCATCGTACGTGTGTATTACCACACGAATATATACTAAAAGACCATGTAATGGTTGATAGCTCTCATTAGATTATATTACTTTCCTTGAGAATGCCCAAGCAAAGAAAAAGAAAAAAATGGACACAATTCCTGTCATTAGTGCAATGGACTTTTTTATCAAATTTTCTGTTATTTCATCAGTCGTCTCGTTATCATTTACGTTCATCTCAGTTCCATCGACAATGTTATTGGACATTGTACTTTGAATGGTCTAACGTTTAATCATCAGCTCTTAGCCTGATTGATTCGAGCTCTGGGAAATGACGCCAGATTATATAGCATCCAGTCGAGCATCAACTGTTTATTAATATTGGACTCGTAAATCTCTTGTTAACACTACATAGAACAGTGTTTCGCAAAGAGTAGATTGCATATTCGTGAGAAAAATACCATTTGTATGTAATTACATTCCCATTAAACCCACGGATACGATTCTACGTAGTGATTTGGCGTTCCTTTAACAGTTTATTAATCTAAACGTACATCCAGTTATGGTATTACACTATAAGCTTCCCTTACAGTACCATTAGTATATAATTATGTAATGATTGATTATCAAGCAAAATTGCTCAAGTATAATACGGTATTTTCGCATCTTAATATTTTCTATTTTTTGCATAATTATTTAGAATTATGACATCTTTTAAACTCCTATGGAAAATTATTGAGCATAAATAAATGAATGCATAACACCACACAACTTACTTGCCTTTTATAAATTCACGCAATAGAAAAATCTAGACAATTATGGTAAATTATTTCCATATGATTGACAAAATAAAAAAACAATATTGAACACATATTGAAGGACAAAACAATTTACCTTCATATGGAAATAAGTGTATTTTTGTTGGTACGCCCTCGTGGTTGAAGAACTTCCGGCAGCATTTTCCACGTGTTTCGTAATAAAATAGTTGAACCATGATTGAAGCGAAAAGTCACTTTCCTGATGTTAAACACTCATCTGGCGTTGTTCCCTGCACAAAGTAAAAATCTAACATAACTCATAAATGGAAATATGATTATTCATAAAAACACAAACATTCGAACGGCGTTCTGTTCAATGAAATAGCCACCGTTACGCGACATGCTTCAATGTACTGGGTAGTTAACTGCTGCTCAAATTACGTATATGCATCATTAATAATTATCATACCTGATTCATAACATATATAGTTGCTCTAAATAATCCTGTAAGTCGATTTAGTACAACAAGTTAGCTGGAAAATTAACATTTATATTATTTAAAGTAAAGAAGAAAATCTACAAACTTTAGTTGTTTCTAACAATCAGTATTGAACATTGTGTCACATGAATAATTATAACCAACCTCGTGACTGCTTCGCGTGTTTATTTAGAACAGCTTTGAGCTAGAAATTTTGAGCTGATTTTTTCCTGTCTCAATTATTATCGTAGTGATCAATTAATTCCTGAAACATTCAAACTAACTCGTAGGCGAACTGTTTATAATTCTAAATTCATAAAGTCATACATTTTGAATTACGTTCTCCCTGTTAAGTTAAATACGAAATAAATCGATATTCATGAAAGCGTATTGATGCGTTGCAATAAAATATTTAGATAAAAAATATGTTTAATTAGCCAGTTTTCGTGTTAAGATCCTTCATACAATACGTGATTTAAAAGTTGATAATTTCCATTATTTTGTTTAAAACACTGCTTACAGATTAATCTTAAAACAGCCTTTGTAACGAACATATAACAAACTCAGAAATTTTAATCTTGGGTTGATTTTCAAAAATATACAAGAAACTGGAAACAGCTAAATCCTAGTCCGATCCCCTGAGTATTGCAACAACAAACAATTCATTTATCAATAAATTGAAAATGGAACTTGAAAGGAATCGTAGCTGACTTCAAAGAGTAAATGTATTGCGTACAGGCAATATCAGTAAAGCTACATTATGAATAATTCAACATGTAGTTATAATTCATCTTACAGAAGGTAAGCAATGCATTTATAATGAATTTCCCATGACTTAAAAGGCATAATTAACTGAACTAGCCAACGCAAGAGCTTGTGTATGTAGAGAGAACTGGTTTATTTTAGAACAACAGTTGTATGAAACCCTCCATGGAGGCAAGTCGAATGATATATTTATTGATATCAAAACTTTGATTAATCATGAAATATTATTAATAATGACGCACGTAGTAAAAATAATCTTATGCCAATATAATTGCAAAATAAACGCACATTACGGAATAATGCTTTATAGGCAACATAATCAAAATCATGTGTTAAACATAACATAACCTAGAATAAATAACATAACATCAAAATAACATAATATAACAAGAAGCTAGTTTTTATACCATCTGCATGAATAGATATCGCTGTACATTTTTGTATATCTAACACATACCCTTTTTATTGACCCAAAGGAATAATTATGAGCAAACAGTCGTATTTTACGCCCTAGGAAATGATTCTATTGGATTCAAAATTCGAGTTAATTACATTTCGCCTTCTTTAACGCATCTTACTTGTTTTAATTTGATTTAAGCTGACGCATAATTTACCAGGGAAAACTTCCCTGTTGATTTAAAAGACGAAACTGAGAGTTATTTCCAAATCACCGAGTACCTCATTCATTCTGGTATTCCCATGTGCATCAACATATTGAATGTTTTCTTGTTTCAGATTTATTTCTTTTACAGCACCAGAAGTGAAATAATTGTCATGAATATCTGGTGCTTTTTTGTTCATGAATATCTTGTGCTGTTCTGTTCTTGAATATCTTGTGCTTTTCTGTTCTTGAATAACTGGTGCTTTTCTGTCCTTGAATATCTGGTGCTTTTCTGTTCTTGAATATCTGGTGCTTTTCTGTTCTTGAATATATTGTGCTTTTCTGTTCTTGAATATATTGTGCTTTTCTGTTCTTGAATATCTGGTGTTTTTCTGTTCTTGAATAACTGGTACTTTTCTGTTCTTGAATATATTGTGCTTTTCTGTTCTTGAATATCTGGTGTTTTTCTGTTCTTGAATAACTGGTACTTTTCTGTTCTTGAATATATTGTGCTTTTCTGTTCTTGAATATCTGGTGCTTTTCTGTTCTTGAATATCTGGTGCTTTTCTGTTCTTGAATATCTGGTGCTTTTCTGTTCTTGTGTGTAGAGTTTTATGTTCGTGAATGTATGGTGCTTTTCGTTAACGAATACATGTGTCTTTCTGTCAATGAACAGATATATGTGTGCTTTTTCTGTTCATGAATATATGATGTTTTTCTGTCTATGGACCTATGAAGTCTTTTTGTTCGAATGTGAATTTCAAGTTTATGGTGAATTTTGTTTGTTTATCATCCATATACTTTACTGTCCTGGTTTAATCATTATGTCGATATTTGTTTTAATGCTTTACAAGCTTGTTTTCGTTTTGCTCATTAACTATATGATGTGATTTCACACTATAAATGTCGCCAGTATGTTCTATACAAGAAACATATAATCTCTGACGGGATACTCTTAATGAAGTTATAGATTATTTCTTACAATTCGATCAGAACTAGACATGTTCCCGGAAATGAATTAGATTCAACCATCACGGGTTAACTTGTTGATCATAAATAGCGAATTAATGTTAAACTAGTCGTAGCATTTCTATTGACCGACAATACGAAGGTTATGATAGTTTCGGTATCTTTGATGTAAAATCGGATGCGGTACTCATTTATATTTAACAGTTCCTTTAATGAAGACCTATGATTTCCAAAAACTGTAATCAAATCTTTATATAAATCGTATAAAAATCGTTACCTTGGTAACTGAAAAAAAGAATATATTTTACTACCTTCAATCATGCAATATTCCCGAACTAGTTACATATTTCAAATATTTCCAACCTCACTGCATGTCCAAATTTTCACAATTACTATCAGAGCTTAGCGTAGCATCAGCAAACCAATAAAATGGACCAACTTTTCATGGCATATTTATTGCAGTCAAACTGGTCCCTAAAGTAACACTAAGAGAAGTTATGACAGATTGTCTCATTTACACGAATGTTTGCACCGATAATCTAATTAATTTCCTAACAGAAACTTAGTTATAAAAAGGTGCGCATATCAATGTCTGCGTCCGTTTAACTTTTTTTGCAAAATTCGCCTGCTGACAATAACTTTTTCTGTGAAAATTAATTTGAGATAAAACGCAAATGTCTCATTACGCTGATTTAATTCCATATATAGCTTCAGTCACGCGTGTTTCAGAGTGCGTGAACGCATTTAATTCAACAGACCAACTGTTGCTGAAATTCAATTATCTTACCGCCTGGTGAATAAAATTCCTCTCTGTTTAGTTCTACATTCCCGCGCTGTGTCCAATAAACTAAGAACTGGCACTAGGTGTCGGGAAAAGCATTCCTAAGGATTCCTGTACATCAGGAAAGCAAATGAACCATTCGATCAATAGAATTACACTTTCAGCGACACAAAACATAATAAGTTATATATCTTGAAACGCTTGCCGTCACATGGAATACTGATCGATTGGCCACTGTCACGTTAGATTAAGACATTTGCAAACCATCTCTTCAATCATATTGGAGACTGCATAAGACTTTTCTCAGCGAATGGATGCGCTGAGTTTTTATAACTTATTCGTATTTAGATTAGATTATTCTTGAAACTTCTCTCCTTATTTCCATTCTTGTCTTTCGTGTGAGAAGTCTGCATAAAATTGACTAAAAGAATTATGTTTGCTTCGGGAGCTGTTAAAATAAAAGCCGTTCCCAAATTCGCCCCAGTGTTTGTACGTTTTTTTTCGGATTTCTGTATTTGCATTCATTTCTGAGATGTAATCAATATATTTCTTAATTTGCAAGAAGCAAGTTAAAGTTTTTCCCCAAAGCGCACTGGAATTGTTTGCGTGGATTTTGCTTAACTGTTAACTTCTTATTCCTATATGGTATCGAACGCTTCATGACTCATTCTCTGAGCCTCTATAAATAGTTATATTCAGCTGTCAGCTCTGTCTAGAAATGTTCCTGTAGAACAAAAGTTTTCTCTGAGACCTAGTAACGAGAAATGAATACATATATTGTAAAACATTTATCTGATCAATGTGTTAGGCTACGAGACGACACGAGATCCACGGACAAATGAAATGACAGAAAAAAAGAAATAAATCACAGCGCTAAGCAAAATCTTGCCGACGGTAAATATTAGATATAACATATCCCAACCATATTTTGATATAATTCAGGGATTAAAATATGTATGAAATATTTATTTGTAGAACAATATATTATGCACGACTGTGTTTGTTCACATATGCTTTAGAACACTTTAGAACATAATTACATATAAAAATATTATAAATAATTCCTTATCAAATAACGAATGATATATTTGTAGCATCATAAGGTAAGCACAAAACGTCACCAGTCTGTAAAACATGTGTTTATTGATAACTGGGTCGCTGAATAGTACTTGAAGGAAATCCACCAGAGAATATCATTTCTAACTGTCGTTCAAAACTCAAGCTTCTGTTGTCAACTATATTCACCTACATCTTAACAACTGCATACTGTTTTGGTTAACGCGTGTCCGATATATCTCTTAGTAAAATAGAACTGACAAAAAACGCTTTGCGCACATCGAGACAAAGACCTGTTATTTACTACGTGTTTATAGGTGACATCTATTTATGGTGGCAGCAATGCATACATAATTAAAGCATGTTGTTTACTCGACATGACTGCAAGGGTTCCATAAATCAGCATCCTCTGCTATAAATTACTCTACAGCACTGAATATTGTCGCGTACGTGGTATTAAGTACCGCTGTGCCAAACAATGTTTGTCTCATATGGTTCGTGTGGTTACAGGCCTTGCGCAAGAGTTAAATCATAGGTAAAACATTGACTTACAATAAGTCATTGTTCCGTTTGCTTTGGATCAGTAGATTGGATCAGTAGATTGGATCAGTAGATGAAATTAAGTTATATTGTAATAAATCAAACAGTATCATTTTTAATATTCCGTTTTTATCTAAGTATTATCTTTTTCATTTACATTTAATTTGATTGGTCATGTATGCAAACACAGCAATTGGCGTAGACATCCAAAACTTCTGATTTACAAACATGTATTATTAATATGCTAAAACAGTTCTCTGGAATAGTAAAATGGTACGAGATAGTGGAAACCCATTTTGCCTCTTTCATGGAATATATAAACTACTAAATGAAATAGAGTTAGAGTAACCAGCTATTAAACAAAAACTGCAATTTTCTTAAAGTCAAATATTTTATTTTTTACGTCTGTTTATATACAATTATCATTCAAAACGAATCATTTACATAATCATTCACCGAAATGTAGCCACGAATCTTGTATTTCCTCACGAGAACACTTTGTTTTACTGAATTCATTCAAATATGCAAATGTCTTGAATTTATTATCTCATATCGATATTTAATGGTCTTGTAGATATCATAGTAAATCAGATAATTCTGCATGCAGCAACAACAACAACTACACAAAACAGCAATGAAAGAAAATTTTCATCAAAACCATAATTAAGATACCATTCACATTTGAATCAAGTTAAATTTGGAATCATATCCAATCTTTAATTTTGTAATCTTTATAAAGAGTGCCATGAGAATTATGTAAGAATCTGATGGCGTCAGTGAATTGCAACTGAAGGCAGACAATAATTGAACAAAAGTCCATATGACTGATGGGAATATTTGATTCATGCACAAAATGAGCATTGATACATCGTGGGTGTTATATTTGTGTTTAAAATGAATTATTATATTAATGTGAATTGTTGTAAGTTTGTAGAATTTTTTTTAAATTAAAGATATGAAATATTGTAAGTTGGAAATAACAACTTCTAGATCTTACGGAATTTCAAGAGTATTTTTAAGCATTGTATGCAGTTCTTATATCACTTTATCTTATTCACTTGCAGCATTGCAAGTCTTAGAAAGCCAAAGCAAAATTGTGGTTATTTCTAATGAGATTTTTTTAAAATTTATTTTTATTCTTCATACTCTTACAATCATATGGAATGTTATGTTACATATTGTTACATATTTGTAACATACAAGTTTGTAAAGAATCATCATGCACGTATAACATTTTGTATTGTTGTTATATATACATTTTAAGGAGAAAAGAAATGAAGAAAAAAATAATTCTAATGAGATTTACATGTACGAGTATGTTAGTACTCGTAAATATACAATGCTGGTTTGTAATATAGAAATTTGACGCCAAGTAGTAGGTAGTCAATATACAATCATAATTGTAACTTGTTGTAAATTGTTTTCGAATTCATATTACTTGCTATTTACTTACTTGTACAATTATGTAAGTATATATTTTATCTAGTCGTTGCTATAATTATAGATCTATATATTAAGCGCATATTTGTCATCAAAGAACAGGAGAAAATGCATGAGACGTTTAATGCGTACGTATATAAATACGCCTAATAAATCCAGGAGCATTCATGGACGATTAGTTAATGTCTCTAATTTGTAAATAATTGCCCATAACCGTTATGAGTTCGATTCCCATGGGAACAAAATTGGCCAAGTGATGGATCTATCCAGCTAGCTTACTGAGGGTCGGTGACCTACCTTAGTGTAAGTATGTGGTCTTCATCTACCGTTAATGCTAGAAAGTCGCCAAATGACCTTGGCTGTCGGTTTGACATCAAATCCAAGTGAAAAAATGAACAAATTCATCCAAGGTATATGGATAAATTCATATGCATGTAGTAAACTCCCGCTATCTGAATTCTAAAAACTTTCTGAAAACATGGAGTCTTACGCGTCGTTATAATTTTCGTGGCTGTTAATTAAACACGTAAGCTTCAATTAGTTCAAACAAATGGTTCAAATGCGTCAGATATACCTTTAATTTGTGTCTGCCATATGTTCAGGAATCAACAATTTGCAGCACTGATTAAACATTGCGGATTGCAATAATTGAGAATTATTTTCTTGAATTATGTCTATTGTTGATCAACAAATACACTAGAGTATCTGCTCGTCAATTCAATTGCAAATTGTTTAATTATGACTTGAATGAAAGGTTCGGCAAACGTTGCAACAGTTTTAGCAAGCAGTGTTTAAACATCGTACTCATCCAAATCAACTCCATGAAACTTCTGCATCCATTATCAGCAATATTTGAAAATCTATTTCAATCATTTTTAGCCTTTTCATCGGTAGCCACATTTACTGGTATCACTTTTTATTATACGACAAAGTATTACAGAATATCTACCTTATGGTGTTTCCACACGTGCATAATTATGTTTCTACTGTCGAACACATCAAGAGTGACCACAAACACACATGATAAGGCTCATCAATTATGTGTTATAACCTTCACATCAGGGTCGACAGAAAACTCCTCTTCTTGTATTGCTTTTCAGGAGTATTCTCAGCAAAATAGAGTATATCAGTTTCTTTATTTCTTTCAACTCCAATTTTAAATGTATACATATGAACCGTTATGAGTTAACCTTGATATTTTCCAAACGAATTTTAGTCATGGGTACAAGTTTATTCTAGCTGTTTTTGGGTATATAGTATAGTGTCTATTACTAGTTTGGGTAATCCTGACCATTTGATTGGCTAATGGTGATGACTGAATCTATAAATAGTTGATAGGTAAGTAAATCATGCAGACATTGTTGTGTGGTTGTATCATAGCAGATTATGGTGAATTCGTTAACATTTAGGAAGTATTCTATTTGACTGATGTAGGGTATAATATTACTATGTGCATGTGGACTATATACATGAATTTATTCATTTGTCAAATACTCATGATTGTCAATATATGTGTATTACTCATATCATGTAAATATGTTATACTCTCCATAATGGAGGATTGAATAAAATATACAGTCAATATCCTTTATGAACAAGCAACTTCATACAAAAAAAAACATAAATCAATATGCTTCTTGTAATTCGTCTACCTATAACGTTTTGTTATAGTTTTTCTTGTTATGTCAGTGGCACTAACAAGAACTAAATGTTATATGTCCGAATGTATAAGTAATCTTGTGTGCGTTTCCAATATGGGCTTTCAAACAATCATCAGCTTCCTTAATACTTGTTAATGTGTAAGCAAATGTAGAAGATGCGTGTATTTAATTGTTAAATCTTAAATTGGATTTAATGATAAGCCCTCATTAATCTCTCGTACCCAGGACTAGGCATCAGGAAAAGACAAGCAGGTAGACTTGCGATATCATGTAGCTTGATTTCTTCTCAAATGTTCTCATGTTTAAAGTATACAGTAAATGATAAAACGAACAAATTCAGCTATGAATTGTTCTTGTCATGGGACCTCATTGGGCGAATGGTTATTGTTTCGAACTAGTTATTACCATGCCCTAGCCGCTATGAGTACGAGTCCTACCCAGGACCAGGCATTTTTCACATGTGAGGAAGCTATCAAGATAGGTGACGGAAAGTTGGCGATTCTACCAAGATGTACGTCTGGGATCTTTCCTGGAACATTTTCAAAATGACCATGCGATGTTACAGTCGTGGTTTACTAACATAATTTTTCAAGCAAGCACATATTGTATATTATTATACCTCACGTGACTTATTTACTCTATACTCTTATGTGACGTCAGAGGGTGACAATCCGTAATGTTACCCTCTGACATTACATTTCGGCCCGCTTGCCATAACGAAACTGCCCTCACGCGATATTACCGGGTGTCGGGTTTTATTCAGTCTCTGTCGTATCGAATACTATCCTTGTCTAGACACTTTAGGCACTTAGTATCTATAATGGTAGTTTGACATCCGGTTTTGCTGTAGACATTTTGACAGCAAAAGCAACTATGTCAGAAAGAAGCTTCGTTTCAATTTCTATTATAGTTTTCGTTATATTTGTTAACATGTTTGTTGCATTTTGTGTCTTTCTTAATTATTGTTTTGTTCGGTATAATAAAATAAATATCACATCCCACATAGGGTGATAGAACGTAATGTTCACCCTTGACAATGCAATGTCAACCTCGGCAAACGCCTCGGTCGACATTACTTGTCTCGGGTGAACATTACGTACTATCACCCTATGTGGGATGTGATATTTATATAATGTTGTGTTACATTAAAATATTCTTTTTTCTGTCGAGACAGAATTGAAAGAGAAACATCGCGTGTGGGTTGAGACAAAATCCTTCCAATTACTGTATACAAGTGATAGAACAATATTGTGTTCCAAACATAAAAGTTGCGTACAATTATCACACACATGTAGGTCGGTTTTGCAATTAAATCCAAACTACTTACCCTTTAAGCTTCAGGTTTTCAATTCCCTCCTTTGATATGAGATCTTCCATCCCTGGTTATAGTGATCGTTTTGTTTAAGTGTATACCAAGCATATGTGACATTATGAATGGCTATTAATTCATTCAACGCTCCATTATACGATTATGTAGGTAAAAAGACGTAACTGGAGAAAGGTCACGAAGAAGAATTAAATAAGGAATGAAATTTATTTTAAGTTAGTAATTCCACGTACATATTAACGTGACTACGAAGACAATTAGTGCCTATTGTAATAAACGAGTTATTAGTTGGAATATACTTTTATGTTCGAAATCGAGCTGGCTTATACGTGTTATTTTCAAACGGATTGGAGAAGAGAAAGAAGATAAGAAAATACGAGTGGTCCTTCTCCCTCATATTTTCATAGATCAATGCGAGCCAAGATAAAATGCAAATCGCTTCGTCACCATTAACATATTTTTTGTATTCTGTATTTTATTATGACGAATTGATGTCTGAGTTTTCAATTTAGCGCTGGCACGAAACGAAATATAAATTGTTTCTATTAGTGTTTGTGATAAAATATTTGCGTAGTAATGCTTTTTATGTTGGACATAATTCAGAGTTTCCCGGAATGAATAGATTTCTACTTATCAATGCCGTGACTTGTCAAATCCACTGAGGTTATTGACTGCAACCCATTCTAAGGCCTTATCCTGGGACTTGTCTGATTTTTATGACCCCGGCATCGAATGATGCGGGGACATGTAGTGATTGCATTGTCCGTCCGTCCGTCTGTCCGTCCGTTAGATGCTAAAAATACCCGTTGTCATCGGGGGCACAGATATACAATGCAACCTCTCGAAAGCAATAGCCTTTGGGAGTAGCAAAATTATGTTTTTGTTGATAGAATGTTGCTAAAGAAAAGTTGATTAACAGCTAAATGCAGGTGGGAAATTATGCTGCTGTTGTTGAAGAAAGTTTGTTGCTCAAGAGCGGGGCGGTTGATCTGTATATATTTATTGAACGCATTTTCAGTTGTTCGTGTAGATTTCGTGCTGTTTTTGTTATCCTTAGCTTATGTTGTAACTCTTTTTCGTTCAGATATGAATGCAGAAAGCTTACATGTGACATTGCATCGCGATCCATACTTTACTTCTCAATTTTAGAATACTTGATTAATGATTTAATTGTCGTTATTGGTAATTAAATGTACGTCAATGGTGTAATCCTGGTAGACAGGTTCGTAGTAAATTAGATAAACATAGTTGAATAATTAAGTATTAATTAAGTAAAACAATTTGCTGCGACGAAAATTAATTTGCCTTTAAAACTTAAGTGAATTAGACCAAAAGTAGCAGTAAAATGTTATTGTTTTTGTGAATGAAAATGACTTTAATTCTTTCATTTTATTTATGCATAGTTCCGTTGTCTTGATTTTGTTTCGTGCTCAATTTCGATGAATTGTGACGTCATATTTTCTGTGCGAGTCATTCGCGATGCCACATCATACGATCCTGGTTGGAATTGCGGCTTCTTGCGGAAGGGTGAGTTTGAACTGGTTAAATACAGTCAAGGAAAACTAATTAGGTGAACCGGTCTCCATGTATAAAACCGAAATATCGTTGAAAAAACGAACCCGCTGAAACTTATGTAACATGACCTTGGTGTATCTACGTACACGTTTAAAAACAGTGACTATAATGTCGTATTACGTGTTCTGTGTGTATAAATATATAAGCTGTACTCTGGACTATTGGCTAATATTATCACACTAAATAAATACATTACATGATGTTTTTTTTTCGTTTTGATATTTCTATTGCATTCGGAAGCACAAATGTATTACACCAATCACTTAATGCATTGCATCTTTCAGCTATCTTGCTAAATGGTACTTAATATAGGTACTAATCTTGTATCATCAATGTTCTAGCTTTTGTATTATTGAAATATTAAGAAGGCTGTGTATAAAACATGTAAATGTTGTTGTTATCCTGCTAATTCATCTTCGGTTGTATTGAGAAGACTTATTTGAAATGGGCATAATATTCTTTAGCTTGAAAACATTTATCGTTTCATGTCTGTTGTGTTTAATCCGAACTGAAAATTGTCGCGAATATCAAAATATACTTCACAAAATTATTCTAGTTACACGACATACAGTAGCGCACATCTGGTACAACTTTGCCTCAGATATAGATAGCAAGTACTGATATACATGTATATAAATATCCAAAGTCTCAAGCAAACATTGGTATACAAACATATTTTTAAAAGATACAAGAAGTAAGAACTGTTCTATCAAAGATATCGTTTACCTGTCTAGCAATATGTAGCGTTATTTCAATTGCTGTGATTAGGTTGGGATTGTGGTATGTCTTATTTTCATTGCTTCCCCTACTTAGCCTTACAATTACTTCTCCTTCGTCTAATGTTTGGCATAAAACAACTCTTTGTTGCTTAACACGTTCGTACTTTTCCCTGTTAATTGTTAGTATGTTAACAACATGCACTAATTATTCAGAGAACAGTTTTTCTAACAGCTTTGCATAAAAACTTAGCAGAGATAAAAAAAAATGCAGAGATCGATAAGTAATTGTATTATTCTCAAGAAAATTCTTCTCGTCTTTAACGTAAAATTCAACGTTCAATCAAGTGACATTTCACTAAAGCAAGATGAATACAATCGAGTGAAATCGTATAAAATTCCAGATACCATGAAATCAATATGTTGCTGTCCTCGATCAGACAGTTTCCTGTTATCTGTTGAAATAGAACAAAGTCCACTAGAAGACATATCTAGAACTTAGTTGTTTTAGGCAACGATATTGTTGCACGTAAAGACGTATTGTAGTAAAGTAAGCTGGTGTTGGGTAATTAAGTCCTGCTACATGAATAGCGACATACAAGATGATCTACCATAAAATGTCCAAAGATAGAATTACAGTGAACTGTTTAAAGCAACTTTTATTGGTGGCAGAAAGATAACGATTTAGATGATTAAATAAGATATTTGACTTTCATGTCATTTAATCAAGGCTAACGTAAAGGATTTAATCCTGCATTTTGAAAAAAAAACGTTGTAATTATGTTTCAAATTTCGTAAGCGTTAGATCTAAACAATTTTTAAAAGACTTTGATTGTACGTTTTGTGCTAGTAATTAGATGCTGTGTTCGTTGACAATGCCATCAACTGTACATCCGGGTGTGTTGTGGTGTGCTTCAGCCATAGGTCATAAGTGATGAAAATATGTTAATGACAATTTATAGCATCATACATTTGAACCAATGCTGTGACTTCCAGTCATATCACTATTGCTATTACATGACTGTGAAATAATTACGAGTATATATCAAATGCAAAAGACAAAATTAAAGAATGAAAGGCATTTCGCCACAATGCATTTTACATGTCTTTGAGCAACTCATAAGTAAGTGTCTGCAATATTATGTTATATGATGTACGTGTATATAATCATACATTGATAATTTGATATGTATATTATACATATGAACAATTAAATTGAATTGGTGTATAATACTTAAATAATGCATAAATGTTTCGTCTGGAAACTCTTCATTACATTGACAAAAAATATATATTATACATGTATATGTAAGCCTATAGATTCAACATGGATTTTCAAAGAATGCACTTTCTCGGAAATCTTTTACTTGTAATGTATAAGATGCAAATCTCTCTTTGTCAGTCTGTACCTTTGGTTGTATAATACAATGTAATAATGAATGATTATGTCTGCGACTAAAGAGTATCAGTCACAGATAAATATCGTAGATGAGAATATATCTGACGACGGAAATGTATTAATGGATTAACGCGATTCTAACATTCAAGAAACAAATTATACGACATTTTACCGTGTTAGAAAGGAAGTATACAAGTTAATCAATACTTCAGCCGATATTTATGCTGGTGTTAACACGATGTTAAAGAAACATATACATGTATCTAGCTATGGTTTTTATTACGATGATGGATTGCAATCCATTGACTTTAATGAAAAAAAAGTTTCAACAAAATGATTTTTATCATCAAGGAACGTTTTGATGTTTTCTCCATTAGCAGCAACAATCTTTATGGGACGAGTGTAAACATAAAACAAACAATGTATCTAAATTATAAATATCTTCAAATGTATATTCAAGTTCCGAGAAACACAAAAAATGTAGAAAGTAGGGTTAGAGGTAACTAAATTTGAGATCAGTCTCCAAGCTCTAAACTCTTATCTAGTCTTTCAATTTTGCTTGGTTAATAAGGATAGGACAATTATAATATTTGATACATTATTCTGACAGCATATTTGACCTGAACATGTATTTAAACATTAATTAGCTCTATCATTTCAACCATAATACTTTGAGAATGGAATGGAGATTTAAGCTCAGAGACCGTTCTAAAGTTTTATAACCCCGGGGTCTGTACCTACATGTATTATATTTTGATACGTTGAATAGATCTTAATTCAACAAAAGGACCACTTATTCATGATTTTTAGAGTACTGAAATAAAAGTTCATTGCTCTTTGCTGATGCCAATATTGACTATTGACAATATTCTTGTCATGAGTCAGAGTTCATGATCTATGATTGGAAATTACTCTTCTGGAGATATAAGAAATTTATTTACGCCATGATAGTTTTGTCAATTGATTTTTTATTCAGGAAGCTTAGTGCGAGATTTTGATTTAAGGACGATATATGGAAATCTTCAAATTAACTCTAAGTGCTCATTTTTATGAAATATAGGAAGAGTTGAGATACGGAACTGAAAGCATTATGCGAACTTAAGGAAAAGAAACCTTTAATAAGACAAGATCACCAGAATACGGGCAGTGCAAGTTGAAATACTTCCCAAAGGGTGAGTGCAGGCAAATGAATGTGAGGAGGCAGAACCAAAATTGGCTTGAATATGGGAACACATTGATCATGATAAAGACACAAGTGCAGTTATAACCCGTATGTTACCAAATATACAAAATGCATTCCACTTAAATACACAACATGAGCAATACGGACCAAACGCACTTCCAATTTTAATTGCAAATGTAACTATGAAAAACTACGAAGCTACTTAATATGCCTTGTAAACTAACATGAATGAGACAAACACAGTCAGCAAATTGAATTTTCTACACTAACTCTTCCTTGATTGTTCTGTTATCGCCTCCACATCTCTGGGTTTATTTTATACCCGTAGGATGTGTGAGTTGTCTTCGTCCTTCCTCTTCTATAATATTTGCTATTATACAAACGTCCTTAAGAAGTATGCATGCAGTTAAATATTAATCAATCTGTTATGGTGCCGCAGGGTTTCTGTACCTTTTCAGAATACAGTCAAAACTGTAAAAAAATCATCTTCAGGAAAGAAAATGTGGCTTAAGGACAGAGGACTTTATTCGGTGGTCATTTTTTCTAAATAATCAATAACAGATCTTATTAAATAAAAGAATGACCATTATTCGCAGGGTGGCCTATATTCGGTGGCTGCTCACACATGTTTGAATGTACTTGGTATATTCTTATTCTTCCTGGCAGTTAAAGACATTGAACCAGGAATGCGAGGCATGTGACTTATGAACCAGAAAGTCACCTTATTACATAGTAGGGGATAATAAAACAGACAGGGTCATTGATAGACTAGCACCTGTTTACATAATCTGTTACTCTATGCTTATAAAAACAAAAGCAATTTAGTCATAACTTTATTATCACTGTAAATCAATAAAATTTATTACCCCACTTTTTGACTAGGTGTCAAGTCTACAGACCGTGACCAGACTGGTTTTATCTAATTAGGGGCAATAAAACAATTAAGAGATTATACCACATGTGGATTTGTTTTGGAGGGGGGGGGGGGGGTCACTTATATAGTAGCTGTTAATGTCTTTAAGAAAAAGAATATCAAAGTGCATTTTATGATGAATGGTATTAGCACAAATTATAATGATTTGTTCAACATGCAAATATGTGTGAACAATTCAGCTCAATACGTTTATACCAATCAGACAATCATTAGTGATGATCTTTACTCCTCAGATAGCGGCCAAATGAATAATAAGACCAGCCCAATATAACGGCCAAATATTTTCACAATTGAACTTACAGGCACTTCAACTATACTTCATCTTAATAAGCCCCGACCGTGGTCCAGTGGTTAGTGCGCAGGATTTGTAACCCGGCGATCAGAGTCAGCTTCCCAGCCGCGACAGGTCATGCTCTGTCATAAAAAGATTGAAAAAAAATGTCGCTTTTCATCCACATGTGGCCTCTTGGTGGAAGGTAAAGTTAGTACTGGTTAGAGTACAGTAAGATGAATCGGTCGCCGTACATAACTGAAAAAGTTGAAAAACGGCTCAAAAGTCAAATAAATAAATAAATCATCTTAATAAAGAAGTTATCTCTATATGTAAAGACTAGTTCGCTTAGTTCGAATATTGGTCGTAATGTTATGGTATTAATATATCATTTTGGCATCTGTTATTACTCTAAACCATATTACAAGACTGTAATACAAACTCCCAACATTATTAACCCGTTGTTTAGTGATATTATCTTAAGTCTGAATGATCTAACGTCTATCTGTATAATTCTTGTCACGTAGTCCGATTTTTCTGAGTATTTTATGGAAACACTCACAGTCACTGTATATATTAGCGTGTATAAATGTAGTAAATTGACATTATCTGACTTCGGACGAGATTGTTTATTGTAATAAAACAGGAACATATTCCTCTGCTTATCTATAATTAACCGCGTCAAACTGATAATTTACACAAGATGTCTGTAGCTAAAAATCTGTACGAACTGAATTATTGTTCGTATTTAGAAGCTTGATGTAAATAATCGCTTTAAACTTTGATACAGGGAGGGCTACAGTACAGTTACTTTAAAGCACTTGTGTTTTTTTCTCCTGTACGCAGTCATCGTCTCAATATTGAAGACATTGGTTGTTATGTGAATGTTTTGTTTGTATAAAACAATTGACTATTTCAACTTTGTGTTTTCAACTTTGAGTACGGAAGAAAAGGGTCAGAACTGTTTCGAGGAGAATGCATTTATCACCCAGTGTAATAACCGAGTGTGACTTCGTATATCGTAATCTTAAAACATGTGTTTTAACTTAACGCAGTACAATTTCCAACTTGCTACACAGCAAGTTTCACTTCCTAATCATTTGAACTTTTTTTTGTTCTTTTCCTGATAATGCACTTGGATCGACAAGTTTAACTACATGAAGTTAATCCGTTTGTTCCTGGTTCTGTTGATTATTTGTAAATTTTAACATAGTATAATTGTTCAGAGGATATTTTATGAACGTTTAATGGCATAGTTGCAAAAATCGTATTAGGGATTCGGTTATTTTCCAAAAAGATTCGCCCCCCCCCCCCCCGATGTTCAGTTAATAGTACAATCAAATTACGTTGAAGCAAGACGAATAAAACCGAGGAGGGGTGTCTTTTTCTTGCTCATAATTGTTTTCAGAAGCATTTCACTGTATTTTGATTCTAGTATCGTTTTCGTTTATAACGCTGAATACCTTAAACGTGTCAATTCAAAGGTTCACCCGAAACATTCTGTATATTTATACTTTCGTAACGAGAGATATATATGTACAGTACAACCTCTCCAGAGTGGCCCTCTATAGAGCAACAACCTCACTATAACAACACCTTCAAAATTTCCCTAAGCTGATATTTACTATAAATTTAACCTCTGTAGAGCAATAACCTCTCTATAACAACACCTTCAAAATTTCCCTAAGCTGATATTTACTATAAATTTAACCTCTGTAGAGCAACAACCTCTCTACAACAACACCTTCAAAATTTCCCTAAGCTGATATTTACTATAAATTTAACCTCTGTATAGCAACAACCTCTAAACAACAGCCATTATTTGTGGCTGCCACAGGGTGTTGCTCTACAGAGGTTGTACAGTACATGTATATACTTACAAAGGTTCGTTTATAAATCAGTTTCCTATTCTACTTTTTGTCATTTGTTCTAGCTAGAGTACTGTATGGATTTGTAATATCCTTGTGGCGGTATGACATTCCCGTTCTTTTACTGCATTCATTTTGCACTTCATATTTCTGTATATTGTAATGTAATCATTGTGACAGAATTATAATCGAACAAAAACACGCAATGATAATTTGCAGTCAATGTGTATTTTCCACAGAAAAATGCACTCAGTAGTACGCCACAATATGTCTTAAATGCCATTCTGTAATATTCTGTGTTCATGCATATTATTCATTCATTGGAACTATATATGCTCTAAACTACTAAACAAAAGGTCGTGGGTTCAAATATCTTTGCTTCACCATTCTTTAAAGAACCAGGAAAACTATTCGAAAAGAGTAATGATATAAATGCCAGTCCTCCTGTATCTTCTCTCCTTTCACTCTGGGTGGCCCTGCAATGACCATAGCTGTCGAATGGGTCGTGAAACAACAAAAAACATGGAACTAATATGCTGTAGAATGTAGCACTAATGTGGTGATTTGCTGTGAAAATAGAAGTTTCTTCCTCCTAAATAACATTGTGTTATAATATTATATTCTTGTGTTTTTATTCACGCCCGAATTTCTATAAATTAATGATGTAGGAAAACTTGAATCTACCACAGATATATAGGTGTCCTAATATTACATCCTTTAACTGAGTAACACGTACGACCATAATTTTCCTGTACATCGCTTCTGTAGTAAATCGCTTCATGTTTCATTTTCCTGGTAAATATTTCGTTTGCACGATACCATCCACTCATTTTCACTCGTAATCTTTAAAATGCAAGACCCTTTATCGGTATATCGCATTTGTTGTACAGTGCAGTTAAATAATGAATGATAATGTCTAGGACAAAAGCATATCAGTCACAGATAAATATCGTAGATGAGAATATGTCTGACGACGGAAATGTATAAATGGATTGTCGTGATTCCGACATTTAAGAAACAAATTATACGACATGTTACCGTGTTAGAAAGGATGTACACAAGCTAATCAATATTAAGGCCGATATTTATCCTGGTGTTAAAGAAACAGATGTTCATGACTAGGTTTTGAATAAAACATTTTGTAATTGACTAGATTTAATGTAACAGACACATATAGTATGATAAGCGAAATCGAACAATGCACGTCGATTTGTTGTCATCTGGGGTCAATGAATGCTTTTCTTTTAAAGATTTAACTCTATCCTCTTTGCTTCTCATTCTATTTATGCATTTAATTATTGTTTTACAGAAAGGTTCATGTTACATGTAACCAAGCCTTCTGTTTTATCATGTTTATTATTATCTAATTTACATTGGTTCTAGTTCCTATTGGCATCGATTGAGATTGACTGATTCAAGCGCAGTTTAATGCAATAGCGGCAACGTGCAGCAATCCTATTAAACTGTCACAAAATATCCAAATACATTATAAATACATGCTAATTTTGACTTCAGGAACAAAACGTCACTCAATAGTTGCTGGTGATGACATTAACGGCATGCTAGTCTCCATGAGTGAGTAAAATGTCTGGGGAATAACAAACATGCCACTCTAAATTGGACAAATTTCCGTATATTGTAATGAAATTTGGAACTGGCCTGCATTAAGTATGACAACCGAAAGCGTTTATTACTCGCGGTTTCGTGCCGCTTTGTATTTAACGAATGGGCTGGTAAGAATGCCATCCTGTTATCAAAATATATGCAACCCATTGGTGTGCTTATTTCTCATGACTGTATCACACATGAAGTGACACTTTGGTTTGTTTATAAGTTTGGAGTTTGTAACCGTAAAGGGAACTTATATCCCTTTGAATTAAAAAGAATTACCAGAGCGGCTGCACTGAATGAGTTGAAATTCCAAACAAACAAACGCAGCCCCGCCACCAACGGACATACTCCACAACCCAAATAGATGTTTTAAAAACGTGTGTGAAATGAGAACGTCAATACAACAATACGGGATTGTACTGATAATGTAATATGTGAAGGGAAAAACAATACAAACATGGCAGAATCTCTTAAATCAGATTTCACCCATTTCACTGATTTATAGCCAACGTAAACAACAGAATGCAATTATAGACTGTACACGGAAAGTGTTCTGAGTTGACTAGAAAAATTGATTAAATGATAAGTGTGGATGTTGTATTCCAATGATTGTTTTTATTCAATTTTGCACGAAATGACACTTTTTCGCCCTAAAGGGAGCGTGTTTGCAAAACTGCGCAGAGCATGAGGCATGAGCAATTTATGTGTTTGTGTGCAAAGATAACGTTGTCGGGACATGCTGTTATTTCATTACCCGACATGAACTAACCTTAGTACGTACCATATACCGCGAAAACCGCTTTAAAATCTCTATTCTAATGTAATGAAATAAACTTAAAATTTGTAAAAACAATCGAAAACTTGTTTATACATAGTTTATTGTATGTGATTCAATCGAACGACAACAATCTTTGCACTATGATACCATGTTTTATCTGGCCATTTGATACATTGATGCCTGTCAAGAGGAACAAAGACTCGCGCGTGTCAATTTTAAACTGATATCTAATAGTTCTTGTATTTATTGGTTGTGATCTAATATTTGAGAATTTACGATTTGTGGCGTTCGGTATCACGCCATTTCATTTCGTCAATTGTAATAATTAAAAAGCTATTTTTGTGATATAACAATGATAGCCTATCGTATGGATATTGATAAAACGGTATACAGTGATGATGAAATACATAACGCACCCGTGGCCAAGCGGTTTGGGTGTGAGCCTTCGGAACGGGAGATCGAATATTCTAACCCTGGTGGAGACTGGGTTAGAACTGATGCGGCCGGTTGGTAAGCCGCCAGCTTGTCAAATGGTTACTGTAGGCCCGTATCAGCCGAAAGAGGGGGGGGGGGGGGTTCGCGAGGTACTGTGCGCCCAAAAAATAGGTATCTCATAAGCTAACTTGGCTGGACCTTTCAATAGGATTGTGACTATGATCAACAAAACAAACAAAACCTACTAGTATATTATACCGATTAGAATCTCATTCTCTTCTTGATCTACTTAACAACCAAATAAAAGAATGAAATTGTAAAAGGAACAATAAGTACTGCCATACTAACAAAAGAATGTTTATAAGAGTATAGACCATAAAATGAAAATAAAAACATTGCATTGAAAAGCATAAGATACAATGCTCAACACTTACATCACCACCACCAACAACAAATAAAGAAGTAAATGATAGATAGATTTACAACATGTCATTGAATAACAATCAGGGGGTGGAATGACGGGGTTAAGCCCCTAAAATAATTTCGGCGGTAATGGTGATGACAGGGGTTAAGCCCCAAAAATAATTTCGGCTGTAATGGTAATTGACAAAAACTTTAACTAGCCCCCCCCCCCCCCCACTCCCCTGTCTGAAATGTCTTACTAAAGGCTCTGTGTAAACGTGGATTGGATGCATGTTTCTCATTCAGAAAAGGACATAGTTTACATCAAGTAAACAAAGTAATTGATGTTTTATACAACAACAGATAATGACGCAGAATTCACCATGCAGTAACGCATCAATCAGTGTACATTATAGTGTAATGTGTCAATGACATTATGAATGACTCCCATAGGAGGTCTGAAATTATATCTTTTGACAACACGTGCAACTAATAGCTCTCGTAAAACATACAAACCGACATTAAACTGTTAGATAGATTTGCTGCATTGGCATAATTTGTACAATGTGGAAGTTTTCCAAGTCATGAGTACATGTACTTTTATCAAGTAAACATAGCACTCAGACAGGGGAATTCAAGAGGAAGAAAAGGGGAAATGAAGAGAAAAGTTTACAAATCATATTTAAAAGTATGTGCATGCCGTCCAGCGCGAGCACTAACACTGACCACAGACTAATGGACAGTGCTTTATTATTAAATTCCACTTCGATATCATTAAATAATTAAGTAAATGGTGGTACACTGATTAAATGTGAAGAATCTCAAAAAAAATATTAGTATGATTTATAAATTTATGTCATTTTGAAAGGTTACGCATAGTTAATCATGCCAGATTCAACTAAAGCAGGAGAAAGCAGTACTAATGCCGCAGATCTTCCTAAAGGTCTTGAATTGGGTCAATTCGAAGAAACACGAATATCACTTGCTGATATATATCACAGATAACTTTCTATACAGATGAGCAATGTCCAGGGGCAACAGTATTTATATTACTTTACACGTAGACAACATCGATACATCCTGCCCTAGGATTTGCTATTGGTCCTCATTTACAAGATTTCTTCCTGTCAATAACAGTAGGTTTGGAGAGAAACTCTGACAGAAATTGGCCGACACTGTGATTTTTCGTGCCAAAGAACGTATCAATGTGGATATTTCTAGGCTAGAATTGCTCGATCGAAGCACATTTCTGACGCATTCACAGCTTAAGGAACAGTTATTGATGATAGCGTATAATTTCCATTCTAGTCTTTTGGAAGATGTAAGACATAATTGAATGTTTTAACTACCCCCGAGTTCAAATATGTGTACATATAATCGTATATCTATTATTAAAGTGCAAAAAAATAATGAATTCGAAGTAGTCCCCTGGAACATTTTGACGCCATTTGCTGCCACAAAATAACATAATGATACGTCTTACATTTCATTCTAGTGAGTTTAACAACGTTTTTCCACGATTTGGTTCAGCGATATATTTCTTCTAACTAGTTCTCCTGGAGTGTGTACTTATCAGTATTACTTAAGTCTTCTACAAGAAGCCGAAAACGTCTGCACGTATGTGGGGTGAATCGACAGTGTTCGTCTATGTTCATAGAAGGGTATACCCTACCACGACCGTGATTCGAACTCGGATCGCCGACATGCAAGTCCAGCACATGAGCCACTAAACCAGGACAATGGTCGTCCCTAATACAAGAGATTGGAAATATGATTCAAAATAGTCATACACATTGTATTCTTAAATGGCACTGCTTTTGTTTTGAGTTTTTAGAACGAAATGTTATCTGCTTAAGATACCAGTGCACTAGATAGATGTGTTTTTTTGTGTTTCTTCGATGTTTCGTCATAATCTTTGGTCACTCACTTGGAAAACAAAAACATACCATTGCTCGTTATAAATTCCACCACAGGGTCTTTCATTGGTGCGATCATGTTTTGAGAATATTACTCTTACATATTACTCTGAACTACAAGTGCTCTAAAGTTCACAAAATCCTTTGAAGAATTAAATATTCAAACACACGTGCGTCGACAATCCAATTTTAAATTAAAGCAGAAAATACATGTTTCAAATCAGATTGCACCAACTTCATTGGTAACATCTTGGGACATTCACCATCAAGACAAGATCCAAATCCAATTACTGATTGAATGGGAAACTTGTTGAATGCTGCCAAGAAGAAAATCTCATTAATTCTTGAGATGTAGCAAGTGAATGCGTTCCATGCAATTACAAGATTTCAGAGCATCCTTAATGTTTTCATTTTGAAAAGAGAAAACATTTGATAAAAAACGGACTGGAGAATGAAAATGTAGGGCTGAATTGGAACTAGTCCATTTTACGTGTATCATGTTAATAATACAATCCTTATCCTTTGCATTGTCTTGTATTACTGTATAACTGATAACGATTGTTATATTTATGTAACCTTGATTAAAATGCAATGTTTAATTATTTGTATATTATATCTTCTGTTTAATTATTTGTATATTATAGCTCTTGTTAAACATATAATTCATGGTGCTACTGTTTACAAAATGTAGACTGACAATACGAAATAACTTCTAGGTATATAAAATCTTACATCTTGCATAAAGCTTTTTTACGTAAAAGACAAATGATACAAATTTAATTTTTCCACGATTTATATTAATATAACAGTTTGTTCCCTGTACATTTTTTATACATAATTTATAAATATTATTATTCAATTCAAAATTCAAAAATTATTCAAATCTATCTATCTATCTATCATAAAATCGTTCAGTTGACCTGGAATGCGAGAAACCGTGGCCATTTAAATGTGTGATTCGGTTATTAGAACATTGCACTGGCAGCAATTTGCATTGGTGAACGGTTACATGTATTTCCAAGTCAAGAGCATAGATCTACGTGTTATAGTTTGTAATTACAAAACATGGTTTGGCCTAGAATGTTAACGTCATATTTTTTTAAAGCAAAACAGTTTAACGATTGAATCAACAAACAAGGACAATAGTATTAAACAGAATGTGTCAAGTTGAATTATTGCATCAATTATCTGACAATCAACATGAAAATCATTCTGTAGAAACATTTAAACATGATATGTCAAATAGATAACATGATTACGAGGTAAAGGGATCGACTTTCTCCAACAAACCTAACACTATTGACATTAACACGAACTTTAACGGGTAAATATATCAGAGGCCGAATGACAGATTACCAATGTATCATGTTACTGCCTACACTTATAGGTTAGGAAAGCTACAGATGAAGAGAGACTTATTGATTGACAACTAAACCAGGAAATAGTTCCAAATTCCTTCTTCTCATTAGTGCACGTCATAAATACGTGAATAGCAAACATCGTTACTTTTCAGCTCGTGTAATGACTGTGATATCTAAAGGAATTTTGTCATGGTTTGTCGTAGAGCTATGTTTTGTTGCTGTAAAGAGAAACTAGATTTCTATAGAATATCAACTGAATCTTCTGCCTTATCTTTTTATGTATTTATTCTTGTCATCCATTAAGTAAGCCATTATAATTTGTAGTAATTGCTATAATGTATCAATTATCGAGCAATTAAACGTTTTGTCTGACGTTAAGAGAATTGAGCATTTACATGGTGAAATTGCCTCTGACAGAAATAAGAAATACTCTGTTTTCTGAACTAATGTTCACATCGAAGTTGACACATTGAAGATGCTAGGAGATACTAGTATGTCAGGGAGTATACGTCCAATCAATAAATAAGTGATTTAAAATGCTTTCCGTCATTAAATTCGTTTCAACTAAAAATGCAACTGACGCATTATTCGACTGTTTGCGTTGGAAAAGCTATTTATCATGATGCTAAAAGTATTTTTTTTTCAATAGCCAATAAGTATTGACAGTTTGTTTTGTTCGATGTTTTAATGGCATGTATGGAACATTATTGCAAAAATGTACTAAATTTGTCCGAAATAAGTATAAATCAATTTCTCTCAATGATAGAGGGTCGTGGGTTCGAGTCCTGCCACCGACCATGTCTCTTCATGTGAGAAAGTAGGCAGTTGCTTACGGATGATGGGAGTCTAGTGCTTTTTCTTCCCAGGAACCATGATTAGGTGAACTGTCTGCCCCATGTGACTCTGACTGTTGATATAGGGCATAAAACTCAAACTAACAGTGAATCAATTTAACATTTAATCAGATGAGCACTTTACCGCGCTATTAATTTGCGAGAATTTCATTTTCACTATTATAAGCGAATTCATTGTTATCCCAAAAATTGATTGTATAAATATATGTTTTATACAATATTAAAATCCTACAATAGTTTCAGGATACTTGTTTTTAAGTTGCAATTCAGCAAGAAAAAACACGCGCATTTTTGTGTTGTATAGTAGTTATGCCAAATATTATTATAAGGCACAGAAAACCTGACAGTGAAATATTGACGGTAGACGCAGAAAAGTATGTGTGGTTGGCATCATCTTGTAAACAAACGCATTGATGACATGGTGTCTTTTATAACAAAGCATAAGAAACACGTCTTTTGACACTGTCATGAGTTTCTTCGATTAGCAAGTGTTGCGAAGATGAACTGAACATTGATATATTTCTGAATAATACGTCTATTTACATGTATTTCTGGAATTACAGATGGATGATAGACAAACTGAACCTCTTAAATCAAACTATGTCTGCGATATCATTTTAGATGTATTTACCAGCACCATTAGTTCTGTCTGTGACGTGACGTAATACAAAATGTCTGCTTAAGATTGCATAGAACCACACTGAGAAACACTCGTTGTTGACTTTTTTCGAGAATTCTACGAGACATAGTCTAATATAACAAATACAACTTTATAGGAGTTCCTTATCAGGGTGCCATTAGATGCAATACTAGGTAATAGGTATACTGTATATAATATATGTATATTATGTTTGCACAAAATACAAGATGAAGTTTGGAAATAAAGACATGATTCTCGTGACATTGAAAACAGGACAACTTCAAGAAATTGTGAGTATATTACTACATGTGCAGACCCGCAGGAAACAATTTCAGATTAAGTAGGGGGGGGGGGGGCTAATTTTGGATGACACGAAATGTTCTCAGTAATGCAAATGAATTAAAAAGATAGAGCGACAAAGATGTTGTTGTGGGCCCCGCACTGGGAGGAACAGTTCTATTCATTGCCAGAAGACAACATCGATGCATTATTTCCTAAGATTCTGTATTTGTCGTAATTAGCAATATCTCTCTTAATGTCAGTAACTGAGGGCATCAAAGGACTATGCTGACAGGCGTCGGTTATCACAGTGATTTCCCAAGCTAAACTATGTATCATTAACTCAGTATTTAGGATAGCATTTTTCGATGGAAACACGGTCCATCAGTGTTATTTTTTCACAGTTGATTGACAACATAACTCTAAGTAGAATTGTCTTTTTCGATTCTCTCTTTGAACACATGGTTGATACCAGAAAGTAAACAGGTTACTTGACAGGTATGTTCTCAGGGAGTAGGACAATATCCCCTTCAGACTTTATCCCTTATCTTCACTTTTGTTCAAGTGGAAATTACGATCCTTTTCGTCGATTCTGCAAAGTGTACATACTCCACATCGCTATAAAACAGGCTCGTTATAATAGTGTTATTCAACCATACATGATCATACATGATACATGCTAAATATCATGAAAATGTAATAAACCCAAGTTGTTCATTAACAAACAATTAAACATCAAAATGATCATGTTTGGGATGTTATTATAATTATATTTACATATTTACAATGGAACGGTCTTAAGGAGTATCTGAAAGCAATTTCCTGCCAATAAACAGGTCCGTCATAAGCTACGCAGGATATGAAGTCTGTGTCTTTTACAAAGACATTGATTAGTGGGCTATGGTAACCACATGCGCGTCTTATATCCGCTAAAACACGTCTTAATAGGAGCTTCCAATCTAAACCACGCACAGGAATGTCATCTCACGCAAGGGTATTGATACATTTTTCTGTTAGTCTCGAATGTTAGGTAGAACGGGAATACTTTGATGAGCTATGTTTCATTATGGACACATCGGACAAACCAATACACCAATACTAATTCCTTAGGTCATGTGGCTTGTTTATGGTATTGATTAGTAAACACATCGTCTTGTTGACAGACTCGTCAAGAAAGATAATGAGTTTTCTAGATGTCGCTTCTCTGTTTTATCTTGGCTACCTCCTTATTTTCATGTTATAGTGTGCTACTAATGCGTCGTTATGATAATTGAGTTTACAGGGAATTCCCAAATAGGCGAGCTTTCTCTATCTTTAACATTCTATAGCTTTTTTCAAACATTGCCTATTGCTATGCCTCCCTGCTAATGGTCATGATATATATTTGTTGGCATAGTATTTTACTTCTCAAATTATATCTAAGTATAGTGACAGTTAACGTAGTTGCATGTGTAATACTGTGAAATCATTCGTTTTCGTTGAGTACTTAATATCGTGGATTTCGTGGATCGGCTCATCCACGAAATCAAATCCCCACGAATTTAATTGCATAGATAAGGCATTTCTTTTCACGAATTTATGTCCCCACGAAATAGCCATTTTAGTAAAAAAAAACACGAAGATTGAGCCCAACGAAAATAAATGAAAATATAGTAATAATCCATACAATAATTATAAAACACGAATTATGATTAAAATCTCAATCAGTTTGGAGTGCTTGGATAATTACTTGTTTACTTACAAATCTTCAAATGATGATATAAACATATCTGTGACAAATGTATGTATAAATGTATAAAAGGATATTGTATACGATGAAATAAATACAACATGTTCCTTTATACCTCAGTGAATTTCACTGACGTTAAATGGCATACTTAAACACATAACAAATTGACAATTCAATTGCTTCATGACTTTTTGTGAAATAAAAAATGCATTACTATTTTAAAGTAAGTAAGAAAAATGTGCGTATGACAACTAAATTTCTTACTAGACATCATTAGTAGGAAAGATTAAAGGGGCATGCCCTGGAACTGAAGCGTCTCGAATATAAATCAAATTGGTATCATTTGAATGCCTAAATCAATTAATGAAAGTCCTGTAAAATATTTACGAAATGTCCCGCTATTTGACTCAAAATACACATTTCAAGATTTACCAAACCTGCCGATTACGCCTTAGAAAATATTCGTCATTTTCATAACTCGACCCTTTCGGGATCTGTCAAAAGCGGGAAAAAAATGTCAACAAACTGTGAAATGGTAAGTATTGCTCATGTCATGTTGATTGTTTGCGACATAAAGTTTATCTATCGATCAATTATAGGTAAATATCATTGTTTTGCTGCTTGAAAGGCAGCGCGCACGCTAAGTTAAATTCTCAGACGAATCGGAAATATCGTTGTCGTCAATAAAAGGCTTGTAAGCCTTTTATTTAAGCCAACATACAAATACTCACGCGTGCGTTATAGGGCCATTTTTGAAGGCACATTCTTCTTTGACTTTTCGGTAATAATTGTTTTTACAAGTGATAAACGCATTTTTGGTGTACGAAAAAAAAGACACAGCAGTTCGTGGGCATGCCCCTTTAAGCCTTAAATGACATATATGTATGTTGGTCCATTAACGATAACATAAAACTAGAGACAATATATGTCTGGCCTGCTATGTTTTATTTTCAAGAAAGACAGTCAACAGCGTAGTTTGCAATTGATGTATTTGTTAAACCACGTTGTTTATTCTCCCCATTAAAATGCTATCAATACGGACAAGCACGTGATTCGGATAGTGGTTATCAATGAAAGTGATAGGAAAAGGTATTTCAATTAACTCGTTTTTCAAACGTTGTTTCGAACCCTGACACGTTTCATCAATTTTGATTTCCTTGTTAAAACATGCTTCACCAAACCCATTGCATTGTTGAATTCTGATTCACTTATCTCAGTTATTTCCTCTTCGAGTCGACTAATTCCTAACACTGACTTTCTTCTACTACCTTGTCATTATTACATAAAACAAAGTTAAGCATTTACATAGGGTGTAAGATTGTCGCAATCATTTTTTCTGTCAAATTTTGAAAATGCAATTCTAGTAAAACCCCAGAAAAATGGACTCCTTGAAACCCGAAATTCCCAGAGAATCGGTCCCAATTTTTCAGAATTTATTCAAAATTCTTAGAAAACCGGAATTCTCAGAAACCCGCACTTTTGGCTCGGTCCGGAAGTGGTCCGGATTTCATTGGTTTTACTGTATATTTATTAAAAATATGTAAACTGGTACTCGTTGACATGTGTGTGCAAAGCCTTTGGTGCACTGCATCATGGAACGGGAACCAGTTTAAAAAATATGGAGATTCTGAGAGTGATTATTGTGTACACAAATATATATACATGTATATAGAAAGTTCTTGTAATATGACTGACCAGAATACCATTTATAGGAGGGGAGGCAGATACGTATTCAATTATTCTCTATTCTACATTGTATGGGCTAATCTGATATTGATAATAAGATTCAAAGAAGATTTTAAAGTATAATTATTCTGAACAATAATCCTTAATCATTGATACACATATTTACCAATACAATGGCCCAATTACCTATTTCCATTAGCATCACAATGAAATCAACGTTAATCGTGTAAAGAAATTGCCATTGCTTTTAGAATTCCCTTACTTGCTGAGTTGCATTTACATGTCAATAACAAATTATACGCTCTGTCGTATCTCAAACATTTGATACATGTAGTCAAGATGGCTGGCGACATTGTATCCAAGAAATTATATACATGCAATACAGAAGTAGGAATTTTTCCCTGTCAGTTTGGTCTTTTGTGTTTATTATTGCTTGTCAGAAAGATTAAACTAATTTCAAGAAAATTATCTCAAACATGAATACACTACATTATACATTTGTGGTATCGATAGAATTTGGTTCAACAACCGATTCCAATACAATGTGATTTCGCGTCTTTACAGTAGTTTTAGAATGTTCCAATATATGTCCCACTCATACTAGAATACAATTACCTTCTACCTAATAGTTACAACTAAACAGCACTAATTATAAGTAAAGGAGTGGCTTAAAGTTTAAGAATCCTTTTTTATATTCCAAATCGTTAAATATTTGTTCTTATTTAAATTCAATGAATAAATAAGACCAAATTTCATTTATTTCGGCAGCAAAGAAATAATAAACATTAAGTCGAATCCCTGGTAACAACGCCGCGTTGACAACTATACTGCTTGAATGAAGATTTCGAAATACACCACAAAAGCCTTGTTTTTGGCGAGTTTTAAATGACGTTTTGCAATGATATGTCAGTTATATATGGCGGTCGGTTCACCTAACCAGTTATCCGGGACATAATTCTAACCAGTACTAACTTACCTTTCCTCAAGGAGCGTGCAATTTCTCCTCATATTTCGAAACTTATTTTGGGTTATAGAGTGCACTCTTTTACATAAAGGTAAAATTTTGATATTATTTAGAGCACTCTCAGACTGTTAGCGACAATGTTGTATGCTAGAAGTTGCATTAATGTAAATGGAGGGGTGATAATTGCTAATACAATGCAATTTAGTATTTAGATTCAACTTTCTCTGAATCATAATTTTTTTTTTTTTTTTACTCAAAAGTGAATGTAGTTTTCTTTTTTTTCCGTGCAATTTATGTGACACAACAGTGTCAATCCTGTTTACCGTTGCCCATTTATAAACAATGTTTATTGCTATTTACCGCCCTAACATTGTCTGCATTTATCTTATAATTGTATTGTTATTGCCTGATTGGTGTTACTGTCGTGATGGGGGGTTTGTTTATTGTGTGTGTTATTCGTCTTGTCGCATCATCCATCTAGTCTCCATTCAGACGGAAAAACAATAAAACCTCAGAATGTATTTCTTTGTGGCGTGTTAAGCAGAAACTCCCGAAGGGGAAACTGGACTCCTATAGCGATATAATTCATTACGTTTCGATAAAACCGTCAATAAATAAATCCAAAAACAGGAAATCGTCCGGTTAATATAATGTATAGGAATTGGATAAATTTTGTAGAATATAAAGCGACAAGTCTATAAATAGTCTGTTGCTTCCACAGAATGAGATTGCTTCCAACCAATAGATTGTAAATTGTGCTGCAATTTATAACATGGCGAACATTTTATACAGTCCATTCGTATTAGGTTATAAATAGTCAAACCAGTGTTAGCAGCCACCACCGAATAAAGGCAAGTTTTTATAAAAAGTCCGCTAAATAAATGTTGTCACTTAAGCAAGTTGGACTGTAAAGATTTCTTAGAAAATAATATTGTTTAATTGTTAAAATACCATTATTTACCAACAATACGTTGATACAATACAATATCGACTAAAATGCATATCAAATACCATTTGTTGTTAGTTTTGCTAATATTACTATACATGTATATAGAAAACGAAATTACGAAAACAAACATCGTGGCCTTCAAGATGTCTGCCAGGTGCCTCTAATCGAATACTAGTTTTTGTATGATTTAACTATTGGATTCACAGAGTACGTTACCATGCCAAATTTATTATTATATTTTATACAAAGTAAATCCCGAGACAATGTGGACTTTAATTTAGCTTACTGGTAAGGGTTGTTTTAGACACTTCGCCCTCACTATTAGATACACAGACAAGAAACTAACTTATTTATCTTGATAGATGTACCCCTTTGGGGTTATAGAATGGAAAAATCAATTCTTGTTTCCTCTTGACATCTCAAATAAGACACCATGGTAATACCAATTTATTAAACGAAGGCATTCGCGGAATATAGAAAAATCAAATATGACCGTTTCTCTAAAAATCAGTTATTTGATTATTTTGTTGGCTTGCAGGCATAATAACAACAGCGATGTATTTTGTTTAGAATGTGCGTGCAAGGAGTTTGTATGCATTTTGAAACACAATAATTTGAACATATCATATCCGAACCGATTGTTGTATGTCGTGTACAGTAGATCACGGCTTTAGTGAATTCCCGGTGTCCGGAATATTACTTCACTTTATCTATTACCTTGAAGCCCCAAAGCTTTTTGAATGTGAAAATTAAAGCAGGTCTTATTCTATCTAGACAAATATCTTATCAGTGAAACTGACTTTCACTTGCAATAAAATATTCCGAATTTTCTTTTTTAGTCACGAAGTACATATCGAAATGTAGCACAGTATTTTTTTCATTAAGAAAAAGCATCATACAACATTTTTACAAAACAGCTAATGGACCTCCTGGCTAAGGAGAATACATGTAATTACCATTCTGTATCGAATGTCACTATATCCATACTTCATAGTATGTTTGTTGTATTTTGAAGTTGAGGTTATCATACTATAGTTTACATAGTGGACATTTAAAGAACAAATTGTCGCGTGCAACCGATTGAATCTAACCTTAGTCAGAAGGATGTTAAATGAACAGGAGTAAAATCATTTTGATTAGTTACAGTAGGTTTGGCGACGTTTTTCATCGATAATTCAGTTATATATACGGCTACCGGTTCACCGATCAAGTTTTCCTGAACTGTAATCTAACCATTTCTAACTTGCCATTCCATAAGGAGGGTGCAACATCTTAACATATGGGGAGAAATTTACATTAAGGCAGATTTACATTCCGTGACTGTGATTCGAACCAAGATCGCTTGATTATAAATCCAGCTCTCTAAACGCTGAAACTCGACCAAATATATTATGTTGATATTTATTTATCTCTAATGCTCAAGCAACTGTTTCAAGAATCCATTAAGTACCTTAATCGGTAAAACATTCTAACAGTTGATCTGGAGGGTGCGGATGTCTGACTTGGACAATGTTTCATTATGATGAAATATCTGATACACGAATTACTGTTGACATACAACTTTCAAAACACAAGTTCTGATTGGTATATTTTCATGTTCTTATCGCGTATACGTGCATTCTTTTGTGCAATGCTTAACAATGAATCATTTTGTAACGCCGATTTCAATACACCTGTATATTGAAATTAGTGTCAAAATTACCTAAGTCCAAAAAGAATATTTTCCCTTAAGTAGAAGTGGATAGGAGCCAAAATCTATACCAGAAAATTAAGCAGCTTCGTGTATTGATATTCATTGGCTTTGCAAAGCTACAAACTTGTATAACATCGGGTTCACTGCTATTGCTTGTTAGGTTTACGAGATACAAATGTAATTCAACTTGCTTTCATGTACATGAGTCAATATCTATTACATGATGGATATGGAAGATGATTTGACATGTAGGGATATAGAAGCCTTAGCTTATATACTCAATATTAACATCCTCTCTAAAGAATGAGAATTTCCTGATCAGAGATATGCAGAATTGATAATTAGATTTATGATAGACAGAAGAATCGGTTTATTCCTGGCAAAATAAAATGACATTCATTGGTTAGATAGTTAGACAATATTTCATATTTGACAGAACTTATTTCCATCAGTAATTTATCATTAAACTCAATTTGTGTTCCAGGCATCATTTACGATTTAGGATACAATAATCCATTGATATACCATATACATTTGTATATACATGTTCTGATATACACATGACCACATCGTTCCTTTCGTGATCAAAATAATCTGAAATAAATGTATGCTGTTCACGCCATTTCTCTTTGGATAATGGCGGTTGCCGCGCGTGACATTGTTGTTGTTTATTTCAATAGATTAAGATAGTAAATTAAAGAAACTACAAATGTTATCCTTTTCTTATTTATATGTACAAATCACACGATCTTCAAGGAACACTAAGAAATAAGAAATATAGGTAAACAAACACATGTCAATAAGAGCGAGATGCCTGAAGAGAATGCGAAACATTATGGTGATACAACTTCTCATTTGTACGTGAATATTAGTTGACGCAGCAGACAGATTCAAAGCATGTTTTGCAAAACAAATTGTAAGAGCAGAATGTCTTGCGATTTATACATAAACAGCAATAAAGGACATGTTCAAACTTTGGATTAACGTACCACACCATACCAATCGGAACTCCTCGGCGTTTGTCGAAAAGTGCCTCGGACATAATAGGCAGGCTGCAATCTTGTTGTTGTTGTTGTTGTTGTTGTTATCCACGGTCTACTTTCTATCATGACTGGGAATCCGACGATGGAAACAACATGTTTCTCTTTCGATGGGAACTTGATGCCCATTTTATCAATCGCGAACGATAAACACATTTAAAAGTCTGTCATTCTGAGAATGATTTTTGAAAACGATTAATTACCTAGTGTTGAAAAAATAGTGACCGGAAACCGCATAACGAAAACTTGTAACCCTACACTTATGTACGTGGCGTATTTCTCAATTACGAAAATGCCTGAGTGGTTACGATTGACACCATGCATGGCATCTGGAATTCTTCAATAAGGAGGTATCTGTTCTTACAACATTTGCTCTTGTTTCATCTGTCTGAATAAAGGCAATCCTTGTTGGGCAGAAGTTTGTTATTCGACAACAATGCGTGTACGTGAGATGGATCACGTTCTAAATATAGCAGGGTTTAAAGAAACCGTATACACAAAGCTGGCGAAGAATTACTGGACACAGATAGATCTATCAGATAAATGTATGACTGGACTGTAGCTAAATAAGAAAAGAAACAATGCATTACTGGTGCAATATCACATTGCTATAGGTCGATGAATCTATAAGTTTCAGGATTATTATGTAAAAGTAATCAATCACATGTACCAGACTATCCTTGACTAATTAAACGAAACAAATCCATGACACGTATTGAGAGGACAAACCATCGACGAGTCAATGGTCTATGTCATTCTGTTATGAATATCTTAAGTCTTGACCAGTACTTTAAATCAAAAGTACAAGTTATGTTAGAAAATAAATGAATCGCCTGTTACATCCATTCCTATGTAAGTATGATTATTTTGTTTTCCGTTTTACATTGGTGAGGCTTTACGCTGTACCGTCAGCAGTTTGTTGTGATCAAAGGTAAACAGTTAAAAAATGGTTGAATATAAACGATCATCACCTTCTTGTTTACATGTTTCAGTCACTACGAGAAAATGTCAAAGACTTAAATCGTGGCTCAAACAAGTCGTAATATTGCGTCTTTGTTAATGGATAACAGGTACAATATATTGACCTGGTTTGTTTGAACTTTCTGTTCTTTGGACAGTCTCTTACAGAATTACAGTATTCCCCAATATTTACGAACTATATGCATCATTGTTAGATTTCGACACAATATGAGTTGTCAGCGACATTGGGCTGATGCATCACTAGCAACACATTACATTGTCAGATTAGAAACACAACACTTTAAGTTGACATCAGATTACATAATGGTGTTCTTGTCTTCTTTTATTGTCAGTAGCTGGTTTACTGCAGAGTAAATAACTTCCAGAAATGGCGTCTGTAAATGATTACGTGACCAGTATAAATACATTGCATTAACAGTTAATTGGCTAGTGACTGACAGTTGGGAGTACAGTTACATAAAAGCTACAGTCTGCTGATTTTAATCGTATTGTCGTTTAAGCAAAATATATAAAACCGAATTTGACATTGATCTTATATACTCTTTGATGAAAATGAAACACTGAACTTAGCATTGGTACTTGCACTGTATCTCATATCACTCTATGGAGAAAATTAGGAAGATAAAATTATATGTATAGATAAAATAAATTGATTGATAACTATAATTATATATTTATGCGTGCACTCTGTTTTATTTTCAATCTCATTTTCTTCATACATGTAATACGAAATTGTCTTTCAATAAAGCAGTCGATCTAAACCCAGCAATTTCGTCATCGATCGGTTAGTGTTTTCAATTATGGTACGTTGAAATAAAACGGAATAAACTTGAATATACTGTCTTTCCGCACTGTTCACAGGAGAATAATTATTAAGTTTCTTTTATCAACAATGTCAGAAATTTCACAGATAACGATGTTTATCAGTAAGGGAAACCCGTCCAACACGTTTTATCTGTAATAAAGTCAAATTTATTGAATAAAGAGCAAACAAAACACCATACATGCGCTCCTTTTTATATCTTCCTGAAATTGTGTTATAAAATTTATTTAACGGTTGCTATGGAGACAGACAGAAATATGAGCAAACTTGAATATAGCACGTTAAGTTTTATAGCTTACGTGGACAAACTTGATATCGTCTTAATTCTTTCTATAAAGTGAGATATATTTTAGCGGAAATGGTTTTTAAAAAACGTTTGAATCGAAAATGTCAGCACCGAAGAATATGATATTTTATCAAGACGCATTCATACATTTACAAGATTCCGTTCGGCAAGTCTATTATTGCTTTCATTTGTAATATGAAGGCAGAGACAATTTATTAGTAACAGAAAAATTCCATATTGTCAAGGAACTGATAGTTTGTAACATTTTCGATTATATCACATGTACGTGCACAGTCAAACCTGTATACCAAGGCCATCCTTAGGAAAGATATATATTCTGTTCACACAAAATATACATAATAGGCCACGTTGACCGATTCTGAAAGTAAGAAGTGTATAAAAATACAATAAATTAAGAAAACCATTAAATATGTACACAAGAAGTAGAAAGTCTGAAGTAGCTAGATAAGTATTAATTGGTGATTACATAAAGTCGAAACCCCACGTACGCCTACATTTATTTGGCGTCGGTATATCTGATCGCAATAAATTGTTGCTATTCTTACAATAGTACTTCTTATAAAGAGAAAAAAAGACTTAATATTCTACAGATGTCATTCCGAAATATAACAGTATTAGTGATGCAATTTATTTGAGATGTCAGTAGAATAATATTGATATTACATTAACTACCACCCAATGGAGTTCTGGGCCTGATTGATTAAACACGCTGGCCATATTAAGAAACCATTTACGGACTAATGGTACTGATAAAAACGTTTCTGTCTAGTGTATTGAAAATGGACTTTTTACTTTTTTTTATGTCTGTATTTATATATTCATTAGAAAAACACAAATTAGGTAAACACATGTGGTCGTCATCAGTAAGTACAGTTTAATTGTCTCTACAGTGTGCATAATATTTACAGTGTTAGCATGGATGGCATCTTTATGGTAACACTAAGATTCTAAAGTTTTGATGCTGAAATATAATCTATCACTGACGATGAGTTCAAAACTAATATGTACAAGTATTTAAAGAGGATTGTAGTAAATATAAAATTCAGTATGCCTGGAAGCTCAAAAAAGATACAATTTAACAAGTATACATTTGTCTTCATGAATCTTATCTGCTTTGTTGGTTTTCAGATGTATTAATGGATATGTTGTACCTAGGTCCCGGGTTCGATTCCTGGCCTGTGCCATGGAGATTTCAGAAATTCTATTCATAGTATTTCCCGCTATATATGACAGTGTGGACTGTGTAAGTACTGGTTAAAGGTGCCAGGAAGCTATGTATCGGTGCTGTACACCGGGCACATTAAAGAGTCAGGCTGTCTATTCGAAATAAGATTTAGGCGCATTCCACGCCGGACTTGCCTGTATCTAATATCTTTCTCTTCCTCCTGGTGGCTTTCTCTCAGACTGTCCCTCTGGTCTGATCGTTTTGCATCTGCACTGGTAGAGGATGCATCTGCGCCCTCGTGGCTGCAACATATGTAAGGCGCCTTTGAACGTACGAACAGTTAACAATAAGTATCTATAAACATGTCCGGGCAGATATATGTATATTTTTTTGAACGAGTATTTCAATGACACAACAACCATTACAACATGAGATCTTTAAATCCCCGCGTCACGTACATTTTGTATATTATGTATTTATACCATTCTAAGACAAGTTGATATATTGTACCAATCACTAACGTATCGTAAAAGAGATGTTTACTCAACTGGCATATACGAGCGTTTTACGATTTACAAATAAGATAGTGATGTTTGTTAATTCTAGCTTCCATCGATCATTCTCTTATTTTAGTTATTCCTGGTTGGTGTTTTGTCTAAAACTACGACCATTAAAATACATTTACCGTAAGATAAACTGTGTCTGATGTTCTGGAAAAATTCGGCGGATCAAGCAGACTTCGTTCCGGTTAGTTTTGTATCGATGGTAATGTTGCGTGTTTAGTGTGTCATTTACGACCAAGCCATTTCCATTTACGATGTCTGTCTTTGATCTTGCGAATACAATGAAAAATCTTCAGTTTAATTATACGGTTAAGTCTTTCCTTTTACGGATCGTCCTTATTGATGTTAAGTTCTTTTTTGTAGTAAGAAACCCGATCCTCAAGCTATATAAGTTATTACAAGTGCATATGCATGTTTTGCATGCATTTTCTTTGATCATATGTGCATTGGGAGTGTATCTTTATTCTTACGTATCCGGGAAAACAATACACCCATGTTCTCCATGGACGTGGACATTAGTTACATTACGAACTGATAATGATTCAATGCTTTTTGTTCTTAATGGCATCACACCATAGATTTTTTAACGTATTAGACTGCCTGCTGGTTACTCATTGTCTGTGCACAAATGAATAATCAAAGTAGTGAAAGCACTCGTGAAAACTGAACTTAATCTGAACACGGCAACATGAAACGGGCACGTATACTAGTTTAACAACTGCATGGCGGATGTATAAAAATCATGCGCGCCGAGCGAGTGGCGGCCATGGAAAGCTGAATTATCGATCAGTTTCCAAAAAAAATGACTTAAGATCCTAACCCCCAATATGTCTGATGTATTTACAAATAATAATAGTACCGTATAAGTGGTTATTTATTCTGCGTTTGTTCTTAAAACAGAGGGGGTGGGGGGTTAAATGTCTGCTTGACGACATCAGTCTGGCATATTCGTGTTTTATACATCCGATTGCCATTATTTCATTGATATATAGTTACCTCGTATACTATGATTTAGTTAACGACATTTTTTTAAATGTAAGAGTTGTAGCCCTTGTTGAAAAGTCGAAAAACATAAATTTCTTTAGATATTGCATGGTGACCTATATTTTTCATCATCAAATAATATTGATAATGTGTAATCGCACCTTATTACCTTGAGCTTTCATTGAAATGGCTGATATAATGTATAAACCATAAAACTAACTTAGCCACTACCTGAATACTAAAACCATCTCAATACAAAATCATTGTTTTCGAACCTGTTTGCAATACCCCCATCATATCTCAACTGTTTTATATGACCATCTCAATATTTCAATCAATTTCATCCCAAATTTCATATAAACATCGGGGTTAACTGCGCACTTTAAATATTGGAATACATCCAAATAGAGTGATATTTATTGGACTATAACTTTAATTAGGAACAGACCTTTGACATTATTACTAGTTTACCTAATAAAACATGTATGTATGTTAACATGTTTATGGAAAAATAGCGTGCATCCAATCATATAATAAGTTATTACAATATTATAGTTCACACCAAAAATCGATATCAAGTATTCTTCGTGTAAGCTACGTAAGGAAGACGGTACACTGAACCTTCAGCTTAACATTCACTTTGTATTTCATAGCACTGGAAAAATTACCATGAAGCTTTTTTATACAGATCAACATTTTCAAAGCAACACCCTTTGGGAGTTAGTAGCAAAAGTATGCTGTTGTTGAGATGTTGTTGCTCTTCGGAAAAGTTAACTTAATAGTTAAATCGTGCAGTGGGAAAATCATGTTGCTGTTGAAGGGAGGTTGTTGCTCAAGAGAGGGTCGCTCTGGAGAGGTTGTACTGTATATTCAACCCAACGTTCGCTTTGAATTCTAGGTTTCCTTTAAATCAAATGTAAGTATTGTAAAACATAAGAATTAATCCGTTAAATTGGGTTTAATGTGGACGTTTATAAATGCGTCTTGGTGTGCATTAAGAACTACGAGAAAGGTTTGGTGATTCAAATACAATTTTACAAAAAAATAGATGATTAAAAGGATATGTCAAAGCAGACAATGAGAAAATGAGCTCCGTCTGTTATTTTCCACACACAACAAAGGGCATGGAATATGTACCAGATCTGTCACTATGAAGTCAGTTGAACATTTTGCAAGCAGCCTCAGAACTTAATTGATTTTATCTCATTTTAGGAATGTTATATGCTATTTTACTCCCAAGTGTTTTCACTGTTTCGTGGATTTGTTTTGGTTCGACTACAGAACTAATTTTGAAGCTGTTTCCCACAAACTTGTAAGGCTATTTTAACTTTCTAAAATAGCAGCAGGCACTCTGGTGGCATAATTACTAGATGTTCATCTAATTCATGATTATTGTTGTTTTATCTAAACAGATTCGTGCAGTTGTCAAATTCCAACATGCCGGAATAGTTTAAAGTAATATGATAGTAGATACTTCTCTGTCAATAAGAAACTTGTAGATTATTATCAAATTATATTACAGTCCAACCTGTGAACAAAGGCCACCCTTTGGAAAGACAAATATGGCCTTTATTGACAGGTGGTCTTTATTCTGATACCAATCAAAGATGTTTTTAAAGAACGACTTTTATTCACAGGGTGGCCTTATTCGGGGGTGTAGGCCACTAACACAGGTTTGACTGTAATAATGATTATTTGTAAACTTACCATTTTGTTATCTATAAGATTCACTGACAGTATGTGCCTCCCTACCGTACCGTCAAAATCGCAAGACTTCATGAATGCACCTTTTTAAGTATTAAGTGTACATTGTATTAAGCACTAAAATGTATCTTCTTGTGCGTGCCAAGTTCATTTTTATTCAACTTTCAGTTCTATGACATTGTTTGTCCTGGGCATCATACAGAGTAAAGTGAACTCATTGATACTGCAATGAATTTAATAAGAATGCTAATTAGCAAACCTAAAATAAGTTTTGAGACATGACCTTCGGTAGATTGTTTTCTAAGCTAGCATCAATTTAAGTCATTGTAACCAGTAAATTAGATAAAATTAGAAACACATCTGATGTTTTGTTGATTTGCAATCTATTTTATACATGGACACTCATTCAGCTTACTTAACATGTAGCGGGACTGAAATACTGAAACTTGATTAACCATTTAGATTTGTACAGTCAAACCTGTGCTAGCAGCCAACTCTCAATAAAGGCCATCCTGTGAATAAAGGTCACCATTCTTTTAAAAACTGTTATTGATTATTTAGAACAAAACAACCTCTGTATAAAGGCTACCTGTCAATAAAGGTAAATTTTGTCATTCCCAAGGGTGGTCTTTGATCACAGGTTTGACTGTATCTCTACACCCAGAAATAAAAGACTTTGTGTTATAGATTTAAGTTTATACCTCACTAACACCTCATGTAGGCTTGGTTTGTTTCATTTTAAAGAACTGCACACAACATTTCTTTAATAAGAATATAATCAACATGCCGTGGGCAATATCTTTATGATTACACTTCAAAACAGAGGCAGACAGAATCAAATCACAATTATACTTGTCCCATAACGGTATTTGATCAAGCACGTAGAGACACATTTGTAAGAATGATTAACTTAGAACAGACAAATATCCATAAAATAGCAGCTATGGTATAAATTATGCATCAAAATGTCAAATTAATCTGTTTTATTTTCTATAATTCCAGTCAATGTGTTACTCAGAGTTACACAATCATGCGTTTCTTCTTCCTTGTCATAAAACTAATTCTCTAATGTGTTACATAACTGCAACAAAGTTTTATCTCCATCTAAAGTAAATTGAATTACAACCTTGTTATTACTAAGAACTGAATTATTGCATACATTTATTAATACAAGCTGACTCTTCTTTATGTGACACATTTTCAGATCAAATAAATAGACAGTAACCATGGTAACAGACATAGAAGATATTTGCAACAAGAAAACGAAATTTATTAACAATTGCAGAGCTGAATCTCTTGCCGACAGATTCCATCATGTTAATGGAAATGTTTTTTTTCTTTTACTGTTCCAGTTATTGTATTTTAAGAGCTTGTCTTAACACAGAAAGAATGGAAGAGTTTGTTTGGCTTTGAAAACTTAATGCTGTATTGTCAATATCATTGATAACACAAGAGAGAAAGGTGCAGTTATCCATTCAGAGCAATTATTGAAATATGACTACACCATATTATATTTTTTATGAAAATATTATTATGTATGTCTTAGTGTCCATTTAGTTGCAATATATCTATGTAATTCGCTTTAAAAATGATGTTCCATTCAATTAGTAATTTATTTGGCCACATTTCAGTTCAGATTTTGTGTAGTTGGATAGCAAACCATTGTAACAACTTTTAGAGTAAAGTTAGAGCTTTGTCACAGATGTGACAACTGCACCGCTGCTTCTTTGACACTAACAATGCGATAGTACACTATATGGCTAAGTTCAAAGGCACATAATTCTGGAATGTGTGGATCACTGGGCATAAAAATTGTGTCTTGTACAGCTACATTTCATATTGATAATATATTTCAAGTTTCATTACAGTTGCTTAAGGAATGTGGAAGAAGTTCACTCCACACACTTGGGAAATAGTATGCAGATGGACAGACCGACAGCCAGACTGAGAGTGACTCCAATATACCCCTCTCAAACTTAGTTTACGGGGGTATAAAAAACCTCAAATTTACACCAAAATTTCATACACTAACTTATGATTTGTATAAATTTGTTTGAGTGATTGTGTGTTTTACAATCTTTTTTAAAGTTCAACTTAATATCTTCCACTATAGATTTCTAGAAAATCTTTTCATTTTTTTTCTTCGGGTTTAACGTCATTTTCAACATTATTTCAGTCATATCATGGCAGGTACTTATCCTGACCAGCTTCCCTAGATTACATTTAGGCCTTAACTAGTACTAACCACATTCTATCTGCAAGCTACTGCCAAGCTACTCCACATAATGCAGAGGTGGAGGACAATTTAACATAGGATGTAATATCTTCAGTAAAATTTGCAACAGAAAGTGTGAGCCTAACCTGGATTCACAATATTTTAATAATAATGTTCCCCAAGTTCAAAGCAAAAAGACAAGAAAAAAGAATGCCTTCTCTGCTGTCCAATAGTAGTTTGGTTTGCGTCCAATAGTAGTTTGTGAAGTATGGTCTGCAAGTCAACTTAATGCATAGAAAATGCAACCAATGACCTAGAACACATAATTTTGCTTGTAAATTATATGAGAAAGCAAAACAACCCATTCGGTCTCTATCACATTCCATGAGAAAATTAGAACTAGAAGGTTTTTTTTTCAATTTTAATAATCATAGGATATTTAACACCCATACTATCATGATATGAACTAAATCAATACAGAATTTCAATTAATTATTCATGTACAATGTATACATCAATGATATGTAAATTATATATCACAGATTCTAGACACAAAATCATGCTACAAAATAAATAAATGAGACAGAAAAACTACCTTCTTATAAGTAAACTAGTTATGGACAGCTACCAGTTTAAAGCCAACATTCCCATGGATTAATCTAGTGCATCAAATTCACAGTGAAGACTTAATTAACATGTTAACATACAAAAAAGATAACGCTACATTAAAATGCATGATTTAAGTCTGAGAGGATAATGATACAAACCTCAAGAAAAAAATGATAGCTTTTGGAATTTCTGTATCAAGACATGGGTTAAGACTACCATGTCAGATACTAAACATCAGCATCCAATTGTTTAAACATTGGTTAACTGTAACAACTGGGTTAAAATTGAAATTGGGCTAAAAAATTAACCAAACGTTAACCAGAAGCAAGATGGCTGCTCTTGTTGTACCAAACACTGGGTGTCATCAACAATGCAAATAAGTAAACAGACAAACTGAGGATCTTGATGGCTTCTTAACCAATGTCAGACACCTGGGTCAAATCTTAATGGAAATCAAATTTACCAAACTTTAACTCAAATTTAACCCAACCTTCAATTTAATCCCCAGTGGTTAAAAGTAACCGATATTTATACAATTGGGCGCAGATGAATCTAAATACCAGTAATTCCATAAAAGGATCTATGGACGGAAAAATAATCGGGAGAGCCTTGAGCAATCCTGAGATTACAACCATATAATTGTGATATAACACAATGTTGTGATTTCTGAGTAGCATGAATAATAAGAATTACACCACAATTTCCGAATATAGTTTAAGCAAAATTGGAATACACATATCTCCAATACAAGAGATATATTAGTTTTTTCATTGTTTTATCATTCACATACATATAATCATGATTTATTTTCTATTCATCATCTTGGACTGGTTGGCACTTTACTGACATAAGACATAACAGCTGATTGAAGTATGTGCGCTCGTTGCATTTCTTCCTCCCTAGCTCTTGAAAGCTCAGCTTCCCGTGCTCGTAGCTTCTCCTGAAGTGACATTATTTCTCTCTCCTTGCTGTCGACACTTTCTCGATGTTTCATTATTTGTTCTGTAAATTTACGAATAAAACAAATTAAAACTTACTCTGTACTCGTAAAATACATTCAGCTCACTACATGTAACAGAATTTAATTTAGAAATATTTTAAAGCCCCATTAGCATTTTGGATGTTAAAATTAAAGCAGGTCTTATCTAGAAACCTAGAAAGATGTATTATAAGTGAAATTGACTTTTACTTGCAATTAAAACATTCCGAAATTTTCTTTCTTTAATCACGAAGTACATATAAAAATGTAGCACAGTATTTTTTCAATGATATTGCAAAAAAAATAAGAAAAAAGCACCTGACAACATTTTTATGAGATATGAAAGGCGTTATGTAAATATTGTTTTAGAGCAAAGGAAAAATATTGCTTATATTTTACTGTCATTTTATCTGTTGTCCTGTATTACTGAATTCCAAAAGCTAATGTGTCTAGTGACTTAAAAACTCGATTAATTATAATGTCACTAGACTAAAGTACAACATTTCCATGTTTTCAAGAGTATTGTTCAATAGGATAAATAATAAACAATACTAATGTTTGGTTTCCAAGTAAAGTAACATCATACCTGATAGTTTATTATCAGCTTCAGCCAGTTTTTCACGAAGTTCTTTCTGTATAGCTCTCTCATTGTCTAGCTTCGTAGTCATACCTTGTAAGTCAATTCTTACTTTTCCAACCTCTTGCATAGTGTAGACATTCTTATTATTAACCTCCTAAAATATTTAACCATAATAATTGTAATCAGGATTGATTGCTCCAAATGAATATCATTTTACACTTACATGTAGTGCAACCACTCCAAAGCAACACCCTTTGGGAGTAGCAAAATTATGTTGTTGTTGAGAGGTTGTTGCTCTAGAGAGGTTAAATCAATAGGTAATCGTACAGAGGGAAAAAATCATGCTGTTGTTGCAGGGAGGTTGTTGCTCAAGAAAGGGCCACTCTGGAGAGGTTGTACTATATTGAAAAAAATTTTTTTTAATTGATTGAAAATTGCTGTATTTTCGTCAATATTTCATTTATATATGGCAGGTGGTCCACCTATCGAGTATTCCTGGACAGTACTATCATAAGGAGGTGGCAACTTCTCTGTATTTCGAGGAAAATCGACATGGTTTGTAAATTTTCAAAGAAGGGAATGACCTGCCACAACAAAGATTCGAACCCAGGTCACCAGGTTATAAGTTCAGTGCATTAACCACTGGAGCATGGCGCAGTAAAAATCATACAGGCTTACAGCTATTATTCATTTATGTTTAACATAAAATTTATTTCCAACATTTTTCTTGTATCAAGCCCAAAAACTCCATTTATGTATGTCTACAGAATCATATAAATAAATGCATTAAAATACAAAAATAAAATTTCTGAAAAACAAACCTCACTGAGCTCTTCTATCCTCCTTTTATAACTTTCTACCTCCAAGGTTAGAGAGCTATTTTTAGAAGTTAATTCTGATATAAGTGTTTGCTGCTGATTATGATGAGACTGTAAGTCATCTTTTGAGATATGAAGAACTCGAAGTTTTTCTTCTACATGTTTCATTCTAGATTCCTACAAAATAAAACAACAAGGCATTTAAAAAAGTAATTCAAGTTCAAACCTGAGTGCCAAACAGCCTCAAAATACACCCATCAAAAATAACTGGTGAGAATTTGATGTTTAACTATAAGAGCAGATAAAGTCTATTTAGACAAATTTTGTTGAATCAGAGGCTACAAACACAAGAGCACCAGGGACGATTTTGATGGTTATCAATGTTGGTCGAGAGCCATTAGTTTATCATGTTACAAACCAATACAAAAACAATGAGTAGTATGCAACAGACTTCACTAAATAAAGTATAATTCAAAGGAGAACAATAATCTAGCAATATACCCAGTATTCAGTGGAATTTCAATATGCTTGTAAATGAAAATGTCCTCATGATCTGCCTTGATTATCAAACTAAAGCAACTGTTGTGTATACCGGTAATGCAGATTAACTGGGTAATTGAAATGTGTGGAGAGTAAAATCAAACAAACCTCTTCAAGTTTAACTTTCTGTTTAGCAATGCTTATATTTTCCTCAGCTTGCAGTTTATCAGTCATACTAGATGTCTTCATCTGACTTATCTCCTCCTCCAACTGTAGACGTGTCATTTCTAATCTCTGAATACGCTCACGTAAAGCTTTTTCTGTTTCCTCGGATTCTTGTTTAAGTCTTTGTATCTAAATAAATTAATTAACAATAGTTCTTTGAAAAAAAAAACAGACTTTAAGAATAATACAAACAAAAGTAACAAATACTTAATTGACATGTTTTGCATTATTCTGTCTTTTCAATTATTGTCTGCAACAAAAAATCAAACTTACTAACTTTTTTTAAATCAGAGTGCAAAATATACACATGTTGTATAAACTAATTGAATCACCAGTACTTGAGACAATATAAACAAAAGTCACATAAATGTAAAGTTGAACATAAATATAAAGTTGAAGGTGACATCACTTGAAAGCTGTCAATGATTTAACCATAGAGAGTATACATACCTCTTTCTGTCGGATCTGTTCTGATTCATGTAAACCATCCTTGTTTCTGCTTCTCTCACTCTGCAATCTTTCTGTAAAATAATGACAATAGCTGGTTTTAAACTTAGAGGTAGATTGTGTGATAGGGTAATGATTTTTTAAGTACAGTAACATTACGCTTCTAAACAAGAGGTCCCTTAAAAGGCAATGGTACTTAGTATTCAGCGATAACCTAAATACAGTCAAACCTGTGTTAGCGAACACCTCCAAATAAAGGCCATCCTGTGAATAAAAGCCATCTTTTAAGAACCTTAATTGATTTTTATGAACAAAATTACCTCCAAATACAGGTCACCTGTCAATATTATAAAGGCCATATTTTGACATTCCCATGTGTGGCCTTTGTTCACAGGTTTGACTGTGCTAGCAAACTCTTACAACCATAGTTAAAACATTGTTTGTTTGTAAACAGCTTTCCTGGACTTCTTTTAGGCCTTAACCAGTACTAACCACATTATATCTGCAAGCTACTTGCAAGCTACCCCACATAATTCAGAGGAAAAGGACAATTTAACATAGAATGTAATTATAAAAATATCTTCAGTCAAATTTGTCACGGACAGTGTGAGCCTCGCCCGGGGTTCAAACTTACAACCAATCAGTAGTCAAACGCTCTAACCACTGAGCTAGCCGGGCAGGCTAATTAAAACATTAAATACATTCACACAGTTGATAAATATGAAATAACCAACCTTCATACTGTGAGCCCTTCATTTTAATTTCTGCTTGTAATGATGTAATTTGTTCTTTGTATCCAAACATTTGTTCTGTCTGCTGGCGACATTTTCTTTCTAAATCTTCCACCTGTACAATAAATACCGTAAGTTAACAGAAAAATGTTCTTATTGTCGACTTGCACATAGTCAATCAAGTCCAAATTTTCAGAAGACAGTAAGATTATTGTAATAATATTTCTTACTACAAAATATACATGTATAATGAATAGTATTCAGATGATAAAAGGCAAACATCCTTAGCTTTGATTGAGACCTTTACCCCAGTTAAAAGTTACACAGTTATTTCATTTCACACATAGAAATCAAATAAAAATGTTTAGGAAAACAGCATTAATTGATAAATACTTCCTAAAATTATCCTATTGAGAGTACTATCCTAATGATAGTACTTGAATACCTCTAAGTATTTCACATTAAATCTCAACCTTACTTAATGAAACAAAGTACAGTATAAACCCACACAACCGGACTTCTCTGAAAATTGGACAAATGTTCAAGTACCACTTTTTTGAAATTTATCAGAAGTTTATCTGAAAAACTGGAAATCTCAAAAAACCAGACTTTTTGTTCAGTCTGGAGGGGGGCCAGGTCTGGGGTTTAACTGTAATTTGAAACATAAAAGCTACATCATAACAAAAAAAGAAAGTGACACACTTGTATAATCTTAGCTGGACTATAAAGTAGTACAAATCTATGAACAAACCTTGGTTTCAAATGCAATATTTCTTTCATTTGCCTCAGACATTTCTTTTAATAACTTCATCTCAGTGTTGGCTCTGTCCTGAAAAAAATAGAAAGAACACATGAACATTTAAAAGGCTTTTAATAAACAAAAACCTATAAAATGAATAATCTGAAAATACCATATTTCAATTCTATCAATATAGATATTACAATAGTGTAAAAAATAGCATTAAAAATTTGTGGTAAATATAGATATACCAGAAACAGCAACCAAACAACAAATGACATAAAAATTTAGAAAAATATAATAAGAATATAAAACATTCAGAAAATGTTAATCAAACAATAAGAAATGTTATATCCTACTTCTCTTTCCCTACGTATATCACTTTGATGAACAGTTGATGAATCAGATAACTCTTGTTTTAATCTGTTTATAATCACACTGTAATCATTACATTTCTGTTCTGCTAGGGCAAGTTCTGACTCAGTCATGGCAAGTCTAGGTATAGAAAAAGATAAACAACAAATGTAAATATGATCAGGCAATTCTAGTTCGGAATGAGTCTTGGTAAGGTTCATAACCTGAGTACTAGTATGGTCAAACCTGTGTAAGCAGACACCTCCAAACAAAGGTCAATTAAGCTCATTCTTTTATATGCCATCATTGATTATTTAGAACGAAATGACCTCAAAATAAAGACTACCTGTCAATTAAGACCACAGTAAGTGCTTCCAAAACGTGGCCTTTGTTCACAGGTTTGACTGTACATACAGGTAGTTGAATTGACACACAGAAAAAGATGCAATATTATTAATATTCAACAGGCTTCAATTAATGTGGGATAGAATTATTAAATGATAACAAGTATATAAAAACTATTCAATCCAAATCAAAAGCTTTAATAGAATTATATTCTTGATAAATTGATAGATAGATTGATTGAATGATTGAGTTAAGTTTTATGGCAAATCAGCAATTGCAGGTCATTATACTGCCAGGGATAATAATCTAATGTAAAATTGGAGCTTTCAGAACTTGTCTGACTAAGTGACAAAATGACATGATTTATTAGTTTATAAACTTTATATCATTCAGGCTGACAAAATGAAATGGTTAAGTAGCCATCATTCATATGGAAAAATATCATGAATTTTATTACCAATGAAGATGGAATATTTTTAAGGGTGAGGGCTGTGAGGCAACAATAAACTTCACTTGACAAACATGAAAACAAACTAAGTCTCAGGCAAGGGAGGTAATCAATGTCACATGGTAAACTTCTATCATCAAAAGGATATTTACTAATAAGCATTTTATAAGAATAGATAAATCAAAACTTACTTGGAAGCCAGAGAATTAAATGATGCTTTCCTCTCTGCTAATGCTACTTGTAATTGGGTAATCTTAGAGTTGGATGATCTGATAAAGAAATCAATCCATTTCATAAACAAACACAACAACAATGCTATCTTATAAGACATTCATGGGATTCACCCAATACAGTATTTATTTTACAGCAAAAGTGCACTCTTTTGGTACAACAATACCCATAAGTTTATCTTAAACATTCACTTCTGCAAGAAGTCAGTGTTTAGAATTTAGCCAAGAATGTAGGGGAAACATAAACATATAAATTCTCGTTCAAAACATACATGATTCATCATTAATCTAATGCCTATAAGGTACATTTATTTTTACTGTAAAATCAGCATTTAAGATTTTTATCACATTTCAATGGTTATACATAAATTCTAACTAAATTTGTAGCCAAAATACTTAGAATTATTCAAAACAATAATGACACTGTAAAAATATAATATGATAGGTCAAGAATGATGATTTAAATGTATATATGTTTTAAATGTATATAACTACAATATGATTTGAATACAATGGCCTGTTTTCAATAGTATGACATTTATATAGAGATGGCCATTGGACTTGACCAATTTTCCCGGGTTTTGTACCAGTACAAAGCATGTTCTCTTGTCAGCATTTCCACATGATAACCCACAGAGACCATGTGCTGTGTCTAAGGTTAAAACATTTTAACCTACATGTATGATCCATAGACCTTGATTTCTATCAACTAAACTAAGCAGGTTAGCTAACAATGCGATTATGATTAATTTGACTATGGAATAACGGGTCAAATAAAAGACTAGCTAACATACAAATTATTTCACCTTTTAGAATCTCTCAGTAATGCCTCTTGTTGGTCAATAGTTCCCATTAGTTCATCCATCTGTAAACATTGATATAACATACATGTACAGTGGTCTATTATTGGCTGGAACTCAGAAATTAGAACCCATGCACACCAGTCTTAATGTTTTTGTTATACGTTCTATACATTTTACTCTGCCTATAAACTTAGAATGCTCAAACCAATAATCGGGCCCATGGTCAATATTTACTCTGTTATTTACAGTTCTCGGTCAAACAATGCATTTTCACAACTTCAGAGTATTTAGCTGTCAAAAGTTTGCTTGATGTGATATGGCGCATGAAAAGAACAAACGCGTAAAGATAATTATATATATCTCATGGCAAATTATCATGTTCTTAGAGCACTCCCCAATTTATATATACTTACATAAACACTCAGTTTTAGATAACCACATGTGATTATAACTTAGTCTGTATAAATGTCATCTTATTTAAACATACCCATTGCATATCATGAAAGTTATATTTTTCAAATACAGTTATGATGAGGTGTAAAAACATGTTTCATTAAAAAATCTGAGCAGTAATATAAATGAAAACCATACCATTCTAACTTAATACCATACTTATACCATACAGATACAATTTTAATGCTCATTCTAATTTTCAAAATTAAATTTTACATGTGACTTATCCTACCTGATGAAGTTTCTCTTGTTCAATGTGATGTAAATGTTTTGTAAGCATTGATGTTTTCTTATGATGGTCTTCAGTGATAAGAGCTCGGTCTTGATTCTGACTCAATGCTGTCTCTGTAAATATATTCCATTGTAACATTTCAGATAAATAATCAGACACTTGTAGGTAGTGAAACGTTTCAGCACCAAAGCTAGAATGGGGGAAATTAGGGTTATAAATAGTCCAGGTCACTGGCAGTCCCTAAAGAGTTGGAAACCACCCAATATTAGAATGTAACATTTTCCACAGTACCTACCCACTGAAAAAAATCTGGGTCGTGTAAGGGCAAACAAACACTTTTTTAAGGATGGCCCAACTATAAGATCTTAACAGAAAGCAGTGCATACTTCAGTCTTTGAATTCCAGAATGAAGTAGTCATCCCACACATCAATTAATGAATACTAATCATGAAATTATGAAACACAGGTGAAACACGGTAAAAGATATAAACCAAATTCTTATTTTACTTGCTTTAAAATGAATTTATTTTTTTTAACAGATCATACCAACAATTTTTATGAAATTGAACATTGAAGAAACATCTTACCAATAGATTTTAATACATCAGCAGGTATATTATTCCCTGCCAATTCTATTCTTGTCAAAATCTTGTTGGTCTGTAACATTTCCACAATGGCTCGGCCACCTAACAATCCTACATTGTTCCATCGTAAATCTGAGAATAGATACAAACTATATCATTCAAGGATCATGTTTTGGCAGAAAAATTACTGTTTATACTCGCCTGTAAGACGAGTTTTTAAGTACCCAGTTTTGCCTATAGTCACCCTCCCGTCTTATACGAGGGTGCACAGTAACATTAATTTTTTAGCCAGACACGAGGAGCAAAACTATCATTTGTTGGGAAATTTTGGACTTCCTTTCAAGTTATAGTTTTTCACACTTACCTACTGTTCGTAAAACATAAATCCCACAACAATCCTAAACTATTATCAATCTGTTGTAATTTAGATATAAAGCTAGATCATGAACATGCGTGATCTTTATTAAACTGCTAGCCAACATCACACAAATATCAGAGGGACACCGACGGCAGTGTGTCTTTGATCTTTAAAATTCACCGCGCAGTGTTAGCAGACTTTTATTTGGGAGGGGGGGAGTACAAAGTTTTAAGATCTATGGTACACACAGAGGTGTCAATATTCCAGATTATTTATGAAAAAATATCTCGAGAAATGGCGAAGTTAAAGTTAATTTAATCTGTCCTGAAGGATATTCTTTAATGCAAAATGAGTTAAATTTGAAAAAAATGTGGTTGAAGCCAAAAAGGTCAGCCGCATGCGATTTTCAGGAATTTTAATTTTGCTTTATTGACACCCCTGTATGCCCTAAATAAACTCCAGAATCTTCACCAGATGGCAGCTAAATTAGGTCAAATTGTGTGTAAACTTTAAATCAGGCACATGTTCGTTGCTAAGATATATAGGATTACTGGTAGACAATAAAGGTTCAACTGACACTTTGTTAATTGCATAAAATTGACACTTAAAACTTGCAATTTTCACAGGTAGATATATAATTTGATATACGAGTTAAATATGACGGAATTCACAATAGAACTTGAACTATTTTCGGATGGTCACTCCTGATTTTTAGTTTATTGTCTGTTAATTTTTATACCCTTCTTATACACGGGTCATGGCAAAAAGGCCAATATTTTAAGTCAAAGTCGGGAGGTCGTCTTATATGCGGATCGCCTTATAGGTGAGTATAAACGGTAATACAATTAACTATACCACAAAATCAAAAAGTTTGGAGTCATTTCTATTCTAAAGCAAATCAATCGGTAAGGATAAATACTACATGCCAAATTTGTATTTTTTCTGAAATAAATATAACAAATACAAATGGTCAGCATCAGCTTCAAGAAAGATCCGTTTAAAGACACAAAGGGGGCCAAAAAATGATCTTTTCTCCCTTCAACTTCACAAATTTACATAAAAATTCAATCAGAAAAATTAATTAAACAAGTGTCAATATTTACTGTACAAGTGTTAGTACATACCTAAGGCTTTAATGCTGCTGTTTTGTTTTAATGCTCTACACAGTTCTGCTGCCGAGTCATGACTTATCTGGTTGTTGCGTAGATCTAAAGCTAGTAGATTTTTGTTAGCAGCAACACCCTCACTGAATATAGTGAAAGCATTGTCCAACATACCTAAAGCATTCCATTCCAAACACAAGCTGAAAATAGCAAGTAACATTATATAAGGGAAATATTTTACTTCTAAAAATTACAAGTAAACAAAACAAATGTTAGGCAACTAAAGGTCTACCTTTTTACTACCTATGTATATTAGTAATAAATAAAAAATAATTTGTGATTATTTGCCTGAAACAACAATTGATTCTAACTCCAAAATCATCAACTTCTTCAGCTAAAGCAATTTAATTAACTGAAACAAGGAAGAACCAAAGAAAGAAACCAGATGCTGAATTATCGAAAGTTTTTACTCTCTACTTCTTTTTTAAATCAATGAGACTACTCATTTGTAACTTTCTTTGATTTAAATTTTAACATTGTTGGAAATATGTGTATTCTATAGTTATTAGTGTATGAATTAAACTTTAAAAACAATACATGTTTCAAATAAAGCCATTTTGATGCATACTTCTTTTAATTCGATGCAACATTTAACATGCACTGCTCAAAATTAGATCACTTACAAGCGATATTGCTTGTAGTGAGAGATTCATAATTTTAAAACTACTGTTGGTTACAAAATGTAGATTTGATTAAAATTTGGTCTTTCAAATACCTTGTTCTGGTGCATGAAAGGAAACAAATGATCTCCGTTGAAGCATATATGTATATCATATATTTATATGTACAGACTATTCAAACATAAGTAAGCGATCCTTATAAAATTTAGAGTAGAGTAATATAAAATTATGCTTATGTTGGCAGCAAAGTGAAGTGAGAAATTCAAAACTGTTTGTGAATATGATACACCTAACATTGAATGTTATTATACATAAATATGTATAGCATTAGGATTGAAAAAGTACATTAATTATATATAAGGATTTTTGTAATAATACAGGGTTTTTTCTTGGTATTTTGGGAATATGACCCATACCCTTGGGATTGGGAATTTTCGCGGTGTTTTAATCAAAATTGGGAAAAATGCATAACTACAATTTTTGCAATGTTCAACTTATTCTACTTATTCTCCCATAAAACAGTAGCAGAATAAGGTACCAATAGTGATGTTAATGAACTTATAAAATTTAAAAAAAAAAAAAAAAAAAATCGCCCCAAAAAAATCCCTGTAATAAAACATCAGTATATAAATGCCTTCATTAATAGACATTTTTTTCAGTAGTATAATTGAGATGTGTGAAAAAATAGCATGCCTGAGGCTGATAAGAATAAATTGCATTTCGTTTTAATCAAAGCATACTATAAAAATATACAGTCATAACAATAAGAGAACTAGTCAAAATGTATTACACAGAGAGATAACAATAGTGAATACTTGAAGCTTACATATCAGAAATCTAAGAATAAAGCAATGAAAGCATATAAGAATCATTCAAGCTGCAGTCAGTACACAATTCACTGATCAACATTTAGAATATGGATATTCTTTTATATATGTTGATGCTAATTGCAATAAACCTCACCAAACAAGGAAATAAGTACAACTGACACAAACACTTTGTCCGAGCAATGTATTCATAACAATTTGAATTCCTTTGAAATGATATTCTTAGAAACAATGTGTGATAAGTGACTTGTTCACACTGTAGATACATGGCAATGTTTTCAAACAGATTAAGTAGAAAATATCTTTAAGACAGCTTTACATAGTACACTAGTACATTGACCAGTAAATCAATTGATTTTAACAGTGAACATCATTATGGTTTACCTTACAAGACTGGCATTATGTCTCAACATTTTCCCAAGAGATTCAGCAGCTGGACCTCTGATGTTATTACCCTGAAAGAAGATACAATTATCTATGCCTATATCACAATGACAATAAAATCAAGAAACAAAAAAAATATCAACTATATTGCATGAACAATTAAATATGTATACATAAAACTTTCATGATTTTCAAATTCATTTTTGGTAACATGCTCGTTAAAAATAGGGTAGGTAGGCAGATATTTTTTTTATTACTCTTTAAAATCTGTTGAAAGGTAAAAGAATGTGAGACTTTGGATGTACCATTCGTCAAGCCTAGTAAAAAGCTTAAAGTCGCTAGGAAAAATTAGGGCAGGTCAGGTAACAATTTTTTACATCTAAACAAAAGTTAATTTATAGTAATACAAGTAAAAGATATACCTTCATGTCAAGCTTTCTTACATATGTATTCCTTGAAAACCCGTGACATAGTCCTTTCACAGCTTAAAATTAAAACAAAAATGTTCTAGATAATTACCTCCCCTGAATGTAGCCAATCTACCAGCTCCAGGAATTATATGTGATAAAAATATAACCAATAAACTTATTGATGTGAGATTTAAAATACAGTAAGTATTTTTAAAGTATGTGAACATTATATTGGAATAAAATGTTTATCTTCAATCCTGTATTTTTCCCTAATAATTACACTTTTATTCACATATTTAAACAAAAAGAAAGGTATTTCCAAACAACTATGCATATATACAAATGAAATGCAACCCATGAGGGCCTGAATGACCCTCGGTGGTCCGGGGTGCAGGCTTCAAACCTGTAGGTGATTAGCGTCACAGTGGTTCAATTCCACCTTTCAGGCGGTTAGAATTTATAGAAAAGATCAGAAACTGCTGAATTTCTGACAGTTTTTACAGCATTCGATACATATATTTTGTACTTGACAATTACATTATCATTATACTTTAAATTTTTTTTTACAATTACATACCATCCTCACTCAACATACAGTCAGCAAATTTATACTCCATGAAAGCATGGTCCGCAGCAATCATTTTTCCAAGAACAGCACATGTTTTACTAGTTAAACTGTTTGTAGAAAGATTCAGAACCAGTTTTTCTTTCTTTGAAGAATGTTCCAAACTGAAACATAAAAAGGCTAATAATAAGTACATTAATATTCCTGCATCTTTACAAAAAAAAGAAAAAATTCTTTTAAAAATTTCTATAATTAGAAAAAAATCATAACAAGATACAAGTTTGAAAGTTCTATTTAATTAATTATATAGAACTATTTATACCATTGATATAAATGATAATTATAGAAAATTAATTTTGAACAGCTTATTACCTTTTTAACAAGTTCACAACACACTCTTGTGCTTCAAGTCCATGTTCCTTGCAGAGACGTGTGAAACCATGTTTGAATTCTTCAACCATTTTGGATGACCCGTCAGTTTTATATCGTCTTTATATATCTGCCATAATACAATCATACCAAAAATTATAGACCTATAGATGCAATAATTTATTTGCAACACAAACATGCCAATATCATCTAAGAAATAGAGGTCATTATAATGCTTTTTAAATATTATGATTCAATAATCATATATAAATTATAATGTGACACATTAAATGATTAATTAATAAAACATAATATATATAGTTGAACAAAAAAGGACAGATAAAGTTGTGGTAATAGCAATTGAGAATTAGGTTATAAATCTCAGACAAAAGTTAAGACAATTAAGACTGACAACAGCTAATATACAACATGTCAGACACATTTATGAAAAGCTGATGAATACATCAAGTAGTGACATATAATCCAGTTAAGTTATTTATAGTTTCACATGTTTCAATGCATATCTTTATTAGTGACTTCTTTGTCAAGCATATTATTCCTCTGAATAAATATCTTAATTTTCCAAACAATTTATTCGCTCAAGCAGGGCTATGGTGTGTGAAATTTTGTGGAGACAAGCATTTGGCTATGCAGGTAATGAGGTATACACGCATATAATCATTTGACAATAGTGATGATGGGTATTTTTGCATTTTGTATTATACATATTTATTATATTTTCCTTCTTCTATGCATGCGAATGAACAAATGGTATGAATAAATTTCCTGATTGATTAGAAAACAGTTTGATTAAATAAAAATGTCAAGCCTGTGCATGTCAGAGTAATTTAAATGCCGCAAAAACATTAATATAAAACATCAACGAACCGTGAAACTCTTCCATGTAAAACAATTATTACTCACTTTAATTTTACACACACATTGCGTACGTCGACGAATGATAAACGAGGATAGCAACAAACATAAAACAAAAAAGGTTTACAAAAAATCTGTGTTAGTTAGACGCTTGAATAAGTTTACATCAATCACAAAAAAATATTATAATTTGGTTATTCATAACTGAAATAAACACGATTTTAATGACAACACAATAATATTGCCTTCATATTTTGAGTTATGTGTTTAGAAAGAAATTCTTATTCGAATATTGTTTCAAAATATTTTTTCATGTTTTAAGCGGTTTTCATTTTTGTAAACAAAGTTTGACAGTTCGACGGCATGGCGCAAGAAATCGCTAGAGTCGCAAGACGTCTCGAGGAGGCCAAAGAAACAAAATTTCTCGGTGAACATTTTTTAATTCATACATATCATTTATATTTAAATAATGGGTTTTAAGATTTATGATTACTGATTTTTAAAACTTTTGTGAAGTGTATACTAGTTTGCCATAATTGGGCATAAATGAGAAATAGTTATTTATAGAAATATAATGACTGATAATACTTATGTGGAAATTACTGCCTGTGAAAGAGAATGTATATCTGGATCAGGATGGAAAATTCTACAAGGAGTTATCAATTATGAAGTTAAATAATTATGCGGTGTGGTATATTGTAATTTTTGTATCAGAGAGTGACAGAGACATGCCATACCCTATGAGGCATACTAGATAACAGAGATAATTATCAATTAAGCAACTTCACCTATGTAATATTGCCAGAGACATATACTTTGTAATTATAAGTCTCTAATAGCACATATGACTATTACTTTTCCCGAAAAGAATTGATGAAAAGCAGTCACATGATATTTTGAATTGCCTATCTCTGTTATCTATGTCTCTGATTGTATAGATCTGGGATCAATATAAATAAATTGTCTAATGGTCCCAGATTGTATTTATTAATTGGCTGGGATATTCACCAGCCTGATTAGTTCAGTTGGTAGAGCATCTGACTTGAGAGCTGAAGGTCGCGGTAGCCCTACTAATCCGACTTTTTGGTTGGCCGATTTCGTGAACGAATTCAGAAGGGCCACAACGGGGCCATTAGTCGAAACAATGTGGTTGAAGGCCTCTTGTTTGGTTAAAATGGTTGGCAGCGTATGATTTTCAGGATATTTAATTTGGCTCTATTAACACCTCGATCTGTAGTTTGACTAGAGGTTGAGGGTTCAAGCCCCGCTTCGGGTACATTATTTTCCTGCTATTACATTTGGTGCCATGAGTGTGTGACTATAGCCTTGGAATTCTAGAGCTAGGGTGAAGTTAAGTCTAGAGCCTGTGGTTCGCAATTAATTTACTTCAGAAAAAGGAAGGAGGAATGTAGTTGTATGATATATAGTATAATATATATAAATAAATTGGCTGTAATATTAACAGCCCTATTAGCTCAGTTTGTAGAGAACCTAGCTGACTTGCAAGCAGGAGGTCACGGGTTTGAACCCCGCATTGAGTACATTATTTTCCTTCTCCTATTATACTCTTTGTAAAATAATAGAAAGAAATGACTGCATGCTTATAGATCTACATGTTTATTTAAAATACTAGAAAATATATGAAAGTCATCTTTTCCAAATAAATGTGATATCCTGATATTTTCAGACCTTTCCAAATGTGAACTACTCCGGATTCCAGATGCTGCATATCTGATGTTAAAGAACAGTGTTATAGAAAAATGTGATCTCAGTCATAACAAAATCAAATCAATTACAGCGAAGTTTTGTTCAAAATTCCCAGCACTGATAGGTAGGACAATTTCTGAATCTTTGAGTTTTTTCAAAAGTTATTTCTGTTTCATATTTTAATGCTTTGAAATGTATGTACTAGCTAGTACATGCATATGTATACAGATCAATTAATTCACATTATCTTGTTAAAAAGTCCTGTAGTACATGGCATTATAACATTAAATCTTAAGTTTGAGCAAATTCTTTTTTTTGGGTATTTTGGGAATAAGACCCATATATACCCTTTGGAATTTTCGTAGTGTTTTAATCAAAATTGGAGAAAATGCATAAATACAATTGTTAATGTTCAACTTATTCTTCTTATTCTCCCATAGAACAGTAATAGAATTAGGTATTTACTACCAATAGTGATGTTAATAAACTTTTAAATTTTTTCTTTTTTATTGGAATTTTTTTCTATGCGTTGGAAAAAAGGATACTTTTTTCCATTGGGAATATGACCAAATTTCGGCTATAAAATCGCCCCCCAAAAATCCCTGAAATTTTCTATTAGTATCTTTTGTCCAGTCTAATATATATTGTTTCTAACCAATTTTTGCTTCAGCTGCCTGTCATGAACACTCATACTGTGCTACACAGGTTTTGTTTAATGGTACGGTACTACTTTAAGTGTAGCTAAATACAAAATAAAAATTGTGTATACCATGGTTGATTTCTGCATTCAAATGTGAAAAATAAAAGGAAGGAATCATGGTGTGGACAGGTTCTGACCAAGTCACTTGCTGCATTAAAAAATAGTGTTCATTTATGCTATGAAATAAACTGAGGCATTACTAGTAAGTAGTGACTACTAGTAATAATTTGTAAGTTGACCAGGAACCTGCCCTGCTAAATTGTGTATTGCTTGAAAGTTGAGCATGGCAGTATAAAGATGTTTATAACTATGTACCGGTACATTAGTTATAGACTTGTTATGTTTATGTACCATCATTATTATCATTAAAAGATATTTTCTTCTTCTTAGTGTTTGCTTCACAACAACAAGGACTTATATATATACATGGATTCGCAACTGCTAAAAATAGCTCAAACGATATCGTTCGGCGATCCCACAATGCATTGCTATATACTCGGCAATGTCCGACAGCTGTAATTGGGTGTTTACAAATTTGATTATACTATAAAAAATGGCATTTGGGCACGGAAAATCGGTAAAGGATGCAACAAATTCCTTAAAGATATTGAGATACATTTATAATCCACAAAGTCTAAGTATAAGCATTGAAAAAGGCATCAGTCGAACATTTTAAATTCCAAGATGGCGGACATCCATTATAATCCTTTCGTCTCCGAGATTAAACATTCGGAATACCACGGATATTTTCGCTGTTATTATCATTCGGATTATCACGGGTATTTTCGCTTTTGTAAACAATAGCTTGTATTCCCGTTGATTCACGTCTTATTATCGCGGGATTTGATTACTTCGTTTAAATGTTAATACGGAAGTTGCGAATCCATGTATGTATATCCTTGACAACAAACACAATTTATTCTTACATGAAGTTAGATCAATATATATCTCCGCATGGTGTGCCAATTTATTAGGTGTACATACATACGTAGTGTTGAAAATGCATGAATAAATGACACTAGCTGAATAACTTTCTTTCAAGTCAATTTGAATATTAATTTAGAATTCATATGATGACATATATTTGTATTTCAGAGCTTCAACTTGAAGGGAACAAGTTTGACAGTCTTCCAGATGAAATAAAAGAACTAAGTGAGCTGCAGGTGTTGAATATATCACACAATAGATTAGAAAGTCTACCTCCTTGTCTGTATGATTGTCCGAACCTGAAAACAATTATTGCAAGTTTTAACAATATAAATGGTATGTTAAATTATCGTCATAAGATCGTTTTGCTGGAGTTAATATACAAGACTTAATGGTGACATTTTAAATTCATAAAAGTTGTTGGTGAATAAATATTGATTGATATAGCAGGTTTCATATGACAGGTAATTGTAATTCTTGGCTTTGTTGCAAAAACTATTTTTTATTTAAGTATTGCCGAAGGAATTGGATCAAATATGATTTTAATTTAAGGTATCGGTTCTGGCTTTATATGCTGAAAAAACATTAAATAATATTTTAAGTTATTTACAAAGATTAAATATCATTGAAATGACCTAAAATAAGCATAAAATTCAAATTCAAGGGCAGATAACTCAAAAAACGAAATCAGTGTCCCCCAATTTGTTTTCGCTTAAAATGTTTCTGTTATCATATGCTATGATCATGCAAAGTTAAAAAAAATTCTATTGGTCAGTTTTCATTTTGCCTATATGTCTATGTGAATAATGTAGCGAACTGTACATGTAGCAAACGTCTTTAAGATTATCTGTAATAATAAATGAAAAATAACACTTATTATTATGGCTATCCATTTTATTTCAAGCTTTGGTGACAGAAGTGAATTAGTTAATAGTGGTATTTAACTGTAGAAATACCTGACTGCATTGTGGATAAAAAATGTAGGTTATATTGCATTATTATCAAAGCTTATTTTACTTTCAGATGTTGAAATCGGGGCATTAAAGAAAATGTCTTCCCTGAAAGAAATCAATTTACAAGATAATCCATTAAATGAATTGACTCAGCAAACATTGAAGGACATTGATACATTTACAGTGATTGTTGGAGAATCAGATCCTGTTGGAAAGGAACTAGAAGAATTAGAGTAGTTAGAATACAGTCTAAATTGCTGCTATGTAATAAGTGGTCTAATAGCTGACAAATCTTTTATCTTGTCATTAGATTGCTGTTGTTGTCAGCATTAATTTATATACTAGTATTGATGTGAATTCTTAGCAATTCTTTATTCACCGTCTCAGCGGAATATCAGAATGGCATTGTATGATATTATTTAAATGACCTTTTTATATATTTTTTTTAATAAAAAAGTAAGATCCTGCAACATGACATCTATATTCACAAGTGACTCTTCAGCAGACCATGACAGTGTAATTGTGCTATGCTGTTAAGAAATATATTTTTCCCTTTATCCAAAATGTACATCAGCCCTATTTTTGTAGAATATTACCAAAGACCTATACAGAACTTCACTTGTATGGTATATGTCTTTGATATTGACATAGTAATGTCAAGGATGGTTTATGCCCCCCTACCCCATCGATAAATATATATTGTTTATGGCCTGTCTGTCTGTCTGTTAAGTCTGTCTGTTTGTACCAACCTTTAACCTTGCCCATAAAATCAATACACTTCCACCTACAGTCATCAAACTTCATATGTTGGTTCCTCATAACAACCTCTACAGGACCTGTGCATTTTAAGGTCAGAGGTCAAGGTCACCAGAGGAGGCATCATGTTTCAAAAAAACATCTTGTTAACAATAAAATAGAATATTGCTTCATAATTCTGTGAATAAAAAATGCAGTGATAATATGTGATGCAGTTATACTGTTTAGTTATATGGAAGATGATTAAATTAAATCCATTTTTTACATAACGCTGTTTACTGTTGATATTTAGACAACTTGTCTTTTTATGCCCCCGTATCGATAGACCGGCAGCATATTGTTTTTGGTCTGCCTGTCTGTACCAAACTTTAACCTTGCCTATAAAATCAAAACACTTCCACCTACAATCATCAAACTTCATATTTAGGTTCCTCATAACAACCTTTACAGGACCTGCACATTTTCAGGTCAGTAGGTCAATGGTCAAGGTCACAAAGTTATTGTATTTAAAAAAATTCCAAAAGTTCTTTTAGGATACTACTCCTACATTTTTCATGGGATTTTGACGAAACTTTCACATACTTGTTGTTACCAAGAACCCCAGCACAAATATTCTAGGTTTTGTGATTCAATCATTTTTGACGGAATTATGGCCCTTTGCTTTTTGTGCATATGTAATAAATAGAGAAATACTCTTTAGTTTGCAACTTCTATATTTCTCAAGGGATTTTTAACCAAACTTTTATAGAACTATTGTCACCAAGTTCCCTGGCTCATATTGTGCGGGTTTTGTAATTTGATCATTTTTTGGCAGGTTTATGGCTCTTTGGTTATTTTGTGTCCTAAATTTCTTCTATGGTACTCCTCCTACATTTCTCAAAGGAATTTGACGAAATTTTCACAGCATTGTCACCATGAACCCCAGCACATAAATTCTGGGTTTTGTGATTGGACTATTTTTGGCGGATTTATGGCCCCTTGCTTATTTTGTGCATATGTACTAGAGAAATACTCTTCTTAGCACAACTCCTACATTTCTCAATGGATTTTTACCACATTTTGATAGAACTATTGTCACCAAGTCCCTCAGCACATATGGTCAGGGTATTGTGATTTGATCATTTTTAGTTTGTCTGTACCAAACTTTAACTTTGCCTATAAAATCAAAACGCTTCCACTTACAATCATCAAACTTAATATGTTGGTTCATCATGACAATTTCTACAGGACTGGTGCATTTTCAGGTCAAAGGTCACACAGCTAGAGGGGGCATTGTGTTTGTAAAACACCTCTTGTTATACTGGCTTTTAATCTTTATCATGGTATTTTATTGAATTTTCTTAAATGTATTTCTTCTTTTGAAGGAGTTTTAATCATTCAATGATTTTTTCATGTTTTATATACATATCCATGTCCTGCCAGTGCAATATATTTTATTTATCAATAAATGAATTGTTTGAACTTTTTGGAATTTGTTTTTTTCTTCATGAATTCCATCCTTGACTTTTATTATTCAGCAAAGAAGTTCTTCAGTTGTTTATTGACATTCTCCTATGCTGGACCAGTTCAATGCAGGCATTGTATCAGTCAAGTACTAGAGCCAGCACATTGTTTTTAAATCAAATAAAGAAATGATAAGAAATATACTTAGTAAGGGTATTCTTGTTGTACACAGAGTGATGATGTGACTGATTGGCAATTTTCTTTTCACTCTACATAATTTTATCTTTTCTTTCTTGCACCTGCACATCACCAATTGCTAACCATATCTAACAATAACTGAGTCTTATCACTGGCTCCACTATTTCATGATGCTTACAATATAGCATTATTTTTCACTTCTTTCTAACAATCCAGTGCATAGCCCTGTCTAGTACACTCATACTAAGAGAGGTTGATAGATACCGGTAGATAGTTTCATTCAGGTAAAATGAGTACATGTCACAAGAACAATACAAATTCAATGTCGACATATAATAACATGTGAACATTAAAGTGTATAGAAGATGGCACATAATCAATACCAGGGATGACACAAAAAGAAGGTATTAAAGTTGACTTATTTCCATTGCGGTCCTTAGAATTTGATCATGTGACACTGGATGGTATTAAGAAATAAAAAGAAAGGTTAGCTCTTTGGGTATGGCCAGACTAGTAATCACAATATTAATGTACTTATCACTGTTCAAATCTCACCTAAGACCAGATAGATAGATAGATAGATAGATAGATTTATTCAGCATATAAAAAACACATGGTATGGTACAATATGATAAAATCATGTACGGATCGAAGCTGTCATAGCTGGCTTACAGAATATTAGTGTTTCCATACACAGGTGTATTACTGTGGTCTTCTGTTGTCAAATGACTCTGGCTGTTAGTCATTGTTAAGTTAAATCCAGGGATGCTATATATAATATAGCATCCCTGTTAAATCTTAAGAAAAAATATTGACATGCATTTGTCTAGTACGTGTGTCTGGTTGCTACCATGTTGATGTTACATGCAATTTATTGGTTTTTAATTAAAAGACCACAATCAAAGACCCATATCAAATCTACATACTAGTGCTTGTTTACATATACTCAATACAATCCAGCCAATGTGCACATGCATACATTCAACATCTCATCTCATAAATGATAATTGAATTTCAGAGATATAGATAATTATATAACATCTAATAATTATGTCTCTGGTATATAATTTTCAAAACATAGATCCTGAATGTATTGAAGTCTATCCAAACTGTCATTGTACTGCCAAAGTGCTACGTTTTCTAAATCTACCAGGCAATATGAGTACTTTCAGTACTTTGATATAGTTAAACTTTGGACAACAAAAATCATACCCTATTATAGGTTGGTTGCTGAACGTGATATTGAAAGTAGGCATTTTATCCAACAAGATGTAAAGCGTGAATGAACCATTGCGCATGCGCAGTAAACAAACATGGCGGCAAAACAAACTTGAAGATACAGATGATACATGTTATTTACAGAATTTGTTTTTAAGGAAGATAAGTGAACTGTCAAATTGATGCACAATCATTGATTTGTAAAATGGCACAATGTAAGTATAATGAAGTGTTAAAATTGTGCGTTATTATCGTTAATAATGAATATAAGATATGATTCAAGCCGTGACATGTTCTCCAGTTTGTTACTTATTAGAAATTAGAAGTGTTCTTTATGTTAATTTGTCCATTGTCATCATTGAATAACTGTCGTATTGAGATAATGATTTTAATTTCTTATAAATCCATTTATTCATACCTACCTTATTACAAGCTATACGAGACAGTTGTTATGATTCAAAATAGAACTTATTACAAGCCACCAATTGAATTATCATTGCTTATTGGTTCTGGAATTGTCAGTTATCCTCTTGGCTGTTACTTGTCACAAGCATTAATAAGTCTGTCTGTGAATGCTTGGCAAATAAGCTATAGAATCTATATATATATACTGGTGACACTGGATAACAGTGTAGCTAAGTTTAGAACGGAAATTGAACAAAGAAAAAAATTCACAGTCGAAAATTAGATATCTAGTGATTATTTATACACATCTCATTTACATATGCCAACAAAGAAATGTTCAAAACCTGTACTAATCTAGTGCCTGCAATCAATAAATGCAATGCAGTAGGCCGCCATCTTTCTTTCTTCGGATATACTAAATACTGGTGTACAAGTAGAAACCTCTCAAGGTATACTGGCTGTCCCTATTACCGCCTACTTAATTCTTTACCAGTGTTAAAATGCATGACAGTACAAGTCTGCAATCATACCACCATTTAATCATCATAAGCAATTCTTCTTGTTGTCGAAAAACATAAAAATACTCTCAATAACAATAAAATAATACATCAACTGATCGCATTTCTTGACACACAGACGTCCATATTGATTTTTTGTTTGATGACCTTATTACCGCCTCTCGACCAATCAAATGCGAGATACGTAGTAATGCGGGAAATTCCTGCGTCAGTACTAAATTCCAATCAATGTGCGGACCATCTATAATTTGCAGAAATATCAAAATTATGTTTTAAGAGATCTAATGCATTAAAATGCGTCACATTCATATAGCGGTGTTAATTTGGATTGAATGCAAATGGCGGTATGAACGATAAATTGACTTGACTGTAGAAATTATATAAATCATTAATGTAAAATGTTTTAAAGTCGCGGCATGCATTGTAAACAATAGTCTGGTTCCCTGCCAACAAATGCCACACGGAAACGGAAGTGGAGGAGACACGCATGCGCAAGTATAGTTATTATCCGGGCATCGGCGGTAATAGCATCACCGCGGTAATAGGCGTACAAGGGATACATGACGTCATACATTTGTAATATAGCAGTGATATTACTAACATTAATTTCAACACAGAACAGTATTTTATAACGGAAGTCACATTTAGTGGAATAAAAACAAGCACGTTCAAAACGCAGATCTATCGCATTGCAACAAATCCTGTCTTTCAGAGAGGCTACTTTCGTTTTGTTCTTACAGTTTCGGCAATAGTTTTTTTCTGTATAAAGGTATTTGTATAAAAATCAAAAGATTATATGAATATAAACTTATTTTCAATGCTCATACACAACTGCTAAAGATGGCTTCCTACTTATTGTTAAATTCATGTCGTTTTACAAATCACAAATACCGGTCGTCTGTTTGCGCTATTTCATGACGTCACTCGAATATTGATTCACGGTTAAAGGTACTTTATCTTATGTAATTGTTTTAGCAATAATTATGGGGCTAGTCATGAAGTGGTTACCACGGAAATATGAGAATGTGCCTTTAAAATATGGCTGCCGCCGTCAGTCGATCCAGAATGTATTTTAGAACATTCACACAAGTGTGAGAAAAATAAGATTATTCAATTGAATTTTCTACTATATTATGGGCTCAGAAACGCTGTCAATAAATATATTAAAATGAAAAAAATACCATTAGAGAAAAATAAACAATTCTTAAATCCAAGTATGAATTGTTATATACATCCGATTCTAACTAAGAAGGATGCAAATAAATTTGTATATAAAACACTGATTAAAAATGACGAAATACCTACAAGCAAATCCAAGTGGGAATCTTTAAGTAACAACATTATAGACTGGGAGTTCATGTACAGCTACGTCTTTAAATATACTAGAGACACGTATATACAATGGTTACAAACAAGAATTGTACATAGAATTCTAGCTACCAATACGTTACTTTATAAAATTAAACCAAATAACCTGTGGACATTTTGCAAAAGACATGAAGAAACAATATCTCATCTGTTTTGGGACTGCTGCAGAGTAAGACCAATCATACAATTTTTAAATAATGGAATAATACATGTATCTAGATCCCAATTTTAAAATTAATAGGATAATTGTTATATTAGGATCTGGAAAAAAAGAGTCTATACCTATCGATATTCTTCTTATCTAGAATTTAAAAAATATATTTACCTATGTAAAAGAAGAGAAATCTTACCTAGTACTGAAAGTTTAAAGAACAGTTTAAAACTTGCATGGGAGATATATCAAACATCGGGCATAGCAGATATAGAATATAACAGATGGACAATTTTAAGACATTTTTGTTTTTAATTCTTGCATTGTTAATGTTATTCAAATAGTCAAATATCATCAGAATATAAATATCATCAGAATATAGAAATTACAAAAAGGTGGTGAAACTGTGTTGTTGTTCTTTTATTTATTTATATGTATTATATGAGGTTACTGTATATTAATTAATTGACTTATATAAATGTAATATGTATTAGTTTTATCTTTATGTAGTTCAAACTATGTTAGTGTAGTCTTTGAAAAGCCTTTAACATCATGAATATGAGATAAACGAAATAAAATACACACAAACCTAAAAAATGACATGAAAATCAAAATTTAATTTATCAAGGTCAAATATCATCGCGCTTAACGCTGCTTAACTACTATGTGGTGGTTGATAAAATCAATAATTTAATCCATAAGTTAATTGTGTCTAAAATGTCTTATTTATTTCCTAATGTTATTTCATATTCCAGTGTGGCAGCATCCTTATGTTAATGTGTTCAAGCATTTCAATGTTCCATCATGGAAGAAGGCTACCAAAGAAGGGGAAGTCACATCTGCTATGGTATGTTCACTAGTCCTCAGAATTACTCACACTAGCTTTAATTTAGATGATTCTTACAATATTTACTGTTTTTTACATGTATGTCAAAATTAATTATTTATTTTGTTTGACAAGTAATCCTCCATATTACAGGGTGCTCCCTAGACTTCAAAAGTTGGGGGTCAAAATGACCCTTAGCTGATAGAAATTTAAAGAGTCAACAAAATTTCCTCTACTAATGTAATAGTAAATTTGACCCTTTGGTTCCAATTGTCAAGAGTCAAAAACCTTATTTTCCAAATTTCAAGAGTCAAATGCCATTTTAAGGGTCAAAGGAGAGCCCTGATTTTATTGCTATTTGCATACTATTTTGTGTTCTGATAGCCCTTACAGAAAATTGTTAATGAATGTGTTTATTTTTGTCTCAATAATTGCAGTTCGATCATACTAATTATTTACACTTCATCTTTTTGTTTTAGGACAAGTCAGTCAAGGCTACTGTGTTTAAGATAGTTGGATCTATACCTGCTGGGAACTATATACAACTTCCAAAGACAAGTTCACAGTCACTTGGGCTCACTGGTCGTTATATGTACTTGCTTATCAAACCTATTCCTACTAAATATTTTGTTGTACATATTGATGTTGCTACTCAAGACAATCTTGTTGTGAGAATATCATTTTCTAATTTGTTCAAAGAATTCAAATCAACTTCAACATGGCTGCAGTTTCCGTTTGTTTGCAAAGCAACACGAGGCACTGTACATGCTGTGACTGCAGTCACAGGAAAAGGTAATATTGTTGGAATGAATTCTGTATTCTTCAGATATTTTGCTGATAGCTCATTAAAATTATCAAAAATGTCCATTTTCATTGTAAATTGATATTCTTCAATATTTAAGTAGTTTATATATCCATACATGTATCAATAAATTTGCATTTTGCATAATTGTACATTTGAGTTAGAGGTATTTTGACAAAAATACATTCTTCAGTTAGCATGTATCTGCTAATGTGCTGTATATTTTTATGGTTACATACTTTGTATACTATTACAGAGAATTGTGGTCCAGCTCCTCTGTCAACAAGGTGGACAATTCTGTGCTTAGACTTCGAGTATATCCTGTCAATGTATCTCAATAGAAAATATGCTTACATCAAAGGTGTACGACTATGTGCAAACATGTTTGTAAAGAATATTTTCACCAGTGATGTTCAGTATGAGCCAGGTAAATGTTTTGTTCTGTTTGGTATGTAGATGTTCATATTTTGGTCCATTCTGTTTTATATCTAAAATACAAAAATGGAGCAATAACTGTTAGACGTCAAGTTGAAGAAATCATGGGTGCTTGGTTCCCGTTGATTCTTTGTTTGCTATAGTATGACGAGGGAAGCAGTGTATTTATACGAAAATTGAAAAACAATCAACCTACTTCCGTTGCCTTAAAACATGGCGGCTGCTATGCCTTGTAGTTATATATATATATTTATAGAGAGAGAGAGGGAGCGGTGAACTGTGAAAGAGCGATAGGAACGGACGAAAACATGAAATCAAGCGCCTATGGAAGAATTAGACAAAATTATCATTTTTATGCATAACTTGGCTACATTGTCCATTTCAAGTCATAACGTTAACTCATATAATGTACATCATAATGCAAGTCCATAATCTTGTGTTTGTTAATATGCAGGTTTATCAGTAGAATTAGTGAAGAAATCTGGAGGTTTATCTGGTGTATCACCGTTACCACGGGAACTTGATTATCCTGTTATGAAAGGGGATAGATGGCATGATCTCTATGACATGATCAGATTTCCTGCTGAAGGAAGTAACAAACCACATGATACTATACAATCTGTATCAGATGGACCCAGTACAAAAGGTCAGTTTTCTTGCATTATTGATTAGTATAATGTTGAACATGATTAGTGAGAATTTAGTCTGTGGTGAATGTTTTGAACAAAAAAGGGAGACACTTTTTTTTCACCTTGATTAAGGCTGTATATATGAGTCAAATTTTCCACTACGTGTTATGATTATTTTTTATCATTGTCTTTCTATGTTTCTGTTTGGCGTTTATTTTGGGGGGGGAGTATGATTTTTTTTCTAGAAATCGTTTTATAATCATAATTGATTTCCTAATTATCATATTCAGACATGAGAATTTTCCGCAGATCCACGGAAATCCTCGTTTTTAGACGTCCCTAGGGTCATTTTTGAGACTGACGTAAATTCGAGGAGAAAATTTTGGGGGGGGTAGGGGTCCCAATTGTGACTCGTGTAATCGATCGTACGACGATCCGGAATGTACCGTATGCGCTGTACTTTATACCGTACTAGTAATTTATTTGTAATATATCACCCGTAGCGGCGATTTTCTTCGCGGCATCGATCTTATATGCTATTATTATGATGAAATATTGCTGTGATAATGAAGCATAGTAATCTGATAATTTCAGCTGTCAGGCCAACATCAAATGGACCCAAAAGAGTAGATTCAAGGAAGGTTGATATTAGTAAATGTGTTTCTGATAGAGTCTCAATGATCCATGGTATAACTAAGGAAGGCACTAAGGTGAATATTTAGATATTATAAATGCTAGATAGTAGTTTTTGGAATGTTGACTATAAGTGATTCTGTTACTAATTAATTTGAAAGTTATCTGGTTAGTTTCATTGATCTCACAGAAGTGCTCACTGTAATGCAATTTCAAAATTGTTATTTTATTTCAAAATTATATTTGTAAGACTGCTGATCTTAAGAAAGTTATTAACAAGTGCATTATATTGAATGTAAAACAACTTTTTTTCATGCGCTGTTCTTGAGTTATTTTTATTCTCCCATATCAATAGATGGGGGGCATATTGTTTTTAGCCTGTCCGTCTGTTTGTTTGTACCAAACTTTAATCATGCTTATAAAGTCAAAATGCTTTCATCTACGATCATCAAGCTTCAATACAACCTCGAAATGACCTATGCATTTTCAAGTCAAAGGTCAAGGTCACCCTGAGGAACACACTTCTTGTTCTTGTTGATGTTCAAACTACTTTTAAAATGTGTTACATTGATACATTTCATTGAATTCAGCTTGCTTTATTGTTGAAATAATGATTTGAAACCTACCCTTTAAACTTCAGCGCCACAGACGAAAGCCTATTACTTCTGAATTGCCATCTGTTGGTGTCGACGATGTTGATGTTAGAAAAGACAGTGAAGGAGAGATTCATGTGTTTGCACATCCTGATGATGTTGTTGTTCATCAGGATGATAAATACACTGGAGAGGTATAGCTGCTCATGTATATTTTTCTCTTTATTTATTTATCTATTGTTTGATGACCCATTTGACAGCTGTAGTTATTTCAGAGCTGACCCAGAGACAAGGGGATATTAAGAACTTGGCATTTGTACCCCTACTCTTATTTTGAATAGTTTTTCCTGGTTCTTTGTTGTGCCTGGTGTAAAGATACATTCTTCATATCTTTCCTGTGATTTCCTTAAGACAGTGCTTTGGATGTTAGTTGGGTTGGGGACATTGAAAAAGTGTCTCTGAAATACAGAAAGGCTGAGTCAAGATTCAAACCCACTACTTTTCCTTTAGTAGTCCAGCCTATTATCATTAAACCATGGATCACCTAAATTTTTCTGTAGGTCATGAGATGAATAAAAGGCAAATTAATAATGTATATAGTCATTGTCAAAAACCTTTAGTACTAAAAAACTTATGTCTTTAATGTTTGACAGGTTATCTTAGTTATTTTTATGAATGTTCAAGTTTTATAGAATTAACTTTGTGCTTGCTTAAGACAAACTGTTTTAAACTTTGGTAAGGTATTTATGTATGTGACTGGAGTATTTAGCTCATGTTTGATATGCGACTTTAAGTTTTTTTTAATATGTTTTGTGTCATACTAGATTATTCTCAATGTATTGAAGATATTTTTCCAATTTATAGAGTATTGTCTCAAGAGTTGACAGATCCACAGACCTCCTTCCTGTGAAGAAATCAGCATATAAGGTAATCATAGTGATTAATGAGTGACATGTTTTGATAAAGTTGAGAGTTACTATTCTGTATTTTTAATTTAACTTTAATTGCTGTGATCTAGTTATAATTAAAACTTCCTGGAAATGCTGCTATTATTATGTTGGTCTGAGTCCAAATTTACAAAACTCCCAAATTCATATCTCATATTTTGTCTTTAAGTGATTCTAAAATAAGTAACTATGACTAAACTATGAATATATTAATCATACATATATAACCATCAAAGAGCATTATCTTTCAAATCAGAATGCTTATGAATGATATTTAATTTTGAGCTTGGAGGCTGTACTCAAGTTTTATGATCTCATAACCTGGTATTTCATTTCGATGTGTCTTTATTTCAGGTATTAGAACCAGACCCTATATTGAGATTAAAGAGAATAATAGGTTATGGTGGATGTTCATTCAGAGATGTAAGTTTTAATTCATATGTGAAGTTCAATGGCGGTTGTTATTAGGGGTGTCACGGTTCATCGCGGTTCACCGCGATTTAATAGCACTCACAGTTTACAATTCACCGACAGAAAATTACGGTTTGGTACATGACTTTTAGCTATGACTTATTAGCTAATCAAAAGTGTAGTCTACTCAGGATGCTGCATTATGTGATCTGTTTATATTTTTTTATAGTTTGTTGCAGTAAAAATCTGTTTGAAAATGTTTTTTGTTCATTGAAATAGAGCTCCAAATGCAGTAGGGTGAATATTACGATCATACAGGTACTTTAAATAATTAATACTGAAATACAAAGATTAATTTCACTATATTTCATTAATCATATGGAAGAGTATCGTATTGAATCGTAAAAAATTGAATTGTGACTCAAAATCCTGATTTGAATCGAATCGTGTAGTCAGTGAATCGTTACACCCCTAGTTATATACAGCCAGATGGGAACATTTTCTTCTTTGCTAATTGAAAATATGTTAATATATATGTCAGATAAATTGATGTTCTGCAAGATTTGTCATACATATTTGAAAAACAGATTTTAATGTAAATCAAAATATGATTTGTTTCTATTCATGGAAATCTCACAGATATGTCTAGGACCTGTCATTGAAGTTAATGATATTTATTTACTGTATTATTATAAATGATCAATATTCATTGTTTGTTTAAAACATTTGATCATATTTCCAGGCATTGTGGACTGAAGATGGTCATTGTTTAGTGTACCCCTGTCATGCTGTGGTTGTAGCCATGAAAATTTCCAATGGACACCAAAGGTTTTTCATTGGTCACACAGACAAGGTATTTATTTTAAACTTTATTATTCTATACTCGCTATACAGATGTTTCTGTCTTCGCAAAGTCTCGACTATAGATTTTTAGTCCTGTATATCAGTGGTATGATCGGCTGTTTAATTAAAACTAATGTTACCTTTCCTTGGCAGTATTTATTCTTCAAAAAAATGTAACTTTCTTTACTTTTAGTTTAATTATTGTAATCATTATTCAGGTTTCAGCCATTACCATGACAGGTAACACTGAATTAATGGCGAGTGGTCAGACAGGTCCTTTGAGTGTAGTCCGAATCTGGAAGGTATTGAGTGGAGAATGCCTGGCATTGTGTAAAACACACGCTCATTCCTTATCTGCTTTAAGGTAAGTATTTCAACATATTTAGTCACTAGGATGTAACATGCACCAATAGCTGTGGTCATTTAGCGACTTCCATCTCTAACGCTGGAGTAAGAACCACCAACCTTTTCAGACTTTGCGAAAGGCGCCGGACTGACAAATTTGTCCGATAGATTGTGTGTTGGTCTGATAAAGAATCTTATCTCATCGGACCGGCTGTCCAGCTACTTATTTACCATATGTATACGCATTTATACTTGTTTACTTTTTTCAGTCTGACAGATTTCCTTTCAGTCCGACAGAATTTTCTAGCTTGTCAGACCGAATGTCCAGCAGATTTATTTGCCTTTCACGAAGTCTGCCTTTTGTGAGCGAATTGGAAAGCTTTCTATGTGTAATTTTTCTAATAGAATGTGGTATTCAAACTCACAATGATTTGGGGCTAGTGATTACTAGTCTGAGTCAGAACCATTCATCACAGCCCGCCATTCATCACTTACCTAACAAAAGCAGTGTTGCCACCAACTTTGATTTTAAAGCTTTTGTCTTGCTGATTAAAATATGTTCATTCTTTACAACAAAACTTATTACGAAATTAAATGATGTTTCATCTGATAGAGATAGCAGTTATTTTTAAACAACAATTCCTTATTTGATCAATTGAGTTTCGAAAATTTTTCATTTTTGGCTATGTTAGAATTAATATATCAAGTGTTGTTATTTCTTATTCTTTCAGTTTTTCACACAAAGGAAATTTACTCTGTGGTGTTGGGAAAGATAGTCATGGAAAAAATGTAAGAATATGTATGGAGAACTTAATCTAGAAATTGCAAATTTGCGTCTTTGTCAGTTGACTGGAATTCAGCCGCACAAAAAATTATACCAAAAGTGTAGAATAAGTGATAAATAGTGCCAATAATTATTGGAATACAAGTTTTTTTTTCAAATTTTAGCAAAAATTGCTCAGATTTCCATTTTCGTGGTTATTTTTACCATAGCATCTACCAAATAAAGTTATTTTCTTTCACAATTTTCAGTTGGTTGTCATATGGAACACAAGCAAAGTGAGTAAAACACGGGAAGTTTCTGTAATGGCAAAGGCCCATACTGATGTGGACATTTGTAGAATGAGAGTTGCTGCCTTTGATGACACAAGGTAAGAATATTTCGATTATTTCGCATCTTTGCTCTTATTTTCCTACCACCATGACTGAGATTCTTGATATTTTGAGATTGATCTCCATTGTTGAGGGGCAATGTAAACAAATGAAGTAAAAAAGGAAGATAGAATTCATAATTAAATCTTCCTCACAAAAATACGATTTTGTCTGTAAAAGAATTATGTTGGTCCATATTGATTGTAAATACTTTAATTTTTAAGATTAATTTGTATGTTAAGATTTGAGTATTTTTTAATGTTTCTATTTTAGAATGGTATCATGTGGTCGTGACAATATTCGATTATGGAGAGTAAAAGAAGGTTCATTGAGATCAGCCCCTGTCAATCTAGGTGAATATCATAATATGGAATTTACTGATGTTGCCTTTGAAGCCGGGTACCATATAACAAAGGATCCAGCTGAAAGAAGAGTGTAAGTCATGTATATGTGTAATATTCATCACAGTTTTGACTGAAGTCTGACCTTAGTTTAGAATAATTGATTTTTGTTTTACTATCAAAGTTCATGTGAAAATGGATGGCAAAGATTTTGTTCAGTAAAGAGTGTACATAAACAGTAATGATATGCTACGCATATAGAAGTACAAAGGGATAAAACAAAGTAAATATTTTCTCTTAGTGTATATCATCACATATACATACTTGATTGTGTTTTCATTCAATGTTAGAACTCTTGGTCCAGTTTAGTTTGTTATTGAAATAAATCACAGGTTTTGTATTGGATGAAATTTTTAAGAATATTTTTTAAATCTTCATTGTATGATTTGTATGGATGATCTATTCGGAAAATGTAAAAGGGTTGAAGAATGCATTATTCAAGTTGGCTTCCTTTGTAACAAATGAGTATTTATTATCTTTGTAGCAATTTATTCTATTTAACAGATATGCATGTAGTAGATCTGGTCACATATTGGAGGTTGATATAAAGAAGGTGGCTATTCATCATGTACGTAGATTATTCCCAAATGAATCCAGGTCAGACAGAGATAAACAGACCTTTAGATCAGGTTTGTGTGTTGTAATATTTATGTGTGTATTGATTTATAATCAATCTAATTATGTCTAGTTTGAACAGGGTTGCCTCTTGACTTGGATAGTCAGGGGAAAGGATTTTTTAAAAGTCACTTAATTGAGAAATTAATTTACAAATGCAATTTCAGAAAAGTTAGGGAATTATAAAAGTTTAGGTCAATGTTTATGATTTTCTGTGGCTATGGCAGTCTTCCAGAAGTATTTATTTGTTAAAAATCTAATTTCATTTGGATGTTACTGAGTAAATGTTTCTATATAAAACAAATCATATTTGATTTTCTAAATAAAATAATTATAGGTGGATTGGCCAGCTGTAGGCAAGAAATAATATCCCTCAAATATAAATGAACAGGTATCAGTGAACCATCCAAAATGTTTAGCAAAACAAAAAGGATAAAACATTTTTTTTCAAAAATCGACGTCTACAAATTTACATCTGGACAAAATAGCCATTTTAGTAAATAAAAATAACATGAAAATTGAGTTCAACAAAATTAAAGAAATCACATATTCCCATATTTATGATTTAGGTGCTGGTATTGCCATTAACAGTATGGCTATCAATGAAACATTTTGTGTGACTGGATCAGATGATGGATATATGAGACTTTGGCCTCTAGACTTTGCGCATGTTTATCTAGAGGCGCAGCATGAAGGACCCGTAACTGCTGTAGATTTCTCATCAGATGGACTTAAGATTCTTGCTGGAACTTCAGTGGTATGTAAATCTAATTAATACTGGCTTAATTAAATCAGTGAGCCATTTTTTACAATTTCAAAGCTTTTGATGTGCTTACATTTTTCCCTGGACATGATTTTCTGCTGGTTTTTAAAGAAATAAAAAATCTTGTTAATATAATTTGTGTGCCACTCAATCATTTTAAGATTAATGTAATTTTAGTTTTGTTGTATAATGCTTTCTATCAATGTTCACTAATGTGGAATCTTTCAACACTATTGAATTTGGATGGGAAAACAACCAACTCCCCTGATCCAATCTTTAACAATGTCAAACTTAAATTCTGACAGTATTTGCAGTTTAAGAAGGAAACAGTAGTGTTTTTTATTATTGCAAATAAAAAGTGAATTATGCTCTCTGTTTATAATCTCAAACTATTCTTGTTACTTCTACAGGGTACCTTAGGAATTCTAGATATCACATCTCGTGGATATACAACCATGATGCGTTCACATGTTGGTAGAATACGTAGTGTAGCTGTTGATCCATACAGGAAGCATATAGCTACTGTATCAGAGGACCATACTATCAGAGTCTGGGACTCAGAAACTCTTCAACAGGTAATTCATGATACAAATAAATGGCTGTTTAGATAAGAGTGGTAATTGTGTCAGACTAGTAATCACTGGCCCCTTACTACTGAGGCTTCGAATCCCACCTATGACCAGACAAAATTTGCATATGTGGAATCTAGCTTACAGATGGTCAGTGCTGCTACCCAGGTGTAAGCCTGCTGTTTTCATCTATTGTCAAGCTGGAAATTGACACCAAATGATCCTAGCTGTTTGTACAATTTTAAACCCCAGTGAAAAAATTGGAGGAAAAAACATGAGCAGTCATAAAGAATATGAGCTACTTGAAAATGATAAATGTGCCTTTGTATTATCTGTATCGTTCATTAAGCCTAAGCTTATAACAACACACAGTTCACAGGATGCAATTTCAGCAATTTGTTATTTGACAAATTTAATAAATATTGAATGATCTAATTTATTTCATGTTTTATGATTGGGAAACAAACTCAACATCGTTTACTTAGTTACTGTACTCAGACTTTTAACTCTCTGATGATGATAAAAAATTAGCACCGACAAAAGCGTAAAATTTGGCTTAAATAGGTCACATTGATTAGCAGTATGAATTAAAGGTGTAACATACATACGTAAGTTATATGATATGCATCTGTTATACTTGTTTGCAGCTGTATGACTTTAGTTCCCCGGATGAATGTCCATGTACTATCAGTTATCATCCATCAAGACAGATGTTTGCCTGTGGATTTGAAAGTGGTGTTGTAAGAGTGTTTAATGTCCAGACTACTAGTCTACTGGCTGAGCACAAGTATGTAAAACTTAAAGCAATTTTTTGTGAATTATTTAGTAATTATGCCCCCTTTCGAAGAAAAGGTGTATATTGCTTTGCATGTCGGTCGGTCTGTAATCAAACCTTAACCGGGCAATGACTATTTGGCCTAGAAGCTCCACAGATTTGGTTAGGAGGTAGGTCATCACATGTAAATGACCCCTATTGAGTTTGGGAACAGTATGTACATCAAAGGTCAGGGATCTTCAGCACAAAAACCTCCGACAAATAACTAGAGAAAAATTTGACATAAGGTCCTCAGATTTGGCAGGGGGTTTGGTCATCACATATAGATGACCCCTATTGATTTTGAAGTCAGAAGTTAATGGTTAAGGTCTTACTATCCAGTTGCCCTTTAGGAACATCCGTGTCTCACAAACACTTCTTGTCAATATCAATGTTACCATTTTAGTGTTTAACTTAGGATTTTGCCGTTTAAAGAAAGTGGTTCATTTTGATGACATTCTGAGTAGCATTGCTATCATGTGATAGATACAAGTCTTAATGATATATCAATGTGTATGCTTCAGTAACTCGTTTCTATGAAAACATAGTAAATGATATGTGTATAATAGATTAATATAACATAAAATTAAGGAAGGGTTCATTACGAATTTCAGGCAGCATCGAGGCAAGGTGACTGGTTTGTCGTTTAATCCAAATGGTGATTATCTATACAGTGCTTGTTCCGAGGGCTCTCTAGCTATGTATGATGCTAACTCAGAGGCCTATCCATTATTGAGACTCCTAGGCAACACAGTAGCCAAGGGAGATAAATATTGTCCTGATGCCTTGGCTGTGAGTCCTGATGGACGACGTGTGGTATTTATTGGACCGTCAGAGTACACTGTATCCATTGTGGACTCAAAAACATTGGATGAGGTCAGTATATTGACAGAATAATGAAGTTTTTTAATCTTGAAAATTAATGATTGTAATAATTGTAAAAGGTAAAAAAAATTGAGATTACTGTAGTCTCCAAGCTCTGTCTCTTTTTTTGTTCATAACATTTTACATATGTCCTCTTTGTCTGGAAGTTCACACAAGTTGTAATTGTGTTTTCAGACGATGAGAATTGATGTGTCCAGCGTTGGTAAGTCAAGAATGGACACAGCAAGAAAAGTTTATTACGCTCCTGTTAACATTGATCATCTACTGGTGATAACTGAAAATAACAAACTTCTTAAGTTTGAATCCAAAACTGGAAGGATATTAGCAGAGGTAAATGTTTTAGCTTCAAATTAATTTGATATGATTTTTATTAAGTTTACATTGGTGTTGTCATTAAATAAAAAAAATTTTGCAAAGTATTTGAATGACTTGGTCCCTGAAGAATTATTTTTTGTGGCTTCTAGCTGCTGATATACCTGTTGTCAATGCTGAATTTTTCTTCGTGAAATTGAATGGATATATTTATCATTATTATATATATTTATATTTATTCCTCACTTCCCTTTGCTGCCAACAATAGCATGATTTTATATTATACTACTGAAAGTATTACTTGCTGTATTGCTTGGTATGATTGCTTCATAATTTTAATACTACTGTTGATGAGATATGATAAAAATTTGGTCATTTAAACACCATACGCCAGCACATAAAATGAGACAAATGATGTCCATTGAAGCTTTTCTATATATCACATATTTGTACGTACAGACTATTCAAACATTGAGTGAAAGATCCTTATCAAATTTTGAGTAGTATAAAATACATTTTGGATAAAACCAGGTTTTCGAATAATCTGAGTTTGGATAAACGACATTTATTGTAGTTTCATTTCTTCTTTTAGGTTGATCATATACACAAGAATGGATGTTCATCATTAGCGTTAACAGATAACTGTCATTACTTGGCCACAGGAGGTGACAAAGCGATAAAGATATGGGATTATAACATGAGGCTGGATATTAACTTTCAGGTAGGTTAAATTTACTGTAGAAATTAACAAGATGTTTAATTATCTACAATTCATTAGGAAGAGATGAAGAGAATCTGCCATTGCGTTGGGTTGAGGATAAGGAAATCTCTCATGAGGCTAAGAGATATGTACATAGGATAAGACTGTGCTGAGTTCTTTGTATTTATCTCGTGCCAAGGCGAGATTTCCTTATCCACAACTCATTAGTACTGATAGATTTATTTTCTCACTGCATGATCGGCATTATTTTTGCCAGTATAACTTAAGTTTCAATAAATTTACAAGATTTTGCGGGAAATGACATCGCGCGCGGTAGCACAAAATGACCTTTTACACGATTCTCTTAGTAAATTACATGCGGACGTTTTAATGTTGCTCCTGTTGTAAATACCCATGACGGATAAGGTTTTCCAGCACTGCTATTTATAGTTACAGGTTTTTCTATCCAGTTAGTGAGAAAATTGTATGTTATGTTATGATAATCTATGAAGTAATCTATCTTGCTTGAAAACAGGGACATGTTATTAATACATTTGTATGAATTATGATAAGTATAAAAATGTCAAGTTTTTTTCATACTTTTATACATTTCTGTGTATATGTTATTTACAAAACTTCAGTTGTTTTGAAGTCTCAAAGCAGCAGTAGGTACAGTCCCCTCCAAATTATGAAAAAAAAATCTTATAAAAATTGGAAAAACTTTCGTTACATTATTAGAAGCTATGCAAAAATGTGGGTGACTCAGATCAAATCCAAACTACTTTGTTTATGTATAGAAATACTTAATTAATTATAGTATTTATCAAATGATTACATCAGTTACATAGGAAGATGAAGTAATGCTTGTTTCTACGATTTTGTTGCAGGTTTTTATTGGACATTCAGAAAATGTATCAAGAATAATATTCACACCTGATTACAAGAATCTCTTGAGTGTTGGGGAAGCTTTATATTTGTGGGACTTTCTGGCCTATAAAACTCCATCACCAACTGAGTAAGTAATTGTGACTGATGGATTTCAGGGTTGGACATTTTTTTATCAGTCAACACAAAAGACTGTCAGACTTAAATCCTTTGGCGAAATTTTCAATGAAGAATGGTAAAGTTATAGAATTACTGACCCTCATGTCCAGTAAATTTGATTTGATTGTTAGTAAAAATTTAAGTTCATTTATATATACATTCTTGTGGGCCAGTCATATTTTGTCTGGTTCAGTTGTGATTTAAAGTTTGTCAGTCCTTGATGTGATGCTTTTGTTCAATTTCTTTAATATGCACAAAATTTCTGACATTTTATTATTTTTTGTTTACTTTGAATGAGCTATCCAATTTATAATTTTAATAAGTTGTTTCTCTTTCATTGTTTTGAAATAAATTGTTTTTTGATGTTTCCTTTTTACTCTATAGGGGTCGAGCTTATAAGGAAAAGGATTTCTTGACAGGAAATACTGATAAGCCCCTTACAGTGTCATTCAGGAATGGTTACACTGCCCCTAGTCCTGGAAGAGAAAGTCTTGGGGAATCATTCCTAGACATTCCACGTAGATCCCCTCCTCGTCCATCTAGAGATGACTCCCCTGGAAGAATTGGAGATCTAAGCTCTATCAATAGAGATCCCTATGATGGTAAAATCATTTCCTTAATCGGCATTTGTAGATTTTGATTTAGTGAACAGTACTTTGTTTTACTACTTGGGTCTTTCTTCCTTTAAACCAAGTTGAAGAAATGAACAAAATGTCATTTAGTCCTGGGATTTTCGTTTTTCAGGTTTAATGTAATGTCAGTAACATTACTTAGACTTTAAATGAGTTATTCATTTTAACCATCCAATAACTTTTATTAGTGCATCTGTAAATAAAAAAGTTCTGATGTTAAGTAAAATCAAACTAATGATTTAGTTACGTTGACGGAAACTTTATGGTCTTCATTAAACTGCATCTAGCCACTATCTGTCAATATAAGAGTGTGCTATTATTTTAGTTCATACCCTATTTTCTTTGTTTCAGATGATTTGGAGTCAGTAACATCTGAGAAGGAAACAGTATTGGCACGTGCTCCTGTTGTACAGTCTGTGTCCTCTGGCCTTAAACAACTCTCCTTCCGGGATGACCAGGAACCAGTACGTAATTAGACATTAAAACACTGATATACCAGTAATAAGTATAATCAAGCTTTGTATAAGCTTGTTTCCCTGTTTTTAAGCACCGAGAATGCCTACTGAACATTTAGTTGTGTAATACAAGATATAATTAATTATCCTATATAATTTACATTTATTTTTATTTACAAATTGCTGATATCAAGAGCTAAGTTCAATTATGATATCGATGCACATGATCTTACAGTACAAAGCTTTATCTCAGCTTTAAATTCTTTTACAGGATGATGAAAGTGAAGCATTCAGTAATAGACAATATGGTCAACAGTTTGTTCAACATAGAACACCAACAAGAATGCCAAGCAAGAGGGCAGCACCCTCTGGCCTTACTCCAAAGAAAAGACAAGGAGAAATACCAACAACAAAGCCTCAGGCATTCAAGCATTTTACACAGAGAGCAAAAGGCTACTCTTTAGCTCAAGTAAGACACTTCATACAATAAACTGTTGAACATTATCAGTTAAAACTTTCAAATCATTACTTCTATTAATTAGTTTTTCACCAAAAAAATCATTTGTCTTAATCTTTTTTTATTACAATGTACATGTGGATTTGTTATACATCGGTGGTACAATTTTGTATTTCGTTATTGCATTGATCTATCATTTGGTGAGGGAAATTGATCCTGATGCAGTGTTTTAGTAGTCACATGTAAGGACACATTTTCTATTTACTAATTGAATGTTGTAAATACTATGTAGACTAACATTTGGTAGTAAAGCCTTAACACAACATGATTTTACGACTAGTGAGATTCTAACACATAAGAGTATTATATGTTTATTTCATGTCAGCATTATTTCATAGATGTTCAACAATGAGATGAACAAGCCATTGTTATATGGTAAACCAGTGATCGTAATTCTGTTGAAATGTTTCTGTTATTTATATTATAGAGACGTTACACTGCCCCACCAAATCAAGCAGGTATTAGATTGAAATCTGTGATAGGATATAATGGTAATGCCAGAAATAACATGGTCTGGCATCCTGATACAGGTGAATAGTAACTTTATCAATGCTTTATTAATAGTATTTTGCTAACACAATCTCCCATATAATAATAATATTGTTTAACATAAAAGATAACTAATCAAGAGTTATGGCACTTAATTTTGGCTTGCATTGAATTTCTTATCTGAAACTGTTGGCTGTTTATTGACAGATTAGTTTCATATTTTGAACATATGAAGTTGTTTGTTCATGTAATTGGAAATCCTTGTACTGATTATGTTTTGGAAAGTACTTTTATAATGGTTTGACTTTTATGCCCCCTTATCAACAGATCAGAGGCATTATTGTTTTTGTCTGTCTGTCTATTTGTACCAAACTTTAACCTTGTCTATAAATTCAAAACATTCTCAGCTACAGTTATCAAACTTCATAATGTTGATTCCTCATGACAACCTCTACAGGTCCTGTGCATTTTAATGTCAGTAGGTCAAAGGTCAAGGTCACCCGTAGGGGACTTGTTAATGTATGTGTTTGTAATATTTCAGGATTGTTTGTATATACCACTGGTAATATGATCATTATTGAAGACCTCAACAACTCTACACAAAAACATCTCACTGGTCATGTTGAGGAGATATCTACATTAGCCTTACAGAATGATTGTCAGGTATGTGTGAGTACATCTCAGGTCATTTAATTGTGATACACTCTGATTGTAAAGTTGTTTTTATTATGCCCCCGTATTGATAGATCAGGGCATATTGTTTTTGGTCTGTTTGTCTGTCTGTTTGTACCAAACTTTTACCTTGCCTATGAAATAAAAATGCTACTGCCTACAATCTTCAAACTTCATATGTTGGTTCATCATGACAATCTCTACAGGATCTGTGCATTTTCATGTCATAGGTCATCCGAAGGGGCATTGTGTTTTATTTATACTGTATCTTATTTGATTTGTCAGTCCAGATTAGATTTGTCTTCATTATTCAATACTTACAGACTGAATGCAATTATCAATAACTTACTCTATGTATTCTTACCTTCAGAATCTGTACGATAATGTTGTGGAATTATCATTAATTATGATTCTGATTAATGTACTAATTCAAAAGAAGTACCCAGTTTTTCATTGTACACTTTGTTTCATAGACTTTGGCATCAGCTAGTGGTAGTTTTGAGATGTCAGGAAGTCAGATTTGTATATGGGATCTCCAGAGTATGGTGTGTAAGAAGGTACTTAATCATCATGAGTATGATGTGGTTTGTCTGGCATTCTCTAGAGATGATAAATTCCTCATATCTGTGGGTAAGTTCTTTAATTAGTTACTATTTTATAAATGACTTTATTAGTTCATCATTAGTTTTCAAATTGTTTTTGTTACTGATCAGCATGTTTGGATAATGACATATTTTTTTCTAATTTGCAATATCTATCTAATTTTCAATTTTGTATCCCGATTACAATAAATTTAGAATCTTTTTTCAAGTGTTATAATTCCCATATACCGGTAGTTTAATTTTCTTATTTGAAACTACAAAATTGTACAAGTTTGCAACCAAATTGATAAGTGATTTACTTTGATCTTCTATATTGTATTTATAATTTACATTTGTGTTTACAGGTGATTATCGAGATTGCACTATTGTTGTATGGAGTACTCATAACTACTGTATACTGACCACATCCAAAGCTGCCAGTCCTATTCATGACTTGAGATGGGATCCATACACGGTTAATGAGTTTGCATCAGTAGGTCAAAATGGTACAGTGTTATTTTGGCTTCTAGATGAGACTACTTCCAACATCTGTCTGAATGTACATGAAGCTGATATGCCTGATGATTTATTATATGAGAAATCTGTGGTATGTATTGTTACTGGTGTTCTGTTTCAAATTTCTCTTAGGTATGTTGCTTGTGTAACAAGTTCTTTATTTCATAGGCCGCGGTCCTGTTGTTAGTGCACCGGATGAGTAACACAGATGAACCAGGTTTATACCCATCCATGAAGATTTGACAATGTTGACTTCCCTCCATATGTGGAGACGTTGCTGGTTCCTTGTGGAAGGATACGTTAGTACTGGTTAGAATATAGTCTTGGAAAACTGGTTAAGTGAACCAGCTGCCGCAAATAACCAAAAAAAACCAAAAAAAAAATCTTTTATTCATTATGTAAGTTAAGACAGTTAAAGATAAAACTTGATCTTAGTCGTAAAATGTTCTATGCTGTGTGTTCCCTGTTTGTAGTATGTTTGATAAAGCTTAAAATGATGTATAATTTTAGGGAATGAAAACTTCTGTTACCTTATCTAATTAATATGTCGTATATTCCCAGTCCATATCATTCTGCTATACTCTATCAATTGGTAGATTATGTAGTTTGTCCTGACACCATTACATGAATAACTTACTATTCCAGGGTAACAAGAAATCTTGTGTAGAGTTTACATGTATGGTATATGCTGGAGATAGTATATTGTTTACTGGTACGACTAGTGGTAAAGTTGCTGCATGGGACACTAATAATAATAGTTGTTTTATGCACTGGGAAGCTGACAACTCAGAAATAGGTATGTTTGATGAATCTACTGTTTGCAAAAATTACTAGAAAATACTGGAGACTTAAGATAGGTAGACAAAGTCAACATTGCTTATATATGTTGTCTGGACAATGTTCAGTGATGAGTATATAATTACAAGATTTTTCTCACATTTTGGACTACTTACATTTACTTTTAGGGCTTTGATAATGTAAGGATTTTTTCATAAATCTATATGTGCTTTGTATTCCAAGCATGTTCTATATGAAGTAAAGGCTTTTGTATATAGATATAATAGATATAATAGTTCTTAATGTGAAAGCAGTCCAAAGCCAAGCAAAAAAAGAAAATGATCTACTGAAATAAAACTTGTATTTCTATAGTTTATGAATGTGACATTTATAATAAATTGTAAAAAAAAACTCAGAGAGTATGAATAAAGAAGATGTAATATTTGTCGAAATGATTTAACTGCTTGCACCCTGACCAAGTTAGGGTCTAACAAAATATGTGATAATCCAAATGTAACTTCTTGTATTTTATTGCTTGGAATTATTATCATTCTCAGATGTGCTTATATGTAGAGGAAATCTATTGTTGACTGGAAGTATAGGAAAGAATCTACGAGTCTGGTCGGTGGTTGGTGTAGGAGAAATGAAATTACCTGGTGAGAATTATGATGTACGCACTGGTGGTCTGACCATGGAAGATGAAATGAACCTTGATGGAGCTGTTGTTTCAGCTATGTTTGATGAAGCCATGGATATGGTAAGTGATTTTTTTTATGTACGGTACATCCTCTGTAGAGCAACACAATGTGGGAGCTGCAAATTTTGGCCGTTGTTTAGAGGTTGTTGCTCTACAGAGGTTACATTTATTGTAAATAGCAGCTTAGGGAAATTTTGAAGGTGTTGTTGTAGAGAGGTTGTTGCTCTACAGAGGGTCGCTCTGGTGAGGTTTTACTGTAATTGAAATTTTAATCTATCACAATGAAAAATTCATTAATTTTGTACATGTAGATTTGTTATACACCATTGGTACAATTTTGTATTTCGTTATTACATTGATCTATCTGTAGGTAAGGGACATTGATCCTGATGCAAAATTTTTGTTCTTTGGTAAAGTATTGCATTAATATATTTAATTGTACTTAATTAGTTTTAATTCTATTGATGATCTTATTTTTCTTATTATTATCCAGAATACCGGTATACAGATATCTTTAATCTATTACAGGGTATAGTAGGGACATCATCTGGTACCCTGTGGTATATCAACTGGGGTGAGAGAACCAGTATTAGACTGGTATCCAGTCATATGAATAAGGTCAGTATAAATCACAGTTTGTAATATGTCTGACTGGTTCTAGATTCATGACAGCTTGTAAAATGATATTTTTTTTAATTTTTGTCTACATCATATATGTCATGTGTATCAAAGTCTTTAAATGAAATTGACCCCTGGCATCTTGCAAATTCCCTCCCTCTTTTTCTCCCTCATAGCTCTCCTTACCTCTCCCTCTTGGCCCTCAACCTAATCCCCTTCTTGGCCATGATTTCTCCTTCACTTTGCCTTGACCTCACCTCTTAGCCTTGATGATTTATGTTGCACCTTCAATGTCAACCTTCTGTCTTTCTTTTCAGGTGAATGGTCTCTCAGCCTGTAATAGTGAACTTCTAGCATCCTGTGCAGATGATGGTAGTTTACGAGTATGGGGAATCAATGATAGAGAACAAGCTTTACAGTTTCAAGTCAAGGATCAGGTTTGTTTTGTCTACATTAAGTCTTAAGCTCAGACGTTCATGTGTCTTGTTATATTATTCTCTTGCTCTGTTAAGGTCATTTTAAGTTAGTACCTTTTTTATATTCAATGTATAACGTAAATAATTCTTTTAAAACATTTAAAACCTCTTTGAAATATTTATTTATCAACTTTTCAACAGTATTGTTAATATTTTTATACGCCCATTTTAGGCGTATTTTGTGACCTGGCACTCTTGTTCAAATTGCAATTATATTTTTATCAATGTTGTTTTTCAGTCCTGTACATGTCTGAGCTTTGCTCCAATGCCATCTGTGCCAGAAGCTAGTGGAGTTTCTAAAACTAAGAAAGAATTGTTACCAAACATAGTTGCTGGTTATAGTGATGGCACTGTACGAATGTTTGATGTTAACAAAGTAGAGATGGTTCTGAAGATGCACCCTCATGCTGTGGCTGTTACAGCTATAAGTTTTTCATCTGATGGTGGGTTGATTGTTTTACAGTGTTTGAACTAATTCTTTCAAAGCACTAGCCCGAACTGTATGAGGACTATTGAGAATAGACAACTTACCACTAGCCCTAATACACAATTTTGAGAAAGTTCACCAGCCTGAATAGAAATTTACTAGCCCCATGCTGTGGGCTAGTGGGAAAGCATGAGGACTGTTTTACCGTACCTGTTTGATTCAATGACTGTTCACAGCATTTGTCTCTTTGATCAACTTCTTTTATTAGACATAAATTCATAGCAAGTTTGTGATAAAGATTGTGATTTCATTTTATCTGACATTGAATTCTTTATAACAATGATTGATTGTCATCACTTTTGTTATATTTGTTACTTTCAGATTTAAATAGACCAATCATGGAAACCTAAAAACATGGGCTAATGAATTTAAGCTATATCTAACTTTTATTTACAGGTATGATGATCATATCTGGAGGAAGTGATGGTCTTATTGCTGTGAGTAGTCCCACAACTGGAATGACTGTGAGAGTTATCACTGATCACAAAGGAGCTCCTATCACTAACATTGATGTCACAAATAAACAGGTGAGGGATAATGTATGCTGAAAACTGTTGAAAAACTATACAAGTAGGGATATGAATGCCCGGTTCTCTTGTATCTTCTCTCCCCTCCCTCTGGGGTAGCTCTGAAATGGCCATATCTATCATATAGGCCAGGGATTCTTTTGGGCTAATTTAATAGCCATTATTGGGTTATATTCCCAATTGAATATAGTATCTTTTTTCCCCAATTCACATACAAAAATTCTGAATTGAAACTTCCGAAGATAAAAGAAATAAAAAAATAACTAAAATCTCTGAAAACGAGAGATCTTTCACTGTAATAGGCATGTGCTGATTGAAATTTCCCGTCATGGACAGTGATTGTGTGTGTATACATTTAAATAATGCAATAACACATAATTTCCCAATATTTAACCTAACGCCGCGGAAATTCTCAATCCCAAGGGTATGGGTCATGTTCCCAAAATACCGGAAAAGGCCATTAAACAAAAGATAAATGAGAGCTGTTGAACACAGTGTGCTTGAAGTATTCAGTTGCTTTATAATTGGTTGAGTGTTTTTGTCCATACGCTTAAGCTTGCATTAGTCTTCCTGTAGACTTTCCTGGAGAAAATGAATCAGATGTGTGTACATTTAATTTTATCTATCCAGGATTTGGTGATACTGAATTGTATGAGTATTCATAATTTGTCAAATGAAAGTAAAGAATCACAAGGCACCATTGATATTTTATCTTACCACAACAATTCATAATATTATGTGTGGAATTTTATTTTAAATTAATCCCCAACCATTGTCTTTAATGTGAATTGTTGAAATTGCAGGATCAAGATGTCGGTATTTCTGCGCCTCTGCTTTGGTTAGCAACGAGTGCTGATAGGCGTGTCAGTGTCTGGAGTGCTGATTGGTCAAAAGATTTCTGTGAGCTTGTTGATTGGTTAACTTTTTCTGCACCTGCTTTTGGGCCTGATGGATCCGTCATGCCAAAGAATGATCAGGTAATATCATTAGTTATATCAAGTCACTAAGCATTTCAAGTTGTCAGATGAAAGTCAAACAATATCCAAAGTTAACCATTGTTGAAATGTTCTGTATAATCTAAGGTTTCACCGGTTTTATATTTATCAACTGATTACTGTTGAAAAGCTATCTTAGTTTAATATTAAAAGACTAAATTTACCAGATTAATTACATGTAATTGTGTATTGCCGCCCCACGAAACTATATTTGATTGTATATACTTGTTTATATGACTTTCAGAGTGTGTACAGTGTATTGCCACCAAGTATTGCTAGGTTCTCACCCGAGGAACCAGATGTTATTGTGTATACAGGTTATGGTATGCAGAAAAATATACAGTTCTACAGTGTCTCTCAAAGAAAGGTACTTATATAACTTGTTTAATATGACAGTATTCACTAGCTCCTCACCTCTGTGAGTTCATACCTCACCTGGTACCAGACATTTCATATATGAGGATGGTGTCTAGCTAGTTCATGTATGGTCTATGGTTGTACATGTATCAAGGTGTAAGCCTTGGTCTTCCTCCTCAGTAAAAGCTGTAAGTCACTAAAGACCCTGGCTGTTCCCTTAACAAGCAAGTACAACAGTGTATATCAATATGTTTAAACTAATAGGGCCGTTAATTTACACAAAAAACATTTTGCCTATAAATTTTGAGAAGGTTTAAAAACTATTTTTGCAATATATTAATGAAAACGTTCCTACTTGTAACAGATAATTAGTTTGAATGTCCTGTGTCTTGTATTCAGTATTATGTTGGATTATATTATACACAAATGTATATTGTCATTGCTCTAGTTCTAAGTTGATTACTTTCTTCACAACTTTGTTAGTTCAGTGGCATTACATAATGTTAAGACTTAAGACTTGCATTTTAACTTTCTCTATTTGGTTAAGGGAAATCTAATTATCGATAGTTTGCCAGTTTTGTTATTAAGTTCTTTTTGCGATCAATCTTTTATTGATGTGGCTCATACTAGGTATAATGCTTTAAACTTCAACATTTCAGGTGTTAAGAACATTGGCTTTAACACATTGGTGTCAGAGTTTAGATTTAGTAGCTGACTGTCCCCTCATTGCCCTTGGGGCCAATGGTAAGATTTTAAATTGTGTATTTATTGTCTTACATGAAATCTACAGACTATTAGTCTTAAAGATGTGAACTGTTGACTTATTGTCATTCACACAAATTGTAGGACTTGTGTATTTATTATCTTAAATGAAATACTAGAATACATGTAATAGTGTCTAAGAGTTACTGTCTTGGAAAAACAAATGGCGTCTGCTTTCTATTATAAAAAAGTTCCAACTTATGTGAGGATGATTTTTATAAAGAAGATTATATAGTAACTGCAGTGATTAGCTGTTTGTATTTTTATACACTATTCAAACACTGCAGTTCATCACTGCAGTAAGTAAAAAAACTGATTTTACTACATTATATAATGAGTTGATAAAATTAATAAAAACATAATTTTAATTTTCAGAACGTCTTTTGAAGTTACTTGACTACTATGAAGGCAGCTTCCAAGATTTCGTTGGACATAACGATAAAGTTCAATTTGTGAAATTCTCACCTGATGGAAAATATTTATTCTCTACATCACATTCTGAGATATTTATTTGGGACGTGACTTTGTGATAGACTGTTTTAAGTTTTAGATTATCGTTATCATTCATATGTTGTTATCAAAGCAAAGCCTAACAAGTTACAGATTGTTATATACAAGATGTAAACTGTTAGATTTGAATGGTTTAACCCATAGTCGCATTCCAGCCATACTGTGATAGTAACATTTTACTCTGATAATGTCCTGACCTCATGAATTGTAATAATGGATTGATAGAGCATTGTGCTTATTTTGCTTTTAACTTATGTGTCAGTGGACTGTCCAGACATTTATTTCCCAGCTTAGTGAGTTAGGACCTGTTAGTCAAATGTGTATAGATATGTATTTCGTTCTCTTATCAAATGTATGTTAAGTGTTAGTTTTAATTATTATGAACTTAGTTTTGAATTAGGGATCAAGACCTATAGATCATTTAGATTATTTCTCTAAAAATCTTGTTCATGCATATGCATTTATGAGGTCCATGTTTTGTATTATAAGTTTTATATATCGTATTATAATTAATGTGGATATTATTTGCTTTGTATATCCGTCCAAGATATTTATTTATTAACTTTATTTTGCTAAATAAAATGTAGAAATATTTTTCTTGTTGTTATTATATGGTTGTAGGAAGTTTTCTTGGTAGAGTCTTTTTGATCAGTATTACTCTAGTAATATGTCAATGTCTGCTTCCAGCTGAAACACCTCACTGCCCTTTTTGCCAAACATGTCAGAAGAGTTTGGTAACTGTTCCTCAAAATTGGCAAAAATAGAGGCTGTTAGCCAAATAATTCCAGTACTGTAGCAACCTGTTTCATACAATAATGACTGTATTTTGTATGATGAGACATAGATGGGACTTGAAAAATAATGCACACTAGAATATCACCTATTATTTTTCTCCAACATGTCTGAGCCTACAAGCTTTATGTGATACGAAAGGGATGATAGGTGGTGTAGTACGTGGTAACGAGCTGGACTACTGAACAAAAAGTCATGGGTTGAAATCTAGGCCTTGCCTCCAATTTTCTCAGGGACGCTTTTCCTGTGTCTCCATCCCAATTACGAACTAAGTACTGTCACCTATGTCTACAAAATGTGTGTTTACACTGGGCACAATGAAGAATATCGTATTTTTGTATATTTTGGTTGGGCTCAATTTTCGTGTTTTTTACTAATATGGCTTTCATGGGGACATAAATTTTTGGATTTTGATTTTTAGCTCACATGTCACAAAGTGAGCTATAAGGATCACTCTCCTTCCGGCGTCGTGCGTCGTCAAACTTTATGTTGTGACCACACTAGGGGCCACATTTTTAGCTCAATTTTAGCAAAACTGGGTCAGAACGTTAATATCAACAAAATCTCGAACGAGTTCGATATTGGGCCATTTTGGGTAAAAAACTAGGCCAAATAAGGGAAAACCTTGTGAACACTTTAGAAATCACTGTTTTGACTGGATCTTCATGAAACTTTGTCAGAATGTTTATTTAGATAATATGTAGGTCAAGTTGATAATGGGTCATTTCCGGTGAAAAACTAGGTCACTAGGGCAAATTGCTGGAAAACCTTGTGAACACTCTAGAAGTCACTGTTTTGATTGGATGATTATGAAACCTTGTCAGAATGTTTGTCTTCATAATATCTTGGACGAGTTCGGACACGGGTCATCTTGGGTCAAAAACTAGGTCGCTAGGTCAAATCTTATGAAAAACCATGTTAACACTGTAGATTTCACAGTTATTATAATAATAACTGTGAAATCTACAGTGTTAACATGGTTTTTATAATTATAATTTATTGGATCTTCACAAAACTTTTTTAAATTGTTTGTTTTAATGATATAACGGTCAAGAATAAATATGGGTCATCAGGGGTCAATAACTAGGTCACCAGGTCAAATCTCAGGAAAACTTTGTTAACACTGTAGATGTCACAGTTTTAATTGGATCTTCACTAAACCTTGTCAGAATGTTTGCCTCAATGATATGTGGGTCAAGGTTGAACATGGGTCAGCCGGGTCAAAAACTGGGTCACCAGGTCAAATCTTAGGTAAAAATCTTGTAAAAGCTCTAAATGTCATGGTTTTAATTGGATCTTGGCCAAACCTTGTCAGATTGTTTGCCTTAATGATATTAAGGACAAGTTCAAATATGGGTCACCTAGGGTCAAAAACCAGGTCACAAAGTCAAATCTTAGGAAAACCTTATTAACACTGTAGATGTCACATTTTGATTGTATCTTCACCAAACCTCGTCAGAATGTTTGTCTTAATGATATGTAAGACAAATTCGAACATAGGTCGTCTGGGGTCAAAAACTAGGTCACGAGGTCAAATCTTAGGAAAACCTTGTCTATGCTGTAGTTTTCATGGTTTTGATTGAATCTTCACCAAATTGTGTCAGAATGTTTGTCTTATTTATATGTAGGACAAGTTTTAACATGGGTCATCTGGGGTCAAAAACTAGGTCACCGGTTCAAAACAATGTTTTAATGAGTGAACAGTGATCGTCATGTGAGCGATATAGGACCATCTTGGTCCTCTTGTTTAAAAATATACCTTATCTCTACATTTAAATTTGTGGGGATTTGATTTCGTGGATGAGCCGATCCACGAAATTAAATCCCCAACGAAAATTAATGACTTCACAGTAAACAGGTAAAACTATTCATTGTAAGAGTAGGTATACAAATGTCTAGTACTTCTGTATCTTCTCTCCCCTCTGGAGCAGCTCAGAAATTACCGTAGAGCTCTGTCAAATGGGCTGTTAAATAATACGTGCACATAAGGAAATTTAAGTGTCATGGCTAGGGCATATTTTTCTCTGGTTTCCTGACCAAACCATTTTTTTCTCAACGACCCTCGACTTTTATTAGGCCTGCTGAGGTACTTTACATACTTGTCTCACATTTTACCTTTCTGCTCCCTTTTAAGAATCTATAGAATTTGCAAGCAAATCCCTAACTATACATATCCTATTTTTAATTAGTATAGGTAACCAGAAACAACTATGTTTTTATAACTAAGCTCACTGTATAACGCTTTTGTCTGTGTCAGTATGATTTAAAATGTGTATATTCTGATGTGTGATTGGTTAATTTGTATATTAAGTACACTCAGTATTTTGAACTTCCTGGATCGTCTAGTACGGCATTGTTGTATACAAGTTTGTATGTCCTTAAACAAATGATTTAATGTTTAACACAAGTGGGAGATAATCAATGAAAAAACATATTTGACAATAAACTTATATCTAGACTGACGAAGAGATAAATCAATCAAGAGGACGTATGTTTATTGTATTTGCGGACGGTACGGCATTTATTCCCAACTTATGCAGCAGTAAGTCGTATCAACTTTCCGGAAGTCTTAATCAATGCACGAAAACAGTCTGTGAACATGGGATTTATAAACATTAGCGAACGGTATGTATTACATGCTATCACATGTATTAAAGATATTTGGTAATTACAACTGAATAAACCTTTGTCATAGGGAAAATTCAGTCACATCACTCCGTATTGTTTGTTCTGCGGAGACTCCGACCGTGGGGTTGAAAACATGTCATAAATAATGACACCATATTTTATTTGTTAGGCTCCTGAAATAGAAAGTGGCATGGTGTTTTTCATAATTAATGACCAAAACAAATGATTGTAAAACGCTGGTGTATGCTATGGTTCAGGTTATAATCTGGGCTATGTCTTAGGAGTAAGTCAGAGGACTGAGATTGAGAAACAGACCATCTCCTGTTACTGAAACTTTGAAGAATGCTACACTCTGTATACATGTGCATAATTTGTTATTTTTCTTCATGTATAAATTACGATCTACCTGTAGAAATGAAATAGTTAATTCAAAACAATTATTGTTCCCCCAAGTGTTTTTGCCCCTATATGGCTCTACTGTACCTGTTGATATTAATTGCATGTTGTATTTTAAATTAATTTGTACTGCAATGTCTTTACCCATGAATGGACAAAGTGTTTATATTATATGAATATACAATGAAAGTTTTTATTTCATTACAGATTCCTTCTGTGGTTATAGTATGAAGATAAGAATGTAATAATGGACATTGAAGAATTAGAGTCTGTTGATGAGTCTGTGGAGAACAGTTATCTCTATTCTGACATCTTGTATCACAAAGTAAATAACAAGTTAAAACAGGTACCCAATAACATGTTTATTGTAAGGATAAATGCTTGCCAAGATATACATGTAACTGAAATAATGTTGAAAATGGCTTTAAATCTGATTAAATAAATTGTCTTATTCTTGAAACCAGTCTTATGGCATAGCTAGATCATAGTTTTTAGCTCACATATGTCACAAAGTGCAGACAGGGTGAGGTTTTAATTGTGATCAGTCTTTGCCCGGCATTGTCAAAGTTTACCTTGTGAACACACTAGGGGCCACATTTTTAGCTCAATTTTAGCAAAACTGGGTCAGAATGTTAATATCAATTTTAGGTCATTTGGGGTCAAATAAGGGAAAACCTTGTGAACACTTTAGAAATCACTGTAATGATTGGATCTTCATGAAATTTTGTCAGAATGTTTATTTCAGAGATATGTAGGTCAAGTTTGATAATGAGTCATTTCCGGTGAAAAACAAGGTCACTAGGGCAAATTGCTTGAAAACCTTGTGAACACTCTAGAAGTCACTGTTTTGATTGGATGTTTGTCTTTATAATATCTTGGACAAGATCGAACATGGGTCATCTTGAGTCAAAAACTAGGTCGCTAGATCAAATCTTATGAAAACAATGTTAACACTGTAGATTTCACAGTTATCATTGAATGTTCACCAAACCTTGTGAAATTGTTTGTTTTTCATGATATAACGGTGATGTACAAATATTGGTCACCTGGGTTCAATAACTAGGTTGGTCATGAGGACAAATCTTAGGAAAACTTTGTTAACACTGTAGATGTCACAGTTTTGATTGGATCTTCACCAAACCTTGTCAGAATGTTTGCCTCGTAAAAGTAAAAGCTGTAAATGTCATGCTTTTAATTGGATCTTGGCCAATTCTTGTCAGATTGTTTGCCTTTATGATATTAAGGGCAAGTTTAAATAAGGGTCACCTAGGGTCAAAAACTAGGTCATGAGGTCAAATCTTAGGAAAACATTATTAACACTGTAGATGTCAAATTTCGATTGTATCTTCACCAAACCTTGTCAGAATGTTTGTCTTAATGATATGTAAGACAAATTCGAACATGGGTCATATGGGGTCAAAAACTAGGTCACGAGGTCAAATCTTAAGAAAACCTTGTCTGTGCTGTAGTTTTCATGGTTTTGATTGGATCTTCACCAAACCTTGTCAGAATGTTTATCTTATTTATATGTATCACAAGTTCTAACATGGGTCATATGGGCTCAAAAACTAGGTTACCAGTTCAAAGCAATGTTTTAATGAGTGAACAGTGATTGTCATGTGTAGTCTTGTTATTGTAGTTATCGTAAAATTCTCCCAAGACGATGATGCTAAGTGAAATAAAGAAATATAGCACATTTATCTCAATCATTTGAACTTTATTCATCTACATTAACTAATTAAGTTTCTAGTACAGTAATTTATTAGACCTTGAAAGGTAATTTTTACTTTATAATAATTATTACATAATAATTATATAATGTGGATTATGATAATAAGTTGCCATACTCTATTATTATTATGTTAATATTTTTTTCAGTTAAGGGTAACCCTGAGAAGAGGAATTGCAGCTGATGGGGATAGAGGTATTAAATATCACAATGTGTTAGTTAGAGTTTAGTGTACTGGTATCTACCTGTAAGGGCTTAAGCAAATTATTTTCTGTTTACCTGGCTTACCGGTACAATCATTTTCCCCACAACCATAGGCTTTTCATTAGGCCTGAGGAACTGTACGTTTACTTTTATTACTTTTCTACACACTTTCAAGAATGATGAAAAACATATCCATACCTTCTTACCTGATTTTTAATGTCAGAACATGTAACTTGACACAAACTATTTTTTTGCATTGAGAATAAAAGCAGTAAATTTATGGACCATTTTTCTTTCTTGGTCTTTGCAGTGACCATATAGATGCATGTATGCATCCATGAAAAGTACTATAATGCCACAAGTTGTTGTTTAGATTCTAGAATACCACTACAAAGGAGAGCCTTGATGGATTAGCAATTCTTTTGACCTTTCAACTGATCATATATGGGTACTTTTAAATTCATAACACAACACACACAAAACAAAGACAGAAAAATACAGTATTGTTGACCTTAATACAGTCTTAATGCATTGTTGGCCTTAGCTCAAAAGGTTATTTGATATGTTATATAAATAAGAGAGTGATAAGGACTGTTCTTCGTTCATATGTATCTTATTTACAGGTGGCCATTATGCATTATGTGTTCTTAAAGCTTGTACAAACAAAATTCAATGTACAATGCATTAATATTTATTGATTATTTTATTTCAGTGTTTAATCTGGATATACGTGGTATTAAACACAGCTACCATTTCCAACTTGATTTTACACCTCGGGAACTGTGCTTCCTAAGATTTGAAGAATTTCAGGACAATGTAAAGGAGCCTTCATGTTGGTCTTGTATGGACAGAAATTATTTTCCTTCGGTTGTGTATTCCAGAATTCTCCTCATATTGTACCTAGAAGCTGGTAAGTTTATATTTAAACAGTCTTACAAAATGAATGTCATACCTGTATTGAATAGCATTTTGATCCAGTGTGAGTTAAAGATTTGCAAAGTTACTGGAACGATTACAGGCTGAAATGTGAAATTCTCAATGTTAGTATTTGACAAATAACAATGTTTCACACAATACTTACCAGTAAATGTGCCAAATTTATGTTTTGCTTAACACATACATGTTTATGATGTGATCCACTTTTTGACTACTTTTTTTAGAAGAAAAGTGTTTTATTGAGCGAAATTACTATTTATTTCAGACAGTGAACATGAAGCACATTGTATAAAGGTCCCTTTTATACAAAGGGGTAATGTGAATGCAGTATTAAAACTTAGAAAACTCCAAGACATTATTTATCATAATGTTGTTTCTGCAGGTAAGTAGTGTCCTGCAATTTCATTGTTTTTTCATGGAATGATTATCTTGCATAGTTACAGATATGCTTTCATAATTGTCCTTGGTCACTGTATGCCTTACAGAGTCATGAACTGTATGCCTTACAGAGTTATGAACTGTATGCCTTACAGAGTTATGAACTGTATGCCTTACAGAGTTCTGAATCTTGGATTTGGATTTTTGTCTAGTTCTGAATCTTAGGACAAAGTGATTGTGTCACCTTGAGTGACAGTACCTTTTCATTTCAATGTGACTTGAAAACAGATATACAACAAAATTTAACATTCAATATATTATATATATGCCTGCTATATTGCTTTATGCCATTGTATTGAAAGAGGAGAAATTAGCTTTAAAATATATATCAGTGCTTTTTGGCGGGTACAGACTTTGGACGCCCTGTCTGAAAAGTATGTCTTTCCTCTATAACCCTAAATACTAGTATAACCCCTTCCATTGAATGTGTCTTTTAATTGGAGACATTTTTGGTCAATAAGATTGCAAAATTGATCAGCAAAGTAGCTCTCTTGTCTGGAATAATCGGAATATAACCTACAGTATTGATAATTAAATACTAATGTACTGGGAAAATTTGTATGCTTTGTCATGTAAATGATCTATTTCTTTCATTCAAAATGCTATTTTACCCCTTTCCATGAGCACGGCCTCATTTATTCTGAAGTTGAAAATAAGAACCGCAGAATTCAAATATTCTGCATCATATTTCTACACAAATATATATAACAAATAATCGATCAGTTTCATAATTTTGAAACTATCTGCCTTTCAGATGAACTGAAACATTGGCAAGTTGCTGTTGTGCGTTGTGGTGACAGAGTTTATGGAGAACGTGTTCGCCTCTGTTTAACCAAATATGCCTTCGTCATAGTTTTTAACTACACCATATATCATTATCATGCATTTCACTGTTGTGATATCAGTGTACAGGGTTTCCATGATAAAATGGAGATTGAGTTTACAGTGCATGATAAATCATTGATGGATGCATCTGAAGGCACTGAAAGTAAGTCTAAATATAAAACTATTCTGAGCAGAGACAACTTAAAATTAGCGCACCTGCTGTATAGACATGTTGGAATCTCGATATTTTACAGTACCGTACTTATCATACCAAGTTGAATCTGATTTAAGGTATTAGATGCCTAATGCGCCTTAATGAAATCCAGGGAAGTTGGTTAGGATTTATAACTGCCCATCACAATATGACTGCAATAATGTAAAAAATGCTGTTAAATCCGAAGAAATGAATAAATAAAATGTATATACTTGTATATTCATAAAAAAATCATATGTCTATTTTAGATATTTTAAAAGACAACTTAAGAAGAGGCAATATATAAGTAAATTTGCTAATTAGAGAAAAAATTAATTTAAGATGATTTGGTAACAATGTTATTGAATGATTGGTTTCATCTTACTCCAATAGACATTCTTGTAACTCAGCCATTACATCCCAGAAAGGAGTGTAAAATATATCTTTCCTGTCTTCAATGTGACCTTATTAATATTGTTTAACTGTATTGCATATAACACTAATTGATGTATTTTTTCTTCTTCAGATTTTTCACTTCATAAGGTATATACTTTCATGTCTACACAAACAGAAAACATAGAGAAAAGTTTTAAGGATCTTTTCCAAAAATCACAGTTTCTACCTAGACAAGCTCCAGCTGCTCACTATAACATTCATCAAAATGAACAAAGTGCTATATTGCAAGTGGGGACCACATCTGACAATGTGACAATAGTGCCCCATAAACCCCTTGCCCATGACAACAATAACTCGGGTTCTGGTAGTGTAATGATTCCACCATCTGATAAAATTAGCAATATAAAAGAAACTGCTTTACCCGACGCTCACAATTCATGGCATACTAATTTAGCTTACCACAGTACAAGTAGCAACGGCAGTATACCAGGTTCACATTCGGACATATTCTCTACGCATGAGGAGCTTATTCGTCATTCTAATCTTCATTTGTATCCCAGAGGAACTGGAGAAAAGTGGCCTGATGATAATGATACTGCTGCTGACCATAACCATGGAAATTTAGTTCAGGTTGAAATAAATGAACATGATACAGTCAAAGGGATTAAAGCAAATAGCTCCCTTCATGACGTAAAGTATGATTCTGATCCAATGGGTACTCTAGACAGAAGACTACAACATCAGAAAAAGCCCTCTTTACCTAATATGGACGATTTTTTTATGGACGATGATGATGACTTGAAGTTTGTTTCTGAAGAAGAAGCCAGTGATCTACCTCCGCCTCCGCCATGCCCAGCTTTTTCTCAACCATTTGGTGAATTTCCAAAAAAGAATGGAGGCTTGAAAAATGAGCAAAATTTCCAGTCTGTTCCGATGACGCCAGTTGTTCCTCTCAGACTTCCAAATGTAACGCTAAGAAGATCACAGAGTTTTCTCGATTTACCCGAGTCAGAAATGCCGTACCATTTTTATGTAAACATTACACAGGAGATGTGCTCGAGAGGAAGTGTTCATGATGATTCTCCCTATTACAGGTTTTATTATAATGTGGGTTTGATCAGAGCTACGTATTCCAGGATTAGTCAGAGAAAGAAGTTGGAGCGGGTTAATCGTCTCAGTAAAGAACTGAAAGAAGTAAGTGTGAACGAGTTGAATAATCATGAACAATGGTATGATAGAGATTTTCAAGACAGAGGCAGAGATCTTAAATTTTGCAGGTAACTATAATTGTGTTTATTTTAATGTGACACAGTGTTATTAGTTGATAGATGTAGTTGGTAAAAATGTACTGAAAGTTTAAGCTTCAAATAGCTTTTGTGATTGTAATTACAGTAATACTGAGACGTTCACTGTTACAAAGTGAATTAATAACATAACAATCATTAAAATATTGATTGGTTCTTATCTTGGTTAAATTTAGTCCAATGAATTAATGTGGCCTGAGAGATTGTCTGTGGATTGTTTGTGTAAATATTTTTTGCTTGTCTAAGCAGACATTCAGTTTTATTAATCACTTGCCAAATTTTCTACAGATTCTTTTGTAATTGTAACTGACATTTATCGTCTTGAAATGTGCATGGGAGGAAGTTTAATGACCAAGGATGTAAAAATCTGGTCTATTATTCACCTGGCTACTTTTCTCTCAGTCAGGGTTCAAATGCTCGGCCTTTTGGTTGAAATTACAGTCTTTCTTCCCTTGTATCTTGTTCTATTGGCTGACTGGCTGACTTTAGGGTTTAGAAGCAGTGGATCGGTGGTCTTCTGGTAATGTTCTGGGCTACTAATCTAAAAGATCTTGGTTTTGAATCTCAACCCACTTTCTGAAATTTCAGGGACACTTTTTCAGTTTCTCTATCCCAACTACTGAGCCAAGTACTGTGTTTAGGAAATCACAGGAAATGGGTGAGGCGTGTATCCTTGCTTTACTACAGGCATAATAAAGAACCAGGAAAAAATATTTGAAAATTTATATGAGTAGGGATATAAATGCCCGTTCTCCTGTATCTTCTCTACCCTCTCTCCTGGGTGGCTCTGACATGACCACAGCTGTCATATGGGCCGTTAAACAAAAGATAAAATTCAAGTGTGGGGTGTTATACTGGAAGCATATTCTAGTAAAATTACTGCTTAATCAGTATGCTTTGATTATAATTGACTTTTACTCTATCTTTATTACAGTATATACAATATAACACCTGATACAAACAATGAGTCGGATTACTCTAGAGTGGATGAGGATGATCAGTATTGGACCCAGAACTATGTAAGTCCAGTCTATTTTTTTTGTGAATTAGAGATCAGCTGTTGTTTGAAATTCATAAGGAAATTATGTCTGTGTGGGTCCAATCAATATTCCGTCTTCATAGATTTCAAGAGGTGCAAGTTTTTAAAAAGTTTGATAATTAAATTTATGTGATCTTTATAATTCAGGCCATATAATTTTCAGCCGTGGTTCAGTGGTTAGTGCACTGGATTTATAAGTGGGCGATCAGGGTTCAAGTCACAGTCATGGCAGGTCATATTCTTCTAGTAAAATTTGACAAAGATTATTATCTCTATATGTGGAGAGTACTTTCAAGGAAAACTGCTAAGTTGAGCCAGTATATAACTGAAAAAATGGCGTTAAGCCTACTAAAACAAATCAGGATATTTTCACTTTAGTCTGAAATTTATTTTTCTACTGAACAAGGTTAAATCAGTGTGTTTTATGTTTCAGCTATGTGTTACAATACAGAGGTTGTTAGAAGAAGAGCCTAATGGAGATACCCTGTTTACAGAAGTACAGAGAGCATTAGATCTTACTGCTGAACAGTTAATGGAGATAGAAGTCTTGTTGAGTCTTGTGCCTGCACAAAATGATTGGAAAGCTCTGGCTGAATTTATTGGTAAGTAATGTTGCAGTAGGACATAATTGTAGTGAATTCCTAAGAAAGAGAATACTTAATTCATTAAATCAATGAACAATGAAATAAGGGTGCATTAGTGAAAAAAATAAATACTCCGCATCTAATTTTTAGCTGTAGCTAAGTTCAGGCTTAAATTAAAATTAAGTTTGTTTGCCCTTTACCGACCGACCCACAAAAATCGTGCCTACTCAAAACATTTTATTGCAAAATCTGGGTGAACTTTATTTTTATACTTTGGAAAATAAACATATACTCAGTGCTTTCAATAAACATTTAAAGTAGGTACCATTCAAAGTAATAAATGAAAACAATAATGTGTGTTAAGGCACTGAGTACATGTTTATGGTTGATTAATGCACACAATAAATGGTTGTATGGTAGCAGAATACATACAATTAGTAAGGGATGCTTCTAGATAGAAGTGTAATTTCATGCTAGGTAAAAGTCAAATTTAGAAATAAAATAAAATGATTTTCCTACCTACCGACCCTCTTCTAAAATTTAGGGTCAGTAAAGGGCAAACAAACATATTTTTAATTTAGGCCTCATGACGTCTGTGTTTTACTATATACACATTTTATTGACACTGAAATCTTTTACTTTTCTATGCACTTCCATTGCTTAATTTATTTGCCTAGTTAGTGAGTGAAGAATTAAACATTGGTTGATATTGGATATCAGGAGTATTTACTAGTATATTCTTTGTAATGTGTATGTTTTTTAACAGATCTTTAATGGTGTGTTCATTAACAACAGACCAGAAACAAGAGTTGAATAGTTACATCTTTATTACACCAGGCTTAAATTGTGAATGCATGGACACACGTCAGTAACTGTATACTACATGTGTCTAATTATAGATCAGAATGTATTAATAGTAATACTACATTATACTTGTCTTCTCTTGACACTACATCATTGGCTGGCTACTCAATAGAGGGTGGAGCTAATAAATAGATAATGGTCAACTGACCATTGCACTGTTTTGAATAACTTAACTATTGAATGAATATATTTTACATCTGACATGATCATCTTTTATTTTATCTTTGTTTCATTCTTCAAACAAGAAGGTCATCGATATCTATAGCAGAGAGACAGTGTTGCCACCTAACCGGCATGAAACAATTAAAAAGATATCTTGTTATACTTAATTTTGTCTGAATCTATAACATTAATGTATTGTTACAGTAAAACCTGTTCTAGTGGCAACCCCCCGAACAAAGGCCACCCTGTGAATAAAGGCAATTCTTTTAAAAACCGTTACTGCTTAATTGGAACAGAATGACCTCCAAATAAAGGTCACCTGTCAATAAAGGCCACATTTTGTCTTTCCCATTGGTGACATTTGTTCACAGGATTGACTGTATGTACAATTCATGGGTAGTGTTTATTCTTGATCATGCTTAATGCTATTATCTTTCTCTGCACAAAGGCATTACATGTATATAATTATGTTCATAAATTTACATTGATATTTTGCTTAAATTTCAGGCTTGTCTAACGGGGATATAAGTATCATCGAACATTTCTGTTACTCATACAGAAAGCTGACAGCTTACGTAGTTCTGACACACTGGTTGTTCAAGTTCCACAAGAATGAGTCTATACTACCATGCAGTAGGGAGAGTTTACTTCATTTTGTAAATGAACATGATCGGAGGGACATAGCTGTGATTTTAATGAGTACATCAGAAAACCAGCAGATACAAAATGAAAGTGAGATTATGGAAAGCACCCATTTCTAATTATAATTCCTTTTCAGCCATAAGATGGTGATGTCATTCGTTCTAAGCAATGCTTTTGATCTGAGTAATATTTTTTTACTTAAAGGATTCCTGCATTTTCCTGTTTGTTTCAAATTCATGTGAACATAACCAATTTAAAAGTGCATCATTTTGTGTATTTTTATTTTACTTTATTTCATAACAAGCAACTGAATTACCATTATAAGTTGTGATATAATTTATATCCAGGATTTTAAGACATAGGAAATTTAGTAGTTTATCACTTAATGTATTATTATACCCCAGTTATGAAATATATGGGGGCTATATTGGATTCACGCTTGACTGTCGGTCGGTCGGTCCGTGCATCTGTAGACACAATTTGTCCGGAGAATTTCTCAGCAACTACTAACAGGATTTGAATGAAACTTCACAGAAGTGATCAGTAGTAAGCCTAGTTGTGCATGCTTAAAGCATTTTTTGTTTGGATTAATTTTCACTGAGTTATAGCCCTTTGTTTTTTATACAGTATATACAATAGGCAAATTTTGTCCGGACAATTTCTCAGCAACTACTGACAGGATTTCAATGAAACTTCACAGAAGTGATAAGTAGTGCATGCTTAAATCATTTTTCATTTGGAATGATTTTCACTGGGTTATAGCCCTTTGTTTTTTTTCTACAGTATATACAAGAGGCAAATTTTGTCTGGACTATTTCTCTTTACTGACAGGAATTCAATAAAACTTAACAGAAGTGATAAGTAGTTCGCCTAGTTGTGCATGCCTTAAGCTTGTCTTGGTTGGTTAAATTTTCACTGAGTTATGGCCCTTTATTGTTTTTTATACAGTGTATATACAATATCTCAGTAACTACTCATAGGAATTCAATTAAACTTCACAGAAGTCATAAAAAGTAAGCGAAATTGTGCATGCAATAACCAGGTTTTGTTTGGATTAATTTTCATTGAGTTATGGCCCTTTGTTTTATACAATAGGTAAATTTTGTCCGTACCATTTCTCAGCAACTACATTCAGGAATTCAGTGAAACTTCTTAGAAGTGATAAGTAGTTTGCCAAGTTGTGCATGTCCACAATAGGTTTTGTCCAAGTAAATTTTAATGAGTTATGGCCCATTGTTATTTTTTATATAATGAATATTTAGAAACTGGTCAGGATATTTCTAAGCAACAATTTGCAGGTATTAAAAAATGAAAATGCATTATATTTCCCTCTGTAAAATGTAACAATAACTGTGTCAAGGCCGCATCTGGGGTTATTCATCACCTTTAGTGATAGTTCTAGTTTTCACTGGGGTTTAATGTTGCACCATCAACCAAGGCCATTAGATGACTTCCAACTTTATTGAACTTATAGCAGAGGGGGGGGGGGGGGGGTCTAGTTATTACTAGTCAGAGACCATAACTACTTGACCACAAAGGCTTTATAATTCATTAAACTTTAAATGTTCTAAGAACTTATGTTTCAATCCACTGCTCAATGTAGAAAAATATTTAATTTATTTACAAATGTTTTATTGTATTAGTGAGGTATGGAATATGATAGAATTTTGCTTTTAATGATATATAAAACATGACTAGGTACTAAATTATAAATTTAGCCTTGTCTCATCTGCCCTGTTTGAATCCATCTATGACATGTGATCACATAATTAGGTACTAGGGGCCCGTTTTATCAACATGTCCTAGCTACGATGTGTCTTATCTTTAAGTCAGAGATTTGCGACAAAAACGGGGCAACTTATGACGTCGCAGCTATGACAAAAGTTGATAAAACGCCTTGGTCAGAACTAGAGTGTCTTACGATGGACTTACAACAAAAATTTGGTTAAAATGTCATAAGACACATTGATAAAACAGACCCCTAGTGCATCTATGTATTGATTGCCATCAATGTACTTTGTTATAGTATTGACATAAATGGTTGTGGTTGGTTTTGGGTCATTGTAGCTATTTATTTTTGTACTTTAACTCATGTTTATTGTATACATATCACATAAAACGATACTTGAACACAACTTCAATATTAAGATCACCACATTAGACAGACCGCTTATTTTTAATCCTGTTGTATATATTTTATTCTATGTTATATTTCAACATGAAAACAAGACCACCTCTGTATTAAGGCCATTTTTTTTTCATCCCAAAGGTGGTCTTTATATTTAAAAAAATTGTACTCTTATGTTGTCTTTTTAGTGATATTGTGAATGAAATAAACTGATTCTCATAAGATACTGAATATGCCTTGTATATATATATATTTCATATAGTATTGTGAATTATATTGTTTTATAGCTATTTCTCATATTCTTCATAAACTTTTATATCTATACCATTTGATCATATTTTGTATCTGTATAAACAAACTGGTAGATTGACAGTCTCCACAATGTATGATACATTAGCTAGTCTGTTGTTTTTTTAAACAAAAACACACAGCCATTGTTGTACCTTGATTACTGTTTTTAGCATCTATAAAGTTTTAGTGTATTGTACATGGCATTGCACGTAAGAGCAATTTTTCAAACAGTACAATTCCCGTATGATGAGTTGAAAATGTTCAATAACTCATAAATGGTAAATGGTCCTTTAAAGAATTATGCCAGTGTAAATGTATGGCCGTTTTGTGTTGTTGTTGTTACTGTTGTTATTATTACTTGAAGCATAATAAATGGTGTATTTTTATGTGTTCACTTATTGCATAATGAATCTCAGTGTACGTGTATTAATTGTTACATTATTTGTAGGTTTATTCATATTCCATTGACATTGTATTGTTAAATATTTTCACTTGTAATATTTTTCATTTATTTTTTTATTAACTAACATAATATTATTTGGAAGACTTTGTGTGAAACATGTGATATTTTATGACACATATCTGTTTTTACTATATATACATTTATATATTCTATAATACCATACATGTGAGAATAGATTTACATGCCTTTATTTATTTCATTGGTGTAAATTAGTTTTCACCCATTAGTACTTATCAGTATCTGTCATTTTTATTAATGCACACCAAATGACCAAATCTCTGAATTCCTTCTATATGAATCTCAATAATTCCTTTGACATAAGCAAGAACTTCATCACTTAGTTTGTTTCAGTCAGTTAGTTTAAAGTCCCATAAGCTTATAAATTTATCAGGTGTGATAGTTTCTGTTTTTCCTATAACAGAGGAATCCGGTGTGTTTTCCTCCCGTGCATACTTGATAGCAAGAACATTTGTTTCCAAAACCACTATCGTATTTTTTTCAATATCATTGAAAAAATACTATTTATAGAACAGCTGTGTTTTCCCGCAGTCATGTTATGCACTCATCATAAAGTGACGTCACGCGCTTCATATATTTCCAGTCTACAAAAGCAAAAATCACAGCTAAATTAGTGGTTTTCAAAGAAAAGGGGCTCGTTTCGTGGATAATATTAGCAGTTGTTTGATTTTTGCATATTTTTTATAACAAAAAGCTAATGGAACTTTTAACGCCGTTTTTCAATGATATTTCAGTTATATACGGCAGCTGGTTCACTTAACCAGTGTTCCAGGACCGTATTCTAACCAGTAGGCCTACTAACTTATCCTTCCTCTGGGAGCAGGCAGCATTTTAGTCAAATTTCTATAGAAAGGAATGACCAGATGTGATCAGGATTCCAACCTGGATCGCCGGTAAAAGTCTAGCACACTAACTATTGGACCAAGTCCGTTATCATTCAGAAAGATACAATGAAATATCACTTTTTTTTTTCAAAATGTATGAACTTATTGCTATAATTATACTGTTGTTAACCAGAACTCATGATTCATGTGGAATAGAAATTATACTGTGTAAGGTTTATTTTTATACGACAAAATTTTATATTTATCTTTTTTACTATATGTACAAAAATGTAACTTAAGAAGGTTTTGAAACTAAGTTACCTAAATTGTTGTAATACATGTATGTTTATTTTACTGTTAATTTCATATGAATTGTTTGAAGTAATTTTTACCTGATTTTGGTGTCAGATAAATGACTAGTTGTAGACTATAATTATGTTGTGGAAATTATCTTGTTTGTAGTTTTATGGATTGTTAATGTTTACTGATGCGATAATTTTAGCTTGTTGTCTTTACATACTGTTGATGATGCATGTACAGTGCTTACTTTTGGCTGTTGTTTTATCCATGTACGTACAAAAAATGTAGTATACATAATATATAACAAAAGATCGCTGCAGGCATCTTGACATGTTTATTGGGGGGGGGGGGGGGGTAATTAGAATGTTGCGAACAATATACAGGAAGGTTTGTGACATTTTGCACGTACAATGCGGTTTGGACCGAATTTTATGAAATTTATAGACCGATTTTTTAACCCATTTCTGCTGCTCAAACTGGTCCGAGGCCTTGAAATTCGGTCTGGACCGGCAATTTGTCGTTTTTTTTGCACCCTGTATATATTAATAAGATTTCATTATGATTTTGTTATAATATTTGCTCAATATTTTTTTTCCATGTTCTGTTTGCTGTAATCCAACGAGTTTTACGTATTGTATTGTTTAAATACACAACAAAGAACAAAAAATTACAGTACTTTAGAAGTTTCTTGAGAAGCATCTACTGCTCTGTAATATCGTTGCTCATGATAAAGTTATTCATGTGTTTCTCAATCTGCAACATAGTTCTTTCCATTCTTTATGTCCCGAGTGAATATTATATGATTATATATTTTTTTAATGATTCCATGTGGTATTTGTAAAAGTCGACCATTCCCTGTAACTGTCAAATCACATAATATATCATACATATCAAAATTCAGTTAATTTGTGTTGTATTTATTGCCAAACTGTCTGGCTAACACAGACTATATATTTGTTTAGTGTATCTTTATAATGTTCACATATTTTATGCTCTATATTTTTACAATGGGAAACAGTAACTACATTGTATCAACCTATGAAAACTTACTACAAAGTGGATTAATGAAAATAGGGAATACTCTCCTGGTTTGAATATGTACATTGATCTGCCGGTATGTACCATTGATCCAATCAAAATGTATACAGATATTTACGAAACTTTTTTAAATTATTTATTGAAAATATCTAAAAAAAACTTACTGCTCCTTTAATGTCGAAACTTGATATTTTCTCATCACTTGAACATTTTTCTTTTCAATTCATTGAAACATTTAAATCAAATAAATGTAGTAGAAATGTAGTGGTGAACTTTGAATACATGTATTAAACAATATTGTGAATTGTACAACTTTAATGTGTTCATGTGGTTAAGCAATTTGATTATTTTCATGAAATAATAATATTCATTATTCGTACTAAAAATTGGTGGATTTTTGTGATTTTGTTACATATTTTTTTAAATTCATTTTTAAGTATATTATTATGATTGTGTTTTTTATATATTTTTATATGATTTTACAAACAGAAGTTTATTTTGTTTTGTTATCATAATACTCTTAAGAAATTTTTAAAATACAGTCACTTACTTCAAAGGGATGCCATGTTCAATATGTGAGTGTTAATTAAATTATATTTTTTACATTCCACAAGAATTCACATGATGATTATCCATTAAGACTTAGGTCATCATTAAAAAATTGTTTGTTTATGGTTGTCCTACACAGAGAAATTTCAGTGGGTAGATACTTGTAGGTAGGAAATATTTTTCTTTTACAATTTAATTTTTATATTGAACCCAATATACAAAATGTACATGTCAGTATTTTTTTATTTAAAAAAAAGCATATAACAGTGAGGTGAAAAAGAGTTGGGTAGAGGCCTTTTTGATGAGTGGGTAGCGTTACTGCAAACAAAATATTTTTAAGGATGGCCTGATCCAGATGCAATTTCTTTAAAATGTGCACTTTCTTTTGTGGCGTTTTGATTTTATAGGCAAGGTTAAAGTTTGGTACAAACAGACAGACAAACAGAGAGGCCAAAAACAATATGCCCCCGATCTATCGATACGGGGGCATAAAAACTGATTCTTCAAATACTGAAAGTTTATTTTGTAGTACAGTAAAACTCACTTACAGCGAACTCGGTTACAGTGAAAACTCGGTTACAGTGAAACGATTTTTTTGGCCCGGCTGAGGCCTTTATTCTATATAAAAATGTACGGTTACAGTGAACTCGGTTACAGTGAAAACTCGGTTACAGTGAAATGATTTTTTTGGCCCCAGAATCATGTTTTAGAGGAAATATGCTCGGTTACAATGAAACTAAATTTGTTCAAACATCAAAGCAAAAACTTTTATTGACCGTGATAATTACGTATTGGATATTATTTTGACCCGTAGCTTTCCATTGTTATGAAATTCAATAGCGTTTTCATGGGTGATAAATACCGATTACCGGAGTGTATCAATTTAAATTATTTTGTTTGAGTAAGTTCTCAATGTTTTCGCGGTCAATTATTTCATGTTTATTGAGTGAAAAGGATTTACAAAATAAAATTGCATACATCTTAAAAGTCTCATTTTGTTTGCGTTAGTCAGTCAGGAAATATTTATGTTAAAATATGGAAGGGTCGCCATCTCGAAAACGAAAGCAACTGACATTAAATACCAAATATGCGATTATTAAGGCGTGTGAAACTGAATTTAAAACTAGTGTTGCAAAGAAATTTGAAGTAGCACCGGGCACGATCACTGGAATATTGAAAATGAAAGACATGATTATTCAGTCTTTTCATTCATCAACTTCATCACCGTCGCGAAAACGTCATCGATCTGGAAATGCTGATACTGTCGATATGCATCAAGGTTTTCTATTCATTTATTGCATGACATATATTTACATAGATCTAGAAGAATTATACCTCCGATACAGGTTATAACGAAGTTCGTTATATGTGAGCAACTTACAGTGAAATTTCACTATAAGCGTGTGCTCGGTTACAATGAAAACTCGGTTACAGCGAAATAATTTTTATACCCCCTGGCATTTCGTTATAAGCGAGTTTTACTGTACTCACATTATAGAAACATCTGTAATAGTCATAATAATAGTATGTGTTACATGTCAGTAAAAAGCATATGAAATTTCATTTCAGTGAATACATAGAAAATGTTGAGTATATTATTTAACTTCTCTATCATTTTTCGACTTATTGAAAACATTTTGGATTATTTTTAATAACAATTATCTAATGTTATGTGAGCATTGAGCACATGTGCAAAAAGTTTTAACTTATTACATGACATTTCATTGCCTGAAATAATAATGAGCTATAACCATTTTGAGAAACAGACCAACAAACATTCAAAGTCAACTGAAAAACATGAAGAAAGCGCAAAATGTGATTGAAAAACTTTTTAAGGGGGCCCCAATTGCTTAAAACGTGACACGAGGAGATAGCTCTCTCTGAGATGAATCTAACAATGTAAAAATCTTCAAAATGGTAGATAGCTCACTATAAGATTCAGGTGACGATTTGAATCATGAATTATAGAATTAAAATGTATCTACAAGGTACGAATGTAAATATGCACTGGATGTGTATGTTTCAAAAAATGTCATTCCTTTGAATTTGATATGCTGATAAAATAGAATGCATAGAATCTTAGTTAATTTAGAGCAAACTTTATCTACTTCAGGTGATATTTTGCCAAACTTGTGAAAATTTTATTTTTTGATACAATCTTTACAATTTTTTACTGTTAGATCTATTAAACATATTTTAATACTTTGTAATAATAAAGATAATCCAGAGTCATATATTGTCTTATTTGTTTTTGACCTCTAGCAAACCAGTTTAGAATGTCACGGGCATAGCTTTCTGTAATTAAACACTACATTGATTTTACACAACATTGTCTGTTTGTCCTACATCTTAAACCAGTAAGATGCTTCAGTTGTCTTGTTTCTGATCCATGATCTTCACTGCCGCTTTTATGCAAGCACATTCAGGCTCTCCTCTTTGACCTATGACAGTATGCAAAAGCTAGTAGCACAGTATGCAGAACCAATTAAAACACTAGTGTATACAATAACAGCTGTTCATGTATGATTGATGGATTAAATAGCAGTTGGCGGGATAATGCTTAATCCATTCAGGATTAAATAACTTGCTATGCAACGCTCTACGAGATTACCGTATCAAGTAGAAATTTCTAAATAAACTTTAGCATTAAATGTAACAGAGCCTAGGTATTAGAATACAGAATGTAAAAGTTTTATTGGCCTATTATAATCATATATACAGGGGAATTCAGCTATAGCTAAATGTTGTCATGTGTACAAAGAACACAACAGTTGTATGATTATATAAAAAAAATCAACAAAAACGTGTAAAGAAAACAAGTTTAATTACACAATAACAAATCTACAATGTATACCATAAGGTATCAAACAACATGAACATGGCTGGTTTATAAAAATATACAAGAGAGCAAGCCATGTCCCTTTTTCCTGCACTGTTAAGAATCATATTAGACATATCAGTATTTATATACTACACACAGTGTAAATTTCGTTCAACATATTGTTCAACTTAACTTTGAATCGGTACAAGTCATGCCATAATGTGTTTGATATTTCTTGATTCATTGTTGTGGGAATAATACAGCTCAGTACAACCACATTATATAACTGTATCTTAGGAACTTAATTCTATCATCTACATTTACAACAAACACTTCACATCCTGTCAAGTTTTCATCATACAGAAGAAAGGTTTTAATGTTAATTATCACAGTCTATTAGACCTATATTCAACTCAGATGTGCTACTAATTACTGGACAAGTCACCTATCTTATTTTGAAACTGTTCAGTGGATAGATTTTGTGATTTTCAAAAGTATAAGTAGTACCGTGTGGTGACTGTGAACTTTAAGTAGGATGGCAAATAATCCAATGAATTTGTGATATAATTTACAAATCAATGAAAGATACCATTGGAATGGTCATGAAAGGGCCAACACAGTTTCAATTTAGGAACTGAAGGTTCAAACACTTTGTTCTGTCCTATAAGGCTTTATCATCTCTATTCTGTAATTGTCCAATCCTCATAATGGCATGTCTCAGAAATCAAGTAACTGTAAATACAAAAGTAAAACTATCATAAATTTCATTTTAAGATACATTTTTTGTATTAAGTATTCACAACCACATACAAAAGCGCTGCAAGCGGTGCCAATGTTTGTCTCGTCACCGCCTCAGTATGATCTATCCACTTATGATGTTTCATGTTGCTACCTCTGTGTTATGTCAGAGCAGGGCTCCAGATTAAGGGCGTAATTGCGTAAATACTCATTAGTTTTTCCGAAATACGCATAAAAAATATTTCTAAAGCGTACCGATACGCACTTAAAATCCCAGGTAACTGTTTTACTCAACTTAAAATGTGTAACTATCAAATTAAAATGTAGTATCTGTACTAGTGATTTAATTGAAGATATTGAATAAGGCAAGTATATTGCATATAAGCTACATATACATTCTTCAATGGATGCAAACAAGCTCATTAGGATGGTGTATGCATAAAATATGGAAGAATACAATACAACAAAGTACATTTAAAAGGTAAAGCTTTAGTGTGTTTGTGCTTATAAGTGAATTCCCTTTAGAGTGGTTCCCATGATTGTCATTACCCTTTAAAAATTTGTAATACCCCCACAAAAAATTTAAGGAGTAAAAAAAAACCCAAATTTACGGGGTACCCGCTGCTAAAGAAAGCAGGGGGTAAAATACCCCTTGCCCAAAAAATTATCTGGAACCCTGATTATGAGTTACATTTAAGTTTTTGCACGGTCAAGACAAAGTGATTATCAATAGGTTGACTATTTTTTGAAAACAGACAAGCTAAAAACTGATAATTTATCACACCTTCAAGCAGTGTTCCTTCTGTAATACATGAAATTGTCTATAAACATATCTTCAAGTTAAACTTCAAAGGAAACAATCAGTAATCAACAATGATGGTTGTATGTTAAGTTTTGTAAGTCAGTTGCTTTAACAGGTTTATATTTCACATATGCTACTGATAAGCCAATCCTAGGCTACTCAGCACTGACTAAGAGTTCAATGTATCTTAGTGTTGAGTGAATGAAGCAGATTTCATAATGCAACCAAAAACATTGTACACATATCTTGAAATAAATTGATAAATACTGAACATATCCTTAAATATTTGTACTAACAAGTTGTGGAAGAATTTTCTCAAATTGCTCCAAGCTGAGTTCATCATCACCGTCTTTCTGTAATAAAAATGTTTGTTAACAATCCTATACTGCTTTAAATATCATGCTATATCAAAATAACTGTGTTTTATTCCTTTTAATTTTGTAGTTCAGTATTCACTATGTGCAAGTCGAATCAGACATGCATGTTTTGAGAAAGACGATCTTAATTTGAAAATGATTTGTAAATTAACTTAGTAAAAAAAAACTGAAGCTAAATTATCAACATATCAATGTCACCTTTGTTTTGCACCTCCTCATATCTAAAATTAATCAAATCCAAAAGCGAAAAAGGGAAGCAATATTTTAACCTGCTTCACTGAGTTCAAATGGAGAATACTCAGATTATCATCTACAACAGTTAGTGACAGTACTGTGACCGTTACCAGAGACCTGTATAATTATTATAAAACGATGAGTATGAAATGGCACATATATTACTAATGACCTAAATACACTGATTGAATGAATTCAAAGATCACAAAATGGTGATATAATTTTTTAAAATGATATTTCTTAATAAGGCCATCCTTTAAAAATATTCTGTTTGCTGTAATGCTACCTACTCACCAAAAAGACCCATACCCAAATTTGTTTGATCTCTCAGTTATTTTTCATTAAAAAAATAGCATTCTGACATGTATTTCGGGTTCATTCTAGAAAGTATATATTGCCAACCACTGAAAATTCTCTGGGTCGAGTTACCACAAACACACAATTTTTTAAGGATGGCCTATCTATGACACAGCAAGATGAATATCCAGTAAATTAAAAATATATATATGTACTAACCTTAGCTTGAATTGTTGTCCGCATGACAGCTTCTGAAATTTGCACAATTATAATTAATAATATTTGCAGGATACTTGAAAACCAGTTTAAGTTATTCTGCTATAAAACATTTAATACATACAGTAAGATAATTTGTACCTATACGAATACATTTGAACTTACCAAGGCTTCAGAGTAGCATGCCTTTTACTGAATTTGACATGAAATGCTTGAACAGTTTTAATAGAATTAGATGTAGAAAAATTAACTGAATTCTTTTTTGTAATTACATGTACTTTACAATTAGACTATTTCCTATTACATAACATCATAATGGAAAGGCTCATAATGATTATAACAATTAACATAATATTGCTATTCAAACAGAAACTGTTTCTAAATAAGCTAATTTTAAGAGAATTGCCATAAGCATACCTGTCACAAAAATCTCAACTACTTCAGTAATTAAGGCAAGACTATCTGCAGTCACTGAAAAGGAAAAATGCATGTAAATTGAATGAAGTAACTGAAATAATAATTTACACATTTTATTGGCAAATATGCACAAGTGTATTACAAGTCAAAAACAACAAGTGACTTGGAGAGTACATGTAGATATGAACACACATTGCTGACAAGAAGCATTAACTAATTGAAATACATTATTGACAATTATTGAATGAACAAAGGCATAATGTAGCATTCATTGGTAAAATATCCAGAATTCATTCTTAATTAATGAACATAATTAAAGTATGTATACATAGTTCTCTTACTTTTAGTTTTCTCATCTTTGAAATGCATCTGCAATATCTTCTGGACTGTTTTCTGCAAAATTAATGTATTCTGTCAGGTTTTAAATAGATCATTTATCATCAGATTATGACAGTATCATGGGTTATATACTATGATATCAAAGCGTTATTTTAACTTATTTACACTAAGAATTATTTGGTACATGTCAAAATAAATGATACAGTCCAAAGATAGTATCCCCCATGTATGGAAGCCCACAATTTCAAACGTGAACATTAATTAATACATAGTTCCCACTAAACAGTAAACTGGTTCCCGTTGACTTGTGTGTACAAAGCCAACAGGTACAGCCTAAATTTTCCAGGACGCTGATTGGTCAATTAGATTCAAATATGGGCAGAATTCTGCCCGGTGGATTTCGCGAGACTTTGCGTTATCGACAAACATTTTGTGCGTAATTTAAATAATATAATATATATATATATGGGAACTGAATAGTTATTATCTGATCTTGATCTTTCAGAGTGAAACTTTTAGTAAAGTTTCATTTAAATACATACAGCCTACAGTCTACTTACACGAAATGGACTACTGACGTTTAAAAAAATAAAATATGCTTTTAATTAAATTGCAGTATCACTTTATGTCTTGAACTGTACAATAACATTAATCACTGAACACATTTGCAACTTTTGGAGTTCTTATTCTTAACATGATTTTATGATATATTAATCAAATAGCTAAAACGGATTGACCAATCAGAGCGCCGTATATTTTAGACCGTACCTGTCCCTTTGGTGCACTGCAACATGGAACGGGAACCAGTTTAGTGGGAACTGTCAGAGCGAGTTCGATTAATAACTATAGTTACAATAGTGAACTAAACATAGATCGAACCAACCCTAGTCGTGCTCTAGTCTGGTTAGTCTTGCTACTCTCGTTCAACCAACGATAATACGCTAGTTTATCTCGTTCCAAGATTGCGGCAATTTACAAGAAATTTACAAGTTATTACGGGGAAGTCAAAGACCGGGGCCCGCGAAGCAGGTCCCGGGCTTTGGCCTTGCCCGGCTATAGACAATGCGTACGTTAGAAAAGTTCAATGTGAATTAAAACAATTTCAAATGTGATTACCTATCGCCGAAAATCTCCTTTCCAAATCATGGGGGCCGCCATTTTGTTTGTAACAACTAATACGGAGAAGTCAAAGACCGGGGCCCGTGAAGCGGGTCCCGGGCTTTGGCCTTGCCCGGCTATAGACAATGCGTACGTGAGAAAAGGTTCAATGTGAATTAAAACAATTTCAAATGTATTACCTATCGCCGAAAATCTCATTTCCAAATCATTGAATGGAGCCCGCCATTTTGGCCGCCATTTTGTTTGTAACAACTAAATTCTCGTTCTCGTGTTGGAATATTTTTTTACATCGTAATATAATTACTCACTTATATCTATGTTTTCCCATCTGTTTACAAGAAATAGAAAGCAAACTATTCGAAGTTTTTTAAAAAAGAAGCTTTATTTTAAAAATACAAACGCTTTTGGTAAACTTTGTGAAAAGCGTCTGCTTAAAGTTTTGCGCACAAACGCTTGACAGGAAATAATATGACGTCACTTTTTGTTTACGCAAGGTGCTCGACCAATCTCTACCTAGAGTTGTCGTTCCTTTCCAATAGACTCGACTTCTCCGTTCCATAGGCTTAGCCTATTTTCATATTAATAACGTATTTCATTTGAATACATCGTATTTCTTTAACTAATATCATGATGCTGTAAAAGTGCAAAAGATCGTTAGATTTAGGGTTATGTAAGCATGTTTTGACCAACATAATTGAATGTTACCAAGTTAGGAAGTATTTATCATATGATTTCGCGATTCAACGTAAACATTGCCACTAGTCACTGGAATATTATTCAAACATCATTCATTTGAATGAACATGAATACATAGTGTTTTACATCCTGGGATCAAAAAGTCTTGATATTTGGCTTGGGGTCGGAAAGTGTCTAGGTCGAAAAGACTCGCTTCTGTTTTGTTTTACCATAGTACGACTAGACTCAGTTCGATTAAGGACATGCGCAGATTAACTTCCGGAGAGCTACTAAGGTTGTACTATAGTTGTTTATCGAACTCACTCTAGGTATATGGTTGCTTTTCCTTAAGTCGTGGCTTTTCCTTGAGTCGTGGGTGAGGAAAACACGCGAATTTTCATGAAAGAACGTTCGCACTCAGAAACGTTCTATCCGTAAACTTGTCAAGAAACATCATGTTCTTGATTCAGTGACGAAATGCGTATGAAACAGAAAATTATCTGCATATACTTGAAAAATTCGATATATTTTCATTTGATGTCTACATGTAGTTGTTATTATAATATTATCATTCTTCTTTAAGACGGTTTTCTCATTTTATTTACATTTTTTGTCACGACAATGACGGGAGACTGCTTGCTTTCGGTTTGTTGCGCATGCGCGACCAAATTCTTGATAAAATATTGATCTCACAAAACTATCGGTAGTCAACTGATTAAAAACCAATGTTGCGCTATCGGCTACTTGCATTGTTTACGAACGATTATCTTTTAATCACAAAAAACCCCAGATATTTAAATGAATTTCTTTTTTTCTTGTTTTGGCTTTTATTCATTTTTAATAGTCATGCTCAAAGAAACCAAATAAAGTGTAGAGAATGCAATATTTAAGTACACAAATTAATTGATATGCCATTTAAGTTCAGTTCATCAGTAAGGATTGTGATAAGACTTTCATAGTCCACAATGCCACTAGTTAAGACTGTCCAGTGCTAAATATTTTAATAATTTCCTGTTAATTAACATTAAAGAGGTTACTATCTATATATTGTTTACGTTGACAACATGTTTCAGTGATTTTTCATAGTTTAGTGAGACTTGATGTGTTTTGTTTACACTACACTATTGAGATATTTAAAACCCACGACTCAAGGAAAAGCAGCATCTACGTAAATGCAAAGAGGTACTAATGAATAATGACTTTAAATATTGGTATATGGCATTAAGAGAGACATGAAAGTTGATATTAGTGTAGATAAAAGGTGTCTTATGTTTTTCATGTATTTTCCATGCTTGTACATGTGACGTCATCACGCGCCACTAGTCTATTTTTAGAACTGCCCACGACTCAAGGCATATAAAGGGGTGTTACTGAATACCGAAAACAACTTTTTTACCGAAAACAACCGAAAACAACTTCGGATTACCGAAAACAACTTATATTGTTGTTATTAATGATATTATGATTATTTTGATTAACTAAATGTACATAATGGTTCATATTGCAGTCATGTACAAAATTTCAAGTTAAAATATTGTTTTTAAGGAAGTTATGAAGATTTATAAACTCTACACGTATGTTATTTATAGATAGAGTTGCTTCCCTTCGTGCCGAAAACAATTCAGAATACCGAAAACAACTTATATTGTTTTTGTTAATGATGACATGATGTTTTTGATAAAACATATATATATATGTATGGGTATTTGTTAAAGTCATGTACGAAATTTCGAGTCAATATGTTGTTGCTTACGCAAGTTATGATGATTTGTAAAATCTACACGTTGTTTATTTATTGCTAGAGTTGCTTCCCTTCGTACCGAAAACAATTTCAGAATACCGAAAACAACTTATATATCTATGTATAATGTTATTATAACTTTTTTGATAAATGTTGTTTATGAAAGAGTGAGTGTGGATGTCATATACGAAATTTCGAGTTAAAATATTGATTTTTACGGAAGTTGTGAAGATTTGTAAAATATGCATGTGTATAATAATTTTGCTTGAATTGCAGGTTGCTTCCATTCGTACAGAAAGTGTATTTTTTGTAATGTAAAGTCATTGAGGTAAATTACTGTCAACTATACCTGTAAGTAATACTGTATGAATCAAGGACAGGAAAAGGTAATAGTTGATCAAGTTTCAAAGTTTATCAAAATCAATATTCAGCATATTTTTATAGACAATAACAGATAATTTATTCGGTTGCGTGCCAGGATTTACATTGCAAATTTTGGACCAAAAGGTAATTGTTTTTTCATCTATATCTAAAGAGAGTGGTGTGCATCCTGTTTCGCCATAGACCATATAGTTTGGGGTGGATTTTTTGAGTTTAAGAATAAATTCAAACCGTTCGTCCGTTAAACCATTATAATTACTTAATTATAATAAGCACGTGCAAATTATTAAGTTAGGCCCAAACATACAAACTTCCGAAAGCTTTAATTTATTCAATCAGATTTTCGTATATGGTTGTAATAAACATTTTCTTTATAATTGACATTAACCAAAAATAACTTTAATCACTATTATTACAAAATAAAAGTTGTTTTCGGTACGAATTAGGAGAAACACAATTCTGCATGAAGTGTGAGCAATATCTTAATGATACATGCATATTTTACAAATCTTCATAACTTCCGTAAAAATCCATATTTTAACTCGAAATTTCGAAGATGACATTCATAAATACTCTTTTATAGATAGCATTTATCAAAATAGGTATTATATCATTATGTATAGAAATATAAATTGTTTTCGGTATTCTGAAAGTTTTCAATACAAAGGGAATGAACGAGATCTAGCAATTTAAATAAAGAACGTGCATATTTTACAAATCTTCATTACTTGCGTAAACAACAATATTTTGACTCGAAATTTCGTACATGACTTTAACAAATACCCTTATATATGTGTTTCATCAAAAACATCATGACATTACTAATAAAAACGATATAAGTTGTTTTCGGTATTCTAAAATTGTTTTCGATACGAATTATAAGGGAAGGAACTCTCTAGCAATAAATAAACAATGTTCATATTTTACAAATCTTCATAACTTCCGTAAAATTCCATATTTTAACTCGAAATTTCGTACATGATATTCATAAATACTCTTTTATAGATAGCATTTATCAAAAAAGTTATAATAACATTATACATAGAAATAAAAGTTGTTTTCGGTATTCTGAAATTGTTTTCGGTACGAAGGGAAGCAACTCTAGCAATATATAACATAAGTGTAGATGTTACATATCCTCATAACTTGCGTAAAAAACAATATTTTAACTCGAAATTTGGTATATGACTTTAATAATTACTCTTATATATATATATTTTATCAAAATAATCATAATATCATTAATAACAACAATATAAGTTGTTTTCGGTAATCTGAAGTTGTTTTCGGTAATAAGTTGTTTTCGATATTCAGTAATACCGCATATAAAGCATACATTATGATGTCTGTCCGAACTCTAGTGCACTTCAGCTCACCAGTTCGTTCCACTCGAATTCACACCATACGGAGAATAAACTGTAGACGATTATTTCTTATTTTGTATTTGCTTGTCTTAATGATATCATTCGACGTTATATATCAATGGAAAATCATTAAATGGAACATATTTCAATGTAAGATGGAAAGTTACCTGTTTGAAAGATGCCGCCATTTTTTGTACATTAGCGAATAACATTATTTATTTATCACTACCGTCGCGGAAAAGTCATTCACTTTCGGGGACATTGCATAGGTCGACATATCTAGCTGAGATTGCCGGTTGTAAACTTGCAGTAGTGAGATGAATTTCAGATATTTAATATCCACAGCCGACATTAGATTACCAAATCAATTTATGTGATGAACACATGATTTTTTGTTTGCAAGCAGCTAAATGGGCCGAGTGGCTGCATGCATGTTGATTTGGTGTATGATCTTAGCTAGTGGCAAGGACTTTGTAAAAATACGTACATGTCATGTATATTAGTCCATGGCTATGGTAATTTTAGAAAAATGGGTCTTGATCAAGTTCAATATCTCATATTACATGACATCACACTATGTACAACAGAACCAGATCAGGGTTAAGGCAAGTATATATAGGCCTATACATATGAATGTGTTTTTGTTGTTCGGTACGAACAATAAAGTTATTACCATTTTTCAACTATCGCTCAGTTTTCATTTTTTTCTGCATACCGAACAGCTTCCATTAACCTTCCGCATACGAACATAGTTCCAATTTTTCACTTCAATGGCATAAATACAAATTCAAATATTACGTGCATATATATATAAGTAAAAAAAGATGGCTATGCAATATCGTAAACGAGCAATACAAAACAGTCGTAACAAGAAAAACTATAACAAAACGTTATAGGTAGTCGAATTACAAGAAGCATATTGGTTTATGTTTTTTGTATGAAGTTGCTTTTTTCATAAAGGACATTGACTGTATATTTTATTCAATCATACAATAAGGAGAGTATAAAATAGTTACATGATATGAGTAATACACATTATATAATGACAATTATGAGTATTTGACATATAGTTTGCATATAGTTCTCAAGCACTTGATAATATCGATCATACCCTACATCAATCAAATAGAATCAACCCTAAATGTTAACGAATTCACCATAAATCTGAGCACTATCATACAACCACATTGAACTTCAAATAGCCACACAACAACTTATCTAGGCAATGCCTTCATGATTTACTTACCTGTCAACTATTAATAGATTCAGTCATCACCATTAGCCAATAAAATGGCCAGGATTAGCCAAACTATAGTAATAGACACTACACTATATACTCGCAAACAACTATAATAAACTAATACTCATAAGTATAATTCGTCTAGAAAAATCTAAACAATCCTCTCCCTCGGATTACTACAATATTTACCTTTCACGGAAGGATCACACCCGTAAACCGCTCCCGCTATGTTCGGCTTGTCCTGCTAGGTACAGTCGTGCTGCTATGTTCGGTTTTAATCGTACCGGCAAATGAGTAAAGTAAGTTTTAGTTTGATTTTTATACATTCTGTTTTAATAAGGAAGAAAATAAATATGTCTTTATATTTAGGTTACTTTTAATTGCAAGTCATAAAAATCCTAGACTATTTACTTATAAAATAAGAAAGATACGGCGAGTTAAACTGCAAAGTGATGGCGAAAAATAGATGTTTTGCTGTTTACCGACTATTTACAGTCCTAAAGCATAAGCAAGTGCACTTTTGAAAATATAATCACAAACTGCAGTGCTTACTGCATAGTCTGTCCAAATGATTTTGTTATTGTCCGTTTTATAGTGGAGAAATCGACTTGTAAACCAACATAGGTGAAACAAATTGGTCCTGCTCCGGGTGGACTTAGGTCCTGCTCCGGGTAGACTCAGTCCTGCTACGTGTGCAACTCATGCTGCTACGTGTGCAGCTAAGGTCCCGCTACGTGTGCGGCTTAGGTCCCGCTACGTGTGCGGCTAAGGTCCCGCTGCGTGTGCGGCTACATTTTATGTATGAAAATGAATGTTATACAGAAAAACTCACGAATACGAAAAATAGGATACCACGCATGTGCTTTATGTCAACACTGTTTATTGACTATTTTTATCTTTTAGTGAGCCATGTTCTCTTTCCTATGCTGCTACTGCTCTGAAAAATCTGATGAATTCTACCTTTTGGTAGAACACATGTGCGATTGCCACGCCTAAAAAGTTATAAAATACAAGGAAATAGAATTAGATCCTACCAGTGGAAAGATTGGTAATCGTACAAAGAAAATAGAAGATGCTACACCTAACTCTCACTTTTAAGCGTTTCATAAAACAAAACGTTAACAATCCATAGGAGAAATTTCTCAATATTCAGTTCATTCATATAGCACCAGATTCAGTCACCATGGATGTTATGCTGTTTCTAAAGTTGGTTCTTTTGGTTTAAAATCATTCTCCTTCACTGGTATCAAGTTGTGGAATTACCTTCCAGTCCATATTAAGAATATTAATCAATTAGGTAAATTTAAATCTGAGGTCAAACAGCATCTTTTAACTAGTATTTAATGTTTACTGTGAAGAATTGTGATACCTTTTCAGTTAATATATCCACATTGTATTTTTTTAATATTATGTTCATAAATAGTTGTTGTTATCTTATCTAGAAATTAATATTTATCTGCATTTGCCTCTCTGGGTCAAATCCCACATAGAAGGACCACAATGGAAATAAGGGGTTTCCCCTTTTTGTGTCATCCTTGGTTTGTAAAGTTGACAATCATGGTTACCACTATTTATTAAATTTGATTGCTTATTTTAGAATAAAAATTGATGATATTTATATTTATTACAATATTTTAAAACTTTTATTCATTTAATATTTCTATGTATTTTCGTTTTTGGCAATCTAATGTCTGTGATATATGTACCATGTTTTATATGCTTTTTATACTGAAATAAATAATAATAATAAAAACCGACTGCAAACGATCATTTAAAAAATGAATTTAATAAGACACATACTTACTACTGTAAGTACTGTAATGAAGGTATGGACATACACCAACAGATCATTCGTCATATCACAAATATACATCCATCGGAAACATTGAAGTATAAAGCACTTAAACTGGATGAATACATTATAACATATACAGATAACGATAAAAATCCTTATGGCCTAACTTTTGACGAAGCGTTGACGAAAACGCTATTCACTAACACAAATGTCAGCGGTGAAACATCTAGTACGAATAAAGAGTTAGAAACTACATGTAATTTGCCCATATATGTGTCCAAACATAAGTGATAGTGGTACCAGCTCTGAATGTAATGCTATTGACAGTCCTGAAAATTGTTACAAGTTGAAATGTACTAAAACTAAGGATTTTGAACAAATATGCAACACACTTCCCGATGTACATTTCAACTTGTTACATTAAATTCATTTTCTAAATGGTCGTTTGCAGTCGGTTTTCTCCTACGGATTGTTAACGTTTTGTTTTATGAAACGCTTATAAAGTGAGAGTTAGGTGTAGCATCTTCTATTTTCTTTGTACGATTACCAATCTTTCAACTGGTAGGATCTAATTCTATTTCCTTGTATTTATAACTTTTTAGGCGTGGCAATCGCACATGTGCTCTACCAAAAGGTAGAATTCATCAAACTTTTCAGAGCAGTAGCAGCATAGGAAAGAGAACATGGCTCACTGAAAGATAAAAATAGTCAATAAACCGTATTGTCATAAAGCACATGCGTGGTATCCTATTTTCCGTAATTCTTGAGTTTTTCTGTATAACATTCATTTCCATACATAAAATGTAGCCGCACACGCAGCGGGACCTTAGCCGCACACGTAGCGGGACCTAAGCCGCACACGTAGCGGGACCTTAACTGCACACGTAGCAACATGAGTTGCACACGTAGCAGGACTGAGTCTACCCCGAGCAGGACCTAAGTCTACCCGGAGCAGGACCAATTTGTTTCACCTATGTTGGTTTACAAGTCGATTTCTCCACTATAAAACGGACAATAACAAAATCATTTGGACAGACTATGCAGTAAGCACTGCAGTTTGTGATTATATTTTCAAAAGTACACTTGCTTATGCTTTAGGACTGTAAATAGTCGGTAAACAGCAAAACATCTATTTTTCGCAATTACTTTGCAGTTTAACTCGCCGTATCTTTCTTATTTTATAAGTAAATAGTCTAGGATGTTTATGACTTGCAATTAAAAGTAACTTAAAAATAAAGAAATATTTATTTTCTTCCTTATTAAAACAGAATGTATAAAAATCAAGCTAAAACTTACTTTGCTCATTTGCCGGTACGATTAAAACCGAACATAGCAGCACGACTGTACCTAGCAGGACAAACCGAACATAGCGGGAGCGGTTTACGGGTGTGAGGATGTCGTCATAATCCTCTTGCGGTATATGCTAATTTAGTCTGGTTCCTAGCTTCTATTGTAAACGTATAGAAGTCATCATTGAATTCATGGACGATGCGATCATAGGCTACCGGCATGTGATAACAGCAAATTAAAGTTTCACAAAAAAAAATTTTTTTCACCTTTAAATATATTATAGAGTAAAGGTATAGAACTCCTGGGCTCAGAAATCACACCGGTCATGTTCATCAAGGTCCTGTTGTAGCAATTCTGAACCGATTCTTAAAAGCCTGGTCTTATTCGACGCAGAAATAATTTCTCTTTAACCACCATCCACTCTTATAAACATACATTGCTCTGAACTGGAGCAATAAGCCCTCCAACTTACAAAAAGTACCACTAGGCATCGATGTGACCTAAGTTTCTTTTCATTAGCTACAGAGTAAATTTCTTTATTCCTTCGGAATGTCATACCCTCTCCGGTGTAAATCGAAAGAAAATCAAATTTGTTATCACTCACGGTCGACGAATCATTCAATTGATGTATACCTAAGTCATTACGATTCAATATTCCACGCTTTCGTCGATTTCGCTTCTCAGCTGCCATAATTGCACAGATTAAACGCCGTACCATTTTCGTGCCGTTTCGGCTCAACGATTGGTCAAAATCGGAGGTGTGGCAACCTTCACCTTTAACAGTCATTTTGCCAAAGAGAGTTTGAATCGTCAAATAATGAATCGTAATGCCATCAATGGAATGATTTGTCGACCGTGAGTGATAGCAAATTTGATTTTCTTTCGATTTACACCGGAGTGGGTATGAAATTCTGAAGGAATAAAGAAATTTACTCTGTAGCTAATGAATTTTTTTTTAGGTCACATCGATGCCTAGTGGTACTTTTTGTAAGTTGGAGGGCTTATTGCTCCAGTTCAGAGGAATGGATGGATATAAGAGTGGATGGTGGTTAAAGAGAAATTATTTCTGCGTCGAATAAGACCAGGCTTTTAAGAATCGGTTCTGAATTGTTACATCAGGACCTTGATGAACATGACCGGTGTGATTTCTGAGTCCAGGAGTTCTATACCTTTACTCTATAATATATATAAGGTGAAAAAAAAATTTTTTTTGTGTGAAACTTCATTTTGCTGTTATCACACGCCGGTAGCCTGTGGATGCGATGATAACTTGGTGTCAACCAGATATTTAAAAAAGTGGTTCATCGGGAAATTGTAATCGATTAATTTAATGCTTATAACGTGCAACTTTTTCTTCGAGCCTGTCTTCATGTATGAGATATTACATTCTGCATAAATATACAAATAGGCAGGTAATGTAGACTATATGATATTATGCTAATTGCTGAACTACTTGGTGATCAGATGGGAATCATAAATCAAAGTACTGAAAGCACATGGAATAGGAACAACTTTAACAACTGCATAGCGGGTTCATGTGCGAACTATATCGTTAATTCGGATTCAAAAACTCACCCTACAAAGAAATTCATTTTTTTACTGCTTTGTAGTTCCGAACAACAGCAGAACCATCAGAGCTTTGATTATTTGTATGTGAATCATATAATTATGATACATATGTATGGTTGTATATATACATAATTCTTCTTCCTCTGTATTAATGGCAAGCAATCAGTTACTGATTATCATGGCCATGAATGGATGCTAGTAAAAGAGATAGTTCTAAGTGCTAGCTCACTCAAGGTATTCTATCCACTGACATAACCTTATATATAAGAGCATAAAATGCTTACATTCTGCAATATGTATACATGTGCATGGTATTTGTGATAAGGAAGAGTATTATTAATTTAGTATACATGTTAAAATAAAACCATACTGAGCATATTCATGGAGCAGCCCATGCAACCAGCGGTGACTTGAATCAATCCAGAGACTGGATCAGCGGTGATTACATCCCGACGTAGTGTTCCACAGATAGACTGTCTACACAGGGGGAAAGAATGATCGAGAATACTTATATGTGTCATTTGTTGGTTGTACTAGATGTTGTGCTAATTATGGTAATGCCCTGATTGCGTACATAGTTTATGGTTGGAGATACAGATTCAGTTATGTTTTAATCACACACGTACCATATAGGTCGATACATGTACCGTACGTAGATGTAGAGCATTCCACGACAACAGTTTGGCATTATGTCTCGTACTGATGAAATTATCACGTTTAATGGAAAAAACTTTTTATAATAGATGGATGTTTTATTCAATAATGAGAACGCTTACAGATACATGTATTTAAAATCAAATCAACAAAAAATATGAAACGACTTGTGGAATAAACATGAAACAAAAGATGTTTGCCAAACAAGGATGCCCCCTAAACACCAAACTGGATAGTTATTTCCTGTTATTGATCTGGGTCCGTATTCACAAAGCATCTTAAGATTTTTTTTAACTTAAGTCGAAATTTTTACTTAAGTGTAATTTTTTTATGGTAAAAGTTTGTAAACTAGTCATCAAAAGTGTGAATTTGAATTATCATTTTCATAATTGGCATCTTTAGAACAAAGATAAAATCATATTATTGTGATTTCCTCCTTTATATTACTACAAAAGAGTTAAGGAAAAAGTCGAATTTAAGGAAAAATATAACTTAAGTTTAAAAATTACTTAAGATGCTTTGTGAATATGGACCCTGACATGAAATTTACACCGAGAGTTAATGTGACCTACAGACGTCAACATCAATGGGAGTCATCTACATGTGATGACCAACCTCCCATGCAAGTTTAAGGATCTTAGGCCAATCATTCCGTCTAGTTATTGGTCGGGCAAGCTTTAGTTACGGACGACCCACCGACCGACCGATATGTGCAAAGCAATATACCACCAATTGTTTGTAGGGGAGCATGGTAAAATGAAAACGAACAATCATGACTAAGTGGATCGGAACAAATAGACAAATATTAAAACAAAACATTCTTTAAAAGCTAAAGTCATATGGTAAACATTTCCGCAACAATACAACTTGCAGCGAGTAATTGCAAAACTACATCAACTTCAAGCGTGATTATAGTGCGAAAAAGAGAGAAATAAGTATAAAATTTAAAAAATAAAATATAAAGTTATGCATTGTATTATATCCAATTTCAAATATACCATGTTATCATACGATAAACACATTAGACTTCAAATTGAATAAATAAATCCTGATCAACGAAATCGATCACTTAAATGTATCTGCATAGCAAGTTTAAAGTTCGGTGTCAGCATTAATTGATTGAGATTATTTGGTTAGTTAATAACAGGCTTAAGATAATTTGACTTGTTTTTCAAATTAACACTAGCATATTAATAATACAATAATTTTGTATGGATATTTCTGGGCATAGCATATAGCTCTATGCGATTTTTAAAACTAAATTCAGAATTAACAGTATTTTTATGATTGAGTTGATAACCAGACTTTATTAAGTAAAATCAAATGACATTGCTTGGGATAATGATATACAGATTTGGTATTAACTAGAAAATCAGATAACTGAAATGTTTCTTAAAGCACTGAATCAAAAAACTTTTTTTTTGTATCATAAATGTATCAAGTGTTATCTAAAAGAAAGAAAATTCACAGCCACATGGAGCTACATTACACAAAATCATTTCTATGTATAACGTAATAATTCTGTACACATTGCTTTTACATTCAGCTTATATACATGCATTAAGATATATACACACACGTACATTTACACAAATAATGAAAAAAATGTATACAACATAATTAACATTTATAACAAATTAACACATTTAAATACACGTACGTAAGCGCATTGCGTGATACTCGTACGATGCAAATTTGCGATGCATTTATGTACACGTTTCAAGCAAGTACAATTTAATATGTTAAATTCATAGACAATATATTTAAGAGAATATTCGCCGTCTACTACAACACAATATTTACATGTCAATGTATATATCATACAAAAAAATCACAAATCGAATTTACGTAAGAGAGAGAGAGAGAGAGAGAGGGAGGGAGGCAGGGAGAGATTGTTGTGCTATGAGAGTTTGTAAATGTATACAGGACTAATTTTTAAAAGAATATATAAGCTAGCCCTAGGAAAGTTTTCCGTTAGGTGATTAATTTTTTTTGATTCCCTAAATAACTATATATATGCTACTTCAATGTGAATAATGTGAACAATGCACATGCTATCGTTTATGCTGAATTTCAAGGAATTAAGGTGTATCAAACACCACGAAGCATAAGAAGGCTAATATATCACGCACGTCAGTAAACATTACACATTATTTTGATGTGTATAAAAAACTCAACAGACCAGACTTTGTATCCTTGAAAATCATTGACTATAACTTATACTGCACGAAAAGATTAGACAATGAAGGAAGTCAAAGTGCTAATGAAGCATCGAACAAACATTTAAAACAAATAACATGCTGAGAAAAAAAATCAGTAAATAAGTTGTTTAAAATATCTGACCGAAATACAGTCGATCTGTACCTTAGTGTATACAACACCGTCAATAACAACACGTTCGGTCATCATTCACTGGCACTGTTACCCTAATTTTCTGCACTCCCTAACCTCCTTCGTGCTACTCTTTCTAGTGATCTTCATCATTGAAAGAAATAATGTGATTGCATATAATTGTACTTTGAAATTTTCCACAATGCAATTCAACTAATTTTATAGCATTTTAATTAAAGTTCGACTCCGTATATAATCAGATCAGAGCCGTCGTCTGATTAAAACTGTTGTCTGTCTGTGAATGATGGAATTAAAGAGCATTGAACACGATGCTGTAATGTTTGATGAAGATCAACCAATCAATGCTGGAAGTTAACCGACTGAAATATACAAAAAACAGTAAATAAGGACATTATAAAAAACTTTTTACAATGGTGTTTCTTGAATGCCAAAATATGCCACGCTGAATGTCTGCATTTAAATGCCAAACATACATATGTACATTGTAGTATATAAAGATACATTTATGTGATATTTGTTCGTTTACAGATAGCTACTTTTCATTTATATGTATGAATTGAGAATAATCCAGTTTGGTATGTATGAAATATCATAAATATCTGTTTCGAAATATATATTTTATAAGATTTGTCCATGAACTTTTATGATAAATGATATTTTTGACAAAATAAAACCATATTATTCCGTATGTTGAGCGTTGATAAAATGAAGTTTTCAAACATGGGCCACAATAGATAAAACATACCAAAGCTCTTATCTATCTGCGTGTTTTACGGTAACAACACATTTTCAAATGCAAATATGATTTCGAAAAGCCACGTAAATGACATACCATTTTCCGAAATCCGTTACTATGATTGTATTTTTAAATGATTCATAGATTCACAAAAAGACGAATTGCAATTTTAGTTATGGTACCAGCACTAATATATAACCATATAGATTTATTGAACTTGTTTGAGGTTGTCCAGTTAGCCATTGATTTAACGAAACAGAATATAATAAGACCAGTACCCCATCATCTGTGTATTTCCATGACTTATACTGTATAGATGTAGATGTAGATGAGCCTCTCTCCCTACACCATCGTCTGAAATTGTAAATAAGACATGCTTGATTTCTTTAAAATCGATTGTAGATTCTACATACACCAAGAGCGCCGGAATAATGTGTTATTTCTTTTACAAAGGTCCACCATGAGAAGAGAATGTGCTTTAAAAAAGCATTGTTTAATGCCTCACATGGAAATTGCTGTCACGTTGATAAACTAAAATATGATATTTTTTACAATAGCTATACGCTCAAATAAGATTTTATATTACACCACAGTTTTCGTTAAATTGAAAATAGACTTTCCACATTTACAAAACAACTGTTCATCCATGATTCGGTTTGAATTTTTGAGATTATGCTTATACTACGAAAGACGCGGACAGTATCAAATCATACCACAATAGAGACGATCATAAAGTGACCAACTTGCTTTTTAAAAGCGGATGTGATGCACGTATAAAACATATGAGAAACCCTAGGTAACTATAACACAAGTAGAAAGTAAGAAAAGTTACAATGAAATAAAAGACCAACAGATGGGAACAGACTGTCTGATTCGGTTTGACACGATTAGTGTATTTCGTTATGTTACATGTACTATATTATACTTGACTGTATATATAATTAAAGAAATGGAGAAGCAATGCGAATGCTAAACATACCTCTTTCGCGCATAGAGAAAACCTATAAATAAAGCCGCACATATTGTAGGAATAAATATTCCGAGTGCAACTTTACCCCCGGTGGACATCCCTGCGCTATGTATCGGCTTGTCTTTGGAACTGTCTGGAACAGCTGCCGCAGTCGTTGAGGATGATTTTAATGATGAAGCGGTCGAAGATTTTTTAGTAAGTGGAGTGGATGAAGTTGGCGATTTCGTTGATGAAGACGGCTGCGATGCTGTCGAACTGGAAGCGTCGGCTGTGGTCACAGGTAAAGCTGACGTAGTGGTTGTGGGATCAATAGTGGTTGCGGGATCAGAAGTAACTGTTGTTTCCGAGTCTGATATAGAAGAAGACTCTGTGTTTATCGTAGTAAGTTTAGTAGTTGTTTCTGGCTTTGACGAAGAAGTCGAGTCCGAGCTTTTCGTAGTATAATCAACACTCGTGTCGGAATTATTTTGCGCTGAAGTGGACTCTATGTTTGTCGTAGAAGGTTCAGTAGTTGCTCCCGGCTTTAACGAAGAAGTCGACCCTTCGTTTGTAGTAGTATTAGTATCATTCACATTTGTTCCTGACTGTGGTGTAGAAGTTGATACCGGCAATGTCGTGGTAGCTCCAGACGTTGATCCAATACTGCTTGAAGAGGTAGCCTTTGCTTCTGTGGGCGGTGGAGGTTCTGTTGTCGTAGTTGGTGCTTGAGTAGCTGGAGTAGTGACTGTAGAGTTAAAATGCATTGGGTCAGATTATTATCATGTATAATAAATATGCTTATATGAATGTATTTTCACTATACATGTACATGTATTCTCTTGACACATTTCACAACTTGTAAAAACAATTGATTCGGCGTTGGGTGTTTACATATTGACAAAGCTAATTTAGTGTTACCACGTGACATGCATGTGAGTCTTATCAATTAGCGTAGGTAAATATATATATACTGTGGAATCATAAATTTTCGTTGGGGATTTAATTTCGTGGATTTCGTGGGTCGGCTCATCCACGAAATCAAATCCCCACGAATTTAAATGCAGAGATAAGGCATTTCTTTTCAAAAATCAAAATCCACGAATTTATGACCCCACGAAAAAAACATTTTAGTAAAAACCACGAAAATTGAGCCCAACGAAAATAAATGAAAATACAGTATATAGTGACATACATACCTGAAGGATTACCTAACTTGCTTGATTTGTAATTTGTTTTACAGCATATATTCAAATATTTTTATTAATACTTATCATACATAACAATCATCTCATTGGTTTCTTCTGCCGTGTAAACTTGTTAGAAGTTCGTTTTATGTACTTAATAATTATAGGATGGTTATATGTGTCCATAAATATTTTTTTTTTTGCTTGGCTTTTCAATTTTGTTGGGCAAGTTTGTGACTTTGCTTAATCCAACTTCGTGTTTCTTTATAGTCAATCGCTATTATATGGTAATACATTCGTTTTGTGAAAAAGACAACATTGATCAGACAGTTTCAATATCCCCTAGTTTTGTAATTTTTAAGATATTTTTTTTTATAAAATAAACCGCCTTGCCAGGTGAGCGCAAACTATTATTTTTACGTTGATGTGTGTTGTCTAAAATAATACGAACATCAAATCAAGCCACTCCCCCATTCATTTTTGTCGGAACAAATACTTATCATATTTATGGTTTAATGATTAAAATACATTGAAAAAGGTGATATTTTTATATCTAAGCATGAATTTTAAGAAAATACTTACTAAAACCGACTGAATCACAACTGATAGTAAATCATTAATACAGCGTTCATAAAACACTTTTTATAACAACTTATACCCTTAAACAATGACACAAAACAAACCGGAATTTCAAAGTGTGTCTTAAGTAGTAATAATTTATTGGTGCTTGTATACGAGATATTTCATGAGAATTTCATCTTTCTTCTACAATGTGGTGCATGATTTACTCTCTGACTTGTCAATGTATATGTGCAAAATCTTTAAAGCTGTCAGTCTGGTAGCCACACATCACAAAATCAATGACTGTATACGTAATTTGCAGAGGTCGAAATATGGAACAAAACAGCACCAGGAAAAAATTACCAAGTTTTGAATGAGGTTATGGTCGAAAAAAAAACTCCCGTCATCAAACATAATTTAGAATTGTGATCTAAACTAAAAGGCCCAATATTGTTTTCTACATTTTTTTGTCTCTTAGGTGATGTACGTATATATTCATTAGTAGCTGAGATAAAGGTAGAACATTGTAGCGAATAATTTGAAACCAATTTGTAAATACTAGTAACTTGATTGAAATAAAACATTAAAGTTAATAATAGATCCACTTACCTGTAATACACCAAACACATATAAGCATGGATACGTTCAAAGCTACTTGTAGTCCGTTTATATTCATATTGGCATCGGTTTCTCACGCTGTATTTTTTCTTTTTTTGTCGTATATTTAAGCCCAAAATATTCCGTATTTTGTCACCTACACATATTAAGTAATATTCACAAGTTTACACGAATTGCGACACGTGGACTAGATTTAAGATGGCCTTATCAAGTTAAATTCAAATCAACTTTTAAACATACATCGTAGTAACATTTCCTTATCAAGTTATGTTCGTTACCAGCACATCTTTATGTGCCCGTTTATAATGATTTGTGTTATCTTTGTTTATGGCTGATATTGTGTACGCCGCCACCTTTAAGCAAATATGTTATCACGTAATTGTCTGTGTACGAAATAAAATCATTTTAAGGAAGATTTTGTTATCGAGCATTTACCAAATTAACATATGTTGTATAGGACGTTAGTTCTGTGGATAAATAACCATCTGTTATATGAAGGGTCTATGATTACTTCAAAAGATTTCGGTATCTTAAGTAATTGACTGATATAAACTGGTGGTTCGATTTCTATGAAAACAAAAATATCGAAAATCTTGCTTTATATGATAGCGTCCTTTTGAACTTATCGAACCTTCATAGATAGATTTATTTAAATATACAACGTGTTAACATGGCATACATCTATAAAACATACATTATTATATAACCAGATAATAACATGTATGAATTTATGAAAAAAAACCATGTCAAACAACATTGTATATCAAGGATAATACAAAAAAGAGTTGAAATAAATTCTTATTTCCCTTTTGGTCCTTAATAAATATTTACTTTAACTTAGCCTCAGGATATAACAATGCAATGGAGATAAGGTATATATGTTATTTCAAAATTCGTTAGTACGTGTACCGAAATTTGTACGATGATAGCACATGGTGGGTTAAACCGATGTTCACCCAAACTTTAAGATAAAATTGCTCGAGCAACTTAGACTTCCTCACGACCTTCCTTAATACTTTGAGGATTATCAAAATTGCTTTAACCACATAACATTATAGTTTCATGTTGCATATGGCGTGATAATGCCAGGTTTTGTCACTACATCTGTTCAGTGTAAATTGTGTAAATGAATGTTCCATCCTTTATGATACTGGAACAGAAAGTGCATAACTTTTACCACCAGGATAGGGTCAGGCCAACTTGCACACCCATGCCGTCTGACCAGGCCCCAGTTTCACAAGAAATACGTATTTCAAACTTATTTATTCAATCAATTGATCATTTCTTTTTTATTGGATGTTATTCAGAATGTGGTATTAAAAGAAGGTACAAAGGTGGCCTAAAAGAATTACTAACAAGTTCAACCAAGCTATTATCTCTTGGTATAATTCGATAAAAGTAGTTTGAGTCAGTTATTGTGAGTTTGATTTTTAATACTTATTTTTCCACAAAACCCGAAACATTTATGCTGCCAATTAGTTGATCAAGTTCCTACTGAATAGAGACATTTATGGTAACATTTCTGGTCAAAGAAACGATATTTCTAGACAGAAAAAACACTAGAGTCCATTATTTCGTTTTTACTCAATTTTGTTCGTGAAACAAACTTAGGCCAGGCTCTTTACTGTTGGGTGACTATATCATAACTGCTAAATTTTAATTGTGATATCCCTGAAATTGACAATGAATGGTTCAAAATTTATTTGGACAAGTCCATTCGGAAAAGGGTCGATGATTATTAAATCGACCGATATACAAGTCTACACGAAGAGTAACACATGTCTAAACACTTCATGTACATTCCGAGTCCAATATCGAAGTTATTGACCAAGTATTATACTGACTTATGTCCCATGAAGGTTTCGAAGAATAACTGTATCGTTGACACCAAAACGGATCAAACCCATTTTTTACATGTTTATTTCATGAATTGTAAAATTGTTTAAATACAAAAAATATAAATGCAATACTAGTATAGTCATGGATATTGTGATTAAACATCATTATTGCAATGTTCATAATATCATAGTTTTGCCAGATAGAAGAATTTCCATTTAGTACAAAAATAAACTGAATATCCACAGTAGGCCAGTGTTTGTAAGGTAAGTCAATACGCCCCTTTTGACTCCGAGATCCTATGCACGTTCGTGTATCGCAGGTAATTCACAATCTCTTTGCTTCGTGAGACCCATTCCGCTTGCGACCTTTCAGCTCAGACGCAACATCACCAACCTTCCGAAAATCGACGCATGCGCAGTCACATTAATTGTCGGATCATATCAGTCTTGGTATGTAAGCTTTCTGCTGTTGTTTGCCACTAAGTGTGACTATATTTGACTAACACCCTGTCAATAGAATAACTTGACATTAAACATTACGTAAAAAACAACACATTTTTATAAAATGTACAGTGCAACCTCTCCAAAGCAACACACTGAGAAAGAAGCAAAATAAAATAAAAAATATGTAGTTATTGAGAGGTTGTTAATCTAGGGAGGTTAAATCGATAGTTAAATCGTACAGTTGTGAAAAATCATGCTGTTGTTGAAGACACACGAGAGGGCCGCTCTGGAGAGGTTGCGCTGTACGTAGATCTAATACATTGGCCAGATTTTCATAAATGTTCATGAATGCACGTAAGTATCTTACCACAATAGATAGTTTAATTCCCCGAAAATTGAATGCATAAAATAAAATTATACTTCACTTAATGGTAGTGTTCAAATATGCTATATATATGCCGTCTAAGAGTTACTATGACATTTAGATAGACCATTTTATCTTATTGGTATATGTATATTACTTACGTCATCTCCTGCATAACTAGCATTACTGAATCTCCATGGTTTGTAGCCTACATCTGTTGTCAATATCCAGTTACCACGATATTTTCTTCTGTAACGACATATATTTCAGTTAACACTAATTTGAAAACGTCCGACTAGATCAATCTCTTAATACAAAACTTTTCGAAGATATTCATTTTCATTAAATACTTTTCAGGCATATCTTTCGTGACCGCACTAAGTAAAATGAATGAAATATCATTGGGATCAAATTATTATGGACAAGGACAACACAAAATTTATTGCGTTCTGAGTCACCAAGCGATCAATGTCAAACTAAGGCTGGTCTTGAATTTATATATTGCTACATGTATATGTAAATGATAGTACCTCTGCTATGTGTGTCAATATAATTATGTCATGAAGTCACAGGTTAATCTAAACATCTACCTTCCCATTTACATTGCAGAGAAACCTAGCATAAAAATGCATTTATATACAGTCTTGTACCTATATTAGACGGTAGACAGACCAAACAAGAGACAATATGCAGATTAGTGTCCCATCCCAACTACCAATCCCTGTCCGGTGACTAGAAAATCGGGCAGAAAATTGTGTATCGGTTCATTATACATACTAGTAGCTGTGGAATGGGCCGTTAACAACAGATAAGTAAATCAGATAGATTGACATACCTTCTGTGAAGCCAGAATGTTATCCCCACTGCAATCAGAACACACAAAGGTATACATATTCCAATGGCAACTTTGCCTCCAGTTGACAAACCAGAATCATCACCTTGCTTAGAAAACAGAGTTTGAATAGATTCATCTGTCTGGGCCTTGTATGGATGGGTAGTCATATCACCTTCAACTGTTTTCTGATCCGTATTCTCGTGATTTACATTTTGTGTTGACCGCTCATTAATATTAGTGACAATAGGTAATTTACTACTTAATGTTTGTATATATGATGTTTTCGTAGTCGACTGTTGTACAGTTGTAGAAGGAATGAGTAATGTTCTTGTTGACGATCGAGACATTTTGCTAGTATCTATCAATGTACGTGTGACAGATGCTGGCATCAATGGCTGTGTTGTTGACTCAGGAGCATTTGTAGACATTTTGCTAGTATCTATCAATGTACGTGTGACAGATGCTGGCATCAATGGCTGTGTTGTTGACTCAGGAGCATTTGTAGACATTTTGCTAGTATCTATCAATGTACGTGTGACAGATGCTGACATCCATGGCTGTGTTGTTGACTCAGGAGCATTTGTAGACATTTTGCTAGTATCTATCAATGTACGTGTGACAGATGCTGACATCCATGGCTGTGTTGTTGACTCAGGAGCATTTGTAGACATTTTGCTAGTATCTATCAATGTACGTGTGACAGATGCTGACATCCATGGCTGTGTTGTTGACTCAGGAGCATTTGTAGACATTTTGCTAGTATCTATCAATGTACGTGTGACAGATGCTGGCATCAATGGCTGTGTTGTTGACTCAGGAGCATTTGTAGAAATTTTGCTAGTATCTATCAATGTACGTGTGACAGATGCTGGCATCAATGGCTGTGTTGTTGACTCAGGAGCATTTGTAGACATTTTGCTAGTATCTATCAATGTACGTGTGACAGATGCTGACATCCATGGCTGTGTTGTTGACTCAGGAGCATTTGTAGACATTTTGCTAGTATCTATCAATGTACGTGTGACAGATGCTGGCATCAATGGCTGTGTTGTTGACTCAGGAGCATTTGTAGACATTTTGCTAGTATCTATCAATGTACGTGTGACAGATGCTGACATCCATGGCTGTGTTGTTGACTCAGGAGCATTTGTAGAAATTTTGCTAGTATCTATCAATGTACGTGTGACAGATGCTGACATCCATGGCTGTGTTGTTGACTCAGGAGCATTTGTAGAAATTTTGCTAGTATCTATCAATGTACGTGTGACAGATGCTGGCATCAATGGCTGTGTTGTTGACTCAGGAGCATTTGTAGAAATTTTGCTAGTATCTATCAATGTACGTGTGACAGATGCTGACATCCATGGCTGTGTTGTTGACTCAGGAGCATTTGTTGACATTTTGGTAGAGCTTGTCAATAAACTTGTGATAATTGTTGATTTAGCGAACACCGTTGTTGATTCACGCCCACTTGTTGATATTTTGGTAGAGCTTGATACAGGCGTTGAATGTGTTGACAAATCCGGGACTTTTGTTGAAACTGGAATAGAGGCAGTTGATGAACTTTCTACATTAGTTGGAATACTTGTTAGAATAAATTTAGTAGTTGAACTTATACTGGGGATAGTATGTGCTGATGTAGGCATTGATTCTGTCCCTGATGACCCTGTTACTAATGCATTCGTTTCGGTCGATACACTATCTGCAGTAGTGGTTGTGGACTCTGTTGTTGTTGTTGAATCAACTGAAACCAAGGATGAAGTCGAAGACGAAACAAAAGCTTCAGTTGTTTGATGAGGCTCATACTTAGAAGCATGTGTTGGTTTTATGCTGACAGAAGAACTCCTTGTTGTTGATGGTTCATTATCAGCAGTTGTAGTAGCAGTACCAAGGTTTAGTGTAGATGTTGTGTGTGGTTTTGTTGGTGGAAAACGTGTACTAACAGCAGGTGATGTTTCAGATGTTGCTACGCTAGAACTTGTCTCGCCTTCTACTGTAACTGTATTGTCAGGGAAAACATTTGTGACCTGACTATGTGTGTTTTCTGATCTAACTATTGTACTATCCGGCAATGCAGTAACGGTTGTTTGTTCCATACCAGTAGTTCCGATGCTAGTTTGTGTTGTGGTCATATCTACTGTGGTCGTTGAGCTGTCGTTAATAGAAGGCATTGTCGTGGTGCCTCCTGAAGTTTGCACAGTTGTCGTCATTGTCACTGATTGGTCAGTTGTTGATGTTGTTGTTATCTGTTTTGTCACTGGCAAATGAGTAGATGAAAACGTATCAGTTGCAGATTTGTTGGATAAGGTTGTAACATCTGAGGTTGCGTACTCTGTCGTTGATGGATGTGTTGTAAACAATGATGCTTCGTTCGTGATGGTAGTTCTCAATTTATCTGTTGTTGTCGACATTTCTGATGATAAAGATGAAGTCAATGACGGTAGGTCAGTGACATATTGTGGTTGGCCGGACGTGGATACATCCGTTGTAACGGTATATGCCATTGTTGTGGATAATTCGTTATTGTCTGGTTTAGTAGTTGCGATACTAGATCCAGTGTTCGATGCTTCATGTTCAGCTGTTGTTGACGTTGCGGTTGATGTGGTCATTTCAACAGTATGTTCTTTCGTTGAGGTTGATACTCCTGTGGTGGATGGTTCACTACTGACAGGTTTAGTAGGCTTGATACTAGATCCAGTGTTCGATATCTTATGTGCATAAGTTGTTGACGTGTCAGTTGATGTGGTAAATGCAACAGGGTGATCGTCCGTTGAAGTTAATATTCCTGCGGTTGACTCTTTTGGTGTAGGATTTGCACTTGATGTAAGGGAAGTCACTGAATGTGTTGTGGATGTGGATAAATCAGATGATGATGTTTCTAAAGTGCTTTGCGATGATTTTGACGACGTGTTTGATAATGATATAGTCGACGCGATCGTTTTTGGTGAAAGAGATGTAGACTTTGGTGAGGATGATGATAAATCTGAGGTTTCAGTTGTAAATTCTAGTATTGTAGTCAATTCTGTTGTATATTCTAACTTCTCCTTCGCTTGTGTAGTTGTCTGAGTATTTTGTGACTGGAACGATTGTTTTAGCTCATGATTTGATGTAATAGGTGTCGTGACATCTGTTGTTTTATTGTTTCTTGAATTTGTGTAAGCATCGGAAGCTTTTGGTTGAATCGGTGTAGATCCTGAAAATGTATTCACGCCTATCGATAAACCATCAGTAAATGGACTCCGCGAAGTAGTCAAATAAGTGTCGTTTCCTGTTGTCATTTCTGATGCAATATTGACGCTAAAACCCTGAGTGCTTTTAATCGACGATCTTGTGCTTTGTGTCTCTATTGGCTTTGTAGTTTTCAGTCGTTGTTTACTTGTCATTGATAACGTTGATGTCTGGGATGTTGGATGTGGAACAGACACAGGAAGACTTTTGCTGGAGTTTTGACTAATGCCTGCACTTGTAGATACAATTGTGGTGGTTGGTTCCGATTCGCTGAAGCCAGTTTTATCGGTGGTCTTTGTATATGCACTTTCTGTTGTTACCTTTGAATTGTTTATGATATTGTTAGTTTGTGCAGTTACTCGTGTCGACGGTCTCAATGTAGTTGTAGAGCTACTATAAGTTATTCCATCAGTATTTGTGCTCGATTGGGTCGTTTGTATTGTTGGTTGCGTTGATAAAACAGAAGACGACAGCTTCAAACTTGTGGACTTCAAGTCTGATAGAGACATACTCCCGATTGTAGTAGATAAATCGGGAGTTGAAATTTCTACCGTTGACATTGTATTAGATACCAATTCTGTAGTCGTCTGTGAGGACCTCCCGCTAGATATTGGTGAATTATTAGAAGAACCGGATGTTGAAGAAGAATATGTACTTGTTTGTAGAGGCAAGACAGTTGGTTCCTTTGCCGTTGCTTCTGACGCAGAAAATGTATTCGTAGAGCTAGTTGTAGTTGACTTAATAATCACCTTGTTGCTTTGTGAACTTAGGGCAGTTGATATAACTGAAGTTAATGTCGCAGGTGTGTGAACTGGCACTATTCTAGAAGCAGGGCTCGTAGCTTGTGATGATACATGCGAGTTCGTATTTAAAACAGTTGTTTCAGTGTCATTACTTTTAACTTTTTGCTCAGTACTTGGTTGAGTACTGTGTCCGATGTTATTTTCAGTAGTTCCAACAGTTCTTGTTGTCAATTTTTGTATGGTCGCCAATTTAGACGGAGATGTTAAATCAGTTGCAAACGACGTTTGAGTAAATTCATCATGAATTGTCGTAGATAGCCTTGAATCCCTAAATCCAGAATTGAATAGTTCACGCAAAGACGTTAATGGTGTCTTTTGCGATTGTTTGGTTGGTTCATTTAATGTTGTGGCTTGCACGGTTGATTCATGAAAGGTACTTAAATGAGTCGAACCAGTTGGTGGAGACGTCTGTGAGGCATCTATGCTTAAAGCTACAATGAAAAACAAACCATAGTAATGCTACACATTAAAAATTTAACCTGTAAGCAGGAAATGTATGCATATATCTGAGTTTCGAATTACATATAATTATATTCTTAATGCGTGATTGACGTCCGTTTTGATTGCCTAGTTTACATACATTTCACCTTTAATGTAGATGTACATATACATGTATTGAACATTTCATTCGTATGGTGATATTTGCGCATTCGTTCTTTACATCAACAGACTTAACAACGTTTATTGTTTCATTCGTATTTGATATAACTAAAGTACATGTATCGAATGAGTTATTTCCCCTGGTTACTGAATTGTTTTATAAGAATATGACGTCTAGCGCGCTAAAGTATAATAAACGTCGAGTTATTTAAGATTCAGAATGTCATCGACTCTGTATTTAGTATTTGTCTTCAGCTTTTTACACTACATAGGATAAACTAAGTGAGCAAACTTCAATGAATCTGATATAAATATTGGATTATTACAGATTAGGCGTGTATGGTTATTAGTTATGTTCAATAGTTTGTCGTCTTATCAACGACTTACACGATAAAAATGTTTGCCATGGACTTATTAGGACAGACTGGAAAGTGTTATATTTCATGTCAAGGAGAACATAGCTTCTTAACACACAATGTATTACAGGCCGCATGGTGAGCAATGGACTAGGGTGAGACTGACTGAGAAAAGTAGAATTTAAAACAATTAAGTTTATCATAGAAGTTTCCAAAAACGAAACCCGTTTGTTTAATACAATTATGTATTATCGATATCAACGAGATATTTCTTTCAAATTTGAGTGCTATATTGAACTATTTTAGTTTTATATGCGTTGAAATTAATTGCGACCGACCATGGTTAGATTGATGATGGCGGCCAAGATGGACTCTATGGAAAAGCTATTCTAAGTATTGTTGGATACAAAAGTCTAGCGAGAGAATATTCATGTCTACATTAGTTTGACCATTTTCCCCATTACTCATGAAACTGTTAGTACGTACGTTTTAAAACAATTCTATAATACGACTTCATGTAACAATATCGAATACTTCGTAAAAAGTGATTATTGGATTCAAACTCTATGACAACAACTAAATTTTATTATATTGTATTTATTGGTTAACATCGCTCTTTCGGTCGCCAATAAATTACGCAACACTCTTTCAATACTGACATTAAACATACCCAAGTTTATCTTATATATTGTCATGCGTTAAGATTCTGTCCAGTACGGATAAACATTGTAATAATTCATGAACAATAAACATTGGTTTAAACGCCATAGGGAATCTTTATGTTATTTTATGATTGCCTTGTAGTCAATGGAAATAATGAATTAAATCACCATCCGCAGTATTCACTTTTGAATGATTTTACGTGTTTATATTTTATCTGGAAAAATCAATGTAAGTCTAAAGTATGTTAAATATTCATATAAGAAAAACCATAATATTTCTCCACAAACAAACGCTATCCTGTCTGTTTTATTGTGATATAATACATCAACATATGACTAATTATTTTTCATTTGAATTTAATGAGTTTGGTGTTCAAGCCTGGCGGACAGGTTAAACAAATATATAGATGTTATTTTACAACACTTGTCAAAAGTCAAACTGCATGTTGTCATATATCGGTATTTTTATGTCAATCGTGAATCAACTGAAGTACAAACACAGATAATTAGTTGTAAACTCGTGTAATTCATATTTGACACTCTTATGTAAATATTGACAGATACTCATTATGATCAATATATTAAACTATGTGAAAAATCAGGTATTTTGATGAACAGATTTTCGTACTTTTTCTTTCACTGGGTTTAACCAATCGTAACGACTCGGGCTTTTCCGTAACTGAGAAATACGCTTGGTTACGTGTAGGGTTACACATTTTGGTTATATGGTGTTCGGTAAATACTTTTTCAATACAAGGTACTCGTTTTCGTAGAATTTCAGACTTTCAAGCGTGTTTATCGTTTGCGATTAATAAAATGGGCATCCTATTCCCATGGAAAGAGAAACAGGTTGTTGCCATCGTAGGACTCCCAGGGTCAGCAATGATGGAAAGTAGCCCGTGAACTACTACAACAAAATGGCGGCCTGCCTATTATGTCCGAAGCACTTTCTTTAGACAAGCGCCGAGGAGTTCCGATTGTGGGTTTAACGTCGCATCGACAGTCAATGGTTAGTTGGCGACTTTTCCAACAGTTGGGTGAAGACTCAAACAATACTATAGGATAGAACCATCGAGTTTCCGCAATCTAGCTGTGCAGCTTCTTCACCAATCGGAAATCCTCGGTGTTGTCTAAAGAAATGTGTGTATTTCTCAGTTACGGAAATGCCCGAGTAGATACGATTACTCCCTCACATGTGAATTCGTCTGGTTCCCGGGTGCGATTGATGGGGCAAGTGATTACTAGATATAGTCATTTAACAGTCAACACAGAGTCCCACATACATGCATTTAATACGTACTCTATATAAAACGTTGAAAGTGAAATTTGTAAAGCGTATCATGTACTTTTGATGTAATTGTGTATTATGTATATATTAGTGTTCATCCTGACTGTTCTATGGAAATTAGAAATGTCGACGGGAGCGTAGCGACCGGAGACATTTCTAATTTTCATAGAACAGTTCAGGATGAATACTAATATACTTAGTGGGCGGGTTTATTTGACCTTTTTACTATGCAATGTTAAAGGTCATTCTAAGCGCGCGGGAAAATATTGATTACACCTTCGTCAGGTCATTTAGTCTGTGAGCGCCGCGATGTGAAGACACACATTAACTACAGACATGTTATCCATGTTTTATGTTTTTTATGATGCGTATAGAAAACCGAACCGATTGAAATATATGCTGACCTAATTTTCATTGAATGCACGGGATTCACGAGCAATATAATCAATAGTGAAGAACACGTTTCGACTGGATAAATGTACAAGAGAATATGCAATCAAATAGTGTAAAGTTACGGGTATTTGAATGAAATTATTGTATGCAAAATTTCATACATTTCCGCCGCATAATTTCTGAGAAATTTCAGTTTCGAATTGGCGGTTAATAAGTTGCTTTGAGTATATTTAGTCTGCGTGTTTTTTTAAAACTAAATTAAACATCTTTTCTGACGATAGGATATTTTAATTATCGAAAATAACATCTACCACTGGTTTTCTGTTGACAAAATGTTAGCTATTTTGATTACGGATGGAGAGAAGACATTAGGGATGAGTAAACTGGTAAACACGATTTGTCTCCCCTTTTAGCTCTTCATTCGGTTGACTTGTCTGTATAAAGCCTTTTGATGCACTGCAACATGGAATGGGAACAAATTTGGATACTTCCATAGTTTGGGGTTATATCTTTATTACTGCGCCTCTTTAAAAAAGTCAGCTGTTCTGGCCAGTTATTCGTAGTTTGCACGTATGAAGTGACGTGGTCTATTTCACTAGTGTCTACGTGATTTGAACTGATTTTAACACGAGAAGAGCGCATGCTCAATTCCTGGTGTAAATATTAATAAGATGGCCGTGTCGTAAGCGGTGAATACACATTTATAGAACCGTCGATGCTATGAGCGTAGTAAAGATTTTTGGCGTTCTACGAAATTAAGATTCGACACTATGAGGCGTAGTAACGTACTATGGATATAGTAGCGATTTTTGGCGTTCTATGAAATTAAGAGCTAGGAAAAAGGCAGAAATACGGCGATTTCATTGGATGACAAATAAAGCTGCACACTAAGAGTTTATAACGATTTACTTATCAATTAGTGTACGTTCAAAAATGTCTAAATCTACTCTATTTTTACAGATTTCAAACACAATCGATATATCTAATGCATTTGTGCAAACTAATCAAACGATGTACGAAGGTATATAAGATGTAAACAAAAACATTACATTGAACACATGAGTAAAACAATGATTGACAAAATCTAGATCACTTACAGAGTACGATGAATTATAGACCACGTCAAATCAATGAAGTGAAGAAGTTCACATTTTCGCTCCTTGTATAGCGTAGCAGAATGCCATGTAAAATGCAAATTTGATAGTAACAAAGACCACCCTCCAACTTGTTCGATTTCCAGAGATAATAAAGAACTGACAAAGATAGAATGCCCTGGTTGTAATAGTCATGTGGTCATTGTATAAAGGAGGTATTTGTTCAGGTCCCGAGCTTGTAAAACTTGAGAAAAGTCTTCACGATCAACCCTCAATTCAATTCTCAAAGTAGCAAAGAGATGTTGAAAAGGGTTTACATATCAGTCCATATATAGATCAGTTAAACGTCTGACTAATTTATCATTAATACAATAATTATCTGGTCATTACTATACTAGATATGAGATTTGAGCTCAGAGTTTTATAACCTCGGGTCCAGAATTTCTCTGACCTGAATTATGAACTGTTGAAACACTAAAAGCTTGTTTTTGAACATAATCTGCATATTTTAAAGGTTAATTTGAAATACAGCTAGATCTAAAGTTTTTATAAGAATTTTAAACTAAATGATGAAAGTTTGATATTTCGGAAGTTTATACCCTGTGTTCAGTAAGTTTCTATTTAATCTCTTGGATTAACATTAAGATAACGAGAATACAAATTTAACCACCGCCATTATACAACAAATATCACATAGCAACGTTACCGTGTTCCGTTCATTATGAATCACCGTAATTATACCATTTAAGGAAACTCTATATGCACGACTTTCCTTTAATTATATACTCGTGGATTGTTACATCAGCCACGTTTGATAAATTAGTAATATATGATAAAACGTTTTGTAATTTTTCATCATTATAGAAACATCGGGGCAATATTTTTATCTTAATGGAATCGAAATAAAATGAACGTCGCCAATGCCTTTTGTAACTAAATAGGATAGTCCTACATGATTGGATAAAAGATATTTTAGCAATGTTAAATCGCAACAAATTAAGTGGATTTCACAAATTACCCGCCACACGCATTGTCGATTAGGACATTATTGTTTAGGGAAACTTATTAGTGATATTCTTTGATAAATTATGCCGTATTAAAGCTAGGGTTATAAAACTTGTACATGAGTGTTTTTTTCAAGTTTTGTTCCGTTAACAGTACGTTTACTATGAAGTGATATACGACCTCGCGTTGTTTGGTACATCAGCCCATACATGTTCTGTTCTGTTCTGCTCTGTTCTATTGATCTATATGTACAAATGTATCTATGTATCTATACCAGTAAAAGTAAAGGAACTCGTAACATTATGTATACGTTTTATCAAAGCGCTGGATGAATACTGAATCATGTGATAGGTACATCAAGCGCACAAAATGTAAAATTGATAGAAAAATCACAATTATAATGATAATTGGAACATTTGTTTTAAGATACAAAAATGTATAAAATGTGAATTATATCATTTATGAATATCATAATTGCACAACTTAGACAAACAGATATCATCGACAAATGCTATAAATGGATTTCAGATGCATGCACATTTAATATCTTTCACCTGCTACTTAAGTATCCGGCCTGAACTTGTAGCAAAAGAGACATCTTAACGCCACAGAAATATATAAAGTAACGTATTCGAAGGTTTAACTTTTCTTACCGGTAGAAATGATTATGATGTATACTAATCCAGTCTGTGTGAATGACATGGTTTCTCTTACAAAAGTCTTTAAATGTGCGTATTGACATCAAACATCAACTGTAACTGCATTTAAATTGTTTCCATCCCACATGAATACGTTTTCCACACTTTATCTATGCCACTAAACCATCCGAACTGATTCATACAATGAACATTTAAAGATAAAAAACTATTAAGCACAGAAATTCTTCTTATTAAAGATAAAAAAAGCCACACCGATAACGGAATAATCGTAGAATGTAACACACTTTTATGATATGAGTATTTACAGAAAGAAATATTTTTACTATTGGGTGTGAGTTAGGTACTGAAGTATTAACCCTTTAAGGGATATACTATGATGAGCCTTTATTAGGTGTTTATATGTCTGTCAAGTTTCCCGTTACGTATGTATACAAATATTTGAACCATGTATCGTGTACCTTACAGATTATGGGTATCTATCATAGCTTGACAACGGAAATAACTCCAGTACGTCGGTGGAAAACGTCCATATCGCGTGGTTAACAAGTTTGTCATCCGTGCACAAATGAGTTTACAAACAGTTTTTGTTTTAGACATGTTATAACTTACCGAACTCCTCGTTGCTGTGTGGACCACCCAGGTTTGCAGTTCTTTAATGAACGCAATAAAGGGTTCGTCACCCAATTAAAGAACACTTACTTCATTACCTGTATTACTTACGGGTTATTTATGTTTACTCCCATGTCGCATGTTAATTATTTGTTTACAGTACAGCCTCTCCAGAGCGTCACTCTCTTGAGCACCAGCCTCCATTTAACAACAGTATGATTTTTCCCACTGCACGAGTTAACTATTAATTTAACCTCTCCAGACCAACAACCTCTCAACAACAGCTTAATATTGCTTCTCCTAAAGGGAGTTGCTTCGGAGAGATTGTATTTGTATTTGTAAAAGATATAAAAACCATTACTCAAGTCATGTAATAAAGTATCTGTTGTTCTGTTCTATATTCTGACAGTATTATTTACGTCAGTCCTGAACACATTTTATGATACGATGTATAAAACACTTCATGTACGTGTAAAATTGCATTCATCAGATAACACCCTAAATAAAAATGAATTCAGTCATTATTGATGGGGAAATTCGCACTGATTACGTTATTTGTGTTTTTAGTAAAGATGTACATGCGATTGTATCATTATTTAACAGGCAATTTATGGTCATCGGTCTTATTTATATTGGATATTAATTTTAATACTTTTTTAAATACTATTTACAAAATTAATCAATATTTTATACACATTTTAAGAGTTACTTACATGTATAATTGATATCTAATACATATACTTATATTTATGGAATTAATTAATATTAAATCATAGTTTGATGAGTATCTTACGGTATTAATTACAAAAACTTCTTTCAGTGAGTTATTCACGGATTTTTAAAAAAAAATCATATATAGTTTTACACGTCGATTGGCATCAATAGTATTATATCAAATACTTATGATTTAATTAGTCATTTCACATTGATGCGAACTGATCGTTATCTTTGTTGAATTTATTTAAGGAAAAGTGCAGTGCAATTAAAGGGAGGTCACTGTGTTACGTGTCTTGATATAAAAACCACCCAAATATCTCATCTTTTCTTAACCATTTGTACTCCTGACATATGTCTGAACCTTATGTCTACATAAACTGATATAGAATTAATCACGTTTCCATAGTAACAAGTTCTTACTAATATTACAAATTTGAAAAACAACATCAACTGGTAGTCACATTAAATATTGATACAATGCGGACGTATCCCTAAATGAAAAAAATATGTTTCTTTTGTTTATGTCTATAATACAAATCGCCTCTGGCACATGAAACATGTTTATGGTAGAAAATATTGAAAATTGAATTGAAATTTTCCGGACATTCCTTAGGCGATAAGATACGATATTATTTAAAATGGTGTTATTTTCAGTGAATGCAGCGTGTGAAATTATTTCACTGTCGACACAGAGACCATAGCTCGTTAAGGGCAATAAATGTCTTCAAATAAACCTTATATTTGAAAAACGTATCCATAAACTTCCATAGAAAACATTATTCTGTGAAATGTGAGTTATACTAGTGCCTAAAGAGTAAATATGGATAATCAATGGTAAATGTGCGATTGTTTCCGAATTTTGAAACTTGTTTAAAGAAATTCGATCCCAAATTAGCACGATTATCAGTGATTTTGCTACCAGACATGACTATGCTACATACCATTCAAAGAGGTTGAAAGCCATTTTCCCAGCTTGACACCATATATCAGCTCTATACGTCATCCGGTTCACTTAACCAGTTTCCATGTACTGTATTCTAACCAGTACTTCACCCTATCACAAGGAATGGAAAGCTTCTCAACACAATTATATACGAAAATCGACATTTTTCATAGAAGGTACGTATGACAAGTCGCGACCGGGGTTCGGACCCGGATCATCTGGTTACAAGTTACGCGCACTAACCGCAACAGGCAGGAGTAACGGACCTGTGATTGCCAAATAGTAATAAATCCAATATAAAACAAAATTGTTTTGTTCGTTTGTTTGGGTTTTACGCCCCTTTTTAACTGTCGAAGTCATATGAGACGGACAGTTGACACAGTTCACCAAATTGTAGTTCCTACTAGACTCCTATCCTCCGGAAGCAACTGCCTACTTTCTCACATACAGACACATGGTCGATAGCTATCAGTGAAGTGTTTCAGTGATTTGAAGTCAGCGAGCTTAACCACTCGACCACTACACGGAGGCGGTTCACACAAAAAAATCAACCGCGATCTTGGGGTGCCGACAATTGAGAATGACAGTCTGTCTTGTTATCAAACATTGTCTGGTGATGTGAAATCTTCATAAGCAATAGAAACCCTCACCATATCTTGATGTCAATGATTGGCCATGGTAAAATAGGACTAAAACAACAGAACATCACATAATAAAATGTACATGGTTTTTATTACGCGCACATGTTTAACAATCGCAACAATTATTCCAAATAATGATGATACTGACAAAGCAAAACGTTCTAACATTTTATCAATATTACAGACAGTTATAATGAGTACGGTGTCACATACACAATTGGTTTCACGTGATATTTGGGCATTAAGTTTTTGCGCATGCGTACGCACCACACAGTAGATACATCATATTAGTTTATGTCTGTCTTTCTTTAATTTATTGACATTATTCTATAGTCGACAAGCATTAATATTCAATTTGAATTTATTCTTATGGCATCAAACGCTAACTTTTTTAAACGAAAACGCCGAAATAACGTTAGGCACTATAATTCATGCACCATTAAATTTCATTGTATCAGAAAGGTCAACTTATATGCCGACCAAGTAATTGTACTAAAACTAAAGTAAAATTACGGCATCCTTGTATCAATTTTCAATTCGATACTATTGAAGGCTATTTTATAAAAAATATGACACATGTTTGAACGAACATTTCCGATGAGGAAATGAGCTAATACCATTAAACGACCAGTTATTAGTAACACAGTCGGAGTTAAAAAAACACATCACATTATATTCATCAGATTCTGTGAAACAGTATGTATGAATAATATACACCAAAGCGAATTATCAGATGAGATAAACACAATTCTTATTATGTATTGACAGAATTTCACTTAACACTTACAAATACACTTAATCATTTTGATTATGGTATAAAAAACTATGAGTATACTCGCTACATGAAAACAACTGTACATGCATATTTGATTTTTAATGACTTACTTTTCCTTTAAAATTCCCACCAGTTTGCATTTCACATGCCCGATGTTACACAACTTGATATCGGCGTCCAAGTTCAAGCCTAGATATGATTTCAACTTATTCCGACCAATATGTATCTTTGACAAAGTTATATAATTGTAAGAACATTGTATAGTTTTATCGATTGACTTGTACATAAATACTGTTCGAAAAAAAGCAAAACTAAGTTTATAATACCAACAAAAGGGATGTTGAGCTCATGTTTTATAACCCGGGGGCAGAACTTAAGCATATGAGTACAATGCCATGATCTATATTGTAGAATGAATTGTGATATTGATAAATTACAAATCTGATGTACGAGAACGAATATTATGAACAAAATGTTTTATGAATACATACTTGTACAAAGGCAATTGAACGACAGTAAAATCACTACAAATAAATATCAACAAGCAGTGTCAATATGTTTAAAGTCTGATGTGTGACAGACAACAAAAGCAATATGAGCGTATATCAAGTATCAGATTGGAACCACGTATATAATGCTATGGTACATTCATGATTCATTAAAACATAACAAAGTCTATACACAATGACAAGCGCACAGTTCCGAGCACAAATCCAAACCATCAACAGATCACACATTTGCTGGCATTTACTCACTGTAATGACGTGAAGAGCATGAACACGCGTCATTTTTAATACCATTACTTTCCTAAAGTCTCATTCCCTCTTTGATTTTTTACCAATGAACACATGTATGCAATGTCGCGAACTAAAGTCTCAGCGCACAGAACCATGCTAATAAATATTTAGACCTGGGGTCTTAGAACTGTGGTTTGTGCCACAGTGGCAACTAACAATGATGACCACGACCTATCCATAGCAACCTTGTTTCAGGACAATGATGTGATACACATGTAATATATCGGTGACTATGTTAGAGTTAACTAAGACACCAATGTATGCCAGTTCACCACTTGTTCCCTCTGATTGGACACCATGTCATTCCAGTGTTGTAATTCTTTACCTCGAGCAAACATGAATGATCCTATGGTGACTTTACCGATAACTTTATCTGAAACAATAATAATATTTTTTCTATCAAATGTCCTGTTGATAATCAAACAGTTTGTGTATATGCGTGTCGCAGTCATTTCATGTATTCCAAGCCTGATGGTCAAACTTATTATCTCAAAATGGAGCGGACAGATCTTGGAAACATCTATAGGCTCCCATGATAGAAAATGGTTTACCATGAGATTTAAAAAAACACAATGACATTCTATTGAGTTATTTTCCCTTTAGATTTGCAATGAAGTCAATGGGAGTTGGCAATTTTTCAATTATAAAAGAAAAAAAAGTACCCACTTCAATGAAAACTCATGGAAAAAAATGAAATAGTACATTATCAATCTAAGTTGACAAAGAACGATGTAGGTCACTATGCAATATTTACAGAAATGAATAGTTTTCTATTTTTCATCAAGGGCAACAACTCTTGCATTTAAAAAAAATAGTGTCATAAAATAAATTGAAGTATCTAAGGTAATTAATAACTATCAAAGAATAAAATGATGACTGGGCTACACTATTTTTGTAATATTACCGTTTTTGTGTAGCATTAAGCAAATATCGAGGATTCAGCGCAACAGTGTTGCAGCTCGTATTGAAATAAGAACAAGTTACGACAGTGTTGCGCTGAGCCCTCGATATGTCAGAAAACGATTCCTCAAAATATGCAGTGGGATTTATAAGTTTTTGTCCAGTGCATTGCATGCAATATAATAGGCATTGCAATATAAGCGTGTTCTTAACGCAGTGACAGTAATCATTGGTAAACTATTATATGAAGAACTTCAAAACCCTTTAGTAATACATCCTTATGAAAAATAAGTACAGTTCAATCTCTGGATTAATTCTAAAGTGCCACAGACAGTGCTAAGATTTGGCTTTAAAGGGGCATACCCTACAACTGACAAACATTCTGTGAAAGTGTAAAAAGGTGTTAGATGTATATGTAAAACAATATATAACGGATAATTGCAAGAAGAACTTGGGTCATAAAATGACTAGTTTAGGTACTAGCCACAAAAATCATAGCTATGAATAATAAATCACTTCCACCCAAAAATTGTACAACAAATTCCAAAGAGTTTCAAATCTTTTATGGAAACTAATATTTTTTGTGATTTTATTTTTAATTGGATGAAATTTTGGCTGAAACTTTCTTCGTCGGCTTTTTTTTACAAGCTTCTAATTTATTATCATTTTGCCTTGATTCTAGATGCACCAATTTGTAGGGTATGCCCCTTTAACGATGATAATGTTTTTGTCGTTTTATGTTTCATCGACTTGAAATGTTATGCGAATCAGGAATCCTAGGCAAATAAGCAAATCATCTACATTCTTGTGGTTTAACGCCGTTTTCCAACTATTTGTCAGTTATATACGGCAGATTCACCTAACCAGTTTTCCTGAACTGTATTCTAACCAGTATCAACTTTAATTACCCTTTCTAAAGGAGCCGGTATCTTCTCCACATATAGAGGAAAGTCAACAATGTTGTCAAATCAAATGATTTATAATTTTGTGCAATGTGAATTTATCCTGCTGTACATTAATTGAACAACCTCGTGTCAAGATTGATTTAATAGTGGGAGATTACAACACCGTGAGAAAAGTCCTAAATAAATATGAAAGTAATTCTAAACTTCCTAAGGTAGATTTCACATATACTTATAAATGTGCGCATTGACTGTATAAGAACACATTTATAGTCATTCTGAAAAGTCATTTAACTTACTGAAGGAAAATCTCTTAAATATAAAGAATAACATTTCAACGAAAAATTATGAGCTCCGAGACAATCATCAAAACCCAGTTTTAGTTAAACTGGTTCCCGTTCCATGTTGCAGTGCACCAAAGGCTTTGTACACACAAGTCAACGGGAACCAGTTTAAAGTTATAGTCCATCATGGATTACCTACCTTTATATCCTGTTTGTGGTTGCATAGCTGTGATGGTAATATTGGCAGTGTCTAGTGATGGTATGGGGAGTTTAAATGTAAATGATTCATTATAAATAGGATTTATACTCTTCTTTATCACTTCCGTCTTTTTTGTTTTGATTGTCTTATTTTGAACCATAAGTAAAACCTTCATGTAGGAATCTGAAGTGAAAAATATATTATTTAGATGACTCAAGGTTTAGATAAATACACCATCATTATGGTCCGACCACGTGCTTTGTGGGTGTCGTATTTACTAAAGTATGTTCACGTTCAGAATGTTTCCCCAATTTCTTATATTTTTCTCATTATTTTCGATGAGATAAACCACGTAGTTTCCGCCCTTAAATAAACTATATATTCTGGGGTTTATCACAAAGTTTTAAGAAATTGCTGTCCGTGTACCCTTTTCGTTCAATATCAAATTAAGATAAGTCAAGAAAAACAATGCATGATTCGGGTCATATAACAGCTTTGTGTCATATTTAAATATTAGTTTTACTTTATATAATACACAAATAATTAAGGTAAATTTTGTACGTTATTATGAGAACTATCTAAGAATAATATTGTTTGATCATACAATAACTATCATCATGTTAATCCATATTTCCGATATTTTAAAGTACATTAATAGCCGAACATTTGTAATTATGACTTTTTATATGATAAGTTCAAGAAGGGTTTATGAAAGTGATTAGTCAATCAAAATTTTATTTAGCTCATTTTTAACACCAGTTATTAATTACAGTTCCTGATAGTTAATATCTGTTCATTTTATTGTTCAAAATTAACAAACACATGCATATTAATTACCGATTGGTGACGAGGACTCGGTTTCAAACGACCTTCCCTCGTATATACCAACAGTCAGTCGTTCCAAATGGTTGTTGTAGGACAGGGACACCATAACCTCTCCTTTTAAATCAGATGTCGTCTGCAAGACGCATAAAATCTTGATAAACCGATAAATGTCACAAGACTGTAAATCTAGCCGCTAGCATTTCAGCTGATGTGAAAGCGATAAGAAAATCAGTTTCAAAACTAGTCAGCTGTTAAAAAATGACTCTAATTTAAATTAAAGAACATGTTTTATATAGAATCCTATACATAAAACATCACGAGCGTGCTTTACGTTCGCTCATAAAAAATCCCGAAGTGCATCGTAAATTACTTCAGACACGTGGTTTCAATAATTACAAATCCGGGCAAAGGATGATAGCTAGCTATACAATACGAGAACAACACTGTCAGGACATTCAAACTGAACACTTCCTTTCATATTACAATGTATTCTCTTCCCAAGTTGGTGAAACTATTCAATGACAAGACATTGGTCAGTACATTTGTAGAGGTATCATTTTCGAGTCATTTGATGATATACAATAGACCTTTTTTTGGAAAGTGAACCATATTCCAGCTTTCCATAGACGCCACTCGCTTGACGAGAATGAATTTGATGTGGACCAAAGTGCTGCGTTTTCTACATCCGCCATGCTAACTGGTTTCCGTTTTATTTTGCAGAACAAGTCTATGTAAGATTAGTTTCCATTTATACTTTCAGTAATTAGATATTTGAACTCTATAATGTATAATGTAATAATGCCTTACTTCAATAACTTCTCGTTCTAGATCACGCCAAATCACAAGTCGTTCATTACTCTCACAGTCATGGTCTTTTAGTGGATACAGCGCGTGACCTATGACATGATGTTTCTTCTGACGATCCACGTCAAACACAGTCAGTTTCAACAGTCGGTCACAAATACTTCTGTTCGATACCTGAATTTGTTTAGAACAATTAGTCTGCATGTGAAATAAAAAATAAACATTAATTAATGTGTCACAAACAGAAACCAGAATTTCTCAAGTTCTGTTAACATGGGTGTTAATATTTACGTGGTTCTTCTAACACTATGATATATAAGTGGATGACCTTAACATGTTGTATAAAATGCTAGTTCAAGGTAATGTACCAATTGATCCCTTAAGAGTGACGACCTATGTTATAAAAAACATACTACTCCGATGTATTGAAGGCTTGCTTTGTATTGCATCGTCTAAATGACGGTTCTGATAAGAAATTGCGTCATCACGAAGTTTTCAAATTAGTATTACATCAATAATGCATTATCTTGCAAATTGTGTTTAAAAATATAAAAAGTAAAGGTGCAGGCTTTGTTTATTATATTGTCACCCCCTATTAAAAGGGCCAGCAAGTTAACTAAGAGACACCTATCTTTTGTTCGCACAGTACGTCCCAAATCCATGATATTTTTGCCGGGCGCCTGGTTAAGATGAGCCTAAGATAACCATTATTTAACTAGCACCAACTCACAAACCAACCGCATCTGTTCTAACCCAGCCTCCACTGGGGTTCGATCCATCGATTTCCCGCTCCGAAGGCGGACGCACTAACCACTTGTACATTTGGAAATGTATTTTGATCATCGCTCAATACATTGTATAAATTATTCTTACCTGAAACACGTAGCTTTCCTCAAATTTTGGACCGCACGTTTTCTTCTTGAACTTTGATTGCAAATATCTTCGTTCGTCTGGCATAAGATACAGCCTAGAATTGGAAAAAGGCGTTTTGAATATGATAAAACCGATGTGACATCATGTGATAGCATAATTAATGATACCCACATTCAATAATAAATATGATGAAAGAAATTGTGTTGTATGTATATCATACTTATCAAGGAAAATTTAGAAATGCAAGTATAAAAATCCAATCTTTCAATTAAAAAGAACAGCGGTGGAGCGATGGTCTAGTGACAAATGCCCGGTACTCTTATCTTCTTTCTCCCGTGTCTGGTGCGGCCCTTAAATGACCATAGCTGTCGAAGCTGATAAAAAGAACAGAGACTCGCGAGATAGTCTGTCAGCTTCAGTTCACGGGATAAAAACATAATAATGAAGCTATTCTCACAAAGCATGACCCTATTCACAGAGATATTTCGATAAGGGAAAAAATTCAAGAGGATATATCCTAATTTCTTATTATGAATATATATACTTGGAACAAATCCAATCAAACTTTTATACCGAGAACGAAATCAAACGAAACATGATGTTTTTGCTCTACGATTGTTACACTAAATCTTATAAAGGAAACGACAACGGAAGTCTGAAAACAAAGCTATTTCGAAATTGAACAAAACCGTCAATAAATGTGCACAATTACACAAATAACAAATAACAGAAGTCTCCAAATTAGGAAACATTGAAAAATAATTAGATAATTGCATAAAGCTACATCAGAAGCAGCACGAGATATGCGTACGGTTAAATTCCATGCTTAGATTTCATTCTCCAATCTATATGTCAGTATTGTAATCATGTCAATACTAGGAATAATGCACGGGGATTATAAATGGGAAATATTAGTGATTGATAATCAGGCGTCATAAATCAAAGTCTAGAATAGAAAATGTATTTTCCATTTTGTCGAATAATCTCAGTAAACGTATTCTGTCGCACGTCAAATATAGAACAATAATATCCATCTTCCAGAGGAAATGTATCGGATGTTGTTGAAAGATTGCGAACCAGGAAAAAGGTAAAATGCTGGTGGCATACCGGTAGTTTAAGTCGAACAAGCAATTGCTTTATTTCAATAATTGATTTTATAATATCGATAAGCAAATGACCAATCAATGCGCCCTATGCGCCTGATATCTCATTTAGAGGAAGATCTGATTGTAGATGACCATTGTGAAAAAGCTTTAGTGTGACCGTTGGTTTATGGTCAAGGTTAATTACTTTGTATATGGAATGGAATTTTTGTCTCATTACACTGTGAATTGTCCTGGAAATATACAGTTTTTCGCCTTTTGGTTCTTTATATGTGTAATTGGTTTTGACACCTTATATTAGTTATGTACAGTATCGCACAAGCAGAATTTTGGTTAATTCTACAAAGGTAGGTTTATTCGCAGATTAATGTTACTGCACGGTATTGTATTTCATCTTACATTAATTAAGATAAGGTCGATTATTCTTCTCTGTGACAAAGTTGTGGTTTTATAACCTTAGTTTTATTATTTTCATCGGGGTTTAATGTCGCACTAACAGTCAGATCAGTTTGTTGACCTTACTTGGTGGAGGAAGATTCCAGGATTACGCCTGGGTAGAACCTCACGTGTACAATTTATTTCTGTGTGGAATTCGAACTCTTGGAGTTGAGTGGCTATCAATTACAAGCCAGAGACCACAATCATTCGACATCGACAGCCGCGAAAGTTTTATAAAAGAATAGTAGAAAAATCTCTGTTTAAAGCCAGTTCAAGAATTAATCAGGCGAACTAACAAAATCTATAAAATATTTGTACAGGACAGATATGGCTCGATTAACAGTCTGTTGTAAATGTTGATAACAATGGATATTCAGAAGAAACAGATAATCAGAATGTTTCAATGTAAAAAGCTATGTAGAAATACTAAATAATAAAATGTGACGTTTATTAACCATTCTATCAATAGCTATATATTGAAGTAATAAAATTGTTAAAAATACCTCACGAACGGATCACAGGCATTTGAAGTCCCAAACATTCGGCTCGGCAGATTCTTCGCCTTTATAAGCGTGACAAGTAATTTTTCTGTCTCTCTTTCATATTCCACGGCAAACCACACCCTTCCTAGATGGTCTGGTGGTATATCGTAATTATCATCCTCATCAGATATACGGTAAAGGCTTGGATCTATAGATCCTAAGGCGTAGGCACCTAAAACATAAAAAACAAAACATTTTATCTTCTCTGGTGTTTAACCTCGCACCAACAGCTAGTGTCATTTGGGGACATTTCCAGGTTAAACGAACAATGAAGATCCACAGTGGGTAAAACCACTGATCGCCCATTAGCTAGCAGAAAAGCCTTCTCACAAGTGACTTTTCTAGACGAATTTTAGTCATATGTACAAGTTTATTATAGTTCTTTGTGGGTATATAGTACAGTGTCTATTACTAGTTTGGGTAATCCTGGCCATTTGATTGGCTAATGGTGATGACTGAATCTATTAATAGTTGATAAGTAAGTAAATCATGCAGGCATTGCTCTGTGATGTTGACCTAGATAAGTTGTTGTGTGGCATAATATCTGAAATGCTATTTGAAGTTAACATTCAGGGTTTATTCCATTTAATTGATATAGGGTAAGATATCACATCGCGCTTGTGAACTATATACATGAATTTATTCATTTGTCAAATAATCATGATTGTCAATATATGTGTATTACTCATATCATGTAAATGTGTTATACTCTCCAAAATGGAGGATTGAATAAAATATATAGTCAATATCCTTTATGAAAAAAGCAACTTCAAACAAAAAACATAAACCAATATGTTTCTTGTAATTCGTCTACCTATAACGTTTTGTTATAGTTTTTCTTGTTATCATTGTTGGTAGAATTTGAACCAAAACCACTCGACCCCAAAACATTTGCATATGATACACAATGCTAATAAAAGTAAAATGCAACATCGAAAACAAAACGACGAAAAACATCAGTACATAATCATAAGTAATGATAGCTGTTATAGATCCAGTCAAAGACAGTATTAACTATGGTCATCAAACGCATACATTTATGATTTCCATTATCGTATGAATATTTACTCTAGTGTTTGTTGCCTATGAATAAAACATAATCATGACGTATGAACATTGCGCAATATTTGCGATCATATCAATCAGATACTGAAGTCATATATTACCTCATATGCTTAAGTACAATATTGGAATCGTATAACTTGAATCATATTCAACAATGACTTCAAAATGAAGTATCGCTTCTTTGATACAACTATTATTTAAGAGATATATACTAGTATCATATCATAGATAATTGATAATACTTTAAGCACAGAATGGCATCGAAACACTCAAGTGCCAAGGGTGACATCGTGTATCGCACTATTTTGTATGAAAAAAAAACATATCTACAAAAAAACGAAACCCTCTTAGCTTGCGTTTTAGTTGGATAAAAAGAGCAATAACTTGCATACATATGCGTGTTTCTTCAGGGAATCGGATAAGTAAAGACATAAAATTGAAACATTTTCATCAACAATAACTCGAGAAAATAACATCCTGGAATCTTATAAACGAAAGCAAATTGTATAAGAAACGTTAATAGAAACGTCTTTTATCAATTTATCAATTTAGTCTGACCTTTTGATCACGAACACGTTTGACGCTAACCAAAAGGTTTGGGACTCTAAGATAATTTGGTATTGATGTATTTTATCTACGTCTTTCAATATTTGTTTATACCAAGAGACGATGTGTCGACATAATGGTGTTTGAAGTATAAAGCCACGAGATTTGAGATATTCTGTTTTCTCTGTAGAAAAAAGATAAGATATAGATGCGTTCATTTTTATTACTGTCTGTCCAATACGATATTTATCTTAGTGTGTTATAAGGTTCGACAGCCAGTCAGCCAGTCCTCTCAATGGTTTGTAATCGAGGCAGTTTTTACCATGGAAACATGACCTCTCATGCTTTTTGTATAATGAAATTATGAAAAACTGGAATTACGACTATATCGTATAGTAGATGATATTTTAAATCCTGTTAAAACCGTATGCCCGTTTATTATACTGAGAGTAAGGTTGCCTCAAAAGACACACATTTTATCTTAATTTGGTCTGAATACTTGTCATTAGTACAAGAACAAAATCATGTCTTAGGCTAGTATATGGACTAGCATAAGAAATTCTATTTATACACACTCTTTGAGCAAATCACTATTCGTCGGATTGGTCGCAAGATTGTACCGAAAGAAACTAGATAATAGCCGAGCTGACAACAACTATCGTAAATTGAGACATGAAGTTATTCTGAGTAAAGATCAAGGTTGGTTTTAATTGAGATCGGATTGTAAAGAAACAATTATTTCATTGCCATTGATAACGGGCATGATTACTTTAGAACTAATATTATTTGCAATGGTGTAATTTAGCGCTGAAGTTACAAAACAACATTTTCTAGTAATGTGTACCCCGTTGTGCGGTGTCTTAATCACAGAAAGATGTATTAAGCATAGTTACTTTTTTTTAGAAACCCAGTATCAAGATGTCAGATATGATCATGTTTTTTACGGACCAGTTACAACAAACCATAACTGGAACAAAAGAATTATTGATCTAAGCGAATGATCAATTAACTAAGATCTCAATTCTGGTAGACACACTGGTTAAGTTAACAAGACTGACTCATCATATATAATAATACCATGAAGTCAGTATGTCTTTGTTTGATGAAGCACACATTCATAACACAAGAATGACCATAAAATACATTGATATAATGTTTTTTGAGAGAGTTTTACATTCAAATAATTGATCACTGACGGGAATTTAGTCTTCCAAGGGATTTTACTTGTAGACACTTGGCGACGAAACAATTGACTACATATCAATCAAATGTATTTATAATGTTCATAAATGGCTCGAATAAAGCTTCTTAAATGGCATCCTGATTATCATTAAAACTGCTATTCAATTTGTTTCGAACTATTAATAATATTGGCACAGCAAACGATGTTGAGACAAGAAAGATACTCTAGAAGAAGTTACACATGTCGCTGGAGTGGTCACTAAGGTGCAGTTAAATTATCCTAGCGTAATTCAAATAATACTTCAAACGTTCACACGGCTGAAGTCTGGCCCGAGGCTATAAAACTTGAAAGTCTCCCGGCTCAAATCCCCATTCTATTCTCTAAGTATTACTGTTGGATATATAGAGCTGGTTGTTGTTTAAATACATATTTAGATCAATTAATATACTGTCAAACTTCAAACTCCCCGCAGCGATTACTTCCCTTGATCAGTACATAGTACAAAGAGTGACGTAACCTGTATGAGGAGTATGATCAAACTTATGCATTAATAATATTACTTATTGTCTATTCATAATTAACTTCTGAGATTTGAGCTCGGAGACTGATCTAAAGTTTTATAACCTTCACAGACGAGAGCTTTTGTAGATGTTAATCCATACAATACCGTATTAATCAGCATATTGTACGAATAAAAACAATGTGCCTTTATTTGGCACAGAGGCGTTTTAGAAAGCTAAGGGTTTCCAGCTTTTATGGATCAGAAAATAATTATAGTGATATCGGGTATAACGATGCCATCTGTTTATACGTGTAACTTGTGTTTTACTATCATTTTGTTAATAAATCAGAGTATTGTTTTACTTCCTATCCTAGTAATACAATGTAGTTAAAACTTAAAAGCCTTGATGTCATTATTATAACTTATAAAACGTGACCCCCGTTCGTATCTTCATGTGACATAATATGTCTGCGTTTTATTTGATTCTTATCATCTACACGGCCACCCCCGAATAAAGGCCATCCTTTCAATTACCTTCATATGTTATTTAGAACAAAATGACCTCCGAATAAAGGCCATCTGTCAATAAAAGCCATATTTTGTGTTTCCCAAGGATGGTCTTTGCTGACAGGTTTTTATTATTATTGATCTCGAATGTCATTGTCTTTTTTTCAGGTACTAAACAATATTTATAGAATTAGAATATAATTATATTTCTATTCTGTAACAGCATCCACGAACATTCAGTTATTTGTTTTCGTTTATCTCCTTCTTTTAGTGAGCCGATCCCAACTAATGAACCAAGTACTGTGTTAATAAAAAAAACACACAAGAACCAGGAAGTACTATTCGACTAGGGATGCAAATACTCATTTTTCCCTGTATCTTCTCTCCTCTCTCTCTGTGGCGGCTCTGAAATGACCATAGCTGTCGAATGAGCCTTTAAATAACAGATAACAAACACATTTCGTCTAGAAATCAAACATACCGTTACTATTTATTTATAATACAAAATGTAGTACTTTTATCTGTACAGGAAATACAAAACTAGGGCGACGAAAATACATTACAACTCACTTCATCAAAACAGTCGAATTTGTATGCTGGTATTGAATAATTAACAACGAATACAAGCGGAATGGTCGATTATTGTGTTACTGTCTATTTTAACGTAGTACCATATCACCAGACAAAAGACCTTTGTTCGGGAAAGACGATGTGAACATTGTTCAAGATTTGAGATAATGTAATGATTCATATTTATGTCTTTATATTTTTTATCGTCTAGGAATGTTTTTAGTATATTCCATTCTGATCCCTTAGGGCACCCGATCTTCCGAGATATTCATCTAAAGGCATAGAGATAGATATCTTACATTTATCCCATTTTGAATTTTATAATAATCTATAATACATTTGAAAGCTTGTGTGTAATTTATATGTGTGTTTGACTGTTGCAGTAATTTGACAGAAACACAGCTACATAGATCCATGATTATACAGTCAAGCCTGTATAGTGGCCAGCTATGAATAACGTCCTCCCAATCCATCAAGGCCTTTCTTTAAAAATAACCCCCAATGATTATTTAGAACAAAACGACATCCGAATAAAGGAGACCTGTCAACAAAGACCACATTTTGTCTTTCCCGAGGGTGGCCTTTGTTCACAGGCTGGACAGTATCATGTTTTGTTGCCAATATTTTGAATAGCTAAAGCAACAGTGTTCTAGCAACAGTTAATCAGCAGGCATTGCTAACATCGAACAATTTTCACAATTAACTCTCAGACACTACACTTTACAAACTATCGATAACAACTTAATATTGAAATATAAACAAGCAATTTGATAAAATTATCATTGATTGTTAAAACAATTACAATGTTGTTTAATGAACAGAAGATATCGCGGTAAGAATGTTATCAAATAAATAGGACTTTGAATTTATGTTTAAGATATCACAAATGGAATATATCGCGTGTACCTTGACATAGTTTTCACCGAGACATTTATTACTGATGTCAATATCAATGAGCGGGGACCGTTCGTTTGAACACACGGAAAATGTCTATTAGGCAATACGCAAAGTATATTCATGTAGTTTGTCACAATCCAAGTCGCTGTAAATTTGTTACATCATATTTTCAAAGAACGGAAGTATTATAGTATAAAACATTGTTAAAGTGACTTACTGGAAGAAATATATTTATGATATCTAGAATGACATTTATCATAATGGTTTACGATAGACGACAATTCTACAGAGTCTGTCTATGACGATTTGTATAATTTAGATTTACAATGACAGCACTAAAGTCTTGTTGAATGACTGCCAGATGACATGTTTTGCCTACAAATGGTAACTCACCAGGTCCATTAAATGTAAAAGCTACCTTGCTATCGGTGATTAAAAAACGCCCTCTATGGAAGCAACCAATTAAAGGGCTTAAAACTATGATAATTATGTAGATAAATGTTCATTTGTCAAATCGATTTACACTTTTTTTGGTCATTTAAGAAGCTGTTGATATATAGTACGCACGCTCGATCTGTCAAATTATGCCAAAGTTCGGATTTGCTTTGCTTACTGTTATAGAATAGGACTTCTTGACCAGAACTACGAGCATAACCATACAAGTTCTAAACGTGATAACATTAGCTTGAAAGTAATCTATTGTAATGATACTAAGCAGAAAAGTGTTTAAGATTAATTTTAGGATAATATAATGATATAAATATATAGTTATGTACATAAACAAGTAACATTTGTTTAAGCAAAATGCAGCATGGTGAGTCATAATGATCCGTATGCTTTTTTATTCTGATTTTTAAAGACTTTTGCTACAGTTTCCAGTTTTTTTCACATAGACATGTAGGGGAAATGACAACTCTTTCATGAATTGTTTAAAACTTTGCATGATCATAGCATATGATAACAGAAACATTTTAAGCGAACAAGAAAAAATGGGGGTTGACGAACTCGTTTTTGAGTTATCTGCCCTTGAATTTGAATTATGTAGCAAATGTCGTCACACTTAACTGCCAGGGTCAATTGGTGCTAGCAGACATTAGGCGTACACCCGGATAGAACCATCATTTTTTCCGTTACCTAGCTTAATAGTTTACTCACAATTGAAATTTGATGAGTCCCGGATAGACATTAGGCGTACACCCGGATAGAACCATCAATTTTCCGTTAACTAGCTTAGTAGTTTACTCACAATTGAAATTTGACGAGTCCCGGATGGAGCTCGAACACAAATCATTAAGGGACTAATGATAACTAGTGAGAGACTATAATTATCTATTAAACGCAGAAAATGATGTGTTATTCAAGTTGAAATGAATTAACATTTGGATTTATGTGTGACAGAATGTTTATACAAGTAGGCATTATGCGGCTCTCTGATAAGTTTGAAATCAATCTTATAATCACCTAGAATTGTATTAGGCTCGAGGGTAATGACTAAATGCTACATTAATTTCAAGAGAATTAATGTCTTCTAGATTAATTCAGCATTAAAATCTAGCATACAAAATTCTGAGAAATTGTACAGTTATGAATGTCAATCTGAATGATTTGCAGTATTTAAGCTAAAATCAATGAAAAATTGGCCGATTTCAAATTTAAAATCATTGGCTCTTTACGGTCATATTCATATGGCGGGTCATGGCAATGAGAAATGGTTTGTCAGCAGCATAAAAGCTTGTTTTTTATATTCAGTTCAGAATTGAATTAATACCAGAGCATAAAATTATCAGCGGTTATAAAACAGCCATACAGCCTAATAGTATTAATGTATCATATCGTTAATTGATATGATATACAAATGTATACAATCATTTCCAGAAAATTATGTAGATTTTTAAAAGAGATTTTTTTTGCAATTACTTAACTTGGAAAATATATGGAAATAACGTATGTATTTACAGCGAGTTTTTCATGTAATTAAAATCTCCTAGAAAATTAATACGGATTTTTCATCTCCTGTGGTGCATTATTTTCAGGAAAAAATAAGATTTTTCTCCGCTAACATTAATATGTAATCATGGGGACTGAATAAAGCCACATGTCTGGTCATATCAAATATTACAGTAGCATCTGCGACTTCGGCGAAAACGAATTAAATCAGCTACAGACAGACCTGTGAACAAAGGCCACTCTTGAGAAAGACAGCATGTTACCTTTATTAGAAGATGACCTTTATTCGAAGGCATGTTTGTTCTAAGAATCAATGACGGGTTTTCAAAGAAAGGCCTTTATTCGCAGGGTGGCCTTTATTCAAATGTGGCTGCTAGCATAGATGTGACTGTACTAAGAATTGACGAACTTTTCTGATTAATCAAAAGGTTCATGCCTAAAAACGAACATAATATGTATGATTTTGAAGCAATGGCACCACTCAGTTCAGAGAGAGACAAATAATAAATTATTAAAATTAAACCAAGCCATTCAGGGCATTCCGCGGGGCAGGGCATTCCGCGGACCTATAATTCTACCAATAGTTTTACTTATGAAAACTCATTTTTAGCTTATTTAAACAATCTATCACAAAGGGTCATGTACGGGTGATTAGATTGATGAGTTGTAAATGTTTGATGCTCAGGTCAGAGAGAGAGAGAGAGAGAGAGAGAGAGAGAGAGAGAGAGAGAATGTATTGATTGGTGATAAACTGATAATTAAATTGATATATATTGATTACTGATATATATTTTTATATCAGAACATGTTGACATTATCGTTATGTGTTTTACGTCAACGAATCATCACTTTATACAAACTACGATTTAGTACATATCACCCAACGTAGTGATCAAACTCAGTGGATTACTGATGAAGTCAAGCAAATTGTTTTGCATGTGCTAAATACATGTCAACTAAAATTAAAATTAAGATTCCTTTGGAACAGAATAAGGAAGTTTATAACATGTTAATTTAACCACAAGAGACTTGGTCCGCAATAAAGTTACATTAATGTTGGTATATGATGTGTTCACTTGGAACAGAACCAAGATCCTAGAATCTAGATTCATAAAATAATGCATAAAGATGATAAGTCACTGTATATAAATTGAGAATGTCGCCGAATAAGGCTTATGTTTTCCCTTTTCCCGAATAAATACATAACATTTACATCAAAATAATACATTAACATATTGATATTATACTTGATATCGGTATGAGATAACATCTTGGTGACAGAAAAAACAGAGAATGCTGTGTGGCATGGCTGTTTGAATTGCCCGCAGTGTATATATATTAACAAATACCATTTTGTCTTGTCAAAATTACTTAAAAACATTTCCGATAGTCGTATCTTTGCGCGCATCCGTTTCGGTAATTTCTTTAGGTTAACAAATGTTGTATAGCTCTCGGACGATTGGCGCGTTTCGAAAAATGTCACCTCAGCATCGTGTGAAGAAACGATTGTATCCCAGCTTTTGTAGCATGATGTGAGTATTCCGAAATAAAAAGAAAAATGATAGAATGATTTCTAAACGCACGACAGCCGCATTGCGAAATTGGCACATTTTGCACGAACCAAACTATATCAGGATTTTAAGGAGACTCTCTTGATAAGATTTTTGTGATATTACAGTAGCTTCTTGGGTTACAGGTCACATCATCCAGGTATAGGGGTCAACACATGATCTACCACGCCTCAGATTTCTTTCACAATCTTATTAACTTAAAGAGTGTAGTTAAATCATACTCATTAGAGAATGACACACGACACACCTGCTGACAAGTCTTTCCAACTGAGTACAAACTTTTGTGGCTACCCACAAACCTTAATCGCATTCAGAGTAAATACGTATTAACAGAGGAAGTACCAGTTAAATATTTCGCAAATAAACTTGCGATAGAAAGTATATTACAATACACTAAGTTTTTCTAGGGAGAAGGCTGTTTGATTGTAAAACAAATACTTGCCCAATGTATGTATTGTCTAAGTTTTGATCAGTTATACGTCACTGTTTATCAAAGGGTTCTGGTATTCGGGCTGCAAACTAACGTCTTAATAAAACATGTGTAATCTTTCTATACATACAAGTACATAATACAATTTACTAATTCAATTTGAATAATGCAGAACTTGGCTTCATGTGCACGTTCGTTGTTGGCATTAAAACAGAATTAGAAATATTCTTACATTTCTAGCTTATGAATACATCTATTCCATATTGAATAGAGTGTACAGTAAAATCTCTATGTTAAGACCAATGTTGAGTTTAAAATGGTTTTATAACTGACTGGTTGTTTAAATGAGGTGATCGTATTATGGAAGGGGTCCCTAGTTGTGGTGTTACTGTATACACTTGTTTTCAAATGCTGCAGTTCTTGTTTGGTTACGAGGATTTCTTGCTTACATTAAGGAATCTCATGGTGTCAAGAAAACATTAAGAATCGTATGATTATACAAAGTGCAGTATCTAAATATTTCAATATGCAAATTGAAACAATTAAATATCAATATTTCTTTGTTAGCTCAATAAAATGCATTAAATCAGTATTTATTATTCAAAGTGTCGCTTATATTGCCCTGGGTTTTACAAAGCCGAGAACAAAACAATAAAATAAAATGACAGAATATTCATGAATTTCTTTTGAACACTCTTTTAGCTGAAGAATTATAATTGGCACCATGTCAAAAGTCCAAAACATTAAAATCGATTTAAGAATTCGATACGAACATGGAAAACTTGTTTGAAATTTAAGCTACACCTATAATGTTAACAACGCGAAAAAACGTCAATTTTGAAAATCAGAAAACCCAAAAAATACGAAATACGAATTCTAACGCCAGATTTATTTTTTGAATGACTGCCATCGTTTTCATAATTAACCATGTATTCTTACTTATCCTGCTTAATAAAATAGTAAAATAAAGAATCACCAAAAAGTATTCGATTCTCAAAGTTGTTCTTTCTCAGCAGGCACAGGGCAATGTAAAACGTCGATTTTACACCACTGATATTGGACGTGGCGTTGCTAGGAAACGGGTCGGAAAGCAGAAAAAATAAAACGAAAAAAAAAAAAACGAAGAACAATTGTACTACCAATGTGCAAAATTTTAGAACAATCGGAGAAAAATCGATTGTTTGACCCATGACGTAAAGGAAAGGTAGCATACTACCTTAACCTTCATAAAAAGCTGAAATTACACCATCAGCAGTTGGTGAGGAAGACAAGACCATGGAGCATGTTCTCCAATGGTGTAAAAGGTACAACCAGGACAACGCAACAACATTAACAACTCTGACGACGCATTATCCGATTTAACATAGTGATATAGACGACCTCAGGCGGGCCACACAGTTCATCGTTACGACTGGCCTGACTGTGTAACAGTGACCGAGAAGAAGAAGAAGAAGAGATGGTCTTTGACTGTGTTGATTATTCGTTCGCAGTACTTAGAAGCACCGTGTGTATACACACGTATATCAATTAAAATGAAAGACTTCAATGGGGAGTATCAGCGTTGTGAGCATGAAATCTCTATCGAAAAATACGAACATCCCGAATGACATTAAAAACACTGATGTTTTATTCCAGCTTATGAAAATATCTCTCACTTTCGCAAATATTATATATGAGGGGAAATAAAATTCCATGATTTTATTGTTTTCTAGAAACAATAAAATTCCGAAACGCACTCCTGTGTTAACAAGACAACGACAGGTGACTATCATAAAATAATTGATCATGCTTCGGTCCATATTATACTGAAGACTAACTGAAAACTAGCAATGAAAACAACAAAGTTTAGGATAGTCGAGCTTGAAGTTCGGTGAGTATGAATACAATTCATCAAACATTAGGGCTAGAGTTACGTATCTTGTAGTACACGTAAAAAGTCAAAACTGTAATTTTCCGGTTAACGCCTGTTGATAACTGTATTTCAGTAACATACTGCATCTAATTTTAGAAACATTGGGTTAAATTTGAGGTTTGATTACACGTTTACCAAACTTTAACCAGAAGCAAGATGGCTGCCCTTGTTGTTCCTTGCACTAGATGATCTCAACAATTCAGACGATTAAATAGACAAACTGAGGATCTTGACGGTTTCTTTACCAATATCAGACACTTAGGTCAAATCTAACTAAAAGTAATTTCTTTTATACAATCACTTTACCAAACGTTAACTCAAGTTTTCACCCAACAGTGGTTAAAATTAAACAATTTATATGATGAGCTATATTAAATTTGAGATAATATTAAAATAAAGAGGCACCAAAAGTATACTTAGGTCTAGAACTAAATAATATCAACTTGGTTAAAAATCAAATACAAACATGTATATCAGGTATACAATGTACTTGCGAAGTTGAATACGACTTGCCGCGTGAACATTTTAAGATATGAAAAAAGGAAAGAGAGGTTAGGTAACATCACATTATTGCACATTGAACTTAAACGTTAATCAACAGCATATTTTCAACAATGAAGTTATAAAATACATTAAAAGTATATGTGCGACTTATATCTTATTCATTAAAATATTAGAGAAATTAATTAAATATGGATTCCGTCTCACTCATTGTTATGCGTTTTTGAATACATTGATAAGACTTGAAATTTCAAATGTTTTTTTTCTCCAAATATACGCGGATAATTTACGGGAAGCATTAAACCGAGGAGCAGTTATTCCTCGTTCTGTCGATCAAATCAGTAATACATCCGTGCCTTACACATTACAGTGCGTTAAAATTTGATGAAATCACATAGCTTTAATTACCATACTATTGATTTTAAGATCTGGGAATGTCTGATTTAGAAAATGTGCGTGAGTTGTATTTTAAGCTTCGGTTATACTCAAGTTATCATTGACACCACGTGGAACAATTGCACAGTTTCCACATTCACTGACATTTATTGCTGCTTTGGAATACGAAATAAAATAAACGATTTTGACACGAGAATCGTTATTACAAATGTGCATTTTCTATGCGTTCTTCGCGTTAATGTTATATTGAATTTAAATACGTGATTGAATTCTTTTAAAATACTGTAAAGCTGTTTTAGCCGCGGCTGTCGTCTAGTGGTTAGTGCGCTCGACTTTAAACTTAGCGATCCGGGTTCGAATCTCAGGCGCAACAGCTCATACTCTTCTATGAAAAATGACAACACTGTCGATTTTCCCACAGACACTTGTTTAGAAAAAAATACCCGACCCACCTCGGTCGCTCTTACCAAGTATATGTATTGATAGTGGTAAGAGCGACCGTTGTGGGTGGGGTAATTTTTCAGTGATGTGTCTAAGCTTACTTTTGACCTATATTTCTTGGCATGACGTATTAATTATTCAGAAGAAATTCCTCATTCTATTGGATGATTCAGAGGAAACTATTCCTTCCATTGGATGAAAACTACAAGTGCGGTAAAATTAAGACTACTTGCATTGTTTAATGGATGTAAAATTTGTAATAAAAGGAAAATGTATTTTTCAGCGGTCGAAACAGTTATAAACCGCTCTTGACAAACATTTTATATTTATTTGAATTAATATATAGTAGATATGACTAAATGTGTGATTTATTTAGCTGACCTAATATCAACATTTTAATGCGTGACCTAACTGGACTGCTAGGTAAAAAGTGGTGTTCACACGATACTATAACGGTAATTTAGGAATTAAGTAAAATTCATACAGCATAACATCAAAGACAATTTAGCGACTGTCTTTTTAAAGACATTTCTTGTTTCTAAACAAGTGTCTGTGGATTTCCCCTCATAGCTGGAGAAGTTGCCAGCTCTTAGTATAATGCTTTGAATACTTGTTAGATGAACCGTATATAGGACAATGTCGTTTAAAAACGGCACCAAACGACCTGAAACACTGTAAGGCTGTTTTTGTTGGGTTTGTCTTGTAGACCGCTCAAAAAGCCTGAACATGAAAAAGACAACTTATTAATTGATACATGATTTTGTACGAACAATAACAACAACATCAGTACAAGCACCATCACAACAGCAGTACCAGTTTCATTGCAACAACAAAATATCAAGAAGTACAACATTAACTACATGAACAACAAGAAGAAGCCGAAAAAAGCAATGCTAATTACATGCAAATCTAATTAACATTTTTTTGGTACGAGCACGACTATTTAACCATGACTAATCATCGCGTATATTGACACCGCATTAATGGCAGACCCTGTCCCATGATTAACACGAAACTAAATTTATAGTATTCTCAGAGGAATGAAACATGTAGGTGACAGTCACAGGGAGATATACAAACATAATTAACCGGTTCAAATGGTTTATTTACACGCTATGAAGCCACGAACAAGGACAATGATAATGTTAAAAATTCCCAATGCTTATTAGCGTACACCTCCGATGTCGGAGTATGTTCATTTTGTTCGCTGGGGTACAGCCTGGATGGTCAGTCGGCAACTTTTCATACTTTAACGGTGAAGAAAGGCACCAAAGGACCACCTGGAAATCTTCATCACAAGTACTTTTGTCAGGTCAGGTGCCGGGGATCTGATCTCAAAGCGAAGAGGGGCTTGTGTTAACTACTTTGAAATCATGGAGGCTCATACGAGTATAAACCGTGGTAACAAAATACATTTAGTGGAAATCTTGATCGTATTGGTCAGTAAAAACTATATTCCTGTACAGTGAAAAATACAATACAGCCCTAAATGGACAATCAAAAAGCAATATTCCTTCAAACCCCTTTTCTTAACTACATGTACATTGTTTGTATGTTAATAGTATAAACGTTATTTGCTGTAATAAAATTATACATTAAATACCATAGGAAAGTACATTACACGTAAATAACATGAACAGCAAACATCGCCATTTAACTGTTATATGTAAGAAGCAGCTCATATCTCTCAGGAATAAAAGCAATTACATGTATATATGATACTCTCTGTACCATAAAAGTAATCATTATTGGCGTCATGTTCCCTGGTTAAATGTTTATTTATTTCACAACGCATTCTTTTTTGTATATATTAATCAGCTTAAATAGTCATATAACACGTAAATTACAAAATGCCACGAACAAGAACCGATTGTTCCACATAGAAATTACCTCTATGGCTAAACAATATGATAAGGTGATATAAAACGGCCATAAATTCACATACAGCGACACGAAGTCGTACCATAATGCCAAGTAATTATACTTTTGAGCAATGATTCTTTTGATTCGTACTAGAAATATAATCGACTTATAAAACATTCGTACTAGTATATAATAAACTTATAAACCATTTACAAAGTCCCACACACTTCGTTGGAATCTTCAGACAGTGATACCATTTCATTATTTGGCATAACAATGTCTTGAATGGTGTTTTATTCTTAAGGTTATATAGGGCATACTTACTTTATATTCTGTGTTAAACATGTATAAAATTGGAATATGAAAGGCAGATAAATTGGATTTCACAAGTCTGTAAAATTATTTTCGTAATTTTACTTTTATGAATAATGAGAACTATATTTTGTTGGAACCAAAAAAAGACACACACACAAACATTATTACAATCTACAGATACTGGTTTACATAGTACAATCTAAAACAAAACATATATCTATTCCGTCCTGATTGTAGCCATTATTTGTATTATCATGAAAGAACCCACGTGACTGTTGATTCAGTATGAGCGTGTTTCGTAATGTATGTACATGCACGTAGATACATCAAATGTACTGCAAAATGTTTACGTTGGTAAATAAGAATCACGACGGTATACTGCAAATTAAAAAATTGTAAACAGCGTTGAATAAACACCAATGGACCGACATGACGTATAGAGTATAGTAAAACAAGAGGGCCATGATGGCCCTATAAATGCTCACCAGGAGAAAAGGTCATTTGGAGATGAACATTGTTGAAGTTTTCTATACGAGTCCAAGTAAGATCAAGTGACCCATCTGGGCCGTTTTTTATCCCATGGCCATTATATGAACAGATTTAAAAGACGTCCATTAGACAAAGCTAGATACCAAATATCTAAGCTCTAGGCCTTGTGGTTTCGGAGAAGAAGATTTTTAAAATTTTCCTATATAAAATAGAATAAACCCCAGTGCAGGGCCAATTTTGACCCCGGGGCCATAATTTGAACAAATTTGGTAGAGGTCCACTAGCCAATGCCACATACAAAATATCTAAGCTTTAAGCCTTGCAGTTTCGGAGAAGATTTTTAAAATTTTCCTATATAAGTCTATATAAATCAAGTGACCCCCGGGGCGGGGCCAATTTTGACCCTAGGGCAATAATTTGAACAAACTTGGTAGAGGTCCACTAGACAATGCTTTATGCCAAATATCATAGCTCCAGGCCTTGCGGTTTCGGAGTAGAAGATTTTTCAAATTTTCCTATATAAAATAGAATAAACCCAGTGCAGGGCCAATTTTGAACCCGGAGCCATAATTTGATCAAACTTGGTAGAGGTCCACTAGACAATGCCACATACAAAATATCTAAGCTCTAGGCCTTGCGGTTTTGGAGAAGAAGATTTTTTAAATTTTCCTATATAAGTCTATATAAATCAAGTGACCCCCGGGGCGGGGCCAATTTTGACCCAAGGGCAATAATTTGAACAAATTGGTAGAGGTCCACTAGACAATGCCACATACAAAATATCTAAGCTCTAGGCCTTGCGGTTTCGGAGAAGAAGATTTTTTTAATTTTCCTATATAAGTCTATATAAATCAAGTGACACCCGGGGCGGGGCCAATTTTCACGCTAGGGCAATAATTTGAACAGACTTGGTAGAGGTCCACTAGACAATGCTTTATGCCAAATATCTTAGCTCTAGGCCTTGTAGTTTCGGAGAAGAAGATTTTTTAAATTTTCCTATATAAAATAGAATAAACCCCAGTGCAGGGCCAATTTTGAACCCGGGGCCATAATTTGAACAAACTTGGTAGAGGTTCACTATACTATGCTACACACCAAATATCAAAGCTCTAGGCATTGTAGTTTTTGACAAGAAGATTTTTTTAATTTCCTATATAAGTTTATGTAAAATCAAGTTACCCCCGGGGCGGTGCCAATTTTGACCCCAGGGGAATAATTTGAACAAACTTTGTAGAGTTCCATTAGACAATGCTACATACCAAATATCTCAGCTCTAGGCCCTGTGGTTTCGGACAAGAAGATTTTTTAAATTTCCTATATAAGTCTATGTAAAATCAAGTTACCCCCGGGGCGGAGCCAATTTTGACCCCAGGGGAATAATTTGAACAAACTTTGTAGAGTTCCATTAGACAATGCTACATACCAAATATCTCAGCTCTAGGCCCTGTGGTTTAGGACAAGAAGATTTTTTAAGTTTTTTCTATTTGTTGCCATAGCAACCAGAGTTTTTAATGAAATTTAATTTTTTGAACAACTTTGAAAGGGGACCACCTAAGGATCATTCCAGCAAAGTTTGGTTGCAATCGGCATAGCGGTGTAGGAGGAGATGTTGATTTAAGTAAACATGGACGCCACTTCACGACGAACGACGCATGATGGACGCAGGACGATCACAAAAGCTCACCTTGAGCACATTCGTGCTCTGGTGAGCTAAAAATACGTACGTAGTTACAAATGAAATAATAAACGTTATGGAACTGGAAATATCAGTGAGTCACAGTGTAACCCCCCCCCCCCCCCCCCCCGAAAGAAGACCGTGTTTCATGTAAAAAAAACTTGCTACTTTATTAAGAAAAATAATTTGTTATAACATAAAACAACCAACCATGTATGCTACTGAGCATGATTCATCTAAAAACAGCGATACAGTATTTAATTAGATTAGTGTCGAATTAATGAGAATTGCTATTCTCTCCATAATCTGATTCAATTTTTCCTTAGACCATGCCTGTGTGGATGTTAGTCGTAGTGTCATTTCTAATGTATAACACGCTGATCTACAACAGAAAACACATTCTTATTCACATCAGGCGATCTTGTATGAAACTGACAACAACTACAGACTTAATGTATTGATAAACGAACAGAATGAAAAACTATTCTCAGATATTACTTCTTTTTTTCTGATTCATAAACCAACGTAGACAAAAACAGAATGACCTACAAACAAAATTTCCTATTTTAGAATTGGCCAATCAGGGCTTCTGATTTCCCGTTTCCTACGAAATATTGACATTTTTCCAAAACACTTAATATCTGGTGTCGATCCGAAAGAAACTAATTTCCTTTCTGTCTTGGATTAAGGCTAGTCATACTCAAGTACATGATCTATTCAAAAGATTAAGCCTAGGATTCGCAGTCATTATTATGACTATAGATGTCTATTCATCAGTGAATGTAATGCTTTTAACAGTGTGTCTATTACCGTGGACAGCGATTGCTCATATTGATAGCGGCTGTGATGATTATGTACATTAAAGTGTCATCACTCGAGTGATATCTTCAATAATATCTTCAGTGCTTTTGGGCAACAAGTAATTGTAAGCTTTTTGGAACAAAGAAATGTATTAACCTAAATATTTGTAGATAATTATCTGAATGCAGAAACATTATAAAGCAAATTTTCCTGAACTTCAACCGACCGTAATATTCTGAAAGTTGCTATAATGTGGAATCAATTTATGTAAAAATTAATTGCCCACGCATAATCAGAAGAAATATATGCAAATGTATCTGTCAATTGGCTATAAGTTGAAACTTTGACCCCAAAAATAGGCAGGATATGTAGTGACCATGCATAAACAAACAGCTATGTAACTGATTTTGCCAAAAGAGAGCACGTGTTTTCTAAAAAGGTCTACATAAAAGGTTTCAAGCAGCACATGCACGACACCATATTTCTCTCATAACACATGCACGTGTTAAGTATAGGGAAAAACGAAAGAAGTAGATAGATAAAAATATCAAAATATAAGAAAGGATCAAACTCGCATCGCGATTTCTACAGTGCCAAGCAATTGCTTCCCCAAAGCATTTCTAAATGCGTATTTGCAACAATCTCCACGCAAAGTTTGCTAAACTAACTTTGATTAATTACTGTTATAGTCACACACTCATTAATTTCAATAAAAGCACAAAAAATAAGCGTTGAGACTTGCTATAGTCGTCGCTCTGCAATAATTCCGTTTTAAACAGTAAATTAATAGATTTTAAGACAAGGTGCATGCGATTCGATTCCGCCATGCTTCGAACAGAAAACGTGTCGATAATATGAAATCAATTGCAAGATAGTCTTCCGTTCAGCAAATAGTTTAGTGGATCACCTATAGTCATTATTATGCTTGTATATACAGAGTAATATCATGAGACAACAAGAGACACAAAATCTTAAACATGTACCAATCTTAAACAAGAAATCTGTGAAAAGGTTGCAACTGAACAACCAGTGCAGATGATGTACATTCAAGTTGGCTTACTTGAACAAATTCGGTAATTTCTTTTTATGGATTGCTTGTGCGATAATCCTTTACCAGGGAATAATTATCGACGTATACATGTGTTTTTATATGAATTCTATTGTATGTCCTGATCTGTCGATTTCTTGTTTAATCAAGCTCGGTGATACGCAGAAATATCCGTCGATTCTTTCTAATCTTTTAAAATAGAAATAAACAATACCCCGTTGATTCTAAGACAGCAACATTATTATACTGGTTATTATGTTCCCAGTTTTTACAAAATAATTACATTTCTTTCAAAAGAGCGAATAATAGCCCGCATTTTATAGAAGATACCGATCTCAGTCTAATTGCGACTTGATAAGAATCAAGAATAATTAATGATCCTTTAATGGCAGACCTTTGAAGGAGTTATTCAATCAATCACTGCAATTGAACTGATGTGAATGAAAACTACGGAATAACAATACTTGACCGACAGAAGCATGAAATCTTATCATACAATATCAGGCGATCATAATCCCGTCAGCAACGCCAAATGTCTATACTTTATTAATTGCCCTCTCCATGTTACTTGCTATCTTTTCCATCTCTCTTTTAATATCGGATGCAAACGTTTGACCCACACGAAGAATTTCTTCGCAATTATTTTACGGGTAGTTATTTTCAATATATGTCCGAGGCATATATTGTATATTAAAATATGACTGAGAAATGTCGTTTGTTATAAACTGCCCACGCACTAGTGTTTTATTTAGAAAGAAATTGGTACATTAACTCAAAAATAGATATAGATTTCGTTTACAAATTTGAATGTTTATCTTTTCTTTAATTTGCTGTTACTTTGCAATAGGTCTATCGGTCACATGTTGGTGTGTCATCTGTTGTTTAACGACCCGTTCAACAGCTATGATCATTTAAGAGCCGCTCTAGGTAGAGGTTAGAGAAGATACAGGAGATACGGGCATTTACATCCCTACTCTTTCATAGAATAGTTTTGACTGGTGCTTAATCCTGCCCGGCACAAAGCACCACTACACTCTTGACCCGTTTCCAGTGATTTTCTAAACACATTACCAGTGTTCGATCTAGTTTTTCTAAAGCATTAGCCCGAACTATATGCAGACTATTAAAAGACAATTTACCACTAGCCCGAATACACAATTTTTAGAAAGTTCACTAGCCCAATATGAAATTTAGCATGAAGACTGCATTACAGGACTCGATAGTTTGGATGGGGACACAGAAAAAAGCATCCCTGCAAAATCGGAAGCCGGAGTCGAGATCCGAACAAACGACACATATCCTCTTTGACCAATTCCACAGAGCCCCTAACGTCCTTATAAATAGATATAGGTGAATCAGATCTTTCCAGGACCTGTCACTACACCAGTGTCAACACAAATTACATTATGATTGAAGTAACTAAGAGCCAGCTAATCGTTCTACACTCTTCGTGGTATTTTTCAAAGAATTTAAATAATTTAGACACGATAATAAACACCGGGATGTATCTTTTTGTCTTTTACAAAACAGCTCTTTTCTTTCGAGACAGAGATCGTGCGTGCACGAAAGATAAATTTGCGCAAACTAAATCAATAGTTTCATTCCGATAAATCACAGATATATGTCTGAGAATATTAGGTAATTCATCATCAGGCCCATTACTGCATCTGACTTCAGATTGCTAAGACTTCACATATGGCCTTATTACATACACTGTCTATAAACATATTTGACAGAACACAGAATATTCGCATAATTCTTTTTTTATTATCATTTGTATCAATATCTCATTCTTCCTGGGGCATTTTAATCTGTATTGCTTTTATTTACCGTCGTCTATACGTGTATCATTGCATGGCTGTATAAAATTCATTTGGCACAAGTCATTTCGAGAGCAGAACAGAACCAAGGAAGTACTAATACTTGTTTTAATAAAATCGAGTAATTAACATGTGGTCGACTTTAATAAAACTGACCACGCAGAGAAGTCGTGAACATAATTATAATTGTAGTCGTGTCCGATTGGTCAGTTTGTCCGGCTTGGCAGCGGGAGATCAAAGGTTAGACTCCCAGTGGAGACAATGTTAGAACTGCTGCGATCGGTTGGTTAGCCGCGAGCTAAGTTATGGTTACCGTTAGCCCATCTCAGCCAGGGGCAGGCAAAAAGAGAAAGGATTCGGAAGGTAGGTGTCTTACAAGACAACTTGGTTTGCCTTTCAATAGGCGTGACGCTATAATAAACAAAACCAGTTCAGAGTAATATTAAACTAAATTCCCAGACTCATATTTTATCAACTAACTAATAAGTATCATATTTTGGAACTGATTATTTTGGGAATATGAAAATTATTATAAAATACTTGCATATGGCATCTTTTAATTAAGAACTATTTAAACGTTATCAATGTTCGATGTTACATTTGTTCTTCAAGCTTTACCTGGCAATTATCGGTCATGAAACGACAGTTTTATGGATCAATAAATTGATATTTCCAGGTTCTATGACCGATTAATCTCATTGCCTAATGGACAATTTAAGATGTCTTATGGAAATACCAATACTTTGGAGCTATCATATGTTCTTCATTCAGCCTTGTCAAGGTTACCTTGCAATGACAATATAATACTATCTAGAGACATTCCATTTTATTTTATGATATTCATTCTGTTACTTCCGAACTGTTAGCATCACATTTGATCAAAACAGAAAATGCTTTAGAATCGTTGACACGAAAATCATCGGAAATTTTATTTAAAAAATACAACCAGAACGCTCAATATGCATGGTAGTATATTTCCGCCTGACGACAATCTTACTGGAAAATTAACACGCACAGAACAAATAAAACAACACTAAATAAATCATAAACCAAGATAAGTTTTGGGAAGATATTTACTTTTATGTCAGCACAGCTTTAGACTCAATCGTTCAACTTCATCTTCTTCACGTAAAATATGCTGTGTATGTATGATTGCATGTTATACGCCTCTCTCACTGCGGTAAATACATTATTAGCTCTAGAAAGCGCTTGTTCAGTGCAATTCTCCAACAACGTGCATCACCTAGGTCACTAATTGGACACATTGTCTCTCTATACTAGACCAGTAGGTTTCATGACAAAATCCTTTTCCAACAAAAATCACTACACGGAAGCTTTTCAGGGCGTCGTCTCGATAAAGAATCAATGATTTTCTATAAATGGGAACTAGATTTGTTAAAACATGGTTTTAAAAGTCTTAACAATGCACAATGTTTGTAACATAATATCAACAGCGTAATTGTCTTTAACAATTTAATTTTATTTTACCCTTAAGCAATATAATAGGCATACTGCATTTAGCACATGAACATTTTGATGGCAATGTATTGCTGTGAACAATAAGTGAATATTATGACAGGATTGTATGATTGTATCGCAGTGAACAATAAAGTTTTAATGTCCCGTGAATTATTGAATTCAAATACTTCTAGATAATCTAAGTGATATTTTGCTGATGTGAAGCAAAGCTTTGGCACTAAATCACGGAACTCAATACAAAACAGTTTTTGTGTGGAATTATTCATGAAATATTAATGAAAGAATTAAAACATTGCCACGTATCTCCAAGCCAGATTCGCCCATACAGAGATACAGTGATCATCCTTGCTACATAATCGCTTAATGTTTGCCGTATCAAGCAGTATATAAAGATTTTATCAATTCTGACAGCAGTTGCCATAATTCATTTTAGGACTAAACATATCCATATTATGAGCTTGTCTTATGATTCAATAACTCACTGAGAAGAAAATATGAAGAGATTTCCTACAGAGTGTTAGCCTCTCACGAAAGACTGTAATGAATTGGGATGTTTTCTTGAGAAGACAAATAGGGTCAGGTCAAGATATGATCTCTGATCCTATCAATAGCACAGAAATAGAAGCAGAAAACAGTAAACCCTATAAAAGCCGGACCTCTTCCGGACTGAGCAATAAGTCCGGTTATATGAGAAATCAGTTTTTTTTTCAGAGAACTTTTGGTAAATTCCAAAAACACGGGACTTGAAAATTCGTCCGATTTTAGAGAATTCCGATTGTCAGAGACTATACTGTATACAATACACAGCACAATATAGATCTTTTAGTCGTTAACTAAGGTACGTGATCACGTGTACTAGATTACAATGTTATGTGTTGGAGAACCAAACTAAGATTCGGGTTAACTGACCTCACTTCATCTACATGGCATGATGATGACACTGGCTAGTAGTTTCAGATAAGGACACTTCTATATTTGTGTTTGGAATCAAACGGCGCTTGTCATTAAAAAGCAAGCAGTCTCTTTATTAACATACTGTATAATATCAGAACATGACTGCGTTGTTCAATTATCAAACTGAAACATCATCTCATGTGGTTTTGTTCGCAAATAACATTATCAAAGTGTTGAATACCACATTAAAATGACACGCTGTACTGTCGTCCTCACCACATCTACTGGAGTTATCTATGTTAATGCATTGGTATCCTGCGTTTAACCTGTACATGTCCGGATTTTGACATTAGAACATTGTGTATATTCAAACAAACACAGCTAGGCAAACAGAGAACAAATGTAATGAATAGGTAATATAAGGGACCTTATAAATTTCCTCAAGGAATAAAATCCATAACAACGGTGTTGGTTTTTCTGAAAGAATTCAAGAGATGATGCATTTACTTAGTTCACTTAGATGACACGCACTCTCAACAAAAGCAGTCGTGTCTAGTTAAGACTTGATTTCGAGTGCCAGTCATGTCATAGAGTATTCAATATGAGGAGAAATTCCTAAGCTTATTGTTTGTACAATATATTCCATTGAAATACGATACGTATGTGAGAGACAAGATGACTCTTAAGTAAAACCGCTGGAATTATTTTCATCTATCGTATAAAAACAAGAACAAATCGTTTCTGTGCTCGTAGAAATCACAATTCAAGCGGTAATTAGCCATATACACCACACAGGACGTAAAGTATGTGACAAAATTACTAATATTCAATAACTCAATAATTCGTGGTCGGACATAGAACGTAATGCTGGGTCAATGATTATAGCACATATTCAGAGAAAGGTCAGTGACAGTACTGGCACTTGGTAATGAGTGATGCTGCTACTTTAAAAAGACTAAAGGAAGTCTTATAAAGTAGCAGCCTCACTAATTAACAATATTCAATATGTAGCATGTAATATATCATACATGGTACTTCATTTCAAATTTATTAAATAAAACGAGATACCAAAGACGTAATCAATTTTAGTGACACCAGTTCAAAATAAAGAATAGAAAAATGATGGATTTAAAACGGATGGTTTGAGTAATGGGGTAGCGTGGCGTTTCAAGATATATTTGACGGCTTCGGGAAATTATATTTTTTTCTCACAAAAAAAACATTGTTATAATATCAACAAAAATATTAACAAGATTGAAACGCGATGTTAATGTTTTCGTTTTTTCTTTAATTTGTTAATTTAAGTTCTTGTCTATAATCAACCATCTCTGATGTAATGCAAATATTTTGCGACACTTTTAATACGTCTTTGCAGCCGTACATATTGATAGCACGTTGGTGTTAGAAGCTAAAGAACTTTAAAACCTCATGATTTTCCAGAATTAATTAATTATTCATTAACTAATTTGATTGTTTGCAAGATGTCAAGTAAGATAAAGCACCCACCTGGTATTTCCACTGATGGTCTCTTTGAGCTTGGCGAAGAGGGTTCAGATACGTAGTTTTCTTGTCTACAAGCCGGAGGTGTGGTACACGAATGTTGCGGGACCATAAACGGTATTTGCTTCATACTGCAAGGAAAGACGATTAGGGAATTATAACGTCGTAATTGAGTCTGCATTCTAACAGAATGATGTTGACTGGTACTTCGCATTGTCATTGTTATACTCACTTTACCAATGTTCTTATACTTTTATTATTCAAATATATTTCCTCACAGTTATCACCATGAATAAATTGTCATTGGAGCCCTACACAGCTGATTCCTTTTCCCTTAACAATTCAATAGTTCGCGCTCAAATCCACAAATTATTGGTCAAGTGTACAAAATGTTTTCACTAATATCTCCGTCTATTTTTTCAAACACACCATTGGCACAAGCATTTGACAGAATGAATGACTCTTCATGCTCTTGCTGTTTCTGGATATATATATCATTGTACGTATATAATAATGATAACTACTAATCTATATCATCCGCTTATTAACGAAAAAAGACAGAAAATTAAGTTATTCACACAAAAATTCTTTAAGAATATTCCGTTCATGCGATATACATAGTAAAACATAAATGATGAGGCTTAAAACATCTGTGTTTTCTCCTGTTTTTCTCGTGTGTCTGTTATCACCGATATTCACATTATTAGTCGGCTCAAGTAGTTTTTCAATAAGAAATGTCTTAAATGAGATCTAGCCATCTGACCATGTTATAATTCATCTTTGAAGCTGATCTACTAACAATAAAACATTCGCATTCGCTTGCACAAGCTATAATCCAATACAATGAAGAGTCTTGACAACTCAACGTTCCTTTGCTAAACACTCAATTGTTATTTCAACCAATATATTTATAGCAAAGAACGCCAGCACACACGCTCAATCATATTCACGGTGCCAAGTTTGCTAGGGGTAGCCACATAAACCATGCGTTAGATGTAGAAATCTATACTGACCTTAGTTAAAAAGAAAGTTTATGACTTTCATTTTCATAAATCGACATTTTTAGTGAAATTCGCAAAACATGTACAAAATCGAATAACGATTTAACAGATCGGAGTAAAATTCAATTCGATTGTTGTCAATATAAATTCAAATACAATTATTGGAAAATTAAATCAATGGAAATACCGCAGTAAGTCAAAGTACCAAATATGCATTAAGTGAAACATTAGGTGCTGTACAAACTTGTGATTAATCAATAAATTATGGAAAAGCAAAAAAGAGACGGGATTCGGAAGGTACTGTACGCACAAAAAACATACCTCATAATGTCTACCTGACTGGCATGGTTAAAGTGAGATTAGTTGATATGAGTGAATTGATCATGGTCATAGGCAACTATAATGTATAGTATTCAGGTGTTCTAGTAGGCGGTTTGGTGCTAGACGAAACGGTAAAATCTACTTAACCTCGTACAGAATCATTGCAAGTCCAAAATAGGTCAAAGTCAAAGTGAGGTTGATTGTGAATGGCCTAAGGCAACACCTGTATAATATAAGTATTCAAAAGTGTTCTAGTAAGCGGTGTTGGTGTAAGACGAAACGGTAAAATCTACTTAACCCCGTACGGACGGACATGGCAATCACATTATGCCCCCTCCCGCATAAAAGATGTCGGAGGCATAAAAATGTCGTAAAATAGACATTTCTGAGGAGGAGTTTCCGAGGTAACTATCAAAGGAGTAATGATAACTGGACAATTTTATTTTTGTTATGTGTGTGTAGCATTGAACAGACGCATCAGAAATTTAAAGTACAGTATTTTAAAATTGAAATTTTCTATTCTACCGATATTAATATGCATGCACTAAAATCTAAACAAATCTCGTATCGATTACAATAAGCGATTTGTTTCAAATAAAATGTCAATATTTTACTAGGTACAACAACAAACACGTATTCATCAATTATTCATGAAATTAAACATAGTCTTTTATATTCTTGTAGTAAAAAGAACCACGTGTCTTATCGAAGATTGAGTTACTTTTGAAATACAAACATATTGTTCCAAGTACAGATCAATGTCATATTTTGAGTGTTCCGGTATGTTTACCTGATATTTGAGCAACAGACCAAAGAGCATACGATATGGAATATCTTACCTTCTAACTTATGATGGGTTTACTAAGGTACTACCATTTGAGGTTAATAAATCTATTGATGATTATTTAAGTATACAGTAAGTGTGTTCAGATGTAAGACCAAAACTGAATGTCACCAGGAAGGTTACATAATCTACCACCAAACATAAGTTCAAAGGGAGTGTAACATGTGTTTTTATGTCTTTGTACAAATCAAGACCAAATCAGACTGCTCAGTTATATATCGAGGGCTCAGCGCAACACTGTCGTAACTTGTTCTTATTTCAATATGAGTTACGACACTATTGCGTTGAACCCTCGATATACAAAAAATGTTTTCTTTAAACTCTTAATTTGATTGGCTGCCTAAAGGTTGTAAAACATTCATTATGTTGATAAGTATTCAAGGATAAAATCATGGGAATAAGAGACTAAATGTTAGGGACAGGTAAGATGTTTTTGAAAGTAACTATCAATAAAAAAAAAAGAACTGACATTTCATGAAACTACTGTATTTCGAGTTGGTATTGATTAGATCAAATTATTTGGTTTATCACCATACTACATTACGTTTATTGAAGCGAGGTAACACCCATCCTGTTTTTATCACTTCTGTAGAAATACGTCTCATGCTTCTTGGTTGGCATTTAAGTACACGAATACAAAAACGTGAAGTAACTTAGATCACTCTGAATCATTTTCAATATGTTTTGTGATATAAATGTCGCCTGACAAGTGTGTTTCACAGATAGGATTGTCATTATTAACAAGAGAAGACATTCCTTTGTTCAACTACACTCGTCTATTTCTCTATCACCATAACAAATCTAAACTCACTTACATTGTCTGCAGTGAATAACATCAAATTCTAGCAAATGTAAAATGTATTTTACTTTCATCATATTAAAGGCACACAGCTTACGTCGAGAAATATACAGTCTTCAAAATGCTCGACACGAAATATTTATATCTTTTTATCTATACCATTTCATATAATCACATATGAAATGACAACGAATCTATTTGTTCTGGCATAAAAATATCGTTTTCAAAATCCAATGTAGAATTGTATAAAACAATATGTTTCATCCCTATTGAATGGGTTTATTAGCAGATTGAACATCACGATACATTTATATCAAAATAAATTGCACCAATGAGACATGCTCGTTTCTTTGTCTGGTCACATCCGTGCGTGCCAGAACAGCTTAGTAAGTACACGGAATGCAATAAAGAATGTGTAAAATAATGGTATCTTGATATGACTCGAATTTTCTGGATAATGTTCGGCTTTATGTTAAGAAAAAAATACATTTTCCAACATAGTGTCGTTCATAAAGCATACACCTGGGTAGAAGGACATTATTTTCGTAAGCTAGCTGGACGCAGGACATCTACCTCGCATGTGTTTACTGGCGTTAAGGGCTTTTGATAACAGGTCAGGGACTTGAAACATTTCACCAAAAAGACCATTGTTCAAAAGTCTTAAATATCATCAATGACGTTCCTAATTCCGAATACATTTATCGCTTAAGTTCAGTTTCGCCACCATTTCTATCATACCAGTTATGGTTCTTGCAGATCATTACTTCGATCATCTTTGTTCGGCTTCACAATTTTCTTCATTTATGAATTATACAAAAATCCTTCCACACACCGAATACTACTGTAATTCACTTTGAATAATCTACTGTGTAATTATTACAGTTAAGCTGACACAGTAAAAAAGAGATTAAATTAAGCAAAAATATAAAACCTTTTAACGCATAATTGATTGTATTATAATAAAGATCATTAACTTCTCATTAAACGACGGTTTGTCATCCCATAATCTACTTAATGTACTACTAGTGTGATGTAATCACAGATGGCCATATCTCATTGACGTTTTTCGATAATTTACAATAAGTCAATACAATATAAAAACGCAGCTATTGTGTCCGTAAGGGCATTAATAACTGATATCGAACTTGGGTTCGCTCGCGTGAATGTTACAATCATAAAGACAATGCCATTCCATCAGCGTGCCATTCATGCAATCGATAACTCTTAGTTGCTTCACATGAAACACTATCAAAACCACTTCAACCCATCAAAGAAGAAATTGAGATGTAAAATGAAATGTATATTTGACACAAGAAAGTTCCATTACCATTCTGAACACCTATTACGTCTCAAGAATATTTGTATTTATTTTGTGAATGTGAGTTGCCAAATCAATTTCAACTTGCTTAAATGAATTCTATTGATTTCAAAGCTGAGAAGTAATTCGCGTATTAAACACGCACATAAAGGGTAAGTAGTGTGTGTCGAAGCCACTTGAACACAGTATGTATGTCTGTCTGTCAATTTCGTGCGCAATCGAAGGTTCCATTTTTTACAAGTGTAAGAATTTAAATAAAAAAGAAACAGCATGAAATAATTTTGCAAAAAATCGATCCTAAGTTGTATCATTTGTTTAACAATTATCAAAGTACCTGCCGCGACAATATCAGTAAAATGATTTTGCTTCTTTTATATCTAAAAGAAACGTATTTATTTGGTTTCGGAACTTGTTAGTTAGGCTAATGAAGCTATATGGTCATGACTGTGATAAAATCTCATCTCTTTAAATAAATATTATATAGTCACATTCCAACGATTTCCCTTTTTTTTTATTTCATACTAAACACCAATAAGTTGATCTAAACTTGTACAAAAAAACGTATAAACACAATAATAAACTGACATGTTGGATTAATTTATACCAAATTTGTCTGCGAGCAACTATCCTTGCTACGAATATTTTCTTTTCTTCTGGCAGAATTCATCTTTCGCATGTTTTAGTCTAATTCATAACAAAATCGGAGCGAGTAGAGAATTAGGAAGCCTATTATCGCAAATTCAATTTCCATTCTTATCATAAAACCAATTACCCTGATATGGAGAAAAATGAAAACAACAGCGAGTGGATATTTCTCAACTTATCTTAAAAAGAAAACGAGATTTTAATCAAAAGTTATCTAAATTAGAGTAAATATTACAGCCGCTTTGTTGTAATCATTTTTGGAAGCAAGTCAAACTTCGTTGGTACCACGGTAACGCTAATTGAATTGAATGGACAAAACATAAGCCTTGTAATGTCTTGGCTTGACTTCAGTAATGCAATTAAAATTATTAAGGAGATATTTATAATCATGCCAATGCGTGAAAATTCTTACGTCCAAATGTTACATTATTTACTATGACTAAGCAATGACTTCGTTTAATCATCTGGCTGATGCTTCGCCTGAAAATATCTTAGCTGTAATCAACATTAAGTTATATGAGTCATTGCTTTGTTGTTTTACGTTGGGTGTCATGACAGTCTGCAGCGTGCCTTCATTAAATGTATTGTTTACTTTTAAACTGAAGCATCTATAATTAAATGTGATTGTACTAAATATCGACTGATACAGTTGTATTACAGATACGTATTATTAAACGATATAACGTTTTGAATTCTTAACTATGAACAGAACACGACAGTACAGTATTTTTATTTTTTCTTGTGCATAGTTCATCGACTCGTAACATTCAAACATATATATATACATACAACACGTGACAAACAAGGTGGGCATGTTTCAAATGCCTATATAACAACTGGAGGATGAACATAATTATTATCTTTCACCTGTTATAAGTACATTTCTAATACAAAAATTATTATGTCTTGGAATGTTAACGAATTCTTAGTTGTGGTAATAAAGAATAGTACAAGCAACAATGTTACGTCATTGTCTTTACTTGGCAACAATTTACGGAAATATTTCTTTTTAGTTTAACTTAATTTACGCTTTAACTAAAACGTGGCATATGATTAAATTCAATTATTGTGAACTGGTTAAATAATTATATGAAATGAATTTCTTCCTTTACTGGATGTAACTCCTTAACGTATTAACTAATGACAAAGCTATGAGAAATCTACCAACATTAAATAGTAGGTTTCTATGGAAACAACAAATTAACAGTTAATTAGATGTAAAATTAAGACTGGTTTAGTTGCTGTTTTTTTACTATAAACACGGATCACAGTCTGTACTTAAGTATTTGGATTTGCACTATAACACAAAATCACGTATCTCGTGGCACAGATGGTGTCTATTTCAAACAACAGTATTCTTCCAATTAACCAAATGCTAAAATCAAACACTAATAATTTTTATACACTGATTACTCACATGCCGAAAACATTTTATTTTATTATGTTAACGTCGCATTATACGAACGTATGTGATGACGTACCAGAAGGTCTAAGGGTCTATCAATGCCTACCACTACATTTGAAGGTGGTAAATACACCAAATGGCCATGGTTGTTGGTACGACTGCCCATAAGACAAAAAGAACCTTATATTAAGAATTAATTATTAAGAATATAATCTTCAGCATTCCTGTTCTTGTTTTTCTCTAAGGGGATTCATCTTCGAAGATTATCACAAGTAATAAAAGCACTAACATTGGCCAATAAGTAAGCTGACTAATAAAGTATTCTTAGGACATATATTAGAAATTAATTTGTCTGCGACTGTGGCATAAAATATGAATTCTAATTATGAAACATATGAATGTAATAAGTGAACAATTGTTTGTTATTTACGATCATATTTGTTTGATTATGTTATACTCGTTGGCGCAAACACAGACGACAATTTTATTCTGTATACTCACGCCGGTAATTTGTGTCTAGTTTATACAAGAAATATTATTATTTTATACCTAGAAGCGAAAGCGAAGCGAGAGCTTCTATAGTGATTCACACAGTTTTGTACTTGCAAAAACGTGACACCCTCTTATCCATATATTCGAGTTGAAAAAAAATACCACTAGTTGTATAACTCTACCGATTGCAGTTTTGATACAAGTTGGATATATTGCAGTATTATGTTCATTTTGAATCATTACATTGTTTTGGCATTACAAACTGTAAAACTATTGAGTTTAATGATTGACCAATAAGCCACACTAAGCTTACTTAATGAGCACATGCTTTCTCTAAACATTCGCTTAGCAATCATTTCTAACGGTCCCAACACTCACATTTATGCTGGAAATGGTCTAGAAAAGTATAGTCAGATGGGTCAAAGACAACTTGCAGATACTATCGTAACAGACCAACATGACATGTGTACTCTAGGATGAAGTACTGCAGAATCCTTGAGGGGAGTCGCCTATATTTTAAACTGGTCATGCTTCACAAAATATATCTTAATATTGTTGCTATTTCTCCTTTCACATAATAAGAAGTCCCAGTCAGGTTAACCAGACATTGACACCCTCTCAGTCTTCGCCAATTTCATGCAAACTCGGGCGTCTTCAAATATTCCTTTTCCCTCATACAAGTCATGTGGAATAGGTTACCAGAGCACATCGCTTTAATGCCTGATCTTGAATCGTTCAAGCAAGCAGTGGCCCAGATAAATTACTACGACAACAACAGTTGATTTTAACCTATTTTATCTTTTAATTTTTACATTTTATTAATCACCTATTGTGTCTTCCAGTTGATTACCTTTTACTAATACCCGGCGTTCACCCTGTCCATAATAGGAGTGAGGCAGTATTCAACGGTAGGTCATGTATGTTTGGTCACCAAGCTACACACTAATACCTTCTATGAAAGGAAGACCAGAAATGATCAAAGTACTGAGAGTACTGTCAGGAGCGAAGTTCAAATGTGTTAGATAAATTATCCTTTAAGTCCCATAAGCTTATTAATTTATCTGTCGTTATAGTTTCTGTTTGTTCTCTAACAGAGGAATCCGGGTCGTTTTCCTCCCTTGCATACTTTATAGCAAGAAAAAATGTTTCCGAAACCACTATCGTATGTTTTTTAATATCATTTAAATAAATACTATTTATACAAAAGCTGTGTTTTCCCGCAGTCATGTTATGTACACGTCCTGGAGTGACGTCACGCGTTTTACATATTTCCAGTTTACAAAAGCAAAACTCAGAGAAATGAGTGTTTTTAGAAGAAAAAGGTCTTGTTTCGTCGGTAATAATTATCTTGGGATAATATTAGCAAGTGTGTGTTTTTGCATATTTTTTATAGCAAAAAGCTAATGGGACTTTAAAAATTAATGGCTGACAGTGTGACCAAGTATATAATGTAGTCTTGATACAATGTGCATGTTTAAGCCTATGAACCACAAATACCAAGGAAAGCTACACTTATTAACTGTTTGCCTGAAAGAAATATTTAACCATTGTCACAAAATTAGGTTTTCGTTCTCCAGATTCTTATTGCATTTCTACCGTCAGTCATAGGATGGAAATTATTTGTCTACGACATTCACAATTTTAAAAATGAATAAAGGCTGCAATTAGTCGTTCTCATAGTCGGTGTTCGTTCACAGATTGGACTGTAAATTACATATGCACGAAGTAAACAAAGGGTAATAAATCCGCTAAAATTGTTCAAATTACAAAATCCTTATAATTTGCCCATGGGTATTGGTGACAATAGTTCTGTGAACATTTGGTTGAAATATTTTAATAAATGTATAAAGAGTTGAGCACAAAAGAAATAAATATAAATATTTAATGTCAAACACGACGCATTTAGTAAAATATTCTTGATAAACCAATTTAGTCTGTACGTATATATATATATATAGCATTAGTGTGATGTTACTGTCTACAGCAAAGATAGATATGTAAATAAGGAACTTTTGTCTGATATATTTACACAACTGATATGTCATTAGAATGCAGACATTAAATTGATGTTTGATATAGTAAGCTGACACTTAACATAACGAGTTTAACAGACTGAGTGTATTCGAAGCACAAACATATGTACGTGTGTTATATGACTGATATTTTGCACATCAGATTGAACTGAACTTAGTTCAACTCCACTAGGCCGTTATTCATCACGAATTGTGATGCGGGCCAAAGTACTTCATTTTCTACATCCGCCGTGGAAATGTTTCCATGTGTGTGGCGCATGCTGATATAACGTCGTATGTTTATGAATAAAAATGGTTCACTAGTAAATTATTCTGCTACAACAAAAACAATTTGAATTAGCATTAAAACTATTGCCATAATAAACTTCTGAATTATATTTTTGTCAAAATTTGAAACTGAGAAATGGTGAATGGTATGAATAAATTAGATACCATACATCAGAAGGTTATACATGTAAAGGTATATGAAATAAAAATTATTTGTGTCTAACCTTCATTAAGGTTAATTTACATGTGTTCTTCCAGAACTTATATTTTCAATACGTCAGTTCACTGGACATCAAGAAGACCGCTTTATTTGTAACCCAGCGAACATGGTTCGACTTCCGGTCGTGGCAGGTCATACCCTTCCATGAAAATTTGACAAAAATGACTTTCCTCCACAATCATGACTTAGGAGAATTTTTTTAGAGAAAGATGAAAAGAAAATTAATACTTTTTTAATAATACCAGCTTCTCCCAAATCGATTACGCAACACCAGGGAGCCTTCTTCAACACTTATCAATTCTGACGCCACCGTTTACGGCGCCGTCAATAACAATAGACCTTTAAGATATGTTATATAGTTTCTATATGATTTAATATCGAAAATATACCCGGCCATTATCAGATTTGTGTCATCCGATTAAAGAGATTGACCGTCAATTTAATCAAGTCTTGTAAGATTGTTGGACAGTTAGCATATCAACATTCTAAGACATTCATTACTAGTATTTGAAATAGACAAATACATATATCAACAGTAAACGATTTTATATATTGACGCACCATTACTCTTTAGAATTAAGTTTTACATAATCTCTTTTTTTCATTTTCGCTCATAGTAAGCTTTATGTTTTATATTATCATACATGTAAATAAATTTTAAGTCAGTAATTCCATTAAACCTTGTGGCCCATGGGGACATATATATTATGTACATGCATGCGCATGTATACACGTTATAGAATAATTAGTGCGCATGATTTATAACCAAGCGATCCGGGTTTGATTACATCATACATGCAATTATGCTTGTTTATCAAATTAATTCTTGGAACTATATGACTGTAAATTCTAATTAACATTTAGAAAATTAATGCTAGAAGCAATATCACTATAATTTGATATTTCCTGTATTATAAAATCGCAAAAACTGCATCAGTGGCATCTTCACAGTCAAGTAATGATATCCTTGCCAATAGTTAAACTTATTTAAAGAATAATTCATCTGCACAAAATGTACATAAAAATAGAACAAAAAACATAATAACAATAAGAACGTCATGCCACGGGCGTGGTCCAGTGGTTAGTGCACAGCGATCCAGGTTCGATTCCCGGTCACGGCAGGTCATATACCATTCCATGATAATATGAAAACAATGTCGATTTACCTCCACATGTGGAAAGGTTGTCGGTTCCGAGTGGATTTCTGAATTTAATTTAATAAAATAGTGCAATCTACTTTAATTATGAGGACAAAAATAGCATTCGCTACCCAATGGCACTATGGCAGTTATTTAATAAACATGTTGTATTGTTGCATTTTTAGCCTGTTTATAACATGAGTTTGCAAAAGTTTGTTTGAATAAACTTTGAATATAGTCCATGCAGCAAACCTGGTTTAGTGAACTGGTAGTCGTATATAAATGAAAAGTGTTGAAAACGGCATTACACCCAAAGAGATAAATATAAAAAATCAAAAAGGAAATACAAACATGAATATGTACATCATAAAGAAACAAGCAAAAATCTTCCCGCTTAATTGTATAATATCAGCTAAAATAACAAACTTACCGATTCATTCTGAATTACTGACACCTCAGCGGAATAAAACAAGGTGATATATAAGATACCATTTGAGGAATATTGATGACCACCAGTATCAGCTGACCGCCGTATGTGGTGACTGAAGATTCTAAGAAATGTTTGCTTTTTATAGACATGACGGAGAGAGAAGTCCCCTATAATCACCTATATCCGTTTGTATTAATCTATACCATGGAAACGCTCGTAGGTGTTTGTATAGAAATTTTCTAATTGAACATCTCGCATATCGATGAGGAGACAAAATAACGGTAACAAACAAAATCACCATAGCAACATGTAATCAACTACATATCAATACTTTGATTAATACTGAAACAAAATAGGTTCGATGTTCCTAAGGATGAAAAAAACAGAAGTACATTATATATATATCCAAACTGTTTATGACCATGACATTATGTTTTATAAGTAAATCTACATTTTACATGCTGTTTTATATTATACTAGTAACTAGACTTGCGTATCTTGGATGTAATTATTAATCTGCTTATATCGATTATAATTCTTGGCGACATGTGTTGTACTTATAACGACTTATATACATGTATTTCATTATTTCTATCTCCCTAAGACTGATGGTCTTGTATCGTTCATGAAATTGATATCAAATTTATCGAAATTGATCATTCAAAAATGTAGTTTAAGATGATTAAAATATAGATTAAAATTACTTTTTTTTAAAAAAACCCCAAATGTTTCTGACTCCAACGCCCTTTTCTCTCAAATCATGAATCAGCATAAAAGAGACTAGGGCTGTCCCGATATGGCTGCGTACCGGTACGTACCGGTACAGTGCTGAACGATATGCGTATCGTATCGGAAGGTCTCGTATCGGCCGTATCGCGGTTTATTATTTTATATGTAAAAAACTCTTAGAATGTTGAACAACTGAACTAAATTTGCGAATTTACTCTCGTATCATCGTCAACAATGCTTACTCAACTAATATCAGGGATTCCATACTCTATTTATAGACATTAGCAGCGTGAGATAAAGCTAGACAACGAATTCGATTCGAGTACTAGTATTCAGATTTTGTCAAGTAGAAATTGACTTATAATTTGTATTACGCCACCATGTAATTTTACATAAAAATATGGCAGCATTTTGGTTTGCCGATTATTGAAACAAGCACGTAGTTGTCAGTACGAAGTGTCAACGCGATGTCAAGTATAGTGGTGGGACTAGCAACCTTAGAACAAATCTGTCTCACCATCATATGATTAATTATTCATTATTAATTTAGTATTGTTAATCAATTTGGCAATCATAACCCTTATTCTTTAAACAATTTTATCTGGCTAGGTTCTATTCTTGGTATAAGGTCATTTATGGGACAAAGATTAAAACTTGCTTCTGTTATAATATTTCTCATAATTATTTAATTTCCACAAAATCAACTAACATATATGTGAAACAAATTGATGACTTTAAGTACAAGACAATTTTAGTTTTACATCTTTTTAACAGTTAAGTAGGACTTTCTACCACCAAACAAGTATGATGAGTTCCCAAAAAAACATTAATATTACAACGTCTTTCATTACTTTAAAATATTTTTATATCGTATCGTTGATATCGCATATCGCTAGTACCGTATCGCAATACGTATTGTATCGGCTGAGATCTGTATCGGGACAGCCCTAAAAGAGACATAAACAGTTATGTACGATAAAATGATTAGATTAAACATGGTGGCCAGAGGGACGTGCACGTGGGTTAGTTAAAACTTACAACAAAATACAGTGTGTATTGCCGCTTCGAAAGACATTTTCTGTTTCCTGTCTGTATTTTGAGCAAGTTGTCAGTGGGTTTGTATGGTACACTTTGTTTAATAAGAATCCCCACATTTTCTATTACGCATGTAGATTATACGATCAATTACGTAATATGGTAGCGTATGTAGAGAAGGATTTATTATGACATTTATATTGTATTCATCATAGTCTTATACGAATGCTTCAGATCATCTACCTTCTAGTTACTTTATTATGACAAAGTACATAGTTTGCATCTATCATCGAAATTGTAAAGTATTATTGCTAGGCGTTAAAAAAACGAAATACCTATATCAGTAAAAATGTTCCCAACGCTTGTAGCAATAAGAACATAAATACAGTAACACAACCCCTTTCTCCGCAATATAAGAACCTTTTTACCACAGGACCAGGATCCCTTTTCCACAATATCAGAAACCTTTTTTTCACAAAATCAAAACCCTTTTTCAAAAATTCAGAAACCCCTTTTTTAAATCAGAACCATATTTTTCACAAATATAAACCAAATCACTGAAAATTAGTGTTACGCAATTATCGTTACAAGCATGATGGGTAATTTTAGATACTCGTACATACGTGTGTCGGTAATTAAAGTAACAAGATGTGCTGACCTAGATTTGCATCACGTGATTGATATTGTATCTGTACATTTAAGTTATCATATTATGAGATTTTGTAGATCAATCTAGGTTCAAACCGCAAATGATGTGAATAAGGCTCATTAGTTAATGTCTCTATAGTTTCCCTTTCCTTATTTAGGAAGAAAGCCACAGTATCATACATCATATTAAAGCTGTCTGCATACATACCATCTTCCGCAACATAACGATTATAGCTAAAACATCTATTCCGTTTCAGAGAAAATTAACCTATTAGACACCTGCTGTTTTCAAAAATTATAAAGTATATTATAAATTCAACCTATGGGACACATGTTGTTTTATACAATATAGAAGTAAATGCATAAATTAGCCTTTGAGCCATATGTTGTTTTCAAGAATTATAAAAGTAAATGTATGAAATTAACCTTTGAGCCATATGTTGCCTTCGAGAATTGTAGAAGCAAATTCATAAAATTAACCTTTGAGCAATTTGCTGTTTTCAAAGAAAATCTTATAAGTTGATTTATAGAATGTTCTCATCGCAATGTGTAACTGAATGAATGATATTCTCGATATCGCTATCTACCAGCACCCAGCTGCATATTTAATAACAGGGTTAGATTTGTGGTTTGGTTAAGAAGTTAACCAAAAGTTAACCAGAAGCAACATGGCTGCCCCTTGCAGTACAAAAGTGTTTTGAGTGCACAAAGTGCTTTTGGGTTGCCAACCAGTATAAATAGTCTATCCATTAAGAAAAAAAGAACAAACTATATAACCGCATTTAGCATTAACTTTGTTTAAAAGCGAGTCCAACGCTTTAAAGGTATGATAAATGTTTAAAAAGAGATTTCTGAAATGCAATAACGCTTTTTCTATACATTTATGTTCAGTCCTAATTAATAGTAGAGAAGCCAGAGCACCAAGTAACGTGACCCACGTTTAAGGACGAGAAAAGTACAGGCACCATTAGGATACTTAAAACTAACTAAAACTACAAACAGCATATTTCACCATAGACTTGCTCAATCATTATTACAGAAGTCGTGTCCATTTCCTGACAGATATACAATCGCGCTGGGACAATGTTGTTGGCAAATTGCGAACCGTATGGCCACGAAATTGTTTGCATATTATGGTAAAACATCATATATTATAGTATACATACAGTCACACTTATAACAACGGACACACACGAAGTATTAAGATGTGCAGGGCCGTAGGAACCGAGGGAGCTGGAAGGGATCTTACCCCCCCCCCCCCCCAATATTTTAGCTGCAATGGACCCCGTTGTCAGACAAAATCTTGTGTTTCATACGAGCCAGATGTGTCATCACAGCAGATTATACGTTATATCTGATTGTATAATTATTTAATATACTAGTATGTATATTGACTGTTCAATCTTCTTATCTAGGGCTTTTGACAGGGCGATTGTCTTTGACTACTAAACGCCAATCTCAAGAAATTAAGGTACACAATAGAACATAATTATAAACAGGCATCATTCAAAATGGTTATATACATCTATTACCCAAAAATGATATACATTGATATAATATTTAATGGGGCGTCACTTTGATCATATGTTCGTTTCGCCTGAAATCTGTCTCCATTTAAGGATCTCGATTGATCAAAATGATATGGATGTGCTTTATACCCAAATTGCTCATGATTTGTCCACCATGAATCGCACTATTCCTGATACAAAACATTGCAGTACTGAATTAGCCACATTTGCTTTCCAAGGAATATATTTTGAACTCACTTGACAGGTTAAAAGTTGATAAGTGCTTAAAAACCCGTGTTCACGCTTTAGTTGTATTAGACGAATATAACCCGCCGACAATAGTACATACATACTTTATTAGCATATCGGCATTGATAGCTATTGGCCATTTACCAAACAATAACATGTGCTCATAGACAACTAACACTTGACTACTCTCAGTGACTTGTTATTGTCTAAGATAAATGACAGCAATATTGCCGATAAACTGATGTTGTTAATTATTAACAAACATTGTTAGTGGGTTATTTTCTGGAGGTATTGTTTACATTGTCATTGTGTTGTGACAGTGTTAAATAGACCATTTATGTACCAAAATGTGTTTACGCTATACGATGCCGAATGCAGCATTTTTGTAATGTTAGTATTGTATACATTTGTACAGCTGGCGTTATTCAATTCACGAAATACTAAGTACAAAAAATGACATGAATAAATGATGTCACGTGATAAAATAAAATGCAAATAGTTTAAAAATGATTTTGTATATGTTTATAACTACATTTTGTAGATACGTGTATGTTACTTAATAAAATATGTTCTGTTATGTTTCGTGCTGAACAAAAGCTAACTGAAGGCCAAATTCAAGCATTATCAGTGAACTGAAATATACATATATAATATAATCCCTATGTCGCATATATACATATACACTGAGTGAATAAACGGAAACTGAAATCGATAAACATAATTGTTTTCGAAATATTTTTTTTTGTAATTGAAGCACAGTAATATTCTCCCGTATTTTTTGTGTCTCGAAGCTCATATAACCCGTTAATAGTTTCATGTTTCCAGCATATTACTTTCATTATAGAAAGAAAAATGATTAAGTAAAACAATTAACTGTATTATATCTTACTATAATGATACCACACTATATAGATTACCTAACAATGTAATACGTTTTGACAATGTCGTGAAATTTGTCTTTTTCACTTAACACTTTAACACATACAATGTATATTGAAACTTGACTTACGGTTGCATTATTCTGACTTTGTTCATCACTCTCCCAAGCTTCGGTGATTAAAACATGCATGTGTTGTTCAGGAAACAAGGTGAATGATAAACCACGATGATCACATCTCAACCGATATATCACGAGAAAAGAATGAATCAATATTGCATTTATAATCTACATTGAGAAGACAGAATACATATTCAGATACAGACTGAAAGTATATAATCTTCTCAATACACATACTACAAGGTACATGTACATTGTGCTCAAATTTTGTATTGACATATATATTTGTACAGATGGTCAAGGTATTCACAGCAATGACGCTTATATAACGAATTTTAAATCGACAATGTTTTTACTACACGCATTGCTTGTGAAAAAATGCATGTCAGCTTCAAACAGAATGTACAGAAATCTGTTTATGTCAAGTTTACTGTCATTTAATTGTACTTCAGATAAGTTAGAAGAAGAGCAAGGGTAGAGACATGTGCACCTCATATGCAATTGTACCAGCACTAACTTGTTGCCTAAAGCCTACATCCATTTAAAGAGTAAGCAACGAATGTATTTATAGTAATTTCACACCTCAACAGTCTTGCGGCCAAATCAAGGAATAAAATTCGTAGTTAAGTTCGGTCCTAAATAAGATTGTATATCATAAATTGGTTTGCACAACATTCAGCTTTTATGTATCAAGTTTTTCGAAGTGTGTTCGGTTAGAGGTCCATAATGTTGTTGTTGTTTTCCGTATTCGTTTTATCCAACCCACGGAGCGTTTGTTTATTGAGAGAATGTTTGCTTCGAATGCTTGTTCGCGATGTTAAATCTATGGTAATTTTATGTGCAACAAGATAACAAGATTAAGAATATGAATAAATAATACTACAGCGAAAACATCAACAACACATTGTAATTGGATAACAAAATCTTGGGCTTACAGTAAATTAGGTAGGTGGCATTTTAACATCGGTAATAACATATACGATGCATTTACATAGATAAGAAAAGATTTCTTACATGAGAAAAACAACTTACAAATAATGCCAATTTCCTCAGAGTATAACCTGCCACATATACCAATCATTAACATAAAGATAAGCTAATGAGTATAATTAGAACTCGAAGAAAAAGTGCATGTGCACTCAGAACTACTTCTGGAATTGTCTAAATATGGAACTTGTTGCTGACAATTATATACAGATTCTCTGCAAATTACACGAGTAAATATTGTATAACACAGCTGTTTTTTTTATAACATGAATGTGTCATCAATACTTCATGTCAACAGGGTCTCTCAAATGAATGGTCTGGACTGGTATTGATCACGTGATCGCTTTACAAGATGGTCGCTATTGTAAAGCAGTAATAAACGCTTCTTCAAATAGATAAACTATTTATATTACTAAACATTTTATAGGTCTGGGTCCGTATTCACAAAGCATCTTAAGATTTTCTTTAACTTAAGTCGAAATTTTTACTTAAGTGTAATTTTTTTTCATGGTCTGTCAACCAGTCATCTAAAGTGTCAAAATGAATTATCATTTTCATAATTGGCATCTTTAGAACAATGGTAAAATCATATTATTGTGATTTCCTCTTTTATATTAGTACAAAGGAGTTAAGGAAAAAGTCGAATTTAAGGAAAAATATAACTTAAGTTAAAAAATTACTTAAGATGCTTTGTGAAAACGGACCCAGAGCTTCACGAAAAGTTAGATGGTAAGTATCTTCTAATTCGATAAATTTCTTGGGATAAATTCCATTCATTTATGTTGAAATCCGATGGTACATGAATGGACGAAAACTCGTTAACCCAGATCAAGATTGTTGTCGCAAAAAGTGTGCATTTTTCGTAAGCAAATATAACCATCTTAGATCATATTGTGATGTAGTGGGGATTAATATTTGTGTTATCAAATAGTTAATTAAGTGCCCCATGCAGTTATTTTTTTCATATTTTTACGATGCTAAGTAATAATGATACATTTATTTGATCCTTTTTGACGAAGTCGCCATTTTGGCCACTCGTTATGGGTTTAGTTCATGGGATTTTCGAAAATGATTCCGTCTTTAATAATCACCTCCCGCTAAAATGCTTACAGCACATTTTAGTTAAATCAATTCTCCGTCATCCTATGATTTTACTTTTAATTTTCTGCTTTTTGTTTTTGACTAAATGGAAATTGAAAATGTGTGTGTTATCTATACACGCGTGAAAAAAACTCTCCGATAAGTATCGACAGCACAACTTGATGTTTATATCGAAATAATCGCCCGAAGAGCGTGATTCCAGACCCATCTATTTGAGTGACCCTGATGTGAAAGAAAGGTATTTGTTAAAACAATAAAAGCCACCATCGGCAAGTGCAAGTAAAAATTATGTCAGAAAAAGTCAGACAATAAAATTCAACAAGCCCAATGCGAATATCAATACATTTGAATGAGACTTCTGGCGGGGTTAAAGTAAAATGAATGAATATCTATTAAATACGAAAAACAAATATAAAACCATGTGAAGTTTTAGTTAAAAATATACATGGATGCAATTTGTGTCATACTTTGTCATACTTATTTGGTTAAATTGGTACATGATAAATATCTTAGTCAGGTTTGATTCATTACCATGTTGTCTGCAAAGCAACACATTTATGAAACTTTTAAACTTTTTTTATGAATACATGGAAAGTTATACTGAGAGTATTAATTTGTTTAGAACAATTTCTGTCTTAATCATGCCTACGGTTTGCAAAAACAGATTAACATCACATATGAAGACAGTCTAAGACTCGCAGACAGGAATGTGTATTGTCTGCCAGACACGTGATGATAGATCATCCACTGTCAAGCAATGACAACATCATTTACACCAACAATATGAGTTCTATAGTCCCCAAAACCTATACAGTTTGAAAATAACGTACTTCAGGAAAATCACGACCGTATTTTGCGTGTATCAATCATACAATTCTCAATGTCTGCTTAATCAAAGTCTATGCGCCAAATGTGCAGAACGTTAGGACGTAAGCCATCTATCACATTGATTGAACGCACAGAGAATGGACCGGAATAAACGGATCTATATTATCAACTACATACAATTGGAAACAGCGACTTTAGTAACGCCTCGTGACTTAATGTCATATTTACACACCCAATTAGAAACAGTTTCATTTTATATTATGTTCTCTCTTTCACTCGTCTGTCTGTCCGTTTTATATTTGAACTTTGAAGTAAATATTTAATCAATAAGGATAATTTTTCTCTGTGGTTAAAAGTGGCACTTTACAGCCAGGGTCTTCTGGTGATGTTCTGTCTACAACGGTGCTGGGAGGCGCTAAACAAGATGTTTCGTACAGGCCATTATAATAAACAATTGTGTATACATATTCGTGCAATGAATGAAAAGGAATTGAAATTCAAATACAGACACTGAGCTTTCGCAGTCACAATTCATGCAACCAATACAATGTATATAAGACTAAAATCAATGCCTCGATGTTATGCTGGGAAAATAGCAATGTCACATCTTAATATAAAGCTGAACTTTCCTTTTTTATTAATTCCGCTACGAACTCTGGTCATTCCAATTAAATTGTATTGGATTGTCGTTAAGTTGGCCACATCTGTACATTTCCTTCTCTCAATTTCTAACTGAATCATAACAGAAAGAATAAAAAAAGTTCACCTCAAAGATGTATTGATAATTATTTCATACACCTAGTGTTAATGATTTGATCGAGTTTCCATTGTAATAGATACTGATTTTTTCACTCCTCTAACACAAGTTTCTGACGGGAAACTGTGGATAATTAACTGTGTGTTTGTATTCCAAACTACGATATAGTTCATTAAAAGGTAAAACATTCCAATTAACAAAATATAATGATAACCATGCACTCGTTTCATTATTTCATGTAATTCTTTTAGTTGTCATCATGTTGGAATTTCTTAGTCGTTCCGACTTTAGTGAGACTACAATTAGTGATAGTTGTTTACGTGTTTTTCCTTAAAGACTCATAAATATTAATGCTGTATTAGCAAAAACAAAGATCAATATTACTTCCTTGTGATACAATGACACTTACTTATAGTGCAACTACATAAACATTTCTCTTATTGTCTGCATGTGCAGATATTTATCTCAGCTTCAGTGTACTGGGCGAACAAGAAATATATAAACGTTTACGGGAGACAAATTAGACCGATCACCTTTGGGATAAGAGCATCGAGTCGTTAAAGACCATTAAATTTATGTGATACATAGATAAACACAATAGTCCACTTAATGAACAAGTTGTATGTATGTTGATAATGTACTGAATGATTTAAAAGTTGCATGCGAGTAGATCGTCTTTTTGTGATTAATTTCACACATTTTTTATCGCTTCGATGCCTTTTAATTAACGAGTGCATCTTCAGTACAATGTGTTGTCATATTATATTATAGATTCTGTCTCACAAATTAATTGAGTAGGTCGTTGTGTATATCATCCATATATCATCCATGTCGTGTAAACAGAACTCCATAATTATAATACATGCCAAAGTCAATAATGAATTCTGCGTAAACTAAACTTATCTGTTTGTGTGAAAACCCTGTTATTTACCGTTAAGTTTAAGTCAATGCAACAGATTGAGAGAATTAGATGTCAAATCGGCACACTACATAACACGTTAATTACAATAACGTAGATCAGAATAGTACGTGCTCTCTGGAAGGATACGTGGTATGACCTAATTTCCTTAGATGAACTGTGTTTGTATTTTTTTACGGATAATGATTTTTTTCTATTACATGTACATTGAGTTGCCTTCAAAGAGGATTTTGGTTTCCCGACCAATCATATACTGTTTTAGAGGACCCTGGAATTTTTTACCAATATTTTCATTAACTGACCTCTTTACTTAAAACAATATATTTAGGTCAACAGGCTGGTGCAAGTATCAAAAAGTGGAACCGACGGATATCTAGACGGACCGAAAATGCCAAACATATATCCCTTCGTCTTTGGCGCGGGGACAACAATACAATTGAACTTCGTAATGGTCAAAGGCCACAAGTCCAATGTACAAACAGTTCAATATAAACGGTTTCTGTGTAATTTAATACAAGAATGGATCGTTAGCATTAGTTATCAATAAATATATAAATCCTTCATTTTTTAGGAATGTTTAATCGTAACTTTGTACTATGTACATTACAATGAACTGTAAATGTAATGGACTGAAAAGAATTATCATTTAAAAAATATTTGTAAGTCATTTGTGCAATGTATGCGGTTCTAAGCAAAAATCGAAACAAAGATAATTTTGTTTGCCAATACATGACTAATAATTTGGCACGACTATTCATTTTGAAACGTAATATGCATAACTACAAAGATTAAGTCTAATTTGTTTAACCAGTTTTGGTAACAGTCGAAAAAAGAATATTAATGGTGTTCTGGAAATTAAATTGGGTTAAGGTTTCTTATCTTTTTTGGCTTGGATAAAACAACCAATAACAAAATAAATAACTCCTAAATTCTGAGTTATCTTTATCGATATTGGAACTGATCATCTATTAGAAATATCATCAATATGGTCCAATAGCTTCATTGAGTGATCGTGAGAACAAACTATCAAAAAGTACCCAAAATGAACGACAACATGTAACCTAAAGCAAAGAAACAGAAGAAAAGTATTTCTGATTGTTACATCATCTCAGCTTGTTCTCAATACTTTACTATACTTGTCGGTAATAGATCACCACCTTCAATGAATAAATAAGAACTCTTATGACCTATATCTAGTAGATATAAGATCTGATGTAACATAACAAAATGAAAAATCTATATTTGTGAACTTCGGCAAAAAGAGAACAGTCAGGTTGGAACCATAGAAGCAGATGTCTCAGGACGAAATCACATGATCGGTACATAGAATCAGAATTGTACATTAAAACAAAATGCTTAAATAGTTTCCTTTAACCGAACGGTGCATAAATATTTAACATATCTTCACATATGAAAGACAATGAGAGACGATAATAATACAAGTTTATAGTAGGCCTAATTAAACGCTTAACTTATAATGCCAAGTAATTGACAAAACAAAACATTTAACCGAATGTCAGCTTCAAAAACAACTCTGTAAAACAGAATGATCTAAGGTACTTATTTTAAAGACTTGTCAATGACTTAAAGCAAGATTAAGGACAATATCTCTCTAAATATTCAAGAAAAGTTTGCTCAACGAAATGACGTGTATGTACGAGTATTTAGTGAATGTTAAAAATGTTAAAACCATGAAACGACAAAATATCTTCCTTCTAGAGAAAAGTGCCTCGGACATAATAGACAGTCCGCCGTTTTGGTGTTGTTGTTTACGGGCTACTTTCCATCATGGCTGACCCTGGGAATCCAGCAATGGAAACAACCTGTTTCATTTCGAATGTGAACTTGATGCCCATTTTATAAATCGTGACAGATAAACACGTTTGAAAGACAGTAATTTTGAGAATGTTTCTTGTAAACGATTACCTTGTTGTGAAAAGTAGTTACCGGAAACCGCATAACCAAAATTTGTAACCCTACATTTATGTACGAGTACAAGGCGTATTTCGAGGGTTCAACGCAACAGTGTCGTAACTCATATGGAAATAAGAACAAGTTACGACAGTGTTGCGCTGAGCCCTCGATTTCTCCGTTTCGGAAATGCCCGAGTAGTTAATAGTTACAATTGCTATTCCTTAAAAATAAAATAAAACAAGCTAAAAAGCATTTCCTCTGATATTTTAAATCAATGACTTTCAACATTCGTTACCATAAGTAATGTTCTTATTATATAAATTATGAATCAATAATCAAAATCAATGTTCAACAATACTATATTTCTCACTTTGTTTTAGGGTAACTATGGCAAACGATTGTGTTTGCGATCATTGCTTAATTAATACAAATAAAAAACATTTGTAATTTTATACGATATCACGTCTTTAACGTGTCAGGTTGATAAATAAATTGCAATTTGTAAGATTATTTACAGAAATAATTATTTAACCCATTGTGCAATCTGTCTTTTAAACCCAGTGCAATCACACATACTCGTATTTCCTAAAATCTTAACAAAGCATTTCCAACTTCTATGTTCTATTTCACGTTACGTACCCAGCGACACGATTATAATTGAATAAAACCACGAACGAACATGTGTCAACTGTAATTAGAATATATCAAAGTGACGAAATCGATATTCATTTAATGCTACCGGAGTACAGTGTCTTAGTTGGCATTTGGCAACTAATGCAGAAACTTCCTGGTAATAATACGATGTGATTTAAGTCAGATTTCAGATTCAATAAAATACAGAATTCACTCTGCTCATATAACTCATCGATTTTACGGTCCTACTTATTCCAACATCTCGAGAAAATGGAGAAATTTAGTTTTCTGATTATTTCTAATTTTCGCGTAGAATTTGTACAGGTATACATTGTATTGTATAGATACGATTTTCGGTTTCTTTAACAACACTTTGGTGTACAAATTAGGCCAATTAAACAATATGTATGTGTAAGATACACGAGGAAGTCTTTTAGTATCTGCATTAGATAATGTAAAACCTACCAACACTGCTGGGAATATATTAACAGTGGTCCATTGGCCAGCTGTTATACAAGTGAAAATAGTTTCAAATAAAAGAAGTTTTTATGTTGGGATTGATAAGGTAATGTCAAGATAACATTCTTCACGACAAGCCGTGGTCGTCTAAAAGTCCTGCACAGTATTGGGGAACAGACCAGGAAGGCAGATATGTCTTGTACGTGAAAAGATTCTTGGGCTACGACCTATTCTATTCAGTTATCTTGTACCTGACAACAATGGTGCTATGTATTCTAAATATGATATAATACGTTTTACATTGTCATCCATAACTTAAATCCAACATGATGACACGGATAATTCCTATTAATGGCCATGATTGGATAACAATAAACATTAATCATATAGTTATATAAAAGATCAGAAACTTCTTAGAATAAATGTTCTCTGTATATACAGATAACATCATTTCTCCATGCAGTGACACTTGTCTATGTGTTTTACTGTGTTAATAAAAATGTCATATGTAAGTACGTACGCTGTGATGCCATCACGCATATTTCCTATCTCCACTCTGGAATGAATCTTGTGATCCGATACAATCTTTTCATAACTTGATGATCGTCGGCGTTTCTTGGTTGTACAAAGTCGCCAAACAACGACTAGAATCACTCCCAGTACAAACACAGCAAATATTCCACCCACTATGACAAGAGCAAGTGACACTGAAAATATAAAAAATACAGTATATTAGTGGAGGTTATCAAAATGTTTTTTAATAAGGAAATATTTTATAGCATGTACATCGGTGATCATCTAAAGCAGCATTAGTCGTATCGTGTTTGTTTCGGTTGATATAAAATATGTAAGGTCCAGGTTTCATAGTTCCTTAAATCCACATTTTGTTTACTCTTTTCATCATCATCATCAGCAGCAGCAACAACACGACAACAGCAGCAACAACGTATTAGAGGTCCATTATAAAAAACAAAAGTGGCAGTCTGATGTTGCCTAAAGGCGAGTACTTGACCCTCAATAACAATATGGAACTAGGGAAATCGAACTTGATAAAAACAAGTCCGCTGCATCACACGTTTTGTATGGTTTATGCATTTTACACGATACGATACAAATAGCAAGAGTATATTATAGGAAGCTAACCGGCGACAGACAATTTTAACAACACGCTTAAATGTCGTTTTTCATGTAAATACTGTCATTGGCGCCGAAATAACTAAGTCTGTTGTAATAAAGACAATATTTGATCAATAAAAATGCAATAAAACACAGAAAACTATACTCCATAGAATCAAGAAAGAATAAATGTCTTACTGGATGTCGTCACCATCTTCATGAAATGATATGGGTAAAAGATCTCTCTAACGAACTTGGAAGTATATACTTTCATAACAAATCTATTCCAACTTTTATTGAGAGGCGGGAAGCAAGTAAAATTGTCCATTAGATGCAACAATGGGGTATTTTGTTAATTCTGCACTGTCAGATAAAAGTTTTTTGCGCCGAACGTATGATTATCACTCTGTTACATGAACAAATGAAAGAGTTGAACATGTCAAAAGTGAAGACATCACATACTTAATGTTAAAGCTTAATACTGACCTTAGGCGTAAAGGACCTAAGTCGGATGCTCGTTAAAATTAGGGCAAGTAGGTAGGGCATTAGTTGAGAGTCTTGAAAGCATGTGGACTGAATGTAAAAGAAGTGACAAAGTGGATTTACCGTTCCTCGAGCCAAACAAAAAGTATAGGGATGCGACAGAAATAATGGATGGTCGGGCAACCAGAAACACGTTTTTTATTGCTTTATTATTGTCTTATTACAGTTAAATCTAATGTAATCCAAAGGGAAACTAAAATAATAGTATAGAATCTAATACTGTTAAAAGCGGTATTAAATATATTACTTATTGGATTATACATGAATGTACATATCTCACAATATAAACAATGACCGGTCTATTGACAGCGGAGAGTGCCCAACGTAGTCTTATTAGGTCAAAATTTAAATAATACTGGTCTGCAGGCGACTTGGTCATTCCAAATTATTCAAACTATTTTGACATACAGTCAAACATATGAACTAAGTTCACCTTTGGAAAAGACAAATGTGGTCTTTATTGACAAGTGGCCTATATTCGGAAGTAATTTTGTTTTAAACAATCAATGGCTGTTTTAAAAAGTATGGCCTTTATTCACAAGGTGGACTTTATTCAGAAGTGATCACTAACGCAGGTTTGACCGCATATATTTATTCCAACTTTTGGTTTTCAGTACAAGCATATGCTGTTGATAAAAACTTATATATTCACCGCTATATGTTTAGTTCACGTGTCTTAAATTACAAGTGGGTGCGGTAACACACTACTATTAAAGGTTTCTTTACTAGTAAACTGGTTCCCGTTCCATGTTGCAGTGCACCAAAGGCTTTGTACACGTCAACGGGAACCAGTTTACTTAGTGGAGCGAGTTCGATTAATAACTATAGTTACAATAGTTCAACTAAACATAGATCGAACCAACCCTAGTCGTGCTCTAGTCTGGTAAGTCTAGCTACTCTCGTTCAACCAACGATAATACGCTAGTTTATCTCGTTCCAAGATGGCAGCTATAGGAAATTTATAAGTAATTTTTTATGTATTTCATTTGAATACATCGTATTTCTTTAATTAATATCATGATGCTGTAAAAGTGCAAAAGATCGTTAGATTTAGGGTTATGTAAGCGTGTTTTGACCAACATAATTGAATGTTACCTAGTTAGGAAGTATTTATCATATGAATTCGCGATTCAACGTAAACATTGCCACTAGTCACTAGAATATTATTCAAGCATCATTCATTTGAATGAACACGAATACATAGTGTTTTACATCCTGGGATCAAAAAGTCTTGATATTTGGCTTGGGTCGAAAAGTGTCTGGGTCGAAAAGACTCGCTTCTGTTTTGTTTTACTATAGCACGACTAGACTCAGTTCGATTAAGGACATGCCGAGGGCTGAACGCGAAACTAGTGCAAGTGACATTTTTGACAAAAATCACTTTTTTCAATAATCAATTGTAAAAATACCTTATCCATCTACTGTATAAATATTTTCTTTGTGTTCCAATATTTCACAAAATAATTGCAAATTATAACAAATGATGTAAGTGAAAATGTTCCCATTTTTAATTGCGAAACTAGCCTAAGTGACATTATAATGCACTTACACTTGTTTCACGTTTAACTTTTTTCATTTCGCTTCATATGGAAAATGTTTTATTGATAAAAGTACAGAAAAGTTCTCCTAAAGTATTTATTAAAACAAAGTATTTGACTCAGTATAAGTCTAGGTAGCAATAGATTATGTTTTTTTTTCTAAAGATGGAGAATATAATAAATTAATTGTTCCTATAATTGATAAAGTTGTATGCTAGAAGATGTGATCATTTATCATAGTTCCTTATTGAAAAAATTGTATGATGGAAGATACAATAATTTAACATTGTTCCTAATTGAACGTGTTGTATGATAGAAGATATAATTCTTTACCTTGTTCCTAATTGATAGTGTTGTATGATAGAAGATATAACAATTTAGAATTGTTTCTTATTGATAGTGTTGTATGGTTCCTTATTGATAGTGTTGTATGGTTCCTTATTGATAGTATTGTATGATAAAAGATATAATAATTTACATTGTTCTTAACTGATAGTGTTGTATGATAAAAGATATGATACTTTACATTGTTCTTAACTGATAGTGTTGTATGATAAAAGATATGATACTTTACATTGTTCCTAATTGAACGTGTTGTATGATAGAAGATATAATTCTTTACCTTGTTCCTAATTGATAGTGTTGTATGATAGAAGATATAACAATTTAGAATTGTTTCTTATTGATAGTGTTGTATGGTTCCTTATTGATAGTGTTGTATGGTTCCTTATTGATAGTATTGTATGATAAAAGATATAATAATTTACATTGTTCTTAACTGATAGTGTTGTATGATAAAAGATATGATACTTTACATTGTTCTTAACTGATAGTGTTGTATGATAAAAGATATGATACTTTACATTGTTCCTAATTGAACGTGTTGTATGATAGAAGATATAATTCTTTACCTTGTTCCTAATTGATAGTGTTGTATGATAGATAGAGGATATAATAATTTAGAATTGTTCCTTATAGATAGTGTTGTATTAAAGATGATATAATAATTTAGAATAGTTCCTTATTGATAGTGATGTATGATAGAGGATATAATAATTTAGAATAGTTCCTTATTGATAGTGTTGTATGATAGAAGAGATAATAATTTAGAACTGTTCTTTATTGATAGTTTGGTATGATAGAGTATAAGATAATTTAGAAATATTCTTTATTGACTGTTTGGTATGATAGAGTATATGATAATTTAACATTGTTTCTTATTGAAAGTGTTGTATGATGGAAGTTATATATTTGTTTCACCTTGTTCCGTATTCATTTGATAGTGTTGTATAATGGAGGTCATATTCATTTATCCAAGTTCCTTATTGATAGTGTCCAACTCATTGTTTTAGTTATTCCAAGTTTGTCAAAATTCAATACTGATTAATCTGCCAAACATCAAAGTCTTACAAAAAACTTTGCAGAATGACTTTTTCTTCTTTTTCCATGCTTTTTTTCCAAAAGAACAACAGCGAGATTAACATGTCATTAAGAGACACAATATATTCATCTCTACTTCAATAACAGGTTCACAGCGCATGAGCAAACAGTGAGTGATCATGAAACACCGACAGTACTAGAGCAACTTGTACCTATCATTGTAACTCCTGTTTTGTAAAAGAAGATGCAATAATAGGAACAACAAATGAGATAAAGATTATTTCAATATTTAGTCCTATTTGAAAGTTAATCATTATCATAGTCTTAAAAAATATCCTTTATTTTTTGGAGTAGAGTATGTAACTGACATTTAAAAATTTTAATATGTCAGTTTCTTAAACGCGAAAACAGTGTAAGTGACATTACATGCAAATATTTGATATTATTTAAAAAAAGCTATGAAGAACCAAATGTATATGAATAAACCTATAAGTAATGGAAACTGTGATTATGAATGACTGCACATACACACTTTTCGCATTTAATTTTTTGTACAATTTTCTTGTTTTTTAAGTGTGAAACTGTACTAAGTGACGTATATACTAGTATCTTTTTTTATGGTGGTGTAATTTTAAGTTCTGAAATATGTGGATGTGAAGAAAGCAATTGTTCACATATATTCAAAATAGAAGTAATTTTTATAAGGTAACAATGAAAATGGAAAGTTTTTTCCTTCTCCTGAACAATTACTGAAAATACACTTGCACTAGTTTCGCTTTCAACCCTCGATGCGCAGTTTAACTTTCGGAGAGCTACTAAGGTTGTACTATAGTTGTTTTTCGAACTAGCTCCTAATATACAGGGGACGAAACCGCTATATATGAAACATAAACTAACGGTGGAGTTGTCGTTCGTTCATAGATTGTGCTAATTCATTCAATAATGCATGCATTCAACCGCTTAAACTGGTTCCCGTTGACTTGTGTGTACAAGCCTTTGGTGCACTGCATCATGGAACGGGAACCAGTTTATCAACCGCTTGGAATATGTATATTCACCAACATTCACTAGATGAAACAATAACTATACAGTATTTGTGACTAAATTTAACATGTGTTGTATCTTTTTTGTTGTACACACTGCGTCTTTATTGAAAATCGACATGCTGTATTATTTCTATACAGCAAACTGTCAATGTAGCTAATTTGTAAACAGTTCCATATTTATGTGTCAGTGCTAAGTAGATCATCATTAAAATTATACGTTTTGGTAAATTGACTTTAAATTTTATTTTTTGTGCCCACAAACGTCATCCATTAAAATCTCATCACCAATATTAGCAGTTTGTGTGAAAATATTTCTCATACATACCAGGAAAAGTATAAATTGAAAAGTTGAAATGCAATTAAACACGAAACGCGCCATTTAACAGAGTAACACAACTGCTTGCAGTGTTTCATTGGTGTAAGCTAGCTGTTAGCTTCTTAAGTACATTGTGCAACTTCTAAATATGAAATATTTTGTGGCTAAGAAAAACAACATTTTGTATGAATTTGGGAGGTCTTCCTCGTTACAGATTAAAAGATAATTATTGCGTATGCATTAATACCCATCATACAAACGATAAGCCGTACTTAATTTGTTTTTACATGAAGTTAAAAGGCCGTATGAAAATCTAAGGGAGGCGACCGTGATTAGAAATGGCTGTTCAGTCTTGAATTGATTGTCGCCCTTTAATACAATTCTAGCTGAACGAAAAAAAAAGAAAATTTCCGGATTTCAACAGAATTTCGGATTTATATATATACCAGCGGGATTCAATCTGGACTAGTTTTCTCTAAAATATGTACCAGTGCTGACCCTGTACTCCAACTGTCAACTCATCAGCACGTTTGATCGGATGTGTAGGACGAACTGAACCTGCCTACCGATTCTCCAGAGAACACAAGTCATGACCAAGGTGTGAACCCATAAATCCGAGATTGATTGTGTTTAATGCCCTGTTTAGTAAGCTAACTTGATAAATGTATATAAGATACAGGGTGATGTGTAGTGATTCGGTTGTCCAATCAGATTTATGTCGACTCAGTTCTATGGCGAAGGGATGTGACATCTTTCAAATTACATACATGCGTGTAACTAAAAATAACTAACAAAGATAGAAACTTATTGAATTTAGTGATGTTCGGTTTGAATTAAATATAATCATTTGCACTTTTGGTTTTGATACACACTTATGGACTGAAAAATAACATAATATTGAATAAATTGAACATGTATTTCGAATAACCTTAAACAATTTAATTGGTTTCACACTTTCAGTAGCAAAACTTCTATGATCATAACTGGTAGTCCCGTTTATAGCCTGCTCAGCAGAATTTACAGGAGAAAAGAGCAATATTGTATTGAGTAGAAGTTTTATATCGCACATAACTTTCTCGAAGAAATCTTTTATTTTAAAACCAATTTATTCGAAGACAAATTTGAACAACCAAACAGAACAAGTATGTTCTGTTGTAATTTTATCAAGCAAAGTAAAGTGAGAAAGTGAGATTTGTACTTATTTATAGAAACAGAAATCCCAACATATCTATATAAAAAATAAACTCCGAAATAATACGTAAATCATTGTTTCGTATTTCATAGACGTTTCTCCGATATTCGTCTTACAATTTAGCTACTGTGCTGATATGGTAAGCCGGGGGACATTGAACATTTACAGCCCTAATTGGAAATCATACCGATAGATGCTATTTAAATTGTATGACAGAAGTGTGCGCGATTTAATGCCTGTAGGAGGTATATTTTATTGCTGCCAATGTTTGAGCATTAGATACACAACATAATCGGGGAAAAGTGCTATTGACAGAACAGAACAGAACAGTTAGTGATACGAGCTTTTTATTTCTGCTACAATCTTAAGCGTATAAATCATGTTTAGCAAATCGAATTGGCGAATTTCACATTATTTAAAGCGACAAAATGAAATCTCATATTGCTTATATTTACTTAGACCAGAATACAAATGGATACAAAATTGGAATTAAAACAAACATAAAAAAGTCTTCAAAAACTTAAAAGAAAACTTACTCCATACTCAGACCGAAAGAGGCAATTTCGGATTGGGGGGAGGGGTGTAATTTTAGATTTTAGATCGGCATTTCCTGTTGAAGCCTTGCCATGCGAAGATATGATTAGTTCAGTTTTAATTATCTGTCCTTTGTGGCCCTCCTTTCTTCGCTTTTGTCAAGAACTTTGGTATTTGAAGGTCATCTTACCAATGAGACAGTCCTGATACTGGAGAACATAATCTACTAACGAAAATCTGTTCAGAAGTGTTTTTGTCATATCTAATACTAAACTGTCCTTGCCCGGCTTACTTTAATATCCCTACCGTCCTATTAATAAGTGTAACCCTTCCGGACATATGTACACCAAAATTAATTAGGACTATAAATTTGTTTTGTGATGGACTGACTATTCTTGATCGAACACAAACAAATTGGTGAACTGTTGGTGTGAATGACTTCATGAAGGTACATTGTTAAATACTGGGTTAAATGAAGCTTACAACATAATTGTGGTTGTGTAAGGCGGCGGACACGGTATCCCCATATCTGTGCTTCTCGCTGACTAACAAATAAAAACCTCCCCGTCAATCCTTTACAACATGGGGAATTAACCAGAAGGTGCTGACAGGAAATATATCCATTACATTGAAAAGAAAATGGAACCTCTTGAATGATTGCCCTGTGTCTTACTTGCTGAGCTGACCAGACCGCACAGTAAGACTTTATATTATACCTCAACAAAGGTATATATATAGTTGGGGTTGATAATTCAATAGTTTATAGACATATATTTAGCAGACGGTTATTCAATTTTCTAAACCATTTTATCAAACAAATCACACACTCTCGTGCTGATATTTTAAAATTTATCAACATTATTGCAAGCCGAAATCGTTTGATATTGTTTTACGCTAGAACACATTATACCACTGGGTGTTTTGCTCTGAATTAAATTTGTTTGTTATTCAATTTACAAAAGCAAAATAGTCGAAATTTAATAATTCGTGAACAATCTATTAGATTAGTTAAACTTGTATTAACATCACCGAAATCTAAGTTAAATGACGCCAGTGTTTATAATAAACACGTTTTTACCTCTAACAACAAAGAATGAAAATATAGCACTAACTGTTTGTTACATACACATTATATAAACCGCAAAATTGGCCGAGTGGTTAGCATGTCCGCCTTTGCCATGTAGAGAATGGGTTAGAACTGATACGTTCGGTTGGTGAGGTGAGCCGCCAGCTAATATATTGATGGTTATCATAGCCCAATCTCAACCAGACACCCGGCAAAAAGAGAAAGAATTCAGGAGGTACGGGGTGAACAACAAAAGATAAGTGTCTCATAAGCCAACTTGACTGGCCCTTTCATTAGTGGTGATACTGTCATAATTTGTTTCAAGTTTATTTCAATGCAAACCAGACGGTCATACGAGACCCATGTGATACGTATGTAAAAAATATAAAACAGTTAATATGATGTCAGCATTCGTTATAACGCACATTATGTGTAAAAGTTCCACAAAACGTCTCATGTCGGTTCATTATGCAATTCAGCAAAATTAACGAAATTTGATGTATTTATGCAGTTTTCCAAACTTGCGAAACAAATTTAGCAACAACGAAGCTAATTGTTTTGACCAATTGTTGTTTATAACATATGTTTTTACAATGTGATTAAATGAAATACCGTAGGATTAATGAAAAACAAATATAATAATTTCAAATAAATTCCATTACTGCATTATACTAGTATCTGATTGTCTGAAATTAGAGACAATCACTTATGACATTTATACTTCATGATATCACCTTCCACAGCCAAAAAATATTTATAGTTAATTGCTGAAGGAGATGGAATGGAAATAACCAGTTTTGTCTGCACAATTGTTATTAATATGCTCTGTGATTCTTTCCTATAATTCCCAGACAACAGTCAAGGTCATCTTTAACGACTAAACATGAACAACGTGTGGACAACTTATACATGACGATCTGTTTATCGGCAACTTCCTTTTGAAGCATGTGTTATTAATCAACTATATAACATTGGTACTGCTATTTCATAAATGCCCAGTGTTATATGAGAGAGGCTAGGTCAATATAGGGGCTATAACAGGACCAACATGAGAAAAGCAGGGCTAATTCAAGAAAACTGAGCCAATATGAGATTTAAGCATTTTGATTCGCTGAGAGGTAATGCCAATACGAGATTCAGTCATTTTGATTGGTTCAGAAGGAGGCTCAATAACAAATTCAAGCATTTTAATTGGCTTAGAAGGAAGGCCAATACGAAAACTGATAATAAACATAGAAATGGACATCATCTTGGAAAAAGGACTCAGAGCTTCATAAGCTAGTTTCATATCTGAAAGCTGTTTGCTCACTCTGACCTGTGCTATTCATTGGTGTAGGTACAAATTTGAAAGATTTTCACAATTTATAAATTTACTGACACACATCTGGTGTCAGCAGACGATCGTAAACGGCAAATTGTGAGAGAGAAATCTTTATATCCTCTATCTTAGTATTGCCCCTACTAATGTCCCCTATCATGGTTGTAAAGCATACAAAGTATACCGTAGTTATGCCCCTTTCGAAGAAAATGGGGTATATTGCTTTGTCCATGTCGGTCTGTCCGTAACCAAACCTTGTCTGACCAATAACTAGAGAACGATTTGGCATAAACTCTTCAGGATTGGTTTGGAGGTTGCTAATCACATGTAGATGACCTCAATCGATTTTGAGGTCAGCACATCAACGGTCAAGGTCACAGTGACTCTTAGCTAAAAAACCTTATCCGACCAATAAATGGCGAACAATTAAGACTAGGCTCTTCAGTTTTAGTCACATGTAGATGACTCCAATTGATTTTTGAGGTCAGTATGTCAAAGGTCAAGGTCCGACCAATAACGATTTAGCCTAGGCTCTTTGTTTGTTTGGTGGGGTGGTAATCACAGGTAGATGACCACTATTAATTTTGAAGTAATAACGTCAAAAGTCAAGGTCACAGAGACTTTCAGCAAAAAAATCTTGTCCGACAAATAACTAGTAAACGAATTGGCCTTAGGTCCTTAAATTTGGGCCATTCGTGTTTCACAAATACTTCTTGTTCTCATATTGACTTTGTTATTGGGCCTCGGACAAACGTATTGGCCCTCGGTCTTCGACCTCTGACCAATACGACAGTACTTGGCCTAATAACATAGCCAATATGTAATCACTTGATTAATAACAATATAAAACAATTAAGATGTATCAGTAGAGTGTCGTGTAATCAGGCCTTCCGTATTTAACAAGGTTAATGAATAAAAATACAAGCAGACATTCTCTATCTGAGTGATCAATCAATCAATCAATCAATCAATCAATCAATCAATCAATCAACCAACCAACCAACCAACCAACCAACCAACCAATCAATCAATCAATCAATCAATCAATCAATCCATTGACTCAGTCAGTGTACTTTTTACTCTCTACTGTCATATTCAAAAGGGGAGTCACGCACGGTTTGAGTGTCTGAAATTACCATCCCAATCCCGTAAGTATCACCGCCTATTTCCACAAATTGATTATGTAAATTAACGTTTCAAGCATGCACGTGTAGCTTGTCACATTTCAACCTCATTTGGTGTATGGGAAGTCACCTACCATACGGGCGATGAATTTGATAACAAAATAATAATGCAATGTGTTGCGTTAATACGCCACTTAAACCCTATATGACTCATCGTTTACACTCTGACGAACATACAATGTTTTTAATCATATTACGTGATATATATGTCCCGGAAGCGATAGGCTTTCTCTATCGGAAATATCAATTTTATTCAGAAGAAGTTTCATCAAATCCTGAAGAAAACATATTCTGGCACATTCCTACTTCCTAACATAACTTGTTCGATGCAAAAATATTCAAACAACATAATAACTTAAAAACATATTACTTTGTTATTGATGAACACGTAAAAAGTAGTTTTTTCTTAATTTTGTACCTTATTTTTCAGCTGATTCCGTAAAGGAGGTTTTCACGATATTGTTACTTTTTAAACAATTGTGTTTATATAAGGTCTCTATTCTTTACATAACAATAACCACCTGTGAGTATTAATCATATGTGTCTGGTTTGTTATAAGTAAATACATAAAATCTATTTGGTTGGTACCGAAATAGAGAAAGTTTATCCGATGTGGCTTAGAAATCTTCTTTCCATCTCGGCACCAATCATGTATTCAATTTCTACAACATTATATTCCATTTAATTTGATTTTAAAATGCAAGCAGTGTCTCACTTTGACAACCTCATAACCATTCTGCAACATGACGCGACAGTAAAATAGTCCCATTTGGAATAAAAACTCAATAACTTGAGTACGGTAGGAATTTATTCATTGTATTCATTTTTAGTTTAAACTTTTTTCAAATTATATTTTCAAACGTACACACATACATACATGAATTTTGATAGTTACTAAGACAGGATATTTTGAATTGGAAAACAAGGATAACTTATATAAATTCCTCTCCATATTATATAAAAATAAGAATAATTTTCTGCGAGCGGACTACGGCGCGTATTAATACAGTGTTGAAAACGCATGATCTGGTCAAGGCATTAGGTCCAAATAATAATGTAGAAACAGGATATCCAATTCTTTAAAATAGTGCATCTAACAAATCCGTTGACATAACCAGCAATTGTAAACTGCCTTTGGTCATTAACGATGTAGGATTTTATGGCTATGACATATAACACATGTATGATAAAAAAATTTTAACAATAACAAGAAATATACAGAAAAACATTTGAATAAACTTTGAACAGCTTTAAGACATTACATGAACATAAAAAACAGTGACTATTTGACATAATATAATTACATGAGTATGATTTAATATTGATAAATGAATATACGTACCACTTTCAACCATTTTTTATCCAAAAGTTCACTTAAACTTTAATCGCGAAAATTTATAATGATTATATCCGAGAAAAAAATATATCACAGTTTAAAACATATTAAATTCTTCGTAGGCAATTAATTCAAAAGTCATAGATTTATTTTATACCTAATATTTAAGAAGAAACTAATTACAAAAGAATTAAATACGAATCTGAAACAAACATGGATATAAACTAATACATCTGGGAAATAAATTAAATCATGTCTGTATCGATTCACTAACACAAATCTATTTCAACAATGAAACGCCGTGTCTGGAGATAGCATCGTTTCAGTTAAGTTAAATGGGATGACTTCATAGTGTACGAATTTCTTTATATCTTAAATGTCGTCTAGTTTTATCATTTCTTAACCGTAGTATAAAATCTGTTGCGTAAATAGAGAAAAATTACACTCAACATTTAGTAATTACAAGATGAAATAACACGGATACAATTAATAACTTATACCTCTTACCGTAATTGTTAAGTTACCTAAGCATGACGTCATACATCATTAAGTACGTATATCATACACAACCCTGAGTTATACTAGATCACCTTTCATTTTCCTGTCTTTCACCAATAGGACAAACTAACCCGACTTGTATGGAACGTCCAAACTCTTTCGTCAACGACAAACAAACTTGACAAAACACTCAACATGAAATTGTTTTTTGATTTACTGTCTAATCTTACGATCAGAATTAAAAGATCATCTGTTGGTGCCATCTGCTACAAGGTGATAGTGATATGAATCAAATTGCTGAACGGGACGGTGGCTTAGATGTAGCGTAGGTTGCCGTAAACAGGATATAAACCAATTTAGTCAAACTGAAAAAGTTGCGTTTTTATTACCTATCGTAAAGGGGTGTAAAACTGATATGGTATCCATGACAGATAATCGGAAATAAACATACCGGGCTTTATTATTAACTATTCTAGTAATGATAGCTCAGTAAACATGTAGATGTTCAGTACGCATTATATAGTATTTTGAACACATTTATTTTTTTATTATTAAGTCATATACGTTTCATATATTTTTTATAGTATTTTGAAGACATCGCAGTTTGGTCTCAGGAATGTAGGTCTAATGACGACGTCGTAAATCAGATCTTTCAACATCTGTGGTCATTTGGCGACTCTCCAGCATTAAAGGTAGTGGACGATCATTGGTGCACACCTAGGTGGCGCCACCAACCTTCCGTAAGCGACCTGTGCAGCTTCCGCGCTTGTGATTTTAGTCTGATCCCGATTGACATTCGAACTCGCAGCGCTGATGGAATTTTGATATAAACTACTTTAAGAACAACCCTACATATGCACGGAATATCCACAGATCTTAGTTTGAAAGCATTCTGTACATTTAATTCAGTTTTATCTTTTAAGATGATCACATTTATGAGATTTCTCCTTGACTCTCCTGTCAGATTTAACCATGTTTACAGATATTTCAAACAACAAACGGATTACAGATAAAAGCAAGATTTACGTAGTATGCGGATCAATATCAACATACAACATACACCGAATAACACTATCTTATAACTTAACTGAATGAAATACCTAATTACCGGTGTCCCATATCAGTCCAGGTGTTATAAAAAGTAAGCCCGCTCTATGGGAGAAATGTCATGGTAATTAAAGGGATGTGATGGCCCTTATCAAATTACGCGTAGTATGCTGAAACTATGTTCTACAGTCAGGCCCTATATAAGCGGCCACCTCCAAATAAAGGTCACCATGTGAATAAAGGTATTTTTTTAAAACCATCATTGATCATCAAGAACAAAATGACTTCAGAATAAAGACCACGTGTCATTAAAGGCCACATATATGTCTTACCCATTAAATGCGTTTGTTCACAGGTTATACTGCATATACAAAACGATAAACTGTTAATTGAAGCTTAGGTGATATGTACGGATGGTTAATTATAACAACACTTAACATCTATCCCCGAGGCTTTTAACTTGTTATCTTGTACACAAACTTCAATTTTCTAACTAAATTCAACACATTATACTGGAGTGAACTTTATAATACTTAAACTGTTGTCATTTCATAATAACATTAATACAGGTACGCACCTTTGAACATTTATACGGCAATTAAACTAACTTGTTTCGTTTAAGAAATCATAGTTTGCTATAACAATACAAAGTCTTCTCAGTTGACCGCAGACTGGTCTTAAATTAAACTATCAATCATAAAAGAGACAAGAACGTAAATCTCCACCAAGTACAGACTTGTGAGAACTTAAAGACGAAGTAAAGACGCTTCTAGCGATGTTATGCAATTTTGAGGACAAAAGAAAAGCATTGGTATTCAACAGAAGAAATTTGTTACAATAAGGCTGGCTGCATAATGATCAAACATTAGTTGTATAACACATGCAACAAGAATATCCTTAAAATATGTGAGCAAACAAGTGTATTAACACAATACAATAAATAACAATAGATGTAATGATAGTAGAATGTAAGAAATATATTTTATTTGCTCTAAAATATATTTACACACTGCCTTTCTTTAGCCAAATCATGTTGTCAGCTTTTTCTTATTTTTTTGCAATATCAATGAAAAAAATACTGTGCTAAATTCCTATATGTACTTCGTGATTAGAAAAGAAAATTTCGGAATGTTTCTTATTGAAAGTAAAAGACAATTTCACTGATAAATTATCTTTCTAGGTAAAATAACACCTACTTTAATTTTAACATCCAAAATGCTAATGGGGCTTTAATCCAAGTAAAAAATTCCCATTTTTATGAAAATTGACAAGATAACCAACGGATCCGACTTGGTTTTATTTTAGTACAAGTTATGATTTAAAACTGGTGACTTTGACTACAAATGGTATGAAAACAAAATGAAACAGCACTCAAAGGTTAATAAACAAAATGGAAATATTCTCCAATATGCATGAAATGTCTTACATTAACGTTAATGTCTTCTTCCAGACAATTTGTGAATATCTAACCCACTTCTATTTCACAGACAAGTATTACGGACATTGACATATTTGTTCTTTACAGCGGTTGTAAAAACGTAATCTTCCAGGCCACCATCCTCGTGTTTATGTCTGGAAAGAATTACAAATTTATACATTCGATTTAAATGTAAATCTTATTTTATTGGGCTATTTCCTCATGTAATGAGATAATGTTTTCAGTCACTACTAGGAAATATAACCCTAACATAGATAAACTCGCCGTGCGATATGACATCAGCTTACAGGTTTACAGATCCATGCTCTCTAGATATCTCCTAACATTGCGTGACGTTCTTAGCCATAAATAAAAGTGTCTTTTATTCAAATTGATGTAAATAGTGTGTCGGTGAACAGATGACACCAAAATGACACGTGAAACAAATCAGCCGAAGAAAATCGCCTACGGGCACGGAGAAGCAGTAATTCACAGTATACATACTTTTTATACCAAATTCTTGTTGATGGAATGTGACGGCAATAACAGACAATGTCCATGATAAATTGTAGTGCATGTGTGTCTGGTGTATGCAAACAACTTTATACTTCAATTGTATGAACTATTTTAATAGAAACACGAGCCGAGACAGAAATTACATCATCATTTTCTAGAACTGAATATGTCTTTATCACTTCCAATGGAAGACGTCAATATTTTGCAATTATTCACTGTTCTGATTTGTTTTGTCTGTCGGCAACATCTCCACGGTCGATAATGCAGAAATTTTGATAGTCTGGTACCCGTCTCCAATCTTACTGTAAGCTTGGAGACGGGTACCAGACTAAAACTTTGAACGCACTCAAAATTCGGTCATTTCCGGCACCTGTACAGTATTTTAACCCCTGTATGACAGTTTTACATTGGGAGTGTCTCAACATAGTTTACAACAGTTGATAGGTTTTATTTCGGCCATGTTTTGTAAATTGAACTCAAAACCTAATAGAGGGACATCATATGACTGGATGCACTATATATATTCAACTGTGATATTGTACTCTTCTCGACCTTCTTGGCCAGTGCTTATGCCATCACTTATGCCATGAATATCAAGAACCACTATGGAAATACAGAATAAATTATCCATCGTCTATTATCTTCGGTATTAATGACAAATATATACCTAATCTTATTTTACATACTGTTTGTTATAACTTTGTTTACACATAAATCAATCAATGCTATCATTATACGATAAGCCCGGCGACACCAGGATCAAACGACGAACTCGGTGCTTTCAACAATCACTTGTGTATAATTTCAAAGCAGTTAATTTGTATATTAAGTTTTCATTATCAGAAAATATGATTTTCATATAATATCATTAATTTTCTGTACCGTTATCATAGGTACGACGATGAATCATTTCACAAAGAGAATATCACGCACGTGATCTGTAGTGTCTGAAATTATTAATGCATAATGCTATGTACTCATTGTTTATCTTTTTTATTGGCACAAATACAAACAAAGGAAGTAATTATATTAAAAGCATTAAACAGTAAAATGAAGTTTAACAGCGAATGGATTAAAATGATTACGATCGACATCAACCCGATTTAATTGCGATGTAATGATCACATAATCATTTTATAAATGGACTGACTCATATTGATATCCATCACAATTATATGATTGAAAAAATCGTGCATGTTTGATTCCATGAACACATTCGAGCCTGGTTTGGACAATCAAGAATACGCCGTATGTAGTACAGATAATGTTTATCGCGTATATAACTGATACTATAATACACCAAATAATTTCAATTAACTATCCTAGATATTTTAGTGAAATAGATATACTCGTGTAAATTGAACGTAATGATTCGATCATCGTAAGATAACACAATCAAACGCCGTATAATGAATATTAATATTACCCATTCATACGTAAAGATGCCATCATTACTGGTAAATGGATTCTAACCTAGCCATGTGTATTATATACATGTATGTTATGTGTTGTTGTAAATTCGAACTCGTTTACTGTTGTAAAGTAATGGCGTTCTGCAATTTTTGCATGGTGGAGATAGGGGGGGGGGGGGGGGGGGGGCATGAGCCAGTAAGGTTTGTAATAATTAGAATTAATACCAAGAGTAGCTTTCTCTGAAAATTGTTCACTTTCTGATACTAACTGCTTGATTTGTTTGCAAAGCGCGAACGTATGCAGTGTAGCAGACATAACACTCGGGAAGAAATTTTGTCAAGTCAGCGTTTCTATGAATTTGTTCTTTCTGCACTACATTGGCGGCATCTAATCTTAATCGAAATTTGAAAAAAACAACTAGATCATTACGTCATTTTTTTGGCTGAGTTAAGCTTCAGTGTTGAAAGAAAATCTTTTAATTTGGATATGTTTAATGGCGGTGAATTAGGATATTAGAAGGGTATTCGTTTGTTAAGTTTCTAAACGTAGAACTTGATAAAAAGTTATCACATCGCGTATTCTGTGGATTAATAAGAAGAGCTCGTATTAATCTCTTGTTTTGGAAAACTCAGACAGCTAGCAATTAACTGAACTGATAACATTTTACGATCCCCTATCCTAATTCTTAAACAAATCCAATAAGAGTATTAGAGTCTGACGAGCCATGCTTGGTAATTTTGTCATTTTTTTCCATGTAATTAAGTCGGGTTTGCACCATTTAATGTTAAAACTGAATGATACATGTTTTCTGAATGAAAAAGTACCTGAGAAAGACCCCATCCCTTACACAGGACAAAACACTATTTGAATGTATAGTGCAACCTCTCCACAGCAACACTCTTTAGGAGTAGCGAAATTATGTTGTTGTTAAGAGGTTGATGCTCTAGAGAGGTTAAATTGATAGTCAAATCATGCAGTGGGTATAATCATGCTGTTGCCGAAGGGAGGTTGTTGCTCAAGACAGGGCCGCTCAGGAGAGGTTGTAATGTACAGATATGAACGAATGTTGTCTAAACGGGACACATGACATTGAAAGGAAAAGATAGTAAGATAAAGCGACGTATACGAGACGATTAAAATACCGAAAATGAATGTAATAATGACCGGAGTTGAATACTTCTGTCAAATGCTTGGAAGACTATTCGAAACAGCATAGAAGAGATTGAAATTTAACCGAAACAATACAAGACTGTTAGGAAAACATGGAATGCTACTCATACTCAATCCAGGTCACAGAGAAGAGTGGGCGTATTGCATGTTCCTTATACAACCATCCTTCTTGTTTAAAAATGATATTGTTTTATCAAGTTTATAGGTAGATAACCAGAAGATAGGTTGGGAGGTTTCCGGAGTGCAATGCCTTAAATTGCAAGTATAAATAGGATATACGGGCCTATCCACAAACAAAACGAAGGTAGTTGAATAGACCCAGCATGCATTACTCGACTAAGCCGACTATGTTTTAATCTTAACATATTAGATATATCGTGAGTAAGATCAGCCTTATTTGAGATGCAAGTATTTGACCCGCATGTTCTATCTTCTAAAATATGTAAGAGCTAATACGGAAAGCATGAACATTTCTTAAATTAAATCAAACTGTTTCTCCAAGGGTTTCTTATGGCATGATATCTTATAGCGATCTTAGACCACATCATACTGATCTAGAACTATCCTTAGTTTCAATTCATTCGCTTCGATCTTTTTCCTGTCATTAAAAGTAATTTCTCGACAGAACGGATATGACGTCACGATTCGCGAAAAAATCACCGGAAGTGGCAGTGACACAAACTTTCCTTACAATTGACTATAACATGCAGTTTATGGCAAAGATTTATTACACCATTTCGTGGAAAACTTTTATTGAATAATGAGACGTATCCATGGAAAGAACATGGAAATCTGTCGAACAGCTAATTACGTTTATAAATAACGAACCATACAGACTCGTTCATCATGGCTTTCCTAGATCGATTATCTGGAATGCATTTGATTTGTAGATAAAGCAGCATTTCTTATGCATAAATAAAGACCTTACTTTACATTGTATTATTCAAATGTTTAGTTTTTAACAATCCCGGCAATAATGTTCAGTTTCACGCTACGATTTTTGCTTTTCAGTACGAACACTAAGTTAAGACCATTTCTCATACCGAAGAGCTTCCATTAACCTTCCGCCTACGAAAATAGTACTTTTTTTCAATTCATTGGCATAAATACAAATACGTACATTCAAGTCAAATTCAGATGACTATGCAAAATCGTAAACGAGCAATAAAAAACAGTCGTAAATATTCTAAACAATCCTCTACCTCTGAATACTATAATATTTACTATTAGTACGCTGTACGATGTATATGCAAATAGTCTGGTTCCTAGCTTCTATGATAAATACATAGAAGTCTGGTATTATTGAAGTCATGTATTTTCGCTTTTTTCGCCACGACAATGCGAAAACACGAAAACACGAAGATACGACAAAGTCAACTTTGTCGTATTTTCACTTTTTCGCATTTTCGCTTTGTTGTGGCGAAAAAGCGAAAATACGACAAGGCATAAATCAGCCACCATAATAATGCGTACATGTGCTTTATGACATAAGCAATATACTGTTTTGTATACATAGTAGTCCAGTCAAAGCAACAGATGGGGTAGGACTAAATGGTACAGAATTTATTTTGTTATAAAACGATCATGTATATGATAAATTACATAAAAAATAAAATAGGCCAAAATCTGACCAGTTTTAACAAAATAATTAAGCTTTTCATTTTCGGATAATTTCACTATCCGAAAACTGGTACAGTTGCGTATAAAATCCGTATTGCCTCGTACTTTAGTGCGTCGTTTTCATTAATTGACGTCTAATAAATCAGACTACTATCGTCTTGATGTTCTTAGGAGTTGATATACTAAGAAATCACTCTATATAGCTGAATATCTACCTAGCTATATTAAGGTATGATTTTGATAGTCGGTTATCAATAAAGAGTCCTAACCTAATGTATACTTGACCAGGCTTACGTTAATGTATTGTTGATCACGACCGAAGGCTTTTCGAGCCTGTTTTTGTACTGAACGTTTCAAAAGAGGAATCTTTGGTTTAGTATCCCACTTTCTATCAAATGAGACCACACTTTTTGCAGTAAAACCGTACATGGGGTGAATATGTATATTATATCACGGACTCCCGACTTTTTATTTGTCTAGAAAAACAAAGAATGAACATATGTTTTCTTCCTATTTTTGTTCATGTTTATCAAATATGTGAATAATGAAGAGTGACTCCTTGCAGAAAAAATGACTTTTTATGAAAATACAAATAGAAATAAATGTAGCAAACTTCCAAAAATGTAAACCAATGAGAAAGTAATGATAATGACTGGCTTTTCGATAATCACTGAGATTGGGATCTATCAAACATATGACAGCTTAACAATCCGCATTTTGCGCAAGTGGGTAACTAATTTCAAAACTAGACATCTGATGTGAATGAATAAAGAATAAACAATCAAAATATATCAACTTACTATTAAAATAGTTTAAGTTATTACTAGTTTTCATAGCATAACCAATTGCAGCAAAGAAATGATGATTGTTCCAATACTGTTCATGGTTGTTTCGTGCATGCAGGTGACGTATAACATGCTGCAGATGCTTTGTAATTTTCGATTTAGGCTGAATATTTTCACCGAATATTACTCAAACTTATAACCAGGATAAAATCAGATTTCTGAGCGAATGTCTCATCTATTAAGGAAGACCAACTGAGTCCAAGTATGTATGTCATTTCAATTTTTAAAATAGTTTAGTATATCATGGATAGTAAAGAATATAAAATGTTATGTATTGAAGAAAAATTATTATAAACACTTCCTGAGCAGACGAATATATTCTTAATATATACTTTAAAATTTATACTTTCGTTATCTTTTTTTTAAATTGACACTGTTATCCGAAAACATTGTCTTTCTGCATCTATTAATGTCATGATATTATAGGCTGAAAGTTGACATGTAATACTTGTATTGCAAAATTAAAGAGACCTTCTACACAAATATTTAGCTGATAAGCCAAAATAAAACCTGACATTACAAAAACAGTTGATCAACAATACCAATAATTTGTTGCGGCCGATGACAAACATACATTCAAACGCGATTATTACGCGGTCAGTGCAGTACTTTTTCACGTGAGTTGAAAAATGGTTCTCTTCATACGATTGCATTATTATATATCTACAAGTATTCTCTGAGGTCAAACAAAACAAGTTGTTTCGTTAATTTTACTGACCAATCATCCAATTAAGACTCTGTTTCCATGAAATAACCCATCTCAAATTTTACATGGATGTGTTTATAAATGAAATAAGCTAAAATTAAGATTAGAACTATTAAGACACCTATAAGTAAATAGGAATGTATTAGGATAATGATATTTTTACTGCAAGAACAAAATTAATCTTTTCACAATTGTGTACAACAAATTCAAGTACAACTGCACAGTTGAGTTAATTTCTATTCAGAGTCGACCAGCAGCCCCTGGCAATCTCCATGATCTGAAGTAGGCCCTTGTGCAGGAATGGGGGAATATTCCCAAATGGGTATTCTGATCGTATGCGCTGTCGATGAGAGAGAGGAGGCCAGTTCGATTGGTCAAATGGAAGAGCTATCGGAAGAGGCAGAGCTCTTCCGAACTGTTCGATTAATCGTCTTCTAAGTTTAGAAGCTCTTCTATTTATTCCGCCCGATGGGTAGAAGAGGGGAGCGAGATATTATTCACATGACCATACAGCATGACCAAACAAACAATACCGTTTGAAATTGCCTTTTCTTAAAAACCCTATTGTTTCCACTCACAATAAAAAAGAAAGTTTTAATAAATACATTGTTTACAGTGTCAGCGTGTTCAATAGTTTATCCATATGATTCAAAGATTATTGGGATGCAGACATTTCGGCCGCGATTGCGTTCGATTGGGTTTCTCTTCTAAGCTCTTTCAGCTGGCGTATTCTCTTCTTACGAGAGTCCAATTGAACCGGCCTTAGATGTTCATGTTGTGAGAGCCATTTGAGGACATACATTATGAACTAATAATTATTACTCGGACGTATAACATGTTCCGCTAAATTAACTGACTTTACATATTATTAGAATTTTGCGTCATAAGCCATTTTGTGAATCGGGATTTTACAGTTATATTTCTGATTTGTTAAGTTTTATATCTGTATGTTTATCAAGTGAGACCAAATAATGGGGAAGTATGACTACAGTGTTCAGTTATCTATATTCAAAGTTTAAACAAAACACGTTAAGGCCACACCAATTTAATTACAGTACTTGTTCATCCGATTTGTCGCTCCTATTATTATTATCAAAATTAGAAAAATAATATTTTTATTTTTGCTTCCTATTATCGCTTGCTCATTCCCACAATGTTTTTTTACAGATAAGTGCTGGTCTTAAGGTACCCACATTTGTCTCGGCTGATAAAAATTCTGACTCCTTTCGTTCCGGGTGATTCAACAATTTTCATCAGAAAACAATTGAATAAGGATATTAAAAGTGTTTTTACTGGTAAACGGTAACAGTTATTGAAATAAATGAACACAGACTTTTTATTCGCATTCCCACTTTCTTGTTTGAAAGAAGGAATTAAAAATGATATTTTTCAAAAATATTTCGCCCGCTCACTAAAATCGGAAAAGTAAAAAGTATTATTAAAAATATATTTCGTTCGCTCGCTTGCTTTCGTCAGAAAAAATCTTATGAACAAGTTATTAAATTGGTGTGGCCTAATAAATAATCATAGTAGGTGGCATTTTATTAGTGTCGGGTTAGAAATGCCTACAAGTGCATTACATTGATACATGTACGTATTTACAAAGCTTTGCCAGATTTTCATAGGAAACTCAATATAAAATAAAGAATGATCAGGGATGCAGTCAGTCTGGACTGAAGGAGTGTGAATTTTCGGACTTCATGAGGTATAGACTCAATGGACCGCAGGCGTGATCCAGTAGTTAAGTGTGCTGGACTTGTTGATTTCCTTATGTGGAGAAGTTGTCAACTCCATGTATGATGGTAATTAAGCAAGTACTTGTTAGAATGCAGTCTGGGAAAACTGGTTTGGTGAAATGGCCGTCGTTGAATATCGTTGAAAACAGCATTAAACGCATCGAAACAAAGACCCACCATGCATGATGGATGCAAATCAAATACCTTAGTTAGACCATATCATGATGGAGACCAGGAGCGTAGCCAATTTTGACTCTGGGGTAAAAATTGTTGGGTTTAGATTGAAGGATCATTAGACATGGCGTCAATTAAATAACAAAGCTATAGGCTTTTCGCTTTGGAGAGGAATTTAGGATTTTTGAACTATTTTTAGTTGCCATGGCAACCAGACTTCAAAATGGATAACTAATTTTTCAGGAATCTGAAAGAGATCTACTTTCTTACGGGTTATGTTGTAAAGATCTGTAAAATTTTATAAACTTTCACGAGATTAGTCTAATTTCTATGTTACCATAAGTAGGTGGGGTAATTTAACATCTAATTTTGACTTCAAACAGTACAAATGCTTAAACATCTTTTATTTTTTGTATTTTTGTATTATGCAGGGCTGATATTATTCATGTTTTGTAAAATTTAATAGATATTTATAATTTATCTGATGTATTTGTCGAAGTTATCGAATCAGTTAACTTGCTATTGACGTATTATTTGATAAATGATGGCCTATACTTAAAACAAATTTCTGGAAAAACGGCCGATCCGATTTTGTCCTATTTTAATCTTTATATTGTAGAAAGTCTAAGCTTTCAAATGAGCCATATTTCATTTCTGTACCATTTTGTCCTGGGTTCGACCAAAATTTGTCATAACTTGACTAGACTATAGGGGCAGGTCATGAGCACCAAGCGAGTGAAGACTATGGAAAGTTGAATTATCGTTCTGTTCCCAAAACTCAGTCCAATACCCCACCCTACACAGAAATTAAACTTTTGACTTCTTTGTAGTTCTGACAAACTGCAGATCCTTCAGAGCTTTGACTAAATAGTAAATACATTCAGCTGATTTGAATTTTCATGACCGAAGTGTTAGGGATTTTTTTTCATTTCAATGTATATACATTTGTATTTGGAAAAGTGTGTTCTGTTTTGGAAGGGGTGAAATATTGATAGATGGAAAACAAATTGATGTGCCATGTTGAACAATATTTTTCTTCAGTCTATTCAATATATGTTGCCTTAATGAACGTCAGAAAATATACTTCAAAATAACAGTACAAAAGAAGAGTTAGCCTTCGTCTTATAGATAATAAAATAAGGTTTAGAGAGTCAATTTCCTTATTTACAATCAATGTACACCCACGACACACGTAAGAATCATAAAATAATGAAAAAGCAAATATATAACTGTTCACACAACGTGAGCAAGCATTGCGGTGTACCACATTGGAACGACTTGCGAACAATAACAATACGTAATTCTAATCGCGTATATTTCCAAAAAATACAAAAATGTAATTATTGTACTTCAATGACGTCAAGATCATTTTCTTCTATATATAGTTTTCTAGAGAACCGATCTCTGGCACAATTGAATAGAATGTTATATTTAAAGATGTGTGTGAAGTTGGCGGCCTAGCGGCCTAGCGGCCTGGCGGCGTGAAGTTGGCGGCCTAGCGGCCTAGCGGCCTAGCGGCGTGAAGTTGGCGGCCTGGCGGCCTAGCGGCCTGGCGGCGTGAAGTTGGCGGCCTGGCGGCCTGGCGGCCTAGCGGCCTAGCGGCGTGAAGTTGGCGGCCTAGCGGCCTAGCGGCCTAGAATTTTATACTCCCAATCGCCCAGAAATGCATCAGAATCACGTTCTATAAGCATTAGAAACTATTTTGGATGGAAAAAGTCGCAAAAAATCACTTTAACATAGGTATGAAATTTCGCCGAAAACTTAGTTTTTTTCACCGACCCAAAATATTAAACACCCAATCACTCAGAAATGTATCAGAATCACATTCTACATGCATTAGAAACGATTTTGGACGGAAAAAGTCGCAAAAAATCACTTTTTCATAGTTACGCCGCTAGGCCGCTAGGCCGCCAACTTCACGTTTTCAGCGGCCTAGCGGCCTAGAATTTTATACCCCCAATCGCCCAGAAATGCATCAAAATCACGTTCTATAAGCATTAGAAACTATTTTGGATGGAAAAAGTCGCAAAAAATCACTTTAACGTAGGTATGAAATTTCGCCGAAAACTTAGTTTTTTCACCGACCCAAAATATTAATCACCCAATCACTCAGAAATGTATCAGAATCACATTCTACATGCATTAGAAACGATTTCTGACGGAAAAAGTCGCAAAAAATCACTTTTTCATAGTTACGCCGCTAGGCCGCTAGGCCGCCAACTTCACGTTTTCAGCGGCCTAGCGGCCTAGAATTTTATACCCCCAATCGCCCAGACATGCATCAAAATCACGTTCTATAAGCATTAGAAACTATTTTGGATGGAAAAAGTCGCAAAAAATCACTTTAACATAGGTATGAAATTTCGCCGAAAACTTAGTTTTTTCACCGACCCAAAATATTAAACACCCAATCACTCAGAAATGTATCAGAATCACATTCTACATGCATTAGAAACTATTTTGGACGGAAAAAGTCGCAAAATATCACTTTTTCATAGTTACGCCGCTAGGCCGCTAGGCCGCCAACTTCACGTTTTCAGCGGCCTAGCGGCCTAGAATTTTATACCCCCAATCGCCCAGAAATGCATCAAAATCACGTTCTATAAGCATTAGAAACTATTTTGGATGGAAAAAGTCGCAAAAAATCACTTTAACGTAGTTACGCCGCTAGGCCGCTAGGCCGCCAACTTCACGTTTTCAGCGGCCTAGCGGCCTAGAATTTTATTCCCCCAATCGCCCAGAAATGCATCAGAATTACGTTCTATAAGCATTAGAAACTATTTTGGATGGAAACAGTCGAAAAAAATCACTTTAACGTAGGTACGAAATTTCGCCGAAAACTTAGTTTTTTCACCGACCCAAAATATTAAACACCCAATCACTCAGAAATGTATCAGAATCACATTCTACATGCATTAGAAACGATTTTGGACGGAAAAAGTCGCAAAAAATCACTTTTTCATAGTTACGCCGCTAGGCCGCTAGGCCGCCAACTTCACGTTTTCAGCGGCCTAGCGGCCTAGAATTTTATACCCCCAATCGCCCAGAAATGCATCAGAATCACGTTCTTTAAGCATTAAAAACTATTTTTGATGGAAAAAGTCGCAAAAAATCACTTTATCGTAGGTACGAAATTTCGCCGAAAACTTAGTTTTTTCACCGACCCGAAATATTAAACACCAAATCACTCAGAAATGTATCAGAATCATGTTCTACAAGCATAAGAAACTATTTTGGATGGAGAAGTCGCAAAAAACACTCTCACGGCATCATAATTACGCCGCTAGGCCACTAACTTCCCTTCTTTCGGCGCGTATACTCAAGCAATCATCGAGCGGTTTAATATATATTGTAGAAACTTGTTTTACCATTAATGGTAAAGAAGCAAGTTTATTTAAACTAAATCATTCTTATACAATATCGAAAGCAAAATCGGGACAGATGAGTGTGTGAACTAAAACATATAATTTATAATCCAAAAATCAACTTTAACCACGGCGATAGCGACACTTCTCTATTATTTTAGTTTCCGAAACGCAGTTTTTACGTGTTTTTTTTGTCTAGACTACTGGTAAATAAACTAAGTTGATGCAGAAACTTTTTTGGAAGGGAAAAGTCGCAAAAAAATCACTTCACCATACTGGTACGCCATTACGCCGAAAACTTCACCTTTTTAGCTATCTGGAATATTATACACACAATCGTCAAAAAATGTATCAGATTCACGTTCTACAAGCAAGGGAAAAGTCGCAAAAAATACTCTCGCGGCAACAAAGTTACGCCGCAAGGCCACTAGCACCCTACTTTCGGCGACCCGGATTATTAAACACCCAATCACTCCGAAGTGTATCAGAATCACGTTCTACAAGCTTTAGAAACTATTTTTGAAGTGAGAGTCGCAAAATGGTCACGTGTATGTGTACGTGAACGAAGATAAAAGATTTATCATTCAGTAAGTGTTCTGAATACGTGAATAGGTACACTAATATCGTGCCAAAGAAGAAATCGTTATGTTAATACATGCTTATGCTTCAGACAAAATAGAACGTATAAGAAAATCAAAGTACTGAATGTAGTGTCGGAACTCGATTTTTTCATATGAGACTAGTCACTGGTGTTGCTCGCAACACAACAATGACTGTTAGGAGAAATCCTAAATTAGGAACTGTACAGTTGATGGATATTCATGCTTAGGAATTAACATACACAATCTCAATATTGCCATCTATTTATGTACATATTCTGATATTCATATGCTATATTTCATCAACCTAGCATGATGGTTATCTAAGTTATCAAATGTTTTGAGTTATTATGTAGCCCATTACCCAGCCTATACTTTTCCGAATTCATCGGTACTAAAATGAGCATTGTTACCGTCGTATTTACTGATTTAATACATACCGGAAAGCTCTTCAATACGCCCCATTTTAATACTATATCTTGATTATGGCCACATATCACTTTAAATGCATACTTCAGTGTTAGAAACGAATTAAAATCGACCTAGTGATAATCTGGTTTTTAAGAGTTTTTTTTATATTTTCCATGTTTTTAGTTCCATACACGGAACAAAATTGCTATCGATAATAGAAATGAACTGACATAAACCACTATCGATTGATTAATCGTAGTTTAGGATTTTTTCAGAAAATCTATATAGTTGGTGTGAATTATATTCAAACTATATATCATGATGTTGGACTATATGACAGGTTTTGAAGTGAAAGTAAAAGTTTATTGTAAAAAATTATAGATATTCGGAAACTAGCCGGTATACGGCGATATTTGCCGATCGCGCTACGGAATATACCGACATCGCACGATTTCATTAGTTCCATTACGATCTTTCTGTTTTAACAATTGCAAACTTCACAATAACTAAGTAAACAGTAGATTTGATTGTTAGTACAATCTGATTATTTGATGAAGCTGACGATTAACTATCACGTATGTTTACAAAATGACGACTTTATGAATGAATAAGGAAGGGTTTCTCATTATTAGGGCATTACTGAAATTAAGTAATTGTTCTGTCTTAAATATTATATAGATGCATTTTGTTATATCCATGTAATAGAATATAATGAGATCTTATTGAATCATGCCATTTACATTTAAATAAAAAATGCGTTTCGTCTATGAAGTATGATTCCAAAAGCTGAGAGCTCTAACTTTGATAGGTTTTACAGTTTGTCCTAATTTCTCGTCCAATGAAATCTCCGCATTTCATTTGATATTTGAAAAATAGATCGAAAATACGTCACTTATCTTTCTATATATACAGAAATTAAGACAAACTGTAAATCAATTATCGTTCATAACTTGAATTTTATGCGACATATCACTGCGCTCCGCTCCGCGTCGCTTGTAATATATCCCATACAATTCAAAACATGAACGATAACTAATACATATATGATAATATTATAAACAATACATTAAAAGAAATAAACAAATTGATTAAATATATAGTGTCGTGATATTCAAATCCAAAACATACACATAAAGGGAGTCTATTGACCGTAAAGCGTTAGTTAGATGTCGGAGAAGAGAATAAGCGGTGCATTTTGTAAATGCAAAACAAAATTAGCCTTTGACAGACGACCCTTATACGTTCGACCTGCACGATCCATGGTCATATATTTATTTTATCTGAAATGATATATGATGTTCATGACTGCGTTTAAATATAGATGTATGATCTTGTAAACATATTTTTTTCTCATAAACCTATTTCAATGGGCGTCATACTCATACAAGTACATGTATTTATAAAACAATTGCATTTAAATCTGAACAGTTAAATATGTCAAATTAACGGGTCGATTTGTATTAGATTTAAGAAAAGATAGCTGAAATAAGTTATGTTTGAAAAGTAAGACACATAATGCCTTGGAATAGACTAGAAGATGTTTAGCTTCTGAGTGTTGCAGCATACTACTACTGTCGATCACAAAGTTGAATCAAGCTTTGACATTTTTATGCATTATTTTTGTTACAGCGGATAGACTTAATTAATATCATCTACCAATCTATACGTATCTTTTTAATTATTTTGAATTCTTGGATTCTCCGACACTTCTGTGTTTGAAAAGGACACATATCAATTCCTTCTAAGTCCAGGGTACAATGCGTAAAATTGGTAGATATTTCAAAATAATTTAAATATTTTTAACATATCATAACTTTTATTTGCACAATGGCACGAAGCTTGTAATCATTGCGGTATGTTGAAAATCTATTTTCATTCAGCATATAAATTTGACAAAATTAGATATCTTCTCCGAACTGTTTGATGTTTTTTTAAAGCTACACCTAAGATTGTTTGAGCCATTGTACAGCTACTATATAAGTGACCCCCAAAGAAAATCCGCATGAGGATCCTAATCAGATTAATCCTGTCTTTACACGGTCAGCTTAGTGTCTGTAGACATGATACCTAGTGATATAACAGGGCATGTAGTTTTATCGAATATAACTACTTGAAGAGGGTCATAAATTTCATTGAATTTTACTGATAATAAGTTAATGGAAAACTCACTGTTGTTTTTATAATATTTTTATATTATTTATATTATATTTTATTTATTATACATTTAATATATATTAATGAATTTTAACCTTTTAATATCCATTACCAGATTATGTTAGAAGTCTTCATAATATACTAAAAATACCACTGAACGCTTCTTCTATTTCTAAAATCAAATCATTCTATGTATATATGAAATTATTTTTACAAGATTCTTTAAAATAACTTGCATATACCAGTCCTGCTTGAGAAAATATATTGATTAGAATATTAAATTTCACATGTTGTGTGAAAATGCGTTTGTATTATGTTTACAAAATGAACTGATTGTTATTTGTCAAACTCTGCATCCAGACGTAACTAATACATACTTCCCACATCTACAATATCTATCTCCCTTGGCGGCCATCTTGAAAGGCTAATTTGACAAGCATTGACAGGAGATATTTATATTTTTGTGATACTAAATATGGGTTATTCATAAGTGACAATCACATTTTCGTAATAGGATATGCTTATGGGTTTCAAACTTAATATTCTGTACATTGAGTTGTTTAGTAACTACTTTTTTCTATTAAACACATAAGCAAGTTGACTTTCAAGATGACCGCCAATTCAAACCAAGGAAGGTAAATATTGTAGATGTGGGAAATATGTATTGGTGTGCGACGCAAATATTTGCAAATGCCATTGGTTTTTTTAGTTATTAATTTCTTTAATCATATTATATGACCTGTCTTATTCTTAACATTTTGCATTTAACATGCACATATACGTCTTGTTTAAAAAAATCTATCAAACAGGGAATCAATTTAAGTATCTATTCAGTAGCTATATATTAGCCATCTAATAACTGATTGTGTAATTAGAAGCCAGTCTATCAATGCCATTATTATTGTTATTGGCCTATCTACTGTGGAATATGCGAGGGGTGATCCAGAAATTCGTAGACAGTACATGTTAATCACAAATAAATATACGTAATAATGTTAAATTCCGATTCCGTCTGGCCATTAGCGGTTGAGAGATCTTACGTTGCACACGCGGTGAGTTACACGTGCTTACAACGTACTATCGTCTTGCGATTTTCACGTTATCGTATGAAGCCGTACTTGCATGTACTGTTTACGAACCGAATCCTTTCACACTCTGATGTTTTAAGTGCGTGCAAGTATGATGAACGTGAGTACTGGGGTAAATCCGCAGACGGTACTCACAACATTCGGATCGCCACGTTTATGCAAGTAGACAACACGCACTTGAAAGTATGGCGAGTTGGGACCGGCGCTTACTGAGCGCAAATAATTGTTCCAATGAATGAGATCTGCCCTACTTAAATCAGAGGTAGTGATGAATGACCACATAAGCTATTTCATTACCAAATCAACACATAAAGATTTGAGCGGACTGCGATCGAACTCGTGATTACAGCATATAACATAATAAAAAAAACGGAACATTTGTGCACGTTTATTCGCCGATTTCGAAATGTATGAGTTAAATACACATAATTCTCGGCTACGTACCTTGAAACGTTTCTGCATGAATTTATCAGTAGTCTAGCCAAAAAAAACTAAAACCGGCGTTTCGGAAAACTAAAATAATAGAGAAGTGTCGCCGTGGTTAAAATTGATTTCTGGATGATAAATTATATGTCTAAGTTCACACACTCATCTGTCCCGATTTTACTTCCGATATTGTATAAGAAGTATTTAGTTTAAATAAACTTGCTTCTCTACCATTAATGGTAAAATAACTTCTTCTTACAATATATACTAAGCGCCGAAAGACGGAAAGTTAGTGGCCTAGCGGCGTAACTATGATGCCGCGAGAGTGTTTTTTGCGACTTCTCCTTCAAAAACAGTTTCCTAAGCTTGTAGAACGTGATTCTGATACATTTCTGAGTGATTGGGTATCAAATATTCAGGGTGGCAAAAAAAGATTTTTTCGGCGAAAGTGCGTACCTATGTTAAAGTGATTTTTTGCGACTTTTTCCATCCAAAATAGTTTCTAATGCTTATAGAACGTGATTCTGATGCATTTCTGGGCGATTGGGCGTATAAAATTCTAGGCCGCTAGGCCGCTGAAAACGTGAAGTTGGCGGCCTAGCGGCCTAGCGGCGTAACTATGAAAAAGTGATTTTTTGCGACTTTTTCCGTCCAAAATCGTTTCTAATGCATGTAGAATGTGATTCTGATTCATTTCTGAGTGATTGGGTGTTTAATATTTTGGGTCGGTGAAAAAACTAAGTTTTCGGCGAAATTTCATACCTATGTTAAAGTGATTTTTTGCGACTTTTTCCATCCAAAATAGTTTCTAATGCTTATAGAACGTGATTTTGATGCATTTCTGGGCGATTGGGGGTATAAAATTCTAGGCCGCTAGGCCGCTGAAAACGTGAAGTTGGCGGCCTAGCGGCCTAGCGGCGTAACTATGAAAAAGTGATTTTTTGCGACTTTTTCCGTCCAAAATCGTTTCTAATGCATGTAGAATGTGATTCTGATACATTTCTGAGTGATTGGGTGTTTAATATTTTGGGTCGGTGAAAAAACTAAGTTTTCGGCGAAATTTCATACCTATGTTAAAGTGATTTTTTGCGACTTTTTCCATCCAAAATAGTTTCTAATGCTTATAGAACGTGAATTTGATGCATTTCTGGGCGATTGGGGGTATAAAATTCTAGGCCGCTAGGCCGCTGAAAACGTGAAGTTGGCGGCCTAGCGGCCTAGCGGTCTAGCGGCGTAACTATAAAAAAGTGAATTTTTGCGACTTTTTCCGTCCAAAATCGTTTCTAATGCATGTAGAATGTGATTCTGATACATTTCTGAGTGATTGGGTGTTTAATATTTTGGGTCGGTGAAAAAACTAAGTTTTCGGCGAAATTTCATACCTATGTTAAAGTGATTTTTTGCGACTTTTTCCATCCAAAATAGTTTCTAATGCTTATAGAACGTGATTCTGATGCATTTCTGGGCGATTGGGCGTATAAAATTCTAGGCCGCTAGGCCGCTGAAAACGTGAAGTTGGCGGCCTAGCGGCGTAACTATGAAAAAGTGATTTTTTGCGACTTTTTCCGTCCAAAATCGTTTCTAATGCATGTAGAATGTGATTCTGATACATTTCTGAGTGATTGGGTGTTTAATATTTTGGGTCGGTGAAAAAACTAAGTTTTCGGCGAAATTTCATACCTATGTTAAAGTGATTTTTTGCGACTTTTTCCATCCAAAATAGTTTCTAATGCTTATAGAACGTGATTTTGATGCATTTCTGGGCGATTGGGAGTATAAAATTCTAGGCCGCTAGGCCGCTGAAAACGTGAAGTTGGCGGCCTAGCGGCCTAGCGGCGTAACTATGAAAAAGTGATTTTTTGCGACTTTTTCCGTCAGAAATCGTTTCTAATGCATGTAGAATGTGATTCTGATACATTTCTGAGTGATTGGGTGTTTAATATTTTGGGTCGGTGAAAAAACTAAGTTTTCGGCGAAATTTCATACCTATGTTAAAGTGATTTTTTGCGACTTTTTCCATCCAAAATAGTTTCTAATGCTTATAGAACGTGATTCTGATGCATTTCTGGGCGATTGGGAGTATAAAATTCTAGGCCGCTAGGCCGCTAGGCCGCCAGGCCGCCAACTTCACGCCGCTAGGCCGCTAGGCCGCCAGGCCGCCAACTTCACGCCGCGAGGCCGCTAGGCCGCCAGGCCGCCAACTTCACGCCGCCAGGCCGCTAGGCCGCCAACTTCACGCCGCCAGGCCGCTAGGCCGCTAGGCCGCCAACTTCACGCCGCCAGGCCGCTAGGCCGCTAGGCCGCCAACTTCACGCCGCCAGGCCGCTAGGCCGCTAGGCCGCCAACTTCACACACATTATGTAAAGATGAGTATCATAAATTTCACTTTTATTGAGTCTCAATGGTGAAGTAAAACAAGAGTTCTGAAGCGAAATACAAAACAACACTGACAAAGTGAATTAAACAAAACGTGAAACGAGTGATGCTTGTCAGAATCAAAGTACTGAAAGTACTGTCGGAACTTGAAATTATACATATGAGACAAGTCACTGGTGTTGCTCGCAACACAACAATGACTGTAAGGAGAAATCCTAAATTAGGCAATGTACAGTCGATGGATATTCATGCTTAGGAGTTAACATACACTATCTCAATATTGCCATCTATTTATGTACATATTTCACCAACCTAGCATGAAGGTTATCTAAGTTATCAGATGTTCGAGTTTTTAATGTAGCCCATTATCCGGCCAATAATTTCCCGAATCCATCGGTACCAAAATTAGCATTGTTACTGCCATAGTTACTGCTATAATATATACCGGAAAGCTCTTCAAAACATGCCTTTTAATAATTAATATATCTTGATTATGACCACATATCAGCCATAAAACACAATATATGATTTAATATAATACACAATAATGTTACATGACATTAAAGACAAAAGCATAGTCTGTAACAATATTCAATGCAGGTGTCAGTTATTAAATCAAGAATTGTAAACAGTTCGTCATTTTCTTTTATCTTTTTATTGTTGATCAGCATTGAAACACTTATTTTCTGATGCATATTGAAAATAAAATTTATTTAACTTCATGTAGAACAACATTAAAATACGGCCCGTTTTGGTACGGGCTGATATGGAATTATGCCGTTTCGGTATTGGGCCTTTTTTTAAATGGACCGTTACCCGCATTCTTCGGAAATGAGCAATTAAACGGCGACATTTACCGATCTCGCTACGGAATATACCGACATCGCACGATTTCGCTGAGTTCCATTACGATCCTTCTGTCTCAACATCAAAATACTCTTCACACTGAACCGACATAATAATTGCGATTAATTTCACAATAACTGTCATTGGTAGCTCATTTCTGTGTACCGCCATTCTGTTCGGTAAACCCTACATGCTATTTTAAGAGTTTATCGAACTAGTTCGATCGATAGGCATTATGGATATAAAGCCTTAACATTCGCATATCATGTCCAAAATGTAACATATAACACGCACAACAATAGTAGATTAATGCAAATGCATGCATACGGCTGTAGAGAAATTACTGACCTATTGAGCGAAAGCTAGTTAGTTTCCGTCCCTAATCATACAGCACATAATAGAGGTGAGAGTGGGAACGGGAACCATGAAAGTTATATAGCCCACGGCATTTAAGTAAGTCTTCGATAGCAAAGAAACATGTTTGAAAATCAAGTTCCAACAACCATGATCCAACTCTGGGAGGGATTGACAAGAGGTACACCAACTGTGTAGTAAGAAGTAAAGAAGAACATCATGACTTTAAAATGAGCGTAAATACGCCTGGATCTGGTTGTTGATACAGGCGTATTAATATGTGATGAATTGAATATATTAATTACTTAACTACATATATAATTTCCAAGTCAGGTAGAGTTGACAGTTATCAATCTTCTTGACAAATTACTTTAGATATATACTTACTTGTTTGATTATTTGCAAACAAATAAATTCTTTTGTTAACACGTGTACCTATAGTTTATTGTGAATAAACGTCTGCAGCTCTAACATAGACAATTGTAAAATTTATAGCAATAGAGCTAAAATTAATGGCTCCCAGACTTATGAACAAATTTGTATAACTGAAACAACACGATATTCCCAGGTGTACGCTTGGGGTTGTAGCTAGAAAAGTCGCCAAAGAGACGCCTGTTGGAACATCTTTAACTCCTGCCAGTAAAACATACAAACAACAGAGACGATAAAATACCTTCCTTTTTTAATAACATCGGGTGGCACTAACCAGACTTTTCACGTGGTCTAAGGCTTACAATAACAAATTAAAAATATTCTTTGTAATTTTATTGCCATCTAATGTTTAACCCTTGCTTTAATTTACTGTTTGGTTGTTCATGATTTAGTTATTTCAATGGCATAATTCTTTAAATGTCACATTGAACATAGGTCGTGTTACAAGACTCGAACATTTGCAAAAAGTAATGTCAATAATTTACTTTTAAACTAGCTATTTTGACCTTGACAAATGCAGTCATATCTTATTGCATGTTCCATCAAAATAAATATACAAAACTATCTGACTTGATTGACTGCGTGAACCATATTTGAATGTCAGGTAGCATGAATTCACGCAATCCTCCCATTCTCGAGCAATAAATTGGAGAATTTATTGTAGACACAGATCGTAAAATCACAAATGCCAAATTTGAATTTACTATGAACATGCACGACATCTTTGAAGTAAAAGCAGATCAAACTTTAAAAGTCGATAATATTTTTAAATTCTTATCATTTTGACCTAAAGAATCACAAAAGTTCAATATTGTTATTTTAAGTTCAGTATACATGTATATGAAATACTTATTAGTTTTAACTACGGTGTAGAGTAACTGTAAGTTAGCCCGTTTCTTAATTTTTTATTTGTAGATAAGTGAGAAAGAAATACTAGCAAACTTGTCACCATGTTGTGGTTCAAATGCTTTGTCAAACGTTAGTACTTGGATATTATTATATAATGTCTCCAAAATACAATTACATGATACATATTTGTGTTATTTGCCTAACTGGCGTACTAATGATTCATTATCAAATAAAACATATATGTATCATTTGAGAATGGTGCGAACAACATACAGTACGGATTGTGACATTTTGCATGTACTTAGCAATTTTGGACCGAATTTTATGAAATTTATGGAACTAATAACTTATTATCGCTTAGAACTTATATTCCGAATTTTAACCCTTTTCTGCTCCGAGACGTTGAAATTCCGTCTGAACCGTCAAACTATCGTTTTTTGCGCCCTGCTAATGAAAATGAATATTGAAAATATATACGGGCAAGAGAGTTAACATCAGAAGATAATTAGATTAACTGCTTATATCCTAATATCTAGCTAATCAATAAGAACAAAATCTTTGTTTTCCAATCACAAAAGGCCAGTCACGTATCATGTCGAGTGATGCCGTCACTATTAAGAACTCTGACATATGGTTTCATTAACTAGTACATCATCTATATTGTAGTAGTGTATATGTATAAGAAAAAGCAATATTTAACGCTTTGTATTATTTTTAAAAAATCAAAGCTTGTGTAAAGTACCACTAGGTAATTTGCATAAGTTAAAGCCGGTATATATCAGAAGTCCAGGTGATGGTATTTCCTCGCGTTATGTGCTTCGGCGATACCTGAAGAATCGAGAAATGATAAGCATGAAAGGATGTTACAGCCTTATTTGCTCATTTGTGTTTATGGTACATTGTTTGTCATTAGCATTTCAATTCCATGTAAAGACGACGAGCAAGCGATCTTCTAGTAATTACATTCGTGAGTGTGTGTGTGCTTGTATGTTGAATGTAGATTCAAACGGCACACAAGCTCTGGTGTGCGTCTGTTTCACAAAGTTGCATGCTTGATTAATGCGTTATCAGCTAATGTTGCATTCCTACGTTTGAAGTGCGGAACTGTTACTCTAAAGATAATATTTGAGAATTTGAAATGAGCTATCTATCAAGGGAACCCTCATCCAGACTGAACATCAAATACGAAAAACTAATGTAAACCATGAAAATGATGTGAAAATTGAGAACAAGAAGCTGATTTGGAGAAAGTGAATAAGACCAAAATTTGGGAACTACAGTGACCAAAAAAAGTATAAAGTGAAATTAAAACGTTAATTTAAATACATGTTGGTGTTATAACAGCAACTCATAATGCCTTTCAGAGGCGAAGTCTAAAGGGTGATTCCAGAATGTATCACTACAAAATTCCACGCAAAATAAATTCATTATCACTTGACTGACTACCATACTGGCCATTTGTTCTGATATCATATTTCCATGTCCCATTTTAAGAGTTTATCTACACTGTATATATATATATACTTATTTCCTTCAGATCTTTCCGTTAATAATGAATATCTACATAAGTAACAGTATAATGAAATCATTAAGTGTTACCATATTTTAAAACTGGAAGCACTAATTTGTCGAAAAGTTCCAACCTTTGTTTAACAATGAGATTAGTAAAACAGTTCAAGTATTTTATAATCTTCCCTTCCTATTCCCATACCACACACCTAAGTAATGGGTTATCATAATATGGTGTTCGTTCATACGTGTTTCAATAATAAAAGACCACAAAACAAGAGTAGAGTGAACATGAATATTCGTCATTTAATTTTCTAAATGACGAATATTGCCAAGGTAAAATACAAAACTACATGAAAGACTAGAAACAGATTTTAAGTATTTATTAAGTTTGAAAATATCTTTCTAAGTGCAGACTGCGTCTGTTTGAAAGTTCATCCCTTCGGAAAAACAATTATTATACTTACGTAACAAAATGTGTCGACAATTTCAAGACTCTTTTATGTCAAGTTCAAATGTCTCGGCAAAATGCCAGCCTTCCAGAAAACCACTAATTATGTTTTATTTGCATTCACTTTCATTTTCCATTTACTGCAATTTTCAAGCAAAGTATCAAATCCTTTTTGCAAATGTTCAGGAGTTTTTTTTATTAAGTACAATGTCGTCTGCTTAAAGCAATAACAATATATTGAAACCATGTTCTCTTTTACAACATGTTTCTTCAAGGTCATTCAAGAATTGTAAAAATAATGTGAGATTCTGGGGAGATTTGTATTAGTCCGCCATTTTTGATTGGTCTTAATTGTTAGATGATATTCGGAGATGGAGTTTTGTATGTGTTATATCTATGTACAAACACAGCCAAGGATATAAAATGTTATAAGTTTATGAACATATGAACATATTCCTGACGTGATAAAACGCATTACCCGGTGTATGGGTATGTTTTTGACATTTATTTAAATTTATGCAAATGGTGCTTCCATGAAGCTGAATTGCGAAACCAAAGCAATCATACGCAATAGACATAAACTATATCTCACGATAGATTTGCTCTATAACAATATAGTTAAAATTGATTTGTTGTGACAATGGTGACAGCAACTGTCCTTTATAAATTATTTCTATAAAAGTTTGCATGAGGGAGCAGTAGGCTGTCATCCAGTCAAATGACATAAATATAATTGTGTTATAAATTTGCTTTTTGTTGTGTTTTTAGATGTTCATCCATTGGACTTCAATTATGTACGACCACCAAATCTAGTTTATGCAGGAAGGAAAGGGAGCGACACTGCACACCTCACACAAACTAAGTTACAAGGCTGTTCGCTGTAAAAGTCTAATGCTTTGTAATTTAGTTAGATTTTCGCAGATGTAAAACCCGCACTGAATTAAGTGTATTAATGTGAATACTCGCTGGAAGCATCATTTCATTATAATACTGTCCTAGTGACAAAGTTGAATTAAAATATAATAGGAAATAGAACTCAATGCATGCAGTAATTAAGAAAACATTGAACGCATGATGTAAGTGAGAAATAGCAAAGCAAAACATGTTATATTTGTTGGGAACAAATTAAATTTGAATGAGAATGACATAAAAAGTAACATTGCTATGTAAAAATAGATGATTGCAAGAATAAATTACGTGTGAGATAACATTATTAAAGAATTCCTCCTCAATTAATTCAATACAATCGTTCTAAGTTGATTACCATTACTTCATCCTAAAATATAACAAATATACTTAAGGTATCGTTATTGGCTTAATACAAAAAAAAAACGTTAAATAATTTTTTATGTTATTTACAAAGAGTATATATTATACTTTCATACCAATCATCCTGTACTCTTTATCGACTTTACTTTATCATCTCTAACGTGTTGTGCAGTGTGTTGGTACGGTATGATAACATTTACCATTCGTTATTGCATCTCTTACTAGACATCAAACCATGGCGTGATGTCGATTATATACCGTAAACGATTTATTGGCTAACAGAATTGAATGGGGATGTATCAATTAATCTAAATTCGTTGATTTCATGAGACAATAATGATCTAACGCTTTTATTGTTAATGTTCACTTAAAAAAACACAGTAGGCGTCATTCTCGAATGAAAATTGCCTCCTTATTTGATAATGGATTTCATTCGGTATTTTGTAGCGGACAATGCCTCAGATACTTGTTTTCATTTTAATCTATGACGCATTACGTAATATTTAAAAAGCGGGGTTCAGTTTACAGAATTTGTTTGAAGTCAAATACTTAACGAACGAAAGACAATGTAAAAACTCTGAGGCTCGGTTCCCTGCACTATTTATTTATATGAATTTTATTGCTAAATGTTGGCATACATATATTCCTAAATACAGAGAAGTTATCATTGTTGAAAAAAATGTAAATTACTTGCGATATTGGTTTACAGACCAAACAAATTATATTATTTGTTTTAAATCACTTGCAATGGACTTTATAAACTGCATTTATTCAAGCATATAATTACGATATAATTAGTTTTTAAATCTATAAACTGGTAAAACTTGATATGACTATCAGCTGATAACGATACATTAAGTTAGTTCCTAAAATAATACATATTCAATTTTGGTCGTTTGTAATTGAAACGTATACCCTTAAAGACATAGAACAAAGTTTCTGTCAGAATGTCATATAATTTCCATTAAATACATGTACAATTATGCAAATGGAAGTGTTTGATGTAGTAGATTATTAACCCTATTATTATTTACAACTATTTGGACTCCCAGGAGACTTTAATTATGGGACACGACCTTAAGCTGATGCATTCCCATTTCTAGATAACCACGATATCTCGAGGCGCGCCGAATTCTAATTTTATTAAATAAACACAGGAAACGGTAGTACTTCCATGGTCTAATTACATTATCATATGATGCTGAATTGCACAATTTACTTTTAATTCCAAATGCGGGAGATTATAATACGCACAGTTTGGTTTGGCATTGTTCTTGTTTTCTTGTTCACGTTGCCAGGCTGGCATTGTAAATTTTGTTTAAACGTAGTCACATATTCCTCTTTTTTGCAATGTGAATTAATCGTTAGTCAGTGTTCTTTATGTTAAAGCTTCAAGTGTTTCCGTCTCTAAACGAATTTAGATAATTTTAACACAACTGTCAAATTCAATAGCCCACACAGCGCTCATTGCCTAACAGTTCATTTGACTGCGCATCATTCCTTTTTACGTACAATGCGGAAGATAGTTCTGAAAACTAACATTTTAAATTGTAGTGTTAAAGAAATGGTCCTTTTTGGCAAGCCTGAATGAATGATCACTCATGGATAATGTAAAACAGTCATTTTAATTTCTCAAAGGATCTTACATTTCGATAAAACATTAAGTGCAGATGTATCCTTTATCACTCGAGATGTGTCATTTACCAATCATTCTGCCGAACTCTACGTTAACATGGATACGACTATGAAATATTAAATGAAGATATGGAACCTTATTATATCAAGTAAAAGTATTTTTTAGTTGTTAAAATATCGAAAAAAAAATTCTGACAAGTAAACGCATTTTAGGGATTATCTTTCTTGTGTTATTGTATTTTTGATATCGTAAGACGATGTTCATTGATGTTACAATGTCATCTGATTGAGATGATCTCTATAAAGATAAAGAAACACATCAAACTTTTATCAAACGCCAACTTCAGACATTGAACTTCATCTTTGAGTAGTTGTTCGTAATCTCATCACAAATACACGAAGTGAACACATCCACACTTTAGTGACTGATTCTCTTATAAATGTGTAATTATCTGCCTAATATCTTTTGTCGGTATTGTCCATACCATACCAGTCATAATTCAAGCGTTTTTGGAGTAATACCACCACCTTCATTTGTTTAATCAAAAACATTTCACAACATTGTACTTTGATTTTACCGATGAGACTGAATCAGCTATTTAAAGTGTTAACTGTCTATCATTTTCTGTTGTCATGCAAAACAAAGCCTTGATTGTACGAGCAATCGATGCTCCGGAAATCTAGATTTTGAACAAAATATTAGGTTTAGCATGTCTGGTATCTTAAACTGTTTCAATGAGTCAACCAACAAGTTATCAATTGATACACTGTGATATGGTTTTGTTTATTATAGTGTCACCCCTATTGAAAGGGCCAGCCAGGTTGGTTTATGAGACACCTATCTTATGTTAACGCAGTACCTCCCGAATCCCTTCTCCTTTTTGCCGGATGCCTGGCTGAGATGGGCCTACGGTAACCATTTTTTAACTAGCTGGCGGCTCACCAACCGAACGCATCAGTTCTAACCCAGTCACCACTGGGGTTCGAACCTTCGATCTCCCGCTCCGAAGGCGGACACCCTAACCACTCGGCCACGGGATGAAAACTGAAGAACTTCACCAAGTCACAGAGGATGGAGTGATCTGTTCAGTTGTATTATGGTTCATTTTGTTGCACATCTAAACGAACTCGGGTCCAATTCTGACAAGGGTAAAATAATAAGTTGAATCCTACATATTGTTCCTGCAATTCGGCCGAAAAGGCTAAATAAAGAAGTTTAAAAATACATGGCAGTTACTCACAATGTTTGCAATTTAGAAACTAAGAAGCAAAGTCAAGGAACATTCTTGAAACCGGGGAGGGGGGGGGGGGCTCTTTTCGTATTACATCCTTCGAAAGATAGACAAATGCCGATATATTTGATTGGTACATAACGAGCAAATCGTATTGAATGATCGATGTAATAAATATAAAAAAATCAGTTTCCCAGCATTCAATTCGTATCAATCGAGAATGAAATCAATCAATCTTTAAGAGAAGTGATTTCAACTATTTTTTTAATCTTGCAGATTATGCCAGCTCAATAAATATTTACCATATATGGAGAAGTTGCCGGCCCCTTATGGAAGGTTAAGTTAGAAATGATTAGAATACAATCCAGGGGAAGACTTGTTAGGGGAACCAGCCGCCGCATGCAACTGAAATATCGTTGCGGAACGGGTTTAAGACCACAGAAACAAAACCATACAGTTGACAATGACACATATTTCATTGGATCTGTTTGTTTCTCATATTCTTGAAACCGTCTTCGCTTTGCAATTTACAACTCGTTTTATTTCTCAATAGTCCACCATGTAATCGTTAAAAGCATTTCAATAAAGATTAATCACAACTTGATATTTCTCTAGAGAGAGCTTTTCTGTTTCGATTATGCTTTGACTAAACCTACCAATTGTAGTACACGGTCTATCAATATTTTAATTATAAAGCTATGCTTATATGATTATGCGTACAAATTACTGCATTTGTTGTAAAGAATTATTGGTTCATTGATAAAATGATACATGTATAAAAAAATTACTGTTAAATAAAGTTAAAATCGTATCATCCATACGGTCGGTGTGTTCGCCTAACAGGTGCTTGTTGATATTTGTTCTGTATTTAAATCTCTCAATATGCTAAAATAATGAGACCAAATGACAAGTTTTCGACCACTATGTGATGTGAAAAAAAACCAATACTTTCGGTCATATAATAAGGAAGAAACCTGACATTTGCCTCGTCCGTTCTTTATATGAAGCAACCCAGTTCTCCACGTTTTACTTGTTTAAATAAATTATTATTTGAAGCTATTCACAGTATTTGACCTGTTTAGGTAGAATATGTTTGGAATAATAATTTATGACTAAATGAAAGGATGAACTATTATTCTTAATTCAGAGAACAACACCTTAATCAATAGCAATTAGCAACAATATTTAAATAGACGTTTACACTTATTTACATGTTAACTTGATACAGTATCCATTCAACTACACATACGAGAATATTGACAAGGTGGCTCGTTAGATGAAATCATTATATGTTCTGATATGAATATCACTATCAAAGTATAAGGGGTTAGCTACAAACATTGTCTATATACACTACCTCGTTAGAAAATAACAACGCAGTTCGACCGTCGGCGAAAAGAATTTCGAACATAATTATGTTCTTATGGTTGAGCTAGCGCGTGTTTATTGTTCACAATTTATAAAGTTGACTTTTTAAGATTTGCCAAAATGTTTTAAGGAGTTCGCGTGTTTTCGCCGTTATGTGTTTGTCTTGGTGTCTGATGAACATATGTGAGGCGTTGACTTTAGGTTAAGAAAACAAGTCTTTGAATTGGTTGATTCATGACATGCGAACACAAATTTATGTACTGTATACTAAATATCGGTGAAATGTAGAATCATTTATTTATAAAATCAAGGCCATGAAAGTTGCTATTGAATTAAGAATAACATAACAATCTAAAAAACTGATAAAATAAAGTACAAATTAATAGAAGTCATCACGTAAGGTCTAGCTGGTCATTAAGAACTATGCTAATATAAACAATGACGGTTCTATAGGGAAGTTTTAGAGAAATAATACACCAGGAGCACTTAGAAACACTGCTATACATGTATATAAATCATCGTCTGAAGGTTCTGAAAGCAATCAACAACAAGTATTTTATAGTTTTTAATTGCGGTAATTCATGATTAGAAGAAGTCAAGTTGTTTGTGGTAATGATAAAGATGAAATAAAAAAAATGATAAAGATGGTTGTAATGTATATAATAGTTATACGTACAGAGAACCAGAACCCCATTGGGTCTACATACATACCAACAATTGACGACGTATCACGTTCAATCCTTGTATGCTATTGTATATCATATACTATTAGATTTTTTATTGGGAAATAATCTCCGGGTGACGTATTTACATTGGTTTTTAACTCAACAACATATCACTTACACAGCTCAATATCTTCTTGAGAACATTGTGTCGCCATAGATACTTAACATGCAAATTTAATGTACCGTTTTACTGGTATCACGAGGAAGCTAATAAATGCAATTAAGCTCGACTAGCAAGCCCATTCAATAAAAAAGGTCGCTGGCGCAAATCAGAAACATGACCGGGCTTATCGACACAACTGAAATAAAATATTACAACTCACATCTTAATGAGTAAAAATGTTGGACAATGATTGATGCTTAGCAAAATAATGAGACAAGAAAATTGAAGTGCCGCAAGGTACTCAATGACTATTGTAGTGACAAACCTGTCGCTTAAACTTGTTGTACCATTGCAATAAAGGGAATGTGTGCGATACTATTGATACATTTTGAATATCAAATTCTCTGTACCATGACGGATTTGTTGGTCTTTTGCATTGAAGTTTACAAAGGTAAGTATGTTGTATTGATACTAAAGTACTAAAGTTTGTTGTATGTTTCCAATGGTGTGTTTGAAATATCCAGAAAAATTAATGATGTTGGAGTAGGATTCTCATATTATCATGGGAATTGTGGCGATATTGGTTTATTTAAAGATGATTATTTGAGAGGATGTAATTACCAAACTTGTTAAACGTTGATTTTTTATTGTCTTTTGAAAAAGAACTTTCATTTGCTTATCATTCATTTGATGTTGCACCCTCATAACTAGTCCCCGCCTTTCTACAGACCACTCTAAGGCGGTATCCTCTGGTAGGTTATGTTTCGCCCTTCATTTTCAGGTTTGGCGGGCTTTCGGTGAGTGAAAGTATTATAGGGAAGATGGGATGTTTTGTATGTGCTTCTCTCAGGGTTTCCTTGTCTTGTCTATATACAAACGTTACACTGATTTTGAAGCATTTATTCAATTAAAACAGGTCTATGATAAAAAACACTGCCAACAAAAAAGATGTTCTTGGATTCTTCCTGTCATTCTATTCTGAATAATTGAGTGTTGAAATCGAATATTGAAATACAGCTGCGTGATCTACTAACCAACATGAAAGAAAGAACCTCAGATAATCAGACATTTAACAAACTTTGGAAGCGAATGCTATAAAACACTACTTGATAAAGTGATCAAATCGTCTATTTAGTGGTGTGTCACCGTAATCCTACGTCTAATTGTACTTCCTAGTATAAAATAGGACCGATTTGGCATCTAGATGTACTGTTCGTCTATCTACATTCAGCGAGCTTGTGTCAACTCGTATTATCGAGTTTTATTTTGGTATGGAAACATATCAAATCGTGATTCTAAACAGAAACATGGTTACGTGCAACATTCCCGGAACACAACGACCGCACGTTTTATAGAAACTAATGTTTGTATTGAATTACATGCCTTCTGAAATGTATGTACCGTATACAATCGAGTTTTATTGCGATGCAGGCATCTCAAATTGTTGATTAGAATGAAAACCGATGAACACTTTATAAATGTTCGATTTAACCCTGATGATATCTTCTCATGGGAGCATAGATTGTCTGTTTAAATGGCGGATTGAGATATTTACAGATTCAAATTAATGATCAATGGTCATAACTCAATACTGTACCGTTAGTAAGTATCTGCACAAATAAGTTTGAACAGAATGTTCAGGCTTTTTTGGTTACTGTTTTCACCATTATGTACTTATTTAACCATTGAGCGTAGTGCCCTATGCTGAAATATAACATCTATTTATATCTGTCTTATATCGAGTACCCTTTTTAGTGGACCTCCTTATTTTTACTAAATTTCAGCTCAGCATTGGTGAACTTTGATTTTGGACACTGAGTAGTGTTTAGATTGAGACGAATCATGATGACTGTCACGTGTGTTTATTTACACGTTCTTACGTTGACCTTGATACAATGCAAGAATACAACTGGAAATTAAGTACAGTAAAATCCCTACTTACGACCACCCCGCAATTACGACCGCCCCGCTATTACGACCGATTTTTAAAAGAACGGAATATTTCGTTCCAAAGTTTAATGGTTTGTCAGAAAATACGACCACCCCGCTATTCCACCAATGTGTATTTGTGTCAATATCATAGAATTGAATGTGTTATAATTGTAGTATATCTACAAGTAATAAGTATACACATACATAATTATTTAAGTGCCTCGTTGTGCTATAAGTATTTGAATGAAATTGTTGAAATGTACATTAGTACATTACTTCTATTGTATGTATTTATGGATTATGTATATTGTTTTCAAAGTTTGTTCTCTTTACTGTACATGTCGACATGAGTCTATAACCTTCCAGTTTTGATGCAAAATAAAATGTAAACAGTAAAACTGTATTTAATTTAAAATCATAACTAATATGTACGAATACACAGAAGCGCAAATAATCGTCAGCAACGCAAATCTACCAAACCAAAAATCAGACATTGTGTGCAGCCGATTGGGTAAAAGTACAATGCTACGAATAATCAGAACATTCAATGTAGAGAACCCGATGTAGTAATCTCAGATACGCATAAGTCAACATGATCGATGCTATGTTATGAAATATCTTCTATAGCAATGTGCATAACATATCAGCTGTTCAATAATAACTATTGATGAAACTCATATTTAGCTGGTTATGTAAAATTTCAGACCTCTTTACATAATTCAGCCACTTAAAAAGAGACAAAATACTAGTATACACGTTTAGGTATTGATTCGTTTTTGAAGACAGGTATGTTTTCCTGATGGCTACAGAGTTCACACGGATGCCCTCTCTCACAGACAGTCGGTCACTTTAGTTCTTCCATTGATGAGTATTTTCGTCTTTTTTAAAGCAAACAAAACGCTAATTATCACAAGAATCCCAGACAAAAGAAGTCATATTGCTAAATTGAATTATACAGAGTCCAAATGGACGTTAATGGTCAGCAATCCAGACAGCGCACTAAATCAGCAGTAATGAATAAACCATGATTCAGTGACGTGTATTATACGTTTGCAACAGTTATGACTCCTTGTCAAAGCAGTGTAGAAATTAATGATGTCACGTTTTGGATACTCGCCATTGAAAATAAAGCAATATTCATAACATCGAAATCAAAGTGTGTATAAGTCGAGCTTAAGTACTAAAAACAATTCAGTATTCAAAACAATTCCCCGATTCACGTATCTGACACTTATCTTCTTACCAATTCAATATTTTATACTACCCACCCGTTATTAGAATCTGAGCCAAAAATCACATTCAAGGGCAGATAACTGAAAAACGAACACCGCGACCCCATTTTCTTTCGCTTAAAATGTTTCTATTATCATAGGCTATGATCATGCAAAGTTTTAAAACAATATTTCCATACGTTTTCATTCTGCCTATATGTGAAAACTGTCAGGAATGTCCGTAAGCATTTTATGATTTACTTGATAACTTTTAGAGGACCGCAATATGGAAAATATTCCAACCTGTACATACAGATCAAATGTAACGCACCGAGTTACATACATAGTACTCTTATTTATTAAGCATGACTTTGCTTCTACCTACAAATACGTGATATAAATAAATAGCCAAATAAAAATACTTTTACATACAAAATTCAACCACAATAAGCCATAGCGACAAACTCAAACTTACAGACGCATACACAATCTGATCATTGTCTAAATTTTACTAAACAATTCTGTATTCTTCACTGTTTTCTGTTCCTGAGTCCGATGACCTATAACTCAATTAAACAAATATCAACAGAACACACATGTGATATCTATTTTCAAGATAGATAATTAAAAACAACATTCATTTAAAATGAGCTCGTGGTGGATCACGGTGAATCAATTAACAGACAATGGAAATTCGCCATGTCTCGTGTAATAAAGAACGAGTTGAAGGTTATTTGCAAAACACGCTGACTTAGTTCTATACAGATAAAAAAATATACAACATCACTAAACAGAAACACTTGTCGACAAACAGACGCACTTTTCAGACAATATGTTATGTCCACATTTAGCACAGATTGAATGAAATCATGGTAAGTTTTTAAATTCCATTCTCAATGCTAATGCACGGTAAACACATGGTCTCCTGTATATCATAGCAGTAGTAGTATAGCTCACTGTTGATAGTTACTTTATTGTTGTGCTGTGTTTTATGAGACCAATGGATAACTAAAGATTGCCCCATGCAATATTTCGGAACTTCTAGGACAAATGACAAGACCCGTCATCAGGAACGTACCGAGTACTAAAAACTCCACAGCCATACCAAAACAATGCTTGTTGTACAGAAATGTTTGATTAATATCGGAAATAAGAGACAACAATAAAGTGTCCCTAAAATATAAGACAATATTATCCCTAGAAAAGTAACAGAAACTAAACACCCCACCTTCCTAAAATTACTCCCCCTGACCCCAAAGTCCACAAACCCTAAACAAGCATAAACCATCAAGGTGAAAATAAATTGTGAAAGCTGTTTGGGTCGTTCTCATGATAAGATACAAGCAAGTATTTCAGAACAACTGTACGATACAACGCGAACAATTCTTCATCAGAAATGTTGGCACTCTTATTACCATCTGCAATTGCCATGCAGACATGTATAGCTCCACTGGTGCCATTGTCTTGTCTATCTCTGTATATGACAGACAGAACACTCTCTAGATATCAGTGCATTCTCTATGATTGTATTTTGCAAATGACGATCAACTGGTTTTAATTATATCGGTTTCGTTTCCCGCTGATTACTGAATGAATTTCACTGGAGATTTATTACAAATTTACAATTCTCATGAGAGCTTCTACGGTTTGATTATTTTTATATTTAACATACTAGAAAATTTAAACCACACCAATTTCCCAGTTACTGTAAATCAATATAAATATTTATCGCTATAAAACGCAAATGCCTCGTTAGATAGAAAATAACGGACATGTGGCGCTTAAATTCAATCAAATGCACCGTTTGTAGGTCGCTATGATCAATTTCTAAAATTATAAAACTTTCAAAACCTTTTCAGTACACTTGGTGCTACATAGATTATAAAAATACAATCTTCCAACATATAAACTCATAAAATGCTCAAATTGTGCCAAAATCGATATTTACGTGATGTCGCCGAAAAATAAAAAACAACTCATGTTGTATTTGCATAAAATAATTCCACATTTATGCACCTTTTAATGTTATATCATGTTCGCCTTTGATCATAGAACTTGGTGAAACTAAATTACACAACACCATTGTAATGCGATGTCGCGGGGTTCTCAAAAACAAATTTTCTGATAATACCCCCTTCTTGCAACCATTTTTGAACTACAAAGTGTAAACATCATCAATGGTTATCTTATTAATTGAAAGCCATCTAGGTAATTAGCAATATATGTTATTAGCATGTACTTAAATATATAAAGTTATATTTCTGTACAATAATTACGTACAGTTATATAATGTTTGTAGCGATATCTTTGTGATGCCATTACACACGATAACAAAGGCTGCATTTTGAATATATTTAATGATGTTCATAACAATGATAATCAAATGTAAGAATGCAGTCGTTTCTTTTACATTTTGATAAAGTTAAACGAATTGCATATTTCCGTTAATTACTGTATATTTATGTATATATATATATTTATGCAACCGATATTTACGTTACCACACCGCAACATCATATCAACTTCATTAAATTCAGACAGCCGTTTTTTAGAAAAAATCTGTGAAAGTTTTGTTAAATACGAAGTGTATATGAGAAAAAATCATCTGCAGAATAAGGTAAGGCATGATTTGATTTACTCGTAACTTCGCTGCTGATAATGCTGCAGAATACTGACAGACGAGCATAAAGTGAACGATATTTATAAACATGCAAAACTGTGCTTGAACAGAGCACGTGATGTGGAACAATAATCAGACGGTAACGTTGAAATCAGCAATGTCAGACCTTGACCATTATGTTCATTAGTTAAATATACCGACCAAATCAACCTGTCTGCTATCCGTTATAAATATCAAAGGATCTAAATCTATTAATTACGGTAACTTATATATTCTTCAAACGCAGACTTGGTGTCTAACATGTTGTTATATGTAATCAAAACATTCATGTTCAGGAAGATGCACAGTAAGCTTATTGAAGGCTGGTGTTGCTAAACAGATGTAGACCATTGGGTCTTATTCCGCCATTAAAGCTGGGAAAAGCATTCGTGCTGCGGATGTGATGTTAAGCCTTCGTGAAAAAGAGCATAAAGCCGAATTGTGATATGTCCCTAAATACAGAGTAGTTATCGTTGTTTAAAAAAATGTAAATTACGTGCGATATTGGTTTATAGAAGACTAACCAAATAACGATATATGTTTCAAATAATCGGCAATGGACTTTATACACTAGAATTATTTAAGAATGTAATTATGGTTCAGTTATCAAATATATAAATTTGAAAAATTTGATATGACCAGTCAGTCAATACCGACACCTTAAAGACTCTATCACCAAAGAGTGAATATCTTATAATTAATTTGTAATCATTTACAATCATATACCTGTCGAACAATTTCCATAGAAATTTAAACAATTCGCCCATTACGACTCATTTGCAATGATCGTAAATATATTTAATTCAACACAAATTGATGAAATCAACGCGTTGTCGGTCTATATTAAATGAATTAAGTTTACGCACAATGTATAATTTTGTATTCAAAGTTTCTGAGGCATGCCAAAGTAAGAAAATCCGAGCATAGGTTTAATATAATAACTTTTAATAACAAATAAAAGTCATTAAGCAACCCTATTTTAGTAAAAAGCATTAAATATACAGTACATTACGTTTTCAGAAAATTGTATAGCATTTCTTGTCGTTTCCGAAGTGGCCATGAGTCATTAAAGAAAACGACATCGTCTTAAGATGGTCGAGTTGATGCATTTGCCGTTCCCTTAAACATAAGCAAAATTGTTCCTATTTAACCTACATTTTAGTTAAGTGAAAATAAACACATACACAATTTTGAATACTGGGACATTTACAATTTGTAAAAACAACGTCCTGTTTTACACTACTAAATGGATGCTTAGCATAAATACGAGCATTCTAAATATTCTACATCTCCAGGGAATGATAGACAAGCGGGCATTATGTAAACCAGTTGATTGGACGCGATGCTATCTTTCAAAACTGAGCCTAATAATTCAGTTTAGAACGGTATTATTGGATTAAACAGGACGTCTGAGATATCTATAACAGCCATATAAGCTCAGTGGAACTATTAGTTTCTTGTATGTACGCCAGAATACAAACTGTTATAATAAGGAGTGGAATAAGACCGGCCAATGGCTTCAAATACAATCCTATACTGTCGTCTCAGTGGAATTATTTGCTCATTAACAAAATGCAATACATTCGGAAACAAAGATGACTAAATCGAGGGTTCAATGCAACAGTGTCGTAACTCATATTGAAATAAGAACAAGTTACGACAGTGTTGTGCTGAGCCCTCGAAATGGAAGGATGAAAAGCAGACATTGACAGGTTATAAATAGGGTGAGTCTAGTACATAGCATTACTGTTAAATTGGCAACATAATAAATGAATAAGACAGTTTCGTCTGAAAGCATACATCATATCTTAGGTTGTTTGTTATAGACTTAAACGAAGATACATCGATGGATCGCTTTAACTCTAAGAAATCCATCAGATATATTAGACACATTTGCATAGCGTGAAACAAAACATTGTATCTTATTTTTCCTTTTTATAGAACGCCTTTGAAAAGTATGTGTTTTGGTGATTAAAGGTATGAATATAAACTTTTATGAGGAAGAATAATGGGATGTTTTTGAATCACAAGATTGTTTCAACGCCACTAAAGTGCGGGGAACTACTGGTTATATAACTGTCACTAATAGTTCTGAAAACCGGAAACAACTGTCAGCACGATACAAATAAAATACTACATACTTTACTGAAAACACTCCGAGGGAGAAAATGTAATTTGACAATCAACTGTGAAACTAAGATAATTAATTCTGAAGCAGCTGCGTCAGACTATTTCATAAGTAAGAACTCGAAACAACGAATGTATAAATAACAGGACAGGTCTTTCAAGAACAACCACAATAAAAGTGGCAGAAGGTTACAACTGAACTTCGTACACTCACGAACTGTTATTCGTTTTATCTGATAGTTTACCAATCTGGTAAAATCCCAACATATTCGCCCCAACTGCAGATTGTGCTTAAGTGTGTCACGTAATGTGTTAATTAAAGTGAGCAAACACAATTGATCGGCGTTGTTTTCTCTTCCTAAAAGCAATTAAGATTCTATCCAAATTGGACATTTTAGACCTCTTGAAAGGGAGAATACAATGGATTTGTGCCGCATTAATACACTCGAATAAAAGTTGTCCTTTAAACAAGAGTGCTTTAAACAACTCGAGTGTCAAAATAAATACTTCCTAACTATGTGTCAAAGTGAATTCTTTGAGATATTTATAGAAAAGTTATTATTATAATTATCTGCAGATTTAAATAAATGTTATGCTTCTACAAACACAGTTTTAGTGCTCACCATCACATCCTTTCCACCAGATCTCTTTATAATTGATCGTATCGTTGAACACAAAACAAAATCGAAATGCGAATGTTCTTCAATAACAAAGTTGTCACGTAATACGTCGCTGTTTCAAAAACTGATCCCGTAAAGGTCAACCCAAACTTGCGTAACGTCAAAGTAACATGATGTTTAAAACTCGTAAAATTCATATACATGTACATTGTATTTCACCGACAATCCCCATAAAAGACCACATGCGAAACCGTCTTTCTCAGTACACTTTTTACTTGCATGCACGATTAAATGTGTATGTGATTATACAACTAATGTAGATGGCTTGTTTTACAAAGGTTTAATACGCTCCCTTAAAATTTAATAGAAGGCACCGAACATTTTTTCTGTGACTGTTCATACTGAACTTAGCAAACAAAGGAATTATAACTGTACAGTTAAATACAGTATAGCATGTCATTCAATGAATATCTTTGTCCATTTACAATGTGTTCCCTATCATTTTCTCTGAATCATTGAAATCAAGTTCCGCAGAAAGGAGGGAAGCCCGATAAATGACCCACGTGTCGGCTAGACACAAACAAGATTAAAAGCAAAATAATAGGAGAGCAATTAGAACAATTTAATCATCTTCCTATTTTGTACTTTCTTTCATATAATGACATTAATAAAATCTCATCCTCTCATCTGTCGTTGGAACGATTCCATGATGTAAGCATTTTCTGTTACTGATACAATAACTACGTTTTGCTGTGAGCTAAAAACGGAAGTTTGAGGGACTACACGTAAAATGTATGGTTATTTTCGTAGACGTAAAATCTATGGTTATTTTCTCAGACGTAAATGTATGGTTATTTTCTCAGACGTACAATGTATGGTTATTAACTTAGTTTCTTAGATACAAAATATATGGTTATTTCCTTCTTAGCCCACTCCGGTCCACTGCTGACGCTAGACAACTATGGCATCAGAGGCAACATATCGAAGTAGTTCCAATGCTTCTTATCTGGAAAAACACAGCGTGTTGTACAGCCAGGATCCTGTTCAAAACCCACATGCCACCTCCGGCGTCCCCGAGAGTAGCTTTCAAAGCCTTCTTGGTCTTCAAGAACGACTTGTAGACTAGAGTGAAATCCAGGACCGGCATGTTTGCAGATGGCTTTCTTCATGACGGGAAGATAAAGAGCCAGTAATTTGCGGCCTACAAGAAAACCTCGACAACCTTCAGGTTTTGGAGGTATGGCAGACGAAGTTTAACGCAGCCAAATGTGAAGTCATCCGCAACGCCACTGAAAGAAATCTCATTACTAGTATCGTCCCATATCAGATACATTAGACAACTCTCAACACAACCAACCAGGCAAAATATATAGGTGTAACTATCCCCAAGACCTGTACCAACAACGTCCTCCACCATGGTGTTTCTCCGCAGGAACATGCGTACAAGTTCTCCATACGCCAAAGCCAGAGACTACAACACATATATACGTCCCACTGAGTGTGCATTCCCTGTCTGGTCACCTGTTGCCGCCAGTCACATCAACCAACTAGAAATGGTCCAACGGCGAGCAGCACGATTTGTCAAGAACGACTACTCACGAAATATCAACCACATTAATATAAATGAATGGCATTTAACTCTTAAAATGACTTTCTGTTGTCAGTCTGTAGCAGTGCCTTTGAATAAAAGAAAATAAAACACTATGCACGTGTTTGATAAACTCTCTAGGACGAAAACACGAACATACGCAACCTTCTCCATATTCAGCGCTTCATTGGGATCAGGTAGTCAGCGTGACAATATCAAACGGTTTATATTGATATTATTATGGATAGTTGCGATGCTCATTGTGAAAGGTCTTAACAGTATCAAACCGTATGAGCTAACCATTAACTTACGAACATTCAATTTTGATATCAAAACCCTGTGTTGATCATCACATTATGCTATGCGCATTAGTTATGCGTCATTTAACAAATGCAATGGAGACATCAATACTAGTCTGAAAAAATAATGGTTGATAGATATGAATGGCACTAAAGCATTTGAGATTATCTTCTGATTCAAATGTCTTCTTTAGGGATGATGGATGTCTGCTATAATGACAGAAAATGGCAGAAGTTCTAGGAAGGTTCACCCAACGAAAAAAATACGACTTAAATTATAACTTTAGTTTTATTATATTCTTCTTTGTATGCATCACGAATATTTACTAATATTCCTACAAGAGAATGTAAATGACGAGTGGGGATTTATTTTCAACAAATTACAGATAATTACGGGTGTACGAGTATTTGTTAATGTAACGTTAATGACGTAACATGGGTCTTTTTACATACGACATGCTCTACTTAAGGACTGAGAAAGTTACCGATGTGTCACATGTTGTTGAAGGTTGCGTCTGTATTGGTATACGACATACAATCTAGTTGTATGTAAAGAAAGATCAGATCACATGCATCGCTTATGAAATTTCAAAGGTCTTCTTTTGTTAGTGATTTAGGGCTTGATTCATTGTTGTATTTTGCCTTCTATGGATCACTTGACTATTTTCAGATCAATTTAGTACTGGTTTCAGAATCTCCTTCTACAAGTCCTTCAACACCTTGGTGGAAACATTCGTCTGCATGATATGTATAAGTGCTTTTAAGATATATTTAACTCTCATATGTCGGTTGCTGATGTATTCGAGTAAGTGTTTGCTATTTGCGCAAACATGAAATCAGAAGGATACATGTCAAAACAACACAAACTAATCATACAGAACACTGGCGACAGAATGGTCAACACTTCAGACATAATTGTGAAATAATACCAAGGGTCACATATAAAACACTTAAACATGACAAAGTGTTTATAAATAAAAATATATAAGATTACTAAACAAGTGAAAGACTGGACGTAATTGTATTTTATCATCTGGTTTTATTTCTGTCAATACATTTGAAGTTCACACAAGCGCAGACTAATAGCCACGAAACACATTTCAGTCAGGACTTATTGAAATCAGTTTTTTTGCAGTGTTGTATCAGCTTAAGAAAGAATACATTGTGTTAAATAATGAAATGTCGGGCCCGTGGTGTTTAAAAGTCATTGTCGGCTAATATATTGGCATTATTTGAATCACATTTTTGAAAGCGTTGGAATTTTTGTCGGTTCGTTCTATATTAAAATTAGTATAGCAGTAACATATAGGATGAACCAATCCAGAACTGACTTGATCCCCTAAAATTATTCGGCATCTACTCCCGTTCCAAATCGGCGTGAGAATATGTCACTTCATGATCACCAATCCAATTTCAGGAACAACCATCATTATTATGGAATTCTTCAATTGCTGTTTATGTGTTAGATTTGTGTTTAGAAATCCATATTCCTTGTTTAAATTTATAAAAAAGTGTCAACGCAAATATTCTTTCTTTCTTGTGTCGTGAATTACTAACACGAATCAATTAAAGACACATAAGCATGTAAATTTATCGGTCGTAATAGTTTCTGTTTGTCCTATAACAGAGGAATCCGGTGTGTTTTCCTCACGTGCATACTTTATAGCAAGAAAATGTGTTTCCAAAACCACTATCGTATTTCTTTCAATATCATTTATAGGACAGCTGTGTTTTCCCACAGTCACGTCATAAAGTGACGTCACGCGCTCTATATATTTCCAGTTTACTAAAGCAGAAAATCACAGCGAAATTAGTGTTTTTCAAAGAAAAGGGGCTCGTTTCGTCGATAATTATTATCTTGGGATAATATTAGCAATGGCTTGTTTTTTAGCTCACCAGAGCACGAATGTGTTCAGGGTGAGCTTTTGTGATCACCCTGCGTCCATCGTGCGTCGTTACGATTACGTGGCGTCCATGTTTACTTAAAACAACATCTCCTCCTACACCCCTATGCCGATTGCAACCAAACTTTGCTGGAATGATCCTTGGGTGGTCCCCTTTCAAAGTTGTTCAAAAAATTTAATTTCATTAAAAATTCTGGTTGCTATGGCAACAAATAGAAAAAACTTAAAAAATCTTCTAGTCTGAAACCACAGGGCCTAGAGCTGAGATATTTGGTATGTAGCATTGTCTAATGAAACTCTACAAAGTTTGTTCAAATTATCCCCCTGGGGTCAAAATTGGCTCCGCCCCGGGGGTAACTTGATTTTACATCGACTTATATAGGAAATTTAAAAAATCTTCTCGTCAAAAACTACAACGCCTAGAGCTTTGATATTTGGTGTGTAGCATAGTCTAGTGGACCTCTACCAAGTTTGTTCCAATTATTGCCCTAGGGTCAAAATTGGCCCCGCCCCGGGAGTCACTTGATTTATATAGACTTATATAGGAAAATTAAAAAAATCTTCTTCTCCGAAACCGCAAGGCCTAGAGCTTAGATATTTTGTATGTGGCATTGTCTAGTGGACCTCTACCAAGTTTGTTCAAATTATGGCCCCGGGATCAAAATTGGCCCTGCCCTGGGGTTTATTCTATTTTATATAGGAAAATTTAAAAAATCTTCTTCTCCGAAACCACAAGGCCTAGAGCTAAGATATTTGGTATGTAGCATTGTCTAGTGGACCTCTACCAAGTTTGTTCAAATTATGGCCCTTGGGTGAAAATTGGCCCCGCCCCGGGGGTCACTTGATTTATAAAGACTTATATAGGAAAATTTAAAAAATCTTCTTCTCCAAAACCGCAAGGCCTAGAGCTAAGATATTTGGTATGTAGCATTGTCCAGTGGACCTCTACCAAGTTTGTTCAAATTATTGCCCTAGGGTCAAAATTGGCCCCGCCCCGGGGGTCACTTGATTTATAAAGACTTATATAGGAAAATTTTAAAAATCTTCTCCGAAACTGCAAGGCTTAAAGCTTAGATATTTTGTATGTGGCATTGTCTAGTGGACCTCTACCAAGTTTGTTCAAATTATTGCCCTAGGGTGAAAATTGGCCCCGCCCCAGGGGTCACTTGATTTATAAAGACTTATATAGGAAAATTAAAAAAATCTTCTTCTCCGAAACCACAAGGCCTAGAGCTAAGATATTTGGTATGTAGCATTATCTAGTGGACCTCCACCGAGTTTGTTCAAATTATGGCCCTAGGGTCAAAATTGGCCCTGCCCTGGGGTTTATTCTATTTTATAAAGGAAAATTTTAAAAATCTTCTTCTCCGAAACCGCAAGGCCTAGAGCTTAGATATTTTGTATGTGGCATTGTCTAGTGGACCTCTACCAAGTTTGTTCAAATTATGGCCCCGGGGTCAATATTAGCCCTGCCCTGGGGTTTATTCTATTTTATATAGGAAAATTTTAAAAAATCTTCTTCTCCGAAACCACAAGGCCTAGAGCTAAGATATTTGGTATATAGCTTTGTCTAATGGACCTCTTTTAAATATGTTCATATAATGGCCATGGGATAAAAAACGGCCCAGATGGGTCACTTGATCTTACTTAGACTCGTATAGAAAACTTCAACAATGTTAATCTCCAAATGACCTTTTCTCCTGGTGAGCATTTATAGGGCCATCATGGCCCTCTTGTTTTAAATATTTTTTATACAAAGAGCTAATGGGAATTTAAATTAATGACAGTTTCCAAATTGGACTACGCAGCAGCTTAATTGCTATTTTGTTCAATTTAGTCAGGTACAATGACATTATTAACTAATTAGCAGAAACATATTTAAGTTCATTAATTGGTGCGATGGAGCTAGTGACAATCGAGATAAAATGTGTTAATTGAAAATAGATAATCGTTTTAGCCAATTAAATTTATTTCTAAAATATTAAAGATAAATAGAAAAATAGAAATGACCTTATAAACTCCTATATATAGGTCGTGTTATATTTGTCCAATTAAATCATTATGTAAACTATGAGGATCTGTGTGAAAACTAAACAGCAATATTATATTTAATTCTGTCATTTATTTACGTATGAGCTTTATGTTTTTCAACGGTATAACATGAATAAATCCAATGTGAGTCGAGATTTAGATCGTGCAAATTTCTAATGTTAATATATGTTTTCGATAATTGAAACCATTTCGTTGATAAAGATCCAAAGGTGCATTTGGTACATTCAGGATAGGTTCTATTCTTTTTATTTAATGCATACCGAAACAATTAGAATCACAATGGAGAGGGAATCTATACAGATATATAAGTTGTGATTAAAACAACATGAATAGTGAGAAAAAACAAGAGCCCCATTTTTTCATAAATGAAAGAATAACAAGAACATCATTTTTTCATAAATGAAAAAAGAAAACCAAGAACACCATTTTTTCATAAATGAAAGAAGAACAAGAACACCATTTTTTCATAAATGAAAGAAGTATAACAAAAGCCCCATTTTTCATAAATGAAAGAAAAACAAGAACACCATTTTTTCATAAATGAAAGAACATTAGTTTAGCCTTTGTTACTTTTAGAACTTTGTGCTGTATATTGTATTAATAAGATCTTGAGCATATGCAAATCAGATTATTATTGTTTTCAGCACACATTGATTTGTTTGAGATCAGTACTATTGTATTGAATAAATGATCAGACAACGTACTAATGATCCTAATTCAAATTGTTTGAATATGAAAAAAAGTCGATTTCAAAATAGAACCAAGCTGGAAATTCTTCGCAACACGATACCATTGCTGTTAGGTCATGTAATACAATCCGGTGTTCAAAGCCATATGAGAAAACCTTCCTACGTAACATCAGATCAAATTCTGCAATAAATTTCAAACTGACGTAGATTTTTTACCGCATTTAATGTTGTTGTTTTTTAAAAATATAGATATATATTGAAGTCTTTGTTTTCCACTGTGCATATTATGATAATATGATATTTTTGTGCGTCTATATCGGTATCCCTTATAGTGTCAACTTTACTAGTATAGCCAACAACGATTTTACTTTAACGGTGTTTTATATACTTAATATTGAAAAATTACGATGACAGAAGTAATTTCAGTCGTTTCATCTTCCATCTGGAAGCACCTTTATCTATCACCAGTCTCCAAGTATTTCCATAAACTGGCTTTGTAACTGAGTTTAAAGAAAAAAAGTTCTACACACAAAAGTTAATCATTCAACACGAAGTTTAATAGTTTTAAATGGATACAAATCTAAAAGTGGCCCGAGGAAATTGCAAAATCAGATCACACTGTAATTGTTATTTAAAAAAGAATAGAAATATATCCACTACTTCAAAGTGTTGTCTACATTTGTTGAAACAATAGGAAAATGAAGAAATCAAAATAATTTTTTACAAAATGCAATTTACAAGACGTGTTTTTCAGAATTTGTAATCGATTTTGTTGTTGTTTGATATATCAATGGCGGTACAATTTCAATTTGAACACCATACTGAAGCCATGCAGTTTCAGAATGAAACAAAAATTGCAAATACTATGAATAGATTGAGGAAAGTATTCGCAGGAAATTGCTAATGGAGTCCTGCCAAATATGAAAGGCCAGTTAATCGGTAACCGCAAATGATTTTGAAAGAAGACAAAACAAAAGGTATTATCAGTTAGTTGCATTCAAATTAAAGTACGAACTAAGCTATATCACAGGGAAAGTCAGAAACTGGGATCATGAGACAAATCTATACAAGAACCAAAACAGAAGGAATCTTAAGCATAAGAATCTCTAAACAAGATAAAAGAGACATAAATAAACCAATAGTGGGCAAACCAGACACAATAACGAAAAAAAGAAATAGGGAATTAGTAAATAGGACTTTGAAGTACACGATGAGAACAAACAAATCTACTGTTTGATGGTATGCTAGAAAAAGATACCTACAGACAGCCAACACGGAGTCATTATCACTATGTCCTTAAATACATAAAATTCAATTATCCAACATTCAGTTTCGTATTTCGTCGTAATAATACATGTAAGCGACAAGAGGGACTTTGAACTTAAGCTCTTCAAGTAAAAGAAATCGAGCATACGAGCGGATGAAACGCTCATTATTTCTCCATAAAGAATTGTTCTTACGAAATTCAGCACTCCCTTCCTAAGAATGAAGTGTTTATATATGACGCAAATCCTGTTCTACCTAATGGCTTCAATTCTTAAATATGCCTATTGCAGAAGAAGTTTTGTCTGCAGTCAGTGTAATAACTGAATGATAACAATGTTATGCAAATAAAGAACACTTGAAAGGAAATTTTATAGAGACATTTCTCTTTCCTTTATCAACTACTATGCCATCTTTGGTGAAGTTAAAATAGATTTTGTAACTAAATATACGATCTGTGACGCTGCAGTTAAAGTGGTTCATCTGTTCGTTTTTTTTCGCAATTCTGAAATCTTTGTCACTGTTTCCTATTTCTAGTTGTAATTGTAGCTTTGTGATCATTTTGAACATTTAGTTGATTTAAAGGGTAAACTTTCATGAGCAATAATGCATATTTGTGTCATTATTTTGATGAACGAAAATGTCGTCTGTCATTAGTTATGTAGGATATAATCGTGACATTGATAAAGTTGAATTCATTCGGCGTAAATCAAACAAAAAGACCAATGGTCTGCCATTCAGATTTGTGACAAACATAAATCAGGCAACTCCCTTTTTCCTACTTTCGCATACATATAAATCAATACTACAAAATGACGTCGTTTCCGTTTCTATGGCTTCTGGGAATGTGATCTCCCAAACGCTTTCCACTAATTACTTTAATCATTTATTTTGCATCCTGCTTTATCACAAGTAACATGTTATTCAATATATATAACTAACCTTTTCTCGAACCTGCAATGAACCTTCAGAAATAATCAGCTTAGAAAATGATTCTCCTACATCTTATTCATCAGGAGTCCCTTAGTATTTATCACCTAATTAGTAATTTTCCACAAAGTTACAAACATATTATCACACATGATTTAAAATAATATTTGTACAGGTATAATTACTTGTATATATGCTAAAAATGGAATCCTATATCCGTACAAACTGGCCTATGTGGTATAAGGTTTTTTATTTTAGTTGTTTACTCCTACCCCCCCCCCCCCCCCCCAAGTCTTTCCATCCCTAAAACCTATCCAAGCACTGAACCATACGAAATATAAAATGGAGAACAAATCACAGAACAATTCACAGCATTGGTGATGATTTATTTGTTGTTGACATAAAGAAATATTGCTGTGTGATATTTATAGTATCATAATACTTACCTTTATAGTTGGTGCTTAAATGTGCAGCAATGGAGTTTTAAGTATCGAGTGCAACGTTTCTGTAAAATTCTGCTTCTTCAGACCAGTTTGAATTATATCTTCACCCAGTTTTGCAAGTAGTAATCTTAATTCATCGTTAATTCTAGTCTCCTGTGATGTTAAATAATGTCACATTTTACCACTTTTATATTTATATGAATATACTTAAAAGATCAATGCATGTACATTTTGTATCTGGTTTAAAGCTGCTAATGGAAACAAGAAATGAAAAAAAGACTTATGTGACATTTCAATTTTTAGTAGGTTTCTTGTATCTTGTCATTCTATATGTATCAGCATTGACCTAATTCATTTTTTTCTGGTTTTACATCAGTTTTTTAAGTGCTTTAAAAGACACTCAGATATCAATGATATTCATCGTCAACTTTATGTGTTCATGTCTTTGATAAGGCCTCATGGTGTAGTTAAGAGGATGAACTGAAGCGGTCAGGAAATTTGAGATCGTTATATGAGATGTTCGGAACATTTAATAAGTTGCTAATATAGCGTGCTAGAGAATGTTCTAAAAGAACAAAAGAAAATCATGCTGCTTTGGATATATAGTACACGACAATATAAAAAATTCACCAGTGCTGGTAAAAGTATGATACTCGTACATGTTACCTGTACAAGTCGACGTGTTTGTCTGATGACCTTAACAGATACACCCTTCGCTATAGATTTGAAACAGTAATTTCCAGGGCGTTAAAAGGACTTGTCTGTTTGCAGTCTGGTTTCCGTTACATGATGAAACGCTTACGCATGAACCATAGAACAGAACAGAACAGATATTTTATTACTTGACTTGAGCCAAGGCTCATCATCATTTACATAATATAAATATATACATAATTTACATAGAAACCACTCCATCTCTCCATTTTGTCTTCCTTTTATTAGGGAAGTAGTATTGCGAATTAAGGATGCATGAAAATGAACTCAAACTCAATATTATTACTATCTGATGAATTATGATAATTAGGTATTTATATCAACAAAGGTTATTGATAGATATGCGCATCTCTGACGCAGACCTAAGGGCTTCAGTATAAATTTACGACCACATATGATAACAAAATGTATACTAACACCTTATCAAGAAAATAATCTATATAGAACGTTATCAGTCATGGAAATCAATCAATCAACTTATGAATCACTGGAAAACAAATCATAACTGCACAAAAAACATATTGACAAGGCAATTACATACGAAATGATATCTAACAAATTTCATGAAAAGAAAACAAAAAAGCGGGATAGGAAAGTAATTAATGATTCATCGATAAACAAAGTAATAAACCGACAGAAAAAATTACTTCGAAATAGTTTTCACATACAGTCTTTCCTAGACGAAATAATTCTGGATATACGAGATGTCGTTCACGCAACGGCTTAATGAGAACCCGGTATAAATATTTTGTATAACGATTGTGCGATGCGTCTTTTCAAATCTCCCAGCGACAGTGTGAATTATGAATCTGTCGAATTATAGACAAATGTCTGAACAGTTTACCGATGTCCAGACTGATTATCCTATAAACGGAGAAAGGGAAATTATTTAAAGCACCGTAATGAACATCTTTTACTTGGGCTAGTTTTCTCGGGACGTTTCTCGTGTGATTCATCATGTGATTAACGGCAAAACCTTCCACGAAGCATTGTTTTAAATAGAGAAGCGACAGTCTAATAATATTGGAACTGAGCAATGGAGACAAGGACCGTTCCTAACAGCCGAAGAAGTGGTTAATGTTATATATAGCATTGCGGACGAGTGTACGGAATTTATATTATACTGGTCAGTTTGTTTTGTAGCATTCCTGTGAAAACAAAGCTGGTGTTTGTAAATGTAATTGCCAAAATCGAAGGCAAGATCTAAAAACTATTTATGGATTCGATTAATCACTGACAAAAGACTTCTAAAAATATTTACGTTGACAACTTATCATTAAATGAAAATAGTACAGATCTAATAGCGGAACTTTACAAGCCAAGAAAGAATCTCGGAGAACCCATCATTTCTTACAACATCATTTAAGTGATTTAATCTAAAGTCTGCCTTTGTAAATTAAGCGTATTCCTTGTAGACTTTGAATGCGAAAGAAGGCAAGTGATAAACACACAGCCGTTAACAATTTCCGACATTCTAAAATTTACTGCATCTATTTGCTGCTAACAGTCACTAAATCAGACTAAAAGGCGAAAAACGTAGTTAAGCTTTTTGAATAATTTATTAAAAGCGAATATAATTACATTGGTACAATATATGGCATGCTTTTTATGTAACATTCAAATGTTAACGGATATTCGACGTGACGTAGAGTTAGCAAGGAAGCGCGAAAAATGGCGCCAGTTGATTTTTCTTACACTCAGAGACTTTTTCAGAACGCCTGTACGTAATGGGTAAGGGTGTAGTAAGCGTAGAATTTAAAGATTCTGTCATACATTGACACTAGGATTATTTGTAGCAATACCTTTATGAAAACGGAACCAAACATGAAAACATTTAATTTAATTCTGTAGTTGTACTACCCACGTAGCTACGACCTTACTGCATGACCAATCATAAACCGTGAAATTATTCTCATTATGTTCTATATTGATGACACATTACTGTCACCTTCGATCTATTCTAGACATTCGTCGCTGTCATTAAGCATTAACTATGGTTGTATATGTTGATTATGCATATAAAGGATAAAGGAAGGTCAATATCTCATCATAAACCTAGTCTTAATCTCTTTCTCATTACAGCGATAATGCGTAAGACATATTATAGAAAATAGACATGATTAAATTCATAATGTAACAACTAGTCGGTAAATTTTGCATAATGTGGGGTTTCTGTATTATGCTTTTAGTGATAATTGCAGATAGGTAACGGATCTTCTATTACTATACAGCCAGTTTCGTGAACATTAATTTTACCAATTAGAAATGATATTTCGAATTAAGGTGTATGTTTTGCAAGTTACATAATATCGTTTACTTTGAAAGTAAAGAAACCAATGTCATATTTAAAAATTAACAAACGTAGTTTAACAATAAAAGGCATGCTACAATTACTGACGGCAAAATTTCTATATTCTACTATAATAAATTTGATATCAAAATCATATCACAAATTGTGAGAAACCATTTGTGAAAAACTTTCGCTCACTGTTATGTATGCGAAATTGATGACACAATGCCTATGGCATTATATAGCGTTTAGCTTCATTACTTATTAAACATTTATGTTATCAGAATTGATAATTGCCGCCTAAATGGTTAGCGCAATGCATAAAATGTCAGACGTATGCATTTCCATCTGCATATTCTTCAAACCTGTTACACCAGCTACAAAAAAACATCAATTTTAGTATTGCATGGCTATTAGATTACCCTCTAAAATATTAATAAAAAGTTTAGCAGTACCATTCATGTAATGACAATAATTCACGTATTGCCACGTATAGAATCATTAAATACATGTGGTATCAAACGGTAGAGTGATTATTCGGACAGATAAAATAACTAATGATGCACATGTAACGTGTTGGCCAATTCGTTTAAAGTTTTAGAATCCTTGAAATTACATAATACACAGGTATGGTTCTAATTTGTTAACAAGCAAGTGCCAGGTCACAAAATGCGCCTGTCTAAATTCATTTATCAAAGCGTCAATGGGCATAACTCAAAAGTGCCTATCGAACTTGACCGAGATCTCATGACCATAAATATTTCCATTAAGTTTGGTGAAGATCCGAATAAAACTGTCTGAATTAGAGAGCGGACACCACTGTGACGCCCGCCCGCCTATAATACGACCCGTTTTTTTCAAAAGGGTGTATAAAATGGTACAGACACACGCTACCGAACACATCTTCTCTTTCGACAAACCCCTAATTGCGTCGTATACTGTTGATCAGAGATTCATTTCTAGAGGTACAAATGTAATACATTTAGACACTGTCGGGGTACATGTTCTCCGTGACTCGCATGCTTCAAGTAGAGGATCAATACTCATACTTTCTGGTAGACTAAAATTCACTAAATTGGTAGACTTACTCATGTATAATATGTGTGTCATATTGGCATTTAACTACAAGCTAAAATTATTATGTGACTGTTAGCATTTCTCTGATTGAGGTGTGATTCAACATTTAGAACAATATCTACCATATCTTACATTGTACTTACTTGTTCTGTACAAATAGGCTCTGTATTAATGAAAGCTTTCCAATTATTCTTCCTTGCAGGCCACAAATACATTTTTATTTAAAATGTACAAAGGTCATAAATTTCAAAGTGTAGAATCGCTTCGATTTCTTTCATAACCAAAGATATGACAGACACAAGTACGTTACTAGACGTATCACCTATTTTTTGAAGAAAGGCACTCCTTTGATATTAATTGCACGCATGTGAATATCTAATTTTAAATTAGAATTACGTGTTAAAGTCACGGAGCATCAAACGTGTCCAGACATTTTAACCATCCCTTCTGATTTCATATTATAAATACAATGTATGACTATGTGAGAAATAAGTGGACCGAACATGAATAATTAATCGCCAAAGAAATCCAAATGCACAACACTTGAATATAGTTAAATATGACAAATAAACTGATCACTCTAGACGAAACAAGAAGCGTGACAAAGACTAAATGACAACGCGTTTCGAATCAAATTTACTTGAACCACAAATGTAAATATCATGGACAAGATATAAGCTTCATAAAAGCAAGTAATTACCAGCGGATACCATTTTTTTTCATTAACGATTATTCAGCCTCGTTCAGAAAAAAATGCAAGATGTAGTCGTCCTTTGCCCAATGACTGAATTTGAATCCTATAAAAATGTAATATATGCGGTTTGTAAGATACGTTCAATCACGACAACCTGTCAGCGACAGTGTCAATTATGAATTCATCGTCTGAAAGGCACATTTCTGAACTGTTCAATCGGTAAATTTGTTGAAGAAGGCACTCGTATGCCCTACAGTAAAGATAATACAAACATATTTCGGATGTTTTTTCAGATAAATTAACCTTCATATCCTCTTGTTTTGATTTAACAGAATGCTTGCAGAACACGTGATCAAGTCAAGACAAAGAATACTTTAACACTAAACAAAACACGCGAAAGATGATATAATTAGGCCATTTTGTTGTATTATTTTGTTAAGCGTTCGCTTAAATTTTGAGCTCCGTCGACAAAAAGAAAAACATTTTTGGTACAGATAAAAAGGGGGAAAAACTTTTGAATTCATGCATTCTGATGCAGGATACAGTGACTCGCAGGAATCAAGTGCTATATTTCTATGTTCTTGGTTTAAACTAGTCAGTTGACTGTTGTTCTTTCTAATATATTTGATACGACGTTTCTTTTAAATAGATTTTTGCTTTCAAAATACGTTTGTGTGTTGTTGTTTTTGAATAGGTAGTAAAATATTTTGCTGACAAAATAAAATAACAGAATGACATTATCTAATGTTTTACGGTGCACATGTTTTTTTTATCATTTACAATCAAGATTCCGATGTCATTCAGTTGTGGCGTTGTTCACAGCATGAAGTCCCTATCAATCTCATCTGTACGATCAAAATTACACAATCATCTTCATTACAGTGTTTTCTATAATAAATTATGTCAGTCCTGGTTTCTTTTTTTTTGCCAAACAGTTCTCATTTCCCTATCTCTCGTATTGTATGCCATAAAGAGGTCGCTTTTTATTTTCCCTGCTGGGGGCTTTCTCCCAGTCTGTCTGTCTCTCGGGTCAGATCATGCTGTATCTGTGCAGTACACAGGTAGAGGATGCACCTGCACCCTCGTGGCTGCAACATATGTAAGGCACCATTGAACGTATGAACAGTGTGAAAAAGGCGCTACATAAATATGGAATTTATCTAAAATATTTCAGATATTGACGGAGAATACATGTATATACAACATGTTTCTGTGAACAGAGGGTTTTAAACCATTATTTAACGATATTTCAGTTGCATACGGCTGACATATACTTAAATATCATTTAAGATACCGAAGGGTCTATAATTATATTAAACGAATTGCAGAGAAATTCTAATCGAATACTTAAAGTCATTGCTAATTGCTTTTCTTGAAGACAATACCCTTATAAGTTTATAAGTTTAACTCTTCAGACGTGAGCGGTCCTCTTGAGATCGTTGCAACATCGTGTTATATTCTAAACCGTGAATTAAATTATCAATTCTTCAAGATGATGCACATCTAAGTGTTTTATACCATTACGTGGAGCATATCAACGGTTACACAAGCATCATACAGGCTTAACTGTCTCGGATATTTATCTTCAGAAAACATAATCTGGACAATTGACACGAAGCTTACATTGAAGTTTATAATTCGATTTGTCATTTAGGCACTCGTTTATAACTGGGTATTCATTGTCAGTAATGTCTACGTCTTCAAGTCTACATTCGTTTTCATCATTTTCTTATTTCAAGTCAGCAATTCAATTCATGAGCAAGGTGTCATTTCATGGTTATCAGAGTATTACAAAACAGTTCAACGCGAATATATATCCATGATCGGGTGTACACGTGCTACCAACATCAACCTATATAATAACACGCTTTGCATAATGAGAATGGAACTATTTAACCTACGAACTGCAATGAAAACAGGTCGTGATGTCATGTAACTCAGTTTCATATAAACTTTGCCAATATGAAATATGCGATAAAAATGTACAAACAGCCTCACAGTGCTACATTATAGACTTTACGATAATTTTTAATATAGGTCAATTTTTGTTTGATACCTGAATAAATGACACCAAGCAGCACTAATTTCTCCTGACTTTTAACCGCCGCGTATGAATAGTAATCCAAAATTGGATAGTGATGCGTCTTAAGGCGCAATCGCTATTAATAGAATTTCAAATGCTAACATTTATATAACGCCAAAATCGATATACACGACTGTGATTAAATAAAAAAATTTAAATCAGATTTTTCATTTTCCGATTCCGCTTCTATGACATTGCTGTGTTAGGCTTCATTACTGCTATTGCTGCGGCTTTATCTTGTTGATGGCTTGATACTTTCTGCTAATGAGACTCTCATTTTTCCTTCGTCAGCACTTTAACAAGTTTTATACTCATTCAAATACATGTAGTACATTTCTATCGGTTAGAGAGAACTTGAAATTACAATTCATTACGCAAATATCTGAAGACGATGAACATGCATTTTTGTGTTTTCAAATTGTACAATTAATTACAATTTACGTACTTATTTATAATTTGTTTCTCTTGGGTTTTGGAATCGTTTGTTATGTAATTATGTGTGTTGTTTGCTTTGGTGTTGTTTGTTCCACTATAGGAGTTCTCGGTATCGATAGGTTATGATCTCTAACTAGTAATCATTAGCCGCGCCGCTCTGAGTTGAAATCTAAATTGGGAGAAGACACTTTCTAAATGTTATGAAACTGTCCAGCTAGCTCACAAAAGATCGATGGTTTCACCCGGTCGACGCATGGGAATTTCCGCAATGGTTAAATATTTAGAAGTCGCTAAATGGACTTGGCTGTATGACGTTAAACCCATGCGGAAATGTATTTTTACCGAATCAGTTGGAATGTAACGTTTGCTGTTATCTTCAAGGTCATATTCATCGCAAAGTTCATCGCAAATTAATTTATAAAATTTTGTTGTAAAACATATGTTACTAGTATGTGGGTTGACGAAATATTTATTGGCCTCAGTAGAAAAAATGTTCTTAGTTTAGTACGGATGTTTTAAGCAAGTCACGGAGAAAAGTACACGTCAAGTTAAATTTAATGTTTGTTTTGTTTCTATAATGAACAATCACTTTGTAAACCACACAAACAATGTTCAGTTCAGTCGTATACATTTTACAATATCACATTTATTTCTTTGTTTTTAACGCCGTTTTATTTTTCAAAAAAAGTTCAAATATGTATGGTGACCTGTTCATTTAACAAATTTTCCCGAACTATTTTCTAACCGGTACTAACTTACCCTTCCACTAGGAGCCGGCAAACTTCTCCACATATGAAGGAAAACCGACATTGTGGCCAAATTTTCACTAACTATACATTAGTGTGCCCAGTCCTATATATATATATTATACTAGTATATGATTTAATTAATACAGTTTGTGTATATTACAGACACAGATAGAAAAAAGCGTACGAGCATCCATAATATGCATGGAAGGTAATATACATTGAATGGCGTTTAACCTTACACAGCCCTTCATTTAAACAACACAATAAAAAGGCTTTGTCTACTGCATTTATTATGTTATACACTATTCGTACGGTGTATAATAACGTACCACGAAAAACTTAATCAATCAACATTCTGAAAATTCATTTAATATTCAATCAAAATACATCATCCCAGGGGCTATTTTTACGTTGTGTTTTGGACCAGTAAATTATGTAATAATGTTATAAGATTACATTTTGTGACAAAGAAATTGGAAAAGGCTGACGCTTATATTACCATCAAAAAGTTTCGAAGACCATGAAAGAAGATATAATTATCCAGTAAGTAAAATACAACTCATGATTTCTTTTACTAATTGGACATAATTAATAAACAGTAATTCATCTTCGAAGCTTGGAAAAGTTAATAATAGCCTCAAAGCTGAAAAGGAATCCCAACTTTTTAAGCTACCTGAAGATATTGATATAAAACAAAAGTAACTTACGCAAAAGAATATTTGTGTTGAAACCGATTTCATATTTAAAGATAAAATAATAAAAAAATAATACAGCTTAATTGGTGATCAATTAATTAGCAATGTTAAAATAAGTATGGCTTTATGTCACATTTTAAAGTACAGTTTTCGAAAACAACATTGATACACGTCATGGGCCCAAACACAAGGACATGTACTTTTAATGAACTCATATCGTGTTTTTCATGTTTCCTATCTTGGTTTTGACTATATTCGTTTGTTGTATTTTTCTTACTCAATTTTATTCCTGAATAAAGGATTGTGTCTAAAACAATTTTTTCATACGCTTCTCTTTCAAGAACAAGAACTTTTATAAGTTCATGTACATGAAATTAATAATTTTCTTGTTTTGTGCAACCGGCTAATCACTGAATAGAACAGAGATGTTGTTCTGACTTAATACAGAAATAATATTCATCTCTCAGCTGTTATTTGATGTTAGACATGCTTATAGTTACTATCACAGAACCAACAAACAAAGCTTACTCTTAGTACGTATAAGACCAGATAAATTCTTAATTAACCTCTAAAGGGTTTAGCAGTGATTGCTGAATTGATTTATATAACAAACTGCGCTATGACATTTGGTACGTTCAAAAGTCAAAACGTGACTTATGTAAATACTTATATTCTTACAAGTTTAACATAGAGGTCAATAGGCGTATCCAATGTCCTTACATAAAACTACAAAAACGTGATAAGGAAAGGAATGGCTAGAAAATTGTACATGCATTAAATTACTCCAATGTAATAAGGAAAGGAATAGCTAGAAAATTGTACATGCATTAAATTACTCCAATCTGCACAGACCCATGTTCAACAAACATGATAATACTCTCACCAAAGACAGGCGTATATAATTACAACAGCTGCAAAACTGCATAAAGTAACTCTGTAAACAATCATCAAATATCATTTTGGGTGTATCAGCATCAAGTGTTATATTTATGGAGCATTGTTTTTCTTTCAGCTCATATGACATGTCAGAACACGGTTAATCTGGATATTGTTCACAGTAAATTAAAACCTGTATTTATCAGCCACTGACAGTAACAAGGCGATACTGTAGGATTGGCATGTTTGAGTGATATTCTGTGTTGATGTCTTGAACTAATGGTATGTGAATCGTATTTCAACTCGGATTTTCGATACAGCTTCTAGCTCATGCAGTTTTAATTTCAATACTTCAGCACATCTTATACTGACAACAACAGATTAATAAACAAAAGAAAAGAAGCATGATGCACTAAACTGATCAGGAATGTGATACATTATGTACATATAAGTATTTAATACATTAGTGGGTTGCGAACCATCGTCGCAAATCAGTATAAATCGTGTTTCTTTACCAGCTATGCCGTCGCAATCATCCGTCAATGTATAGAGTATGCATCTAACCTTCTACCCTGATGGTGTATGAATACTGGCATAAATCCCAATTATTGTCGATCAAAGACCTGGTACTGCGTTAGAAAATACGAAATGTGTAAATTGTAGTTGATGTCCTTAAATGAGGAAAAAACTGTGATTTCTCCTCAGGACTCCTTGCTAAATAACACAAACTAAGACAACGACCGTGGGCAAGCATCTAAATGATACAGCAATTAGGACAAAAAAAAGACATATAACCGTCATTCGGTGTTACAGTTGTCAACTGATATTGATTGGGGTTTTATTTCAGTCTAACACTCAAACATGATTTTGTCATCAATCTTCCATGTTCTTAATGTTGTAACTGTGGACCAAAGGATACAAAAATATATTCTTAACAAGCTAGATTCCGGAGCGTTGCCACGAAAAAATATTTGATAACAATTCAAGTACTAGTTGTTACACCTTGTTTGACATATTATAAACGAGGTCACGTTACGACTATGGATGACCGATAGTCAAGTGTTACGTACTGGACTACAAAACGAAAGGTCGCGCATTCGATTCTTGGCTCCGCCTTTCGAATTTCTTTTTCAGTGTCCACATCCCAAATACCGAGATAAGAACTATGTCTAGAAAAGAAACAAGAAGAAAGCACGGCGAGTCGTATATCAGTGATTTACACAGGGCACGATAAAGAACCAGGAAAAACTATTCCAAAAGAGTAGGGATATAAATGCCTGGCTCTCCTATATCTCCCACTCTCTGGGGCAGCTCTGAAATGACCATAGCTGTCTAGTAAACAATAGATAAATAAATATACATGTTGCGAGTGTTTACGTGCTTTTGTTTTAAAACAACTGTAATTTTAGCTTTTTTAATCCATGGAAACTCATAAAAAGCACATTTCCACAGAAAAGACATATTTACCTACGAATATCTCCCGTTTTTTATTATGGAAACCAGAAATTAAATGTACTTCATAGTCTTAATTTGATATATTTTACTTTTATTATATCAAAAAACATGTTTCACTGACATTGTTAATAAAACGATAAGTAAGCCAACCTTTACGCCCCCGACTCATTAAAAAACTTCCGACCAAAAATAATAACAATTTTCTTTCTTCATAGCTCCCAAAGTGCCCTCTAACCTACTCACAGTTGAAGTTTGGGTCGTGTTACCGCGAGCCAATGGCGTTTAAGAAGGTCGGAAGAGTTTTGTGGTTTTGTAAACATCTTCTAAATGTATGTAACGATTCTATTCAATACTCTAGGCAGGCCAAATAGTTTTTATTCATGGTGATCTTATGGTAGACACAAGAATGGAAAACGTACAAACATAAACGTCATTATATAACTAAGGCGTACTTGTACATCAGTTCATGTACCAATAAGCAAACCTTAGCATGCATTATCACTAACACTTTGACCAGTTGTTTGTAGAATTTCAAAAAACGATTAGCAACGAAAAAATGCTTGAACACTATTAATTGCAGAGCGCTTATAATTATCTAATATGTACGAATATATACTCAACAAAATGTCAGTAGTATAGCATATCTACTGCTTAGTGCTTTGAAGTTATACATGATGATATTGAATCAAAATTTCGTGGATATTTGATCGTTTGTTTTCTTTCAAACTCACGACTGGTTTCTATCTTTGTTTATATATCCTTTAAAGAAATGAACTAAAATAAATCCCACCTGTAGATTAATAATACTACTGAAAAAAAAAGAATTTGGTAGCTTAGATATTTTAACAGAATTAAGTATAGAATGTAGTCTTAATAAGCATTTGTTCTTCGATGTGTAATTAAGGCCACATTGGTTTGTTGGTTGTCGATTTTATCCTTTGTCCAGGCAATAATTTATTGGAATTCATCCGACTGTGTTGTTCTGACAAAATGAGGCATAAACTGACTAATTCTCTTTTTTATCAGCTATAAAATTCATGCAAGATTTTGAAAAAAAACTGAAAACAAATTCGCAATTAATATTCGTATTGTACCAAACTTTAAAGTTGCGACAATGCAATAAGTTTGCTGAGGTTGACAAGATTTCAAGGAAACATCAAGTAAATTTTCAGCTTAATATTCATTGGAAACTTACAACGTATTCTAGCAACTATCTGTAAACAAACTGAATGTCCATTTGGAATTTGTCTTACCTTCCGGTCTATGCGACAGGTGTCTCTTCTCCGCCATTGAGATGTAATCCTTAATGTAGTCAGATATGAGTTAGTTCAATCTTGCTTATTCGTTGTTAATATTTTTTATCCCAAACAAAAGTGAAATCCATACATCATAATAAATATCATAATGAAAATATAAGTGTATTTTTCTATTATTAATCCTTATGCATTTAAATATACTGTCGACTTATTTTGTTCAATACTAACACATGAATTATTGTTAACTTGTTAGCAATTGTTAGAAGCGCTTCTGCGATGCTCTATCAATTCAGAGTAACTGAACATTTACTGAAAGAATTATCCGATAGCGCAATTGCAACTGCGCCGTCGTAGCTTTGTTAACGGTTTATATGTTAAATACGCTTTGAGGGGGAATTGGATATTCTACCTAGTCAGAATTAAATCATGTTGTTATTTGGGAATTCAAAACTCTCAGTGTAGGCATTGGCTATTAATTGTCCATGCTCATGTTAAAACTTGTCTATTTGCGATAAATTGAAAGATAACATAGTAAGCGTTAAAATCGGAAATGTGTTCAGACTATGGCGGTATGGGCGAAGCGAAAGTAAACAAACAAAAAGCATTATATTAGTTGACAATCGTTCAAAATCAGTGACAATCTAATAAGAGATTCAAGTATTAATTCTATTGAACTCTTTTTACAGTTTCAACTGGTACATTTGCTTTAAGCGATAGTCTGATAAATAAAATGGCGATTACCCATGCTAACATCGTTTCCTATTAACCAATGAATCCTAAAAAAACTAATTCAATCATTGCTTCGTGGCTTTAAGTACAATGTCGTGTTTCTGTTCAATTTATTTTTGTTACTTACGTTTGACAGTGAATCATATCAAGACCTTTTACATGACAAGTAAACAGAATAAATGCATTATTATCAACCTTCAGATACAAAACTGTACGTTTAAATGTATTTTGAGAAATATTCCAGAGAGGAGACAAACTTTAAGAATACAATACAATGCAGAGATCAGTTTTCATTAGGTCATTTGTCTGACCAAATAATTAGAAAATTATGTTACTGAAAAGTATTATTCGCGCAGTCTGACTGCGGGAATATTAGAGCATTATAATAAATATATCCATTTAGACTTATTTCCTGGAACCATTTTTATGAATCATTGTAGATATGCTTGTCTACCAAAACATCGAAACCTTCAGTCAAGCAGATGCAGAAAATTTCACTAATATAATTGTTTCAGATCTATCACTATATCTATGGCATACTAACACTACGGTCACTGTATTATCAGTTCTTAGTCTCTGAAATTTTGAGTGAAAGATCGCACTTGGTATATTATTGTATTTACACCCTTTTTAAATGATAAAAAATCGTTTGTACGTACATGTATACTAATATCTAATTTGGATGTGTATGTTTCTGAGTCATAATCATAATAACTTGTAGTATTGTAATAGAATCGATTGAAAGCATAATTGGAACTAAACCAGCATCGTAATACTATGTAGGCGTATATATCCGTACATCAGAAAATACTTAGCAGTACTTAAAAGTTATTGAGTACCATTTGGGACAAGCAGAGCGCAAAGTAAACCCCCATATGATTAATTATACTTTTTCGCGTACATTGATATAAAATATCAACTCATTCCCTCAGGTGGCCTGCATTCATAGTTCAACGTAACCAATTCTATTTCCTCTGATTTTACAAATTGAAAAACGGAAATATTTTAATCTCTTGAGTAGGTATATTAGTCCGTTCAACAACACCATTATTGACCTCTATGAGTCTGATATCATGTTAAATTCAGTTTTCTGAAAATGATTTGGATGCCTAAAAGTTAATGGTGGGTGTTTTCAACACGAATGTAACTTCAATTAATATTAACTGGAGAATGAATCAATGTGGAAGTAAATCATTAGTTCTATCCTAAACATGTGTTTAATTTTACAAATCTTAAACTAATGTATTGTGGAATATACGATGTTAACAAAAGAATATAAACGATTACCCATTTCTGAGTGGCAATCATGTAATTTTGCTGACAGTTATGATTTAATCTATCACTAGTGACTGAGTTCATTAATTCAGATAATATAAATCTTGTAAGAAGGAACCATAAAAAGTGCACAAAGGTATTTTATCAATCATTTACCTGGCATTGGTGTGACAATGACGATCGGGCTTACGGTGACATTTCTTTGAACTTTCTTTATTTCGCGATATTTACAGTTGGAATCCACTAGTAGTCCATACAACGTAAGGCAAAGAAAGGAACATTGCCTTTTTCCGTTTGCAAATTTCCATAATGCCTTAAATATGTATTATAAATTATTTTCCCGGATTTGTTCCTGTTTCAACAGTAAGAAGTACTCTTGAAAAAGGCCCAAATCGGGGAAAATAAAAAACCTTACCGGTGCCCCTGAATTCTGAATTAGTACGGACCAAGTTCTCCGTAATTTACATCTGACAAATATCTTTACAAAGTCACCTTCTATAAAGATCACTTGTTAGTTTCAAGATTGGTCTTTGTAGACTGGTGTGGGTGGAGTGTATATGTTCACTTTGCCGTGCAGCATCAATTATTAGATTTACTAGTTTTTATAAAAGTTTGGTGCTTGTCCAACTTCCTTCACCAATCAGTGACAAGGATTTCTTTTTGATTCTGACTTTCTTATCTCAATATAATATAAAACCAGCGGTCTAACTTTTTAGTTTTCACCGCTCCTTTTTGCTTTCCTATTGACATAAAAACACCCAAATATGCGCTCTAGCCTCTGTGTCAGGGCTAACGCATCACTTATTATAATATGTAATCTGATTTGAGTGTCCATGTACATTCTTATCTCAAATGAGAATGATTCATTACATCATACATGCCTGGTAGCAATTTCGTTACGATTGATTAAAAAATAAATGTAAAACATAACAAATACATGTAATAAGTAAAATTCACAAAATTGTCGCAATTACATGATTTTGTAAATTTTACTTCTGCTTGGACAATTTTATTGTTACGGTTTACATTGTTGATTCTACCAGGTATGTATAATGTTTTGAATTATTTAAGTATTCTTATTCCAAATCTAATTGTAATATGTCCACGAATACTCACGTTATATTAGATAAAGAAAGTGTTGCGTTAGCTCCGGCATTGAGTGTACATAGGCTATAATGCAAGTATGACTATAATTGGCAAAAGAAATGAAAACAGAACTAGATAGACATCTATTAACACTAGCTATTATTTTGAGCTCGTTTTAGCAAATTGCTACAATATCAAATCAGGCGTCGATCTAACAGAACGATACATTCCACAAGAGTATGTTTGCATGTCAAACACATGTTAATAAAATCGTCTTTCAACGTAGGATGTTTGCTATGTCGCCTACGTTAATATACTAAGTAATTCATATTCTTAAGTTAGCATGCACCATAAATAATAAGTCATCTACTAATTATACATCAGGCGTCTGATACATCAAGCTTTTGTTTCATAAAAGTCGATTTAGGAAATAGTTAATACCACTTCTTTTCAGCAAGGACTTGTTGCTTTGGAGTTGAATGTCGCTCTATTTCCGCCTCACTACCATGAAACAACTCATTAAACTTCTTAGGTTTTTATTCTAACATGCTTTGTGTCATTCTTCATTTTTACCCTCCTCTATACTTGATCCAAAAAGGCCAACAGGGCTCTCGTGGATTTGCTTAAACCTGTAAAATCAGGGTACTGGTTTTGATTAATCACTTTTCTCCGTTTTTAGGATTACATAAATTGTGAGAAGGAAAAAATAACGGACCCCAAAATACATCCTAATTATACCAACGTATGGTACCGGTGCAAAAAAAAACATGGCAAAATCTGAGGAACGATATAGATGTTAAGTACGCCAGTTTTAATGTCCAATATCTACCAATTTTCATTAAGTCTATATCCTCCCGACAAGCTAGTAAGCTGTAACTTAGATTATATCCGCTACAAAACGCTTGTCTAAGCTACGGTTTGCTTAATTTCTCATTCAATAATTTGTATTTTATTCCCCTGTCCTGAATGTTTATTCGCGCTGTGCTCAGCATAATGACATTGCCTTAAAGAGACCATGATTTAGGATAGAATATCGGTCAATCCCTAACTATCTCCGTAAATAACATTGGCATCTCCACGGTAAAATATTTTCTAAGAACTACAAATGAAATCATTCAGTAAAAGCCAAAGTGAGATGAGAATTTCTTATCATTTAAGCTTTTCATTAAATTAATACATGAATTTCTCTTTTATCAGATGTTAAATAGATTTGGCAAGACGGGTCATGATACGGCCAGGATGTTAATACACAGCACATCGTAACTTGTTCTTCGTGAAAAAGTAAATCTGGACAAGTCTTGCCATGGTCATTTATTGTGCATACGCTGAAACACATCAATAGATATGAAATGTGGGCTTATGTGTCACCGTATGCTAGATTTGAAAGTAACACGTTTCTTTATAATTATGCTCGTATACATGAGGTGTGTTTGCCATATTTCCGGCGTTACTCGTATAGTACAATGAAGGATCGCGATAAGTTCTCTCATCAAATATGTTCATTAAATTGTAACTAATCCTTAACACACAAAATTGTCAACATGCTTTAACCGTCCATTGTCGTGTAATTAACAGAGACTTGTTAAACTGTCTCATTGCATCCTATCTAGAGTATAAAAAAGGACAAATTATTGCTGAATTTAGTCAGAATATGTAATAAAGACGTGTCCGACGTTATTCTACTATGAATTAAACAGCATTGCTTTCAATGGTTAGTATAGTGATAGACGATAAACATTTATGAGTTTGGACGAAATTGTGCTGCAATGAACGTTTTATTCCATGCCACTTCCTACATGCCTTAAGATTTTCATGGTATCCTATTTTCTATACTGTTCTACTAAACACAAGATGACTTGTTCAGTTGTCGGTTTAAGCAATGTTTTTTGTAACGTCGAGTAAACATTTCAATGTTTATTCCCCTCGTGCGTTTTATATTTCGATCAAAAATCTGCAAACTAAAATAGAAAACAAAGTAAACATAACCAGCAGTGTACAGGTTATAACTTTGTCAAAAGTTACAAATATGTAGCTAAGCAATGGATCAAAGGTCCATTTTCACTAGAGTTCGGCCTAGTTTACTCCCTGAACAGATTCGAAAATGTATGATCACTATCTTAGTGATTACTGAAATTTCTATGAATAAAGTATTGCAATTAGAAAAAAGCTTATCAACCTGTATTTATTACTTGCCATGTACGAATGTTTTTTTCTTTCTTTCAGCCAGCCATAGAAACGATGTATTAATGCAGTTACAACAATTATATTATCAAATACAAATGAATTAATACAGTTGTCTAAGAATATTAATTTTGCAGTCCTGTCAATTTTAAATGAATAAAAATGGAAATTTTGGCACTCGAAAAAGACATTTTAAGTAGAAGAGACTTTCAATATAACACATAGACATGTAGTCGTCCAAATGGTTTTTAAAATTTAATGCAAAGTACGAGTGCGAAATATTGAATCGTATTCAAGCAGAATCCTATGTAATTCATTCATCAGAAAATGTGTATAACCGGCCAAAAATGCAATTTCTTACAATAATTTCAAACAAAAGACAAAACACTTCCAAACAAAATCGTCCAAAAATGACTCAATGTGTTTATTGATTTCTTCTATACGTACTAACATACCATTATCCTTCTCTGCTTGAATAAGATAATTATGTTTCAATATATCAAGGTTCTTCTTGTTTTTGCTGCGGTAAAACTCCGTGTTGTTTTAGCTGCTATTTGCACTTTCCCCCTTGGTTTTATATCATTATTGAAATCACTACCTTAATCCCAGGAGCTTAATTAGATCTTATGAAATTTCAATGAAGATCTATATCTATAATTGCTGTTATATCTATGTTTCCCTGAACATCCTATATAGCATGATATCTAGGAGAAACTAACGAAAACGTAGGAGGATACATCAATATTTTACTCACTAAATTTTAATTAGACATGCCAAATATAACTACCCTGATTAAGATTAGGAACCTCGCCACTTTGTGGAAGAAAAGCGAAACAAACCCATGGCAAAGAAAACAACATGAAAAAGACAAGGAGGATACAAAATTGTTGATTATCTAGACATCCCAGTAACAGTTTTACACCTTTCATCGTGTGATCAAAAATTTAGAAATAAAAGAATCAAGTTTAAGGACATATGCAGTTAATACCATAATATGCTTAATTATGTGAATCACGAATTCAATTACGAAATACAGTCAATTAGAACATGCCGTGTGGGGTACATAAACGATGTGCGACTTGTTTAATTGTCCCAATAGACAAACTAACGCCGAAATTTGATTCGTTTAATTAACAGAATGTGGTTATTAAAATCCTTGACTCCATTCATAGACTTTATTACAATACATGATACACATATGAAACCAATCAAATTCTAAACAACGGGAAAGAGCGCTTTAGACAACAATCAGGTCGAAAGACAAAAGCATTTCGACAAAGGTGGGATTCAACTATAGAAAGATGAACATGGCCAGAAGACATAACCAATACGTCTAGGTTTGTAAACATCCTGCATGGTTATTTCTACTTGCCACAAAGGATATTTCTCATGTTAATAATTTGAAACATATTTTATTGTTGAAGCCAAGAAGGATATCAATAAACAGATTGAGTCCTTATTTGGACGCTTTTTCTTGGAAGTGTTCTGTCTTTTGTTTGTAATTATTGTAAAAGTTTACATTTTTGCCCGGGTTTACACATCTTCTAGTGAATAATTATGTTTCAATATATTAAATATATTGAATACGATTCAATATATAACACTCGTTTATTGCATTCACGTAAAAAGAGCATTTGCACGACAACTTGCCTTTATGTTCAATTGAAAGTCTCTTCTACTTAAGATGTCTTTTTTGAATGCCAAAATTTCCTTTTTTATTCACTTAAGAATTGATAGGATTGCCAATATTCTTAGACAACTGCATTAATAGTTGATAATGTAATTGTTGTAAGTGTATTAGCGTATCATTTCTATGGCTAAAAAAACATTGATAATAAATACAGGATTCTAATTGCGATATTTTATTCAAAGAAATTTCAGAAATCACTTTAGCAAATGATAGTGGTTACTAAGTATATATTTTCGAATCTGAAGATAAGAAAACTTCGTGGAGTAAACTAAGCCGAACACTTGTGAAAATGGACCTTTGATCCATTGCTGTGCTACATATTTAAAACGTTTAAAAAGTCGTTACTTGGCTACTGCTGGAAGTGTTTTCTGTTTTAGTTTGCATATTTTCGACATTCAATTTTAAATGTTCACTCTATGTTTAAAAAAAACATCGCTTGCATTGACAACTGAACGGGTTCACTTGTGTTTAGTAGAACAGTGTAGACAAATATCTTTAAGTTAGAAGTCGTCTAAGGGTGCGTAAACCAACAGGAGTTAATTGGAAATACCGTGGTGGTAAGAATCAGGAAACGCGTGAATTGGATACAACCAGAGGCGTTAATCTGGACAATTTGAGATCGTTACCAGAAACAATCCGAACGATTACACCAATCAGAAGAATCAACGTACAGAGTCAAGCTGAAAGAACAAGGTTTGTCACTTCAATAAAACGTGAACCGATGACGGCAGTTAAAGGCCAGACCAAAATAGATATTTATATTAATCCTATATCAGTCAAAACAAAACAATATCTCTGTGTGACCTTATTCTTTCGAACAAGTTTCATCTTGTTGCGGTTACAGAAACCTGGCTTAGTTCTTCCATTGATAAAGCGTATCTCAATGAGCTCCTCCCGCATGGTAATCAAATAAAGCATGCTCCTTGTCCAGGGAAAAACGTGGAGGTGGTGTTGCACTCATTCACAAGACTAATATTATCAATCGTGTCGTAGCGTCTACATGTGATAACAATTTAACAATGTTTGAGTATTTAGATTGCAATGTAGTTATAAAAGACTATTCATTTAGGCTATCTAGCATATACAGACCACCTCCGTCCAAAGAAAACGGTCTGAATACAAGTGTATTCCTTGACGATGAATGGCTGAAATTTCTATCAAATTATGCAACCATTGACAAAAATATTATCATCGCAGGCGATTTTAATTTTCATCTTGATAATCCAACAGATCATGATTCAACCAAGTTCTTGAGTATTTTGGAGACTCGTGGAATGTTACAACATGCGCATGAACCAACCCATATACGAGGCCACATACTAGATGTGGTAATAACGAGGGAAACAGACAAATCTGTGACAAATTTACATGTTAGAGACCCAGGACTTTCAGACAGTAATGGTAAACTTACAAAAGATCATTATGCCATAACCTTCAATGATACAGCAGCAACACCGGCACCGGTAAAGAAAACAGTTTCTTACAGAAAGCTTCGATCCATTGATTTGGAGTCTTTTAAAACTGACATAACATCTTCTGAAGCTCTTCGCAATAGTTTGGAAAGTAGTGATGCTGAGGAGATTTCAAATGTTTATACCAGTGAACTCTCAGCATTGATAGATAAACATGCACCTCTATGTACAAAAATAATAGTTCTAAGACCATCTTGTCCTTGGTACACCGAGAATCTACATGCAGAAAAACATCTTAAACGTAAGTTAGAACGTAAATGGCGTCGATCTAAACTCACAATTGACCAACAGATATATAGAAACCAATGTGCTGTTGTAAACAAGGCACTGAAACAAGCCCGTGAAAGCTACTATATTGACAAAATCAGATATTGTGCTCGTGATCAAAATAGTCTTTTCAAGGTGACAAAACATCTTCCAGGCAACACAAATGAAGTGATCTTTCCAAAACACTCATCATCAGAGGAACTGGTTCAATATTTTAGTGATTTCGAAATTATAAGAAACAATATATCATCTAGAGCTGCAGGAGATTTCAAAACATTTGATATGGAACATTCAAAAAAGCATTTCCAGGAATTTACACCGGCATCAGAAACAGAAAATTCAAAGCTTATTTCAAAATCAGCCAACAAGTCGTGTGAATTGGATCATATTCCAACATGGCTACAGAAAGAATACTCAGAGGAACTTGTTCCCATTATAACTAGAATAATAAATGCATCTCTAATCACTGCGCATGTGCCAATATCATTTAAAAGCTCGCGCATCAGACCTCTCCTAAAAAAAGAAACTTTAGACCCTAATAAACTCAAGAATTACAGACCAGTGTCAAATCTACCTTATGTGTCTAAGATTTTGGAGAAAGTTGTTGACTCGCGCTTAGAGGTCCATATGGAATCAAATAATCTTCACGAACCCAACCAATCAGCATACAGAAAGTTTCATTCTACCGAAACCACATTAATCAAAGTTCAGAACGATGTATTACAATCATTAGACCATCACAATGTTACAATTCTGGTAATGTTAGATTTGTCTGCAGCATTTGACACCATAGACCACAAGACATTGCTGAGAAGACTTGAAAACCACTTCGGCATTACAGGACTGCCACTTGCTAGGATGAAGTCATATCTGAGTGATCGGTATCAGACTGTTTGTATAGATAGAGAGCTGTCGAAACCGGTGCATACGACATACAGTGCGCCACAAGGGTAGAACACACATTTTTATGCGTATGACTATTATTAACAGACATCTTAAAATATTTAAGTGCCTTTAAGCAAACTAATTACAACAAACACTTCATTTGAACAGGAACGAGATCCAAAGAAATTTACTGTTCCAAATGACATTGTCACCAATCGACCCGGTTACTGGTATAAAACTCTTACACTTTGAATATTGGCAACAGTTGAAATCTTATACAAATATAACAGGACAAATATTCTAACATTGCATGTAATAGCATGTTTGAATTATGGTGGAATAAAGTTTCCTAATCTAAGTAAACATGAAAATGTGTTTGTCTCTTGAAACACATAGAACTCAACAAACGTATAGACTGCTATTGCTAACGACTGATCAATTATGCTTTTTTCTTAATAAAGGATACCTCTGATTCCTTTTTTTATATTGCATAAACTACAAACTGTAGGTATCAATCACGCGTACATGTCATTTCATGCTAAGGGTGCTAGTATTTATAATTTCATTTTGACACAAAGCGCCTCAATCAATGTGAAATGAATGCCACATGAGAAGTCTTTCACAATCTTATAAGACAAACACATTTATCTCTGTCATCGATAATGATAACTCAACGATTTATTATTCACAGACATCTTAAAATCCTTAAGTGCCTTCAAGAAACTAATTACAACAAACACTTCATTAGAACAGGAACGAGATCCAAAAAAATACTGTTATTAATATTATTTTTATCTAACGACCCTGTCATAAAACTTGAATATTGAAGCCAGTTACATAATGAAATCTTATACAAATTTAACGGTATAAATATTCGGATTAGATGCAATTGCACCTGTTTGAATAATGGTGGAATAAAATATCATCATCTAAGTGAACATGATAATGCGTTTGTCTATTGAAATACTTAGGACTCAACAAATGTATACACTGCTATTGCTAACGACTGCTCAATTATCATTTATACTTAATAAAGGATACCTCTCATTCCTTTTTTTCGATATTGCGTAAACTACAAAATATAGGTAAGAAACTCACGAAGATGTCCTTTCATGGGAATGTTGCTGGCAATAACAATTTCATTTTGACACATTTGCCTTAATAAATGTGAAAAATGGCACGTGAGAGGTCGCTCGCAATCTTATAAGGCACATACGGTTATCTCCCTGTTAGCTTGTGGGATGAAGTTACTTCAAGTGTTGTGTTGAGCATAATGATCAGACATATACACGAGGGATGTTCGATAAGTAATGTGTCTTGTGTAATATTTTAAAAAGAACCGACTTTAATGGGCAAACTAATTTCCATTCTTTCAAAATATTTCCGTGAATACATTTCTGAAAAGCGTCACGAATGGCTGATTTGGATATACCTCAAAATACACTGACAAAACTGAGGAGCCAATGGCTTGTGCGACAAGACGGTTACCTTCTCCGACTTCAGAAACTGGTTTACAATGCCATATGAATGTGCTGGAGCATTATCATGGAGTATGCAAACATGTTAAAAGCCGCCAACTGCACGTCGTTTTTGATAATATATTTGAGCTTTACAACATCACGGTAATACCGACATGTGCTACGCTTGTCATTAAGCATATAAATTTGTTTTTGGCTACTCCGTCACATGAGAAGAATATGGCAAAGATGGCCTTCTTTGCTCATTGCCCCAAAGATGGCCTTCTTTGCTCATTGCCCTTTTGACAACTACCGGCCGTTTACTGCGTTTGATAAGCCGTATCTTGTTTCCAGTTTTCCTAACTGTCTTAATATATTGAACCCAAGCCTCATTACCAGTATTAATGTTTGCGCATTGTCTATAGTTGAAATTTAGGAACTTTTTGAGCAATTGTTTGCCGTTTGTACGTGTACCCTTTTTGATCATCTGTCAAAAGAGGGGATATCCATATGACATTAATATTTCCTATTTACAAAAATAAAAATTTACTATAGATAGTGAAATAATCCTGTTGCAGTCACCGGTCGTCCTGATTTTGCAGAATCTTTAACTGTCTCCGTGCAAGTAAAACATCTCTTTTTCCAACTACCACCTGTCACATAAGATACGTTAAGGGGCCCATAAACTTACCCCAATTAGTTAAAGTAAGCTCCAATGAATGACCGTTTTAAGTTTTATGTAAGCTTAAAATTCTTTAAATTCTCAACATGCTTTCCGACCATTTTTTCAACAGTGGTTATCGAGTGGCTTTCTTCAAATAAAGATTTTTTTTCTTCTAAAAACACTCATTTCGCTGTGAATTTTGCTTTTGTAAACTTGAAATATATAGAGCGCGTGACGTCACTTTATGCCGTGTGCATAATATGACTGCGGGAAAACACAGCTGTCCTATAAATAGTATTTTTTTCAATGATATACGAAATGGTTTCGGAAACATTTTTACTTGCTATAAAGTATGAACGGGAGGAAAACGCCCCGGATTCCTCTGTTAGAAACTATGACGACCGATAAATTTATATGCTTATGGGACTTTAAGGTTTTGAACAGAGCTATCCAGACGTATCAATATTAGTGAAATCGTGCGTACAGATTTCGTGTTATGGTACAATACACATTACATATCGAACATCCCTCGTACAGTACGGGATTGTCTGATATTCAATCACGACCGTATCTATTGAATGATCATTATGTCGTCGAAAGGAATTAAGAGCGTGCAATAATAAAAGGGTTCTTTAAACGAGAACATTCAATAGGTATGGCCAAAGCTTAGTAGCTAAATTAAGGGTCAGTGGTCTCATTATAATATGAACGAATGAAGTATATTGCGAAATATTTTGCAAAGTATATTCACCAGAAACATGATCAGATATTAAATGCTTGATGTAACGTAGTGTCACTCAGAAACATGTAGAAAGTCCTATTGTATTGCTGTTTGATATTGCATGTAGAAACATACAAGGCAAGACATTACGGTTCCAACTCTGAAACAGCATTTCATTTACGTTCTCGGTGACTTCAACATATTTCTTATAAATACGTGAGTTGTTTTGAACGAGGCGACTGATAAGCGACTAAAGTTACAAAGTTATGGATCGTACTTGCCTTTGACCTGTGTCGAGTGATTCTCAAACGATGTTTATGCAAACGGTATATATGCTCGTGTGCCACCTTCTAAGTTTGTGATAATTTGTTTTAATTAAGAAACGAAAGCTTATGTACATCGTAAACATTGAATATATTTGTCCAAACAAATCATAGTTCATGTGTCATGTATAGGAAAGATAACGAGTAACTGTTGTCTATACAATTACACATGTATACGCGTCTATATATACTGCAGGAACGAACTATTCCCTGTCTCTTGAACAACCAATTTGTTCGTTTGTTGCTTAAGAGATTGGACACTATACAATTTTGTATTGTCTATTTTGATTTGTGTTAAGTTGTATCAAATGTGCTTACCTTGTTGTGGAAATGGAAATTTTCTTAGATAAGTCGAATGACATTTCCTGAAAATTCATCCTTTTCTTTTAAAGAATCCATAATTCTATAACGACTCTCTAAGTGATAAACGTAGAAAACTTACATTTCACATAGGGATCGGTAGGCGAACGTTTTACCTTTTTGAGATTACCCCTCCATTTTCAAATGCCCTACCCGGTAATCTAACAACGTTTTCAGGTTACCCAGGGGCGCTTTGAAAACGTTTTCAGATTACCCCTGGGTACTTTGAAAAAGTTTTCAGATTACCCCCGGGGTGCTTTGAAAACGTTTCTAGATTACCCCCGTGTCATAATTTGAAAAATCATAATAACAGAGAGTTTGCACACGAATAAGGAGATTACAAATACATAAATGCATACATGAACTTTATATGAGACAGTACACGTGGTCCTAATGACGAAATCAGAAGACGAAATCAAATGACGTCATATATACTACAAGTCCATTCCTTCATTCAAGCGTTAGATTGTGCAAATACGAATGCAATATTTAATCGTTTTGACAAGTAAATGTGGGGTTGCAAAGGTCAGTAGTTGAATAAAGTTGGATTCTCTCCATGACCCTAGTTGGATTCCACAGCTTCACATAATCATTTCGTAAATTCTGTTTAGAAATGTAGGAATATATATGTCAATAGACCATATTGACTCTGAATCATTTAGTATGAATAATAACCAGAAATATAAACGTTTTCGCCACGAAGAATCAACATAGAGAAGGGGGCGTTTGAAAACGTTTTCAAGTTACCGGGGAGGGATTATTAAAACGGGGGAGGGTGTTTGAAAACGTTTTAATGTTACCGGGGTGGGTACTTTGAAAACGTTTTTAAGTTACCGGGGGTAACCTGAAAATGGGGGAGCTTGAAAACGTTACACCGGAGCCCGAGCGGTGAACCTGGGACCATCCAATGATGAAGGCATTCGCTTTCAACCGGCATGCTTACTATTTGGCTGAATCGCTTTAGCTTTTTGGGTCTATCCACAACTGGTATTTTATTCCTCATCCTTGTCTGTCTAATCATTGTAGTTCTGTAGTATTGGTGTAGTAATTATGTAGTCCTAGAAGTAGGTATTTGCTTCCAATTTTCGGTTATGTTGTGACAGTGGTTGTAACACTCGTTACATTCGTAGCGAGAATCCAGAAGGAAATTCACAGTGTTCATAGACCTTTTATTCGGTGAATTCTGGTTTGAACGACTTTTCGCCTAGCATGCACCAATCGCGTAACCGAATATGTCGAATAGGTAACGTTATTTTTCCGAAAAGTGTTGCCTTTGTTCCGAAACCCCAACGAACACCTGTCGTTTGAGTTACAACTCTTACGAATGCACTACGTACACTCACCGAATAAACCAAACCCTCGACGAATCACTTGCTACGCTAATGATGTTTTGTCAGTGACATGCGTTTGTATATTGATTAATAACTGATACACCGCACTGAGCGTATAATTTAGCATAAAACTGAATATCGGTCCATGTTGAATTTAAACGTGAACAAACTCAATTGAACATTTGATTTATCACGGTTAGTATTTGTGTATTTAATTTTGTTCTTAACGTTTGGCCTTAAACCAACTCTACTTTTCAAAGTCGAAGTGAAATTGTAATACATTTTGTATCATATTTTCAATTAACGTCTATTCAATATTTTAATATTATTTCAAGTTATATATCCTAAGTTTTGAATTTGACATTCAGTGATCTGGCGCCGAGTTAAGTTAAATACATGGTTTAAATAATTTAAACAAAAGTTTGGATGTCATCCTAAAAGCTCTTTGGATGTTTCGTATTTTCTACAATGTCATTCTGCCAATGTCCTCTTTAGACAATTCCCTATCACACTAAGTAAACAATACTTTTGATAGATTTGTCTATTGAAAACAAGTCCCTTTAAAGTGACACAATCGTCCCGACCGGAGATTCAGTTTTCCGTAACAATGATATGTGCTACGAAATCGTATACTTTTCATTCAACTCAGTAAAAGAAAAAATGAACACCAGTCGTACAAATAGAACGCGCACTTCGGGTGGATATTACAAAAACACAACAGCGCATGCACTTTGTCCCCATTTTGAATGTTTCTGTGTGTTTGATGGGCTTTTTGGTTGGATGTTTTTAGGGAGAGGTGGGAATTTTCTATATATCCATCTTATCTATGTACATGGTGCATCGCATTGAATGTTTTGTCAAAGACGCAAACTATCTTGATTTGCCTCCGTGTAGCTGTCAGGATATCAATATGATTGTTGCGGTATGGATTGCATTCGTGAATATACGTGTCTCGCAGTTTTATACAACTATTCCAGTCGTGTTCTAAGAATCCAACAGGGATGATCGGTAGTCTAGTGGTAACAAGCTGGACTACTGAACGAAATGTTTTGGTTTCGATTCTCGGCTCCGCCTTTCGAATTTCTCAGGGGCGCTTTTTCAGTGTCCCCATCCCAACTACCGATGCAAGTACTGTGTCTAGAAAAACACAGGAAAAGGGTTAGGCGTGTATCGGTGATTTACACCGTGCATAATAAAGAACCAGGATTTCGAAAGAGTAGGGATATACGTAAATACCCGGTTCTCCTACATCTTATCCCCCCCCCCCCCTCTCTCTCTCTCTCTCTCTCTCTCTTGTGCAGTTCTTAAATAACCATAGCACGTCGAATGAGCCGTTCAACAACAGATAAAAAAGAAGAATCCAAAATTCACTGAAGTTGTGTTTAAATACAATTATATATTGAAGCTTAAAATGGACAACTGGTGTGCTTGAATTTCTGACAATATTGTCTTTTTGATTAAATGCCAAAAACAAAGACTGTATGTGACATATAATAAATGTTAGTTTTGTACGTTTATCACGATACTTCCCTTGCATAATGATTCAATTTAGAGAGTCTAGTAGTATATTCGTTATAGAATTATTGATTTGTTTTATAGAAAAAAGAGAATTTTCAGGAAATGTCATTAGCAACAAAATCGACTTATTTAATAAAGTTTCCATTTCCACAACAAGGCCAGCATATTTTATACAAATTTACACAAAGGCAACGTAGACAATACAAAAGAGTATATTGTTCCATCTCTTAAGCAACAAACGAACAAATTGGTTGTTCAAGAGAGATGGTATAGTTCGTTCCTGTTCGAGTTCTTCAGTACTCATCATGTTAAACTTATTGTCAATGAACCAAAAATAAATAGCTTTCATTTTAGACATTTGGGGAGGCGTTTACCATAATATAATGTTTTGAACTACAATGTAGGAAGTCATTAATTGAAATCAGTTTTTCTTAATAATGATAAAACTATCACACACTTAGAGGTTGGCACACGAGCATATATACCGTTTGCATAAACATCGTTTGAGAATCACTCGACACAGGTACGATCTATAACTTTGTAATTTTAGTCTTTTATCAGTCGCGTCTGTTTATTTTTTATTTCAAACAACTTACATACTAATGAGAAATATGTTGAAACCACCGGGAAGGTAAATGAAACGCTGTTTCAGTGAGGGAACCGTAATGTCTTGTCTTGTATGTTTGTACATGTAATATCAAACAACAATACAATAGGACTTCCAACACGTTTGGAGTAACACTACGTGACATCAAGTATTTAATATTTGATTTACTATTATGTTTCTGGTGAATATATTTTGCAAAATATTTCGCTACCTACTTCGTTCGTTCATATTACAATGAGACCACTGACCCTTTAACATTTTAACTACGAAGCAATAGTTAGACTTATTGAATATTCTCGTTCAAAGAATCCTTTTGTTATTGCATGTCCTTTATTTCTGTCGACGACATAATGACCATTCAATAGATACGGCCGTGATTAAATATCAGACATTCCCTTACTGTCTGTCTGATCATTATTCTCAACGCAACACTTAATTAAAGACTAAATAACAAATGCTTTCATCCCTCGAGCAAACGGGGATAAATGTCAGCGACTTCTCACGTGGCATTCATTTCACATTGATTGAGGCGCTATGTGTCAAAATATAATTGTAAATACAAGCACCCTTAGCATAAAAGGACATGTACATGTGATTGTTACCTACATTTTGTAGTTACGCAATATCGAAAAAAGGAATCTAAGGTATCCTTTATTCAAATGGACTCAATTACATGTAATGTCCGAATATTTTTCCTGCTATATTTGTTTAAGATTTCAATTAATTTGGATTGTACAACAAAACACACAAATTTACGAACTAGTATTATTTCTTCATTTGTCAACGTTTCGCCGCAACCGCCTTTATCAAGACATAACAATAAAATGATAAAATAACGGGTGTTACGTCATAATAATTATCACATCAAGCGTAACGTAAAAAGGCGGGAATGCGTGCAGTGCAATAACAAAATGTAATTAGTATAACGCTTTCGGATTTAAGAAATACAAATATATCCTATAGTAATATATGATATATAAATGTCCTTTTTATATAAGATTTCAACTGTCACCAATATTCAATGTGTAAGAGCTTTATACCAGTAACCGAGTCGTTTGGTTACAATGAGATTTGGAACAGTAAATTTCTTTGGTTCTCGACCCTGTTCTAATGAAGTGTTTGTTGTAATTAGTTTGCTTGAAGGCACTTAAGGATCTTAAGATGACTGTGAATAATAAATAAATCGTTCAGCTATCATTATCGATGACAGAAGCTTTCGCTGAAATTTTCCTCCTCTAAGAAATATTACTGAAACATTTAAATGTCCTACAATGGATGTAATGTATATTTCGTCGTAGTTAAATTGATTAAGAAAACAGAATATTATACCAATTACTGTATAGACACAATATATTCTCTCGTTATTTAAGTATTATACAGATTCACATTTTCTTGGCAGTATCATTGGAATGATTTTAGCACAATAATTATATCGCTTATTGTCCGATTTCTTTGCAAATTATACAGTACGGACAAACTTGACCAGAACTTATATCCACGTCAATGCTCGTGTCTTAGCTACGTTATGCTAAATTTCTTATTACTGGAATCTTGTTTGTTCTCCTTCCTCATGAAAGTCCTCAAAATATCATTATGACAGTGTTGTAGGACTGTCATCAATTCAGAATTGTATATCGGTCAATCAATTATTGTCATTGTAAAAATCAGCAGAGGTTTGACGTATTTCCGAGGACTTAAGAACAGATCAGATCAGCTAATAAAAGTCAAAAGCGAAATAAAAATTCCTTCTCAAATAAATGTTTTATTAGTGTTACACCAAACTAATTAATTTCTTTCTTTCCGTTTACTAAAAAATCGTAATACTACTTTAGCAGGACAGATAATGATATCTCCTGAATCTGAATGTTGTATTGTTTGTCAAACCACAGTTTTTTCCCCCTTTTTCAGTGGGTTAAACGCCATTTTACAACGATATTCCAGTTATGCATGGTGGCCTTTTTACCCAATGAATTTACCATGACTGTATTCTAACAAGCAAAAGGAGCGAGTAACTCATGGACGAACAATTGGACGAAATCTGAAATTTCTTATCAATTTTCATTACCGGGATTCGATTTCTGATCATCAAGTTACAAAAGGAGCGCACTAACCGCTTGACGACAGCAACGGCCTTCAAATCTCTGGTAAATCTGTGTGTAGTTTTTCCGAAAGTATAACAATGTAAACTTTTCTCATGAATAATTCATGTATGGTTCATATGTGTGGCGTGAAATCAAATATTATACCAAACCGAAAAATGCTTGAGCTCAATTAATGACACATAGTTTAGGACCTACCAGGTATATACGTAACTTGAAAGTGAGATTTAAGTTACACACTTTCTTCCTAAATATTAAAGTAAGGCTTCTTATACACGGATTTACTGCTGTCCATTTTTAGAATGTTCTTATTTGTTGCGATGGAATCGGTAAGCATTATCATAACTTTTTCTTACTCCGAAACAAAAAAGGACAACGCGATTAGACAAGCAAAGAAAAGATCAAATAGAGTCAAAGAAAATGAAATTATTGGAAAATATCAAAGAATGTTCAATTTAATACATGTGTGTTACTTTGGTGATAAGGTAATAATCTTCTTATTAAAATTTCCAATTAAAATGTAATCTCTACAATGGATGAAAAAATGTGAATTGGTTCCAGGCTTATTAGCCCTGCTAAACAGTTGATTCAGTAATTCTGCAGATAATGTGTGAGTGGTGTAATAGAAATTATTGCCATACAGATTAGCAGAGCTGAACTCCTGTCCCGAAGAGATATAAATTCTAAATTGTACCAGAGCAATTACTGCAGAGTAAACATTAATGTAAAACGATCTGAATAACGTCTTTTGAAAATGGTATATTTGCGCATTTTTATCTTATTTAGTACATTTTAAACACATCCAATTTAATACATTTGTACATACTTTGATATATACTTTATTCACGCTGTCTGATCAAGCTTTTTGTCATCTCGTTAAATTGATTCACACAAGTACAATGGTAGGATACTGCGTCATTGCGCACCTGTTAAAAGGGGTCCTCCTTGGACACGAAAACGTAAACAAAAATGTAAAATGTTATTTTTCACTTTTGAATGTACATTTTCTTTTAAATCAACGTTTTGCTCCAAGCAACTATATGCTTCTAATTCATAACGGTACCATTAAAATTCTTGTTGATAAGCCTGTTTGAGCCCAAAAAGTGTTTTAGATATTTTTACAGACGTCCATCCCGGATTATGTCACAAAACTGATATATCATTGGTGTTTTTCACTCAACCGCCATGAGTGTATAGAACGGATTTTCACCGCGTATTTCGAATATCATTTTAGCACACAATGCACATGTATTTTTCGTCTCTGAATTTGAATAGAACTATTGAAACGGTTCATCTTTGATCGTGTAAGTAAATATGTCCGTCCTGGACCCATTTCAACAAATTCTATCTCATTTGTCCAAATTATGTTGTCTGAAGGTACAATCATGGGATGATTAATATTTAGCTGCATAAGTCACACTCTGTCAATTGTCTCCAAAGATTTACAAGTATAATACAGCAGTGACATACTTGTGTATCAATAGGATACCTTTCATTTCTGATCTTGTCTCATTAATGAAATGTTATACGGGAACTGATTTAATTAAATCTATTTGTTTCAGACAAATGACTATTCGCTCCCGTACGAGTATTGTACGAAATCCCGATGGGGTCACAGCGATCTCATCCCGCGCCTTTTTATTGATCCAAGAAAAACAACGCAAAATTCCATGCTACAATCTCGCGTCCCTTTTCTAAAAGCGCTCACTTGTTGAGATAGATTTAAAGTATTAAAGAATAGGACTCTTTTCTTTTCTCTTTTCTTACAAGTATTTCTACGTTCATCCCATCTTTCAGCTGATTCTCAGTCCATTCAACGAGTCACCTGTGAATACATGCGCACCAGCGAGACTATTAGTGTTATATTGCATGTGAACAAAGGAGAATTTCAGAATAGCCACTTAGTGTCGTACATGGATGAATAAATCCATCTAGGCTATGTATCATTCAACATGCCTGGTGAAAATTTCGATACGTCTAAACAAATGCATTACAAAGTTGTACAGCTCTATCTAATAGTAAAGAACACATTCGTGAACCAATTTGAAAAGCGAATACTTTACTAAATACTAGGATTGGTCCAGCATTAAAACTATGACTATGATTTAGCACATGAAGTAATCCTTGTAATAGAATAAAGAATATATTAATCTGCTTACTATTAAGAGTCTGATTAAGTTGGCAAATGCCTATGTTCATGAATGTTAATTGAAGTCACGGCAGAATACAGTTTGTATGTTTCTTCACTTGCTTTATATAATTGTATTTTATAAACGGATTTCCAGAAGATGTCATAAGATACAAATTCGGTCTTTTTATACAGACTACCAAATTAGCAACACAATCACGTTGATTTATATCAATAAACACGAACACAACATCGACAACACAGGCCATTACAATGCATGACTAAATACTTTATCAAATATCAAATAACAGAAAATATTCGATTAACAACAATGAATTGAACAGTTTTTTCCAAAGTACATCATTAACGCTCGATTTGTTACAGATTTCATTGGTAGAGAGAGGAAAGCTGAAAATTGCCATACACAATTCAGCAAAATATTCACGTGCACGATGCACCGACACATGCTCGTTTATCATGCCCACCTTATATGATACCTTCATACTGTTTCCATCTAATTTCCATGTCAGTGGGTTTAATGCCGTTTTTTAACGACATTTCAGTTAGATACGACGGCCGGTGCACTTAACCAGTTTTCCAGGACTGTATTCTAACCAGTACTATCTTTCCTTCTACAACCAGTCGGACACTTCTTCACATATGTAGGAAGACCGACATTTTTTTTCAAATTTCAATGTTGGGTTAGTCCTGCCGCGACAGGGTTTCTTTCCCGGATCGCCGAGGTAAAGGTCAGGGAAACTAATTACTTGACTACGGCCGCGGTCCATTATGTTACCTATCTACGTATGTAACTGATATATTCTCCGTAGACAGCATACAATTTTAGCACAAGCAAAGAAATTCCTAGCAACAATCATTTCGCAAAAGAATGGAGGTCTTCATATACAGGAATAAATTTGATTATTACAACAACGTTATGTCTCCAAACACTTAAACGTCAGAAATTTACATTTGTTCCATAATACAATCATATGCATGTCACAGAAATTTCTAAGCTCCATTTATGTACCGTACGGTCGTATATATCGATTCAAATCGTTGTTAGATGTTTAGTTAGAAATAAAACTTCGCTGAACAAGCATAGTGGTTTGTTTGTCTTTGGAAACACTAAAAACTCGACACGAACTCTTGAAATACATAAAACTCAAAAACCTATACATCTCTATTGCTAATATGTGCTTAATTAATAAGAAAATTATTGTTAAATTTAAATACAGTCAAAGCTGTGATAGTGATCATCTCCGAATAAAGGCCATCTTTCCCAAATGATGGCCTTTGTTCACAGGTTTGACTGTAAGTGATGTTTCTGATGTTAATGTGGATATTGCATACTTTATTCGACGCATTTTTTGCCATAGTACTTTTAGTTTAATGATATTATCATGTCCACCTTTTCTTTCATTTGACATCTTTGTTTGTATAGATGTCACGTGTTAAGAACGCCAAGTAACAAGTTGCTCATAAGACACGTCTATTTATCAGCCTGTTTGTTTATTGCATTTGTAATTACACCCTCTTGACATGGCTTGCTTTAAGACCCCTTATCACACAGATTAAGAGAATGGTCATTGTACATTCACGACCGCTTCTATAAAAAAATCGGCTATAGAAAAGAACAACTGGGCATCTTTTCAAAGACATAGCTAGGCTAGGAAACTATTTGAATCGATTTGTACTTTTTGACTGAATAAAATGTGAAAGAGCGTTTTTATAGAGCGACAATAAGGCAATTGTCTTAATTATTATTTTAACCATCAGAAAAAGGGGGTGGCTCTGAGCGGCATATCGCGTTATTATATATCAATAACCATCCAATGCCCATCCTTGCAACCAAAAAAGTTTAATTGGACCCATTGATATAATTTACAGACGATATATTACTGATAGTATACATACATGCTAACTGATGAATACAAATTACTGAGCAAATGAATGATGGCGACATGAACAAACGTTCAACACGAAATACCATATAATTGATACATCTTTAACATGCAAACTCTCATGGCGTATACATATATCATACAGCTGGAAGTACATTATGTACCTCGAATTAAAGCGTGTATAACCGAATTAAATGAAAAGTCATTTAGCTTTTCGAATAAGATGTTCTTTCATCGTTCGTTAGTACTCTTCAAAAAAAAGATAACTGTTATGAAAACGAATACTTGTTTTATAATATTTCGTAGACATCACTACTTTGGGTTTTACGCCGTTTTTCAACAATAGTTTTTATTTTTGAGTATATAATTACATAAATTATATCACCTAACAAGTTTTCCTAGGCGGTATTCGAACCAGTACAAACCTGTCCCTTCACAAGGAACCGGCAACTTCTCCGCATGTGGAGGAAACCGACATTGTTGTCAATTTTTTACGGAAGGGTATGACCTGTCGCGACCGGTAGTTACAAATCCAGGATACTAACAAGTGGATCACGGTTGCGGCTACAGAAAGTTCTAAATCGTTAGGTTATGGGCAACTCAGTATAAAATGTTATAAGAAACCTAAATACATGTACATTGCTTATTGATATACATTGTTTGTACGTATACACAATTACAAAACTTGAAAAAAGTAAACGAGCATATTAAGTACTAGAAACAAACTTCCAAATTTCTTTGTGTGTGGTATTAGCTTCATCACGAATTAGCTAAAGATAATAATGGGGGGATCACGCTCTAACCCGAGGGTTGGTATATTGGTAAAACATACATAACATATCAATTACTAAATAAAACGTTAATCACATTATCGCAGCAAGTTTCAGTAATTTCAGAATTGTGCAAAAATAATAATACACGAGTGATCGAGGAGCATGAAGACAGATCATTAAAATGATCATGGTCAAAAGCTTATTTATAAGCGCTAAATGGATGAACAAGTTCTAATATAAATACATGGCGGTATATAGTAAACAACTTGACAAAGGGTACATTTGGGATTACATCCCAATTTGTGGGTTCATGTGGACAAGATAATCTGCAATACCACCAGCCCAGGGGCGATAAAAAGATTAATAGCCTTGACTTCGTAGTTACTAGTTTTGTTATACATAGTATATTTGTTTCGTTATTTGCAAATGGGTTATGTAATTGGAAATAGTTCGCCATAGAAATTGATATCCATACAAGAACAATACAAGACGACATAGCAATAAGAGTAAATATTGATACACAAGTACTGGATATCTATCGCAAAATCCTGAATATGCTTTAAAGGACCACATTCGAAAACAGATCACATTTGTAATAGATTTGTTACGAATTACATATAAGAAATTTATGTAAATCAATGAAATTGTCGTAATTTGTCGTTCTTAGCATGAATATCTGTTCAATGCAAAGATAAAACAATTGAAATAAGACGGAATTAAATTTTGTTGTTTATACGCACACGTCGAGCAAATAACAATCAAATGATCTTGAATTTAGGAACACATTGTCTGCTTGCATTCGTGCCAACATGCCGAAGATTGTATCTGTCTGAACTTTCACAGACGGGGTTGTCTTTTATTGTAAAATGTTTGCGCGGTGATTCAATTTGGACTACTTGATAATAGGTTAGTCTACATAAAGCTGTGTTACTTTACTAGATATTTGTTTATACATTGCTTGGACCACAATAATTATTGACTCCAGCAGACCAATCACTGCACAGAAAAAGTAGTTGTAAGCACCTGTGGTCTAAGTGTCTATGAAATTTCACGGCTCGCCGCGCTCGCCTCTAAATATTATATATCGGTTACTCGTGCTCATTAATTATGCATTTTGTTCATTCATTATTAGAAATAATCTGAGAGTATGGATTAATGAAATTATTATATTTATATACAAACACAAACTTATTTTGTTGACAGCCTTGTTTAACAAAATGCTGTGAATGTGATTGTTTAGCACAAAGTAATACAATTTAATAGATTGTCCTTCTGTATTCAACAAGCAAACAGTTCAAAGTGACAAAAACAAACGCGTTTTATAAGACCGTTTCATGTACAAAATTGTCAATCTGAAAATTACCTGTTTTAATTTAATGACCGAAGATTTCGGTCACTGAAAAAATGTTGAATGTCGTACTCTTTTTTATAATAAATGCATGACTTCAGATAAGATAGTACGATGCAAATATTAACTGCGAACTTGTCTTAACATACAAATGTCTTTATTTCTGAGAACAAAAAATAATGCTACTGAAGTATAGTTCATGCTGAGAATAGAATAAAGTCGATTACTCACAGAATATTATAATACACTGTGTATTTTTGTTATAACATGATACTTGTGTGGGTATTAATAGAAAGGATATCCATTACTTTAAGTATGTATCAAAGTCTGTTCGTAAAATTTTACACAAGTGTTATTTACACAGATTTCTGTTTAGAGGGGTTAATAATCTCGGCATCATACTATCGAATAGCGCAGCTTATTTAAAGGGGCATTCCCTGGAATTGAAGCGTCTCGAATAGCAATCAAATTGGTATCATTTTAATGCCTAAATCAATTAACGAAAGCCCTGTAAAATATTTACAAAATATCTCGCTAGTTTACTCGAAATACACATTTCAAGATTTACCAAACTTGCCGATTTCGGCCTCAGAAAGCATTCGTCATTTTCACAACTCGACCCTTTCGGTATCTGTCAAAACCGAAACATCGCGGAAAAAATGTCAACAAACTGAAATGGTAAGTATTGCTCATGTTATGTTCACTTGGAAGGCAGCGCACATGCTCAGTTAAACCCTCGGACGTATCGGAAATATCGTAGTCATCAATAAAAGGCTTACAGCCTTTTATTCAAACCGACAAACAAATACCGACGCGCGCGTTATTGGGTCATTTTTGAACGCACATTCTTCTTTGACTTTTCGATAATAATTGGTTTTACAAGTGGCAAACACATTTTTGGTGCACATAAAAAAAGACACAGCAGTTCCTGGGCATGCCCCTTTAATGGTCATAAATCTTTGACTATTAAATATTTAGTTTATTTAGAATAGGATTATCAACAGGATTGCTATTTAATAAAGTATAATTTATGCATCTATTACTAAAATATTCAATAAGTAGCCCCAGGGTACCGATCATCGACAGGTACCAATTATCGACAAAAATAAATTTGGCTAAAACTTGGCAATGCACATCGGTATTTGAGTTAAGATTGATGTTTGCTGATTGTTAAGTATATGAACTTTCTAAATACCCCGATGCCAAAACTCGAGTCTTTTTATCTTTTAGAAAAATCAAAGCTCTGAAGGTTCTGCTGTTGTTCGGAACTACAAAGTAGTCAAAGGTTGAATTTCTTTGTAGGGTGAGGTATAAGGCTGTTTTGAACACCGAATGACAGCTCGTGCAAGAATTTTGATACACACCAAAGTACTGCGCTTTTCTACACCCGCCATGCATTTGTTAAAATTGTTCCCGTTCCATGTGCTTTCAGTGCTTTGATTTATGTTACCCATGTGATCACCAAAACTTCAGCAGTTAGCATATAGCCTGCATTACCTGTCCCTTTTTATTCTCAACTTATGCAGAATGTAATATCTCATACATGAAGACATGCCCGGAGAAAAAGTTACACGTTATAAGCATTAAATTAATCTATTAAAATTTCCCGATGAACCACATGTTTAAATATCTGGATGGCTCACAGTTATCATCGCATCGTGCATGAATTCAATCATGACTTCTATTTGTTTACGGAACCAGACTAAATTAGCATATACAGAACGTGAATTATGACGCCACCCTTCCTTTAAAAGTGTGCACTGATATAAAATATTGCAGTAATCCGAGGTGGAGGATTGTTTAGAATTGTTTTCGACTTTTATGTATTGCTCGCTTACGATTTTACATAGCCATCTGATTTTGACTTGAATGCACATAATATTTGAATTTGCATTTATGCCATTGAATCGGAAAAATGGAACTATGTCCGTAGGCGGAAGGTTAATGGAAGCTCTTCGGTATACAGGAAAATTAAAACCGATCGACTGTTGAGAAATGGTCTTAACTTTGTGTTCGTACCGAACAATAATCAACTCGATATATTCATAGTTCGTAAAAAATGTAAAATTTGATGTAAAAGTATTTGATAACGTAAAGGCAAAATGAAATACCAGGAGTGTGCATGAATACCTTAGACGTGTTATTCAGAACATGTTCTATACTATGCATAATTAATTGTAACAGGAGCTGTCAAAAATGTAAACATACTGGTTCCCAGTGCATGTGTTGTGTTTGACTTTAAACCTGATCAAATAACATTGTTCCTGAAATTAATAGAGTTAGACTTGTCAATAAGTATGTAGAATATGCCTCGTTGTTTAGTTATGTTATCCAGAGCATGAAAACAATAGAAAACAAGGTTCTGGAAGACATACATGTATGTTTTATAACAAATAAATCTTTGTCCAGTGGTTCTTGTGAAGAAGAGCTAAAATTCGTTGTGTTCTGTTTTCAAGTGAATTGCTTTTTTCACAGTTCAATTTTGTTATATGCAACTGTCAAATATATGTTCTTGATTAATTTGACACGGTAATTCACAACAATGAGGAACATTGTCAGAATCACGTTGCCTAAAAAACTATTTTGTCAATAATTAGTCACAAACATTGTACTGTCTCGCGATCAAGTATGCATACAACCGGATGACATTACAAGTTCACAGATGGTGATTTCAACAATTTATTGCATGGAGAGATTGCATTGCGAAGCTTAGTCAGTATTTACACAAAAATGGTTTATTTCAGTGGCTTTTTGAAATCGTGCGGCACTTAATTACTACAAAAAGTGTTGATAATTGGTGCCCTGAGGCTAGCATAAATAGCTATTACCGCTAAAATGTTTAATGATTGTTTGATCTTATGAGGAATATAACACCTAAACTCTATTATACATATAACAGTAAATTCTTTCAAGACTTATGTTACCAAAACTGACCACAGAAATGAAAATTTGATTTCGATAGTTCTTTACTGGACTGTTTTGAAATATATTGACCTAATATGAAGAAAATCATACGTCTCGTGCTACATTAACGGTAGATTCTACTATTGGTGTTGCTAATAAGGTGTTAAAATATTACATACCTGATACAATCGTACGTATAAGTTACTTTTGTCTATCTATGATCTAATTTTTTTTATCATGCTCCACGTGTATCTCATACATGTAGTTGTACTTCTACACAAGGGTTTGAGGTGTTTGATGTGTACGACGAGGACATCGTATCAAACGTTGGTGTGATCTTAAACAAGCACATATAATTATCTTTATAACCAATATTAGTTACATTATAGTATTTCACCTGAAGATTACGTATAGGATATCGATCGAGTTCTATGTCTATCTGCGTAGGAAAGACCTGGTCACGGGATTCACGTGATCAGGTTAATTTCATAAGTTATACGATAATTGTCGTTTTACCGTTATATCAACACGTTGATTGGAACATTCCATAAGGCCAACATTTTTTTATTTTCTGTTTTACGGGAATTTTTTCACAAAAATTGAGACGGGGGGATAAATAAAAATGAAAATAAAAGCTTTAATTTGGAGCAGTCGAAAAAATAAAAAAAATAAAAGTGAAATTATTGGCTTTTTTTTTTATTTTGACAGATCGCTCATTATAAGCATAAAACAAGTGTATTTAGACTAGATTCACGTGGGATTACAATAAATATACAAATATTTACAAATCAGGCTATATCTCAAAGGGTAATGATACATACAGTGCTTGGACATATAAAAATATCCTATCAAAACCTGTTGACAAAACTTAATTCATACCCATCACTCCAGTGAAGTTTCATTCAAATCTTGTCAAGTTTTGGAGATGTCATGTATATTATATAAGTCTATAAAAATACACAAAAGCTGATGAGAGCATGCCCAACGGACAGTATACATGGGAAGTTTAACTGAATCTAAATATGTCTAATCACTGTATTGAAAAAAAAACTAAATTTACAAAAAAATGACATTTGAATGAAACCTTACAAGAAGGTGACCAACTATACAGCACTCACAAAATACAGTATATAGACACACAGAGATGGGCAGATGGACAAGCTGAAAGTAATGTTGACTAGATCCACATAAATTTATAAAAATGTATTTATAACTACTTAGATTTTCATCGACTCCTTAGGCTTACTAGCTCTACCGCATTCTTTTTTTATGTTTTTATCTTAAGTATTTGCTTACTTTCGTTTTCGCATGTCACGTATGCCAGATGCTTTGTATGACTAAATTTTTATTTGTATTTTAAAAACAAAGGTCAATAGGCCTATCACAATAAATATTAACAATGTTCCAAGTTAAATACGCTCATTTGTGCAAAGAAAAATGACGTTGTATGTGCATGCTAGTCCTGTGTGCATGCATGCATAAAAAGCCAAATAATAAGCAAGAAATACGGGGTGCCGTATTTGTAGTGCATATAATGAGCATTTCCCCCTAGATCCATTCTTTTTTTTTTCAGTGCGTACAAAACTTCCAAAGTTTTGTCCGCCGGAATTTTGATCGAAAATCATGCGACTATCCGGAAATACTGCAACTTGTAATTGTGAATGCATTCCTTTTTCCCACTGGTCGTATTTAATTCGTTTTTCAAAGCCTTAACCAAAGTAGAACTTTAAAAGAATCATGTGGAAAAGTATGTTTTGTTGTTTATATCTTGAAACTATAAGAAATCGTCATTGTTGTAAATCTAAAAATAGACTCATTTTGTCAATCTAAAAATAGATTTAACTATTTTCAAGCTGCATGCACGAGAACTACTCGTATTAACATTGTTCAATACAAATTAACAAAACAACATTTAAAACAGTACAGCACTGTTTATCTACCTGTGAACTTTGCAAGTTGTGACTGTCATTGTTTAGATTGTGTCTACCAGTAATCCTATATTAGCAACTATGATAAAGAATCAATACACACTTTGACCTAATTACGTTGCATCGTCAGGACCAATGTGTACACTACGGTAGCGCTATGCACTGACAAACGTAGTGACGTCACGCTATGTATAGAACGTCGTCAGGACTGTAAGGAATCTTAAGTTCACTTGGTGCTATTATAGACGATATTTAATGAATCTAAAGTTTTGGAAGATACGTTTTCAAATAATTACAGTAAGCGCCATCGTTTTGTTTTATTTTTTTTGTAAACGATTTTTTTCAAGACGGCGGATTTTAAAAAAATAAAATTGATGACTTCTTGTTTTATTTGATTTTGTTGAAAATTAGGGTCGGGGCTCCCGTAAAACAGAAAATAAAAAACTGTTGACCTAACGGTAAAATATACGAACACTGTGAAACGAAACTAAAAATAATCGCATCCCGTGTAATCATTCAATTTTGACAGGTTAATAAAATCGCACAAGTTGATGAAAAGTATATACCTCGTAATGAAAGCAGGTGTCTTCTCAAAAGCATGTATGACTTCAGTCCGAAGAAACACCATCACACCATTTGTCCATTATTCACAAGAGCCTGAGCTGAGAATCAAACAGCACATATTATCAAATGTATATAGTTTCTATCTACATAATTCACCGAACACACAAACAAAGGACGCAGCACAATTGCAAAACAAGTTTACACCATGTATTGTCTTCGGTTTATCACTTGTTTTTACTTGTTTTTCCCAGTATACGAACCAATCCTTTACCTTTCTAATTTCGTTAAGTCTTATGTCATCATAACTCCTGAGTGGCCGTCTGTCTCTAAAAAAATCTACTAGAACTGATGTTTTTTCAAGTATTTTTATGCTGCTATCAAGTTCAGTTGCTGTTTCTGCGCTTAATGATTGCTGAAAGCACTGCATTAAATGCAACATATTCCTATCTAACACCTCTTCGGCCAAATGGTTCCTCATCTTTAATTGCGAGTTTAAATAGAAATGGTCTTGTGTTAATTTTTGGTGTACTTTTAGTGTATTTCTGGAAATATCCCAATTATAAGTTTTCATCCAGTGTTCCCAAATGATGTATTTTCTATCAAAAGTTAAAAGTTTCTTGTGACTGGTCATAAATCCACTTTTAGATATGTTATTCCTAATTTTCTTGATCAAGTGCGAGTAGTCCATTATAGCACTTATTTTTGGCATGTTCGGGTTACATATATTATTAAAAAGCATATTGGTCATAGTCTCCGATGTCTTATGTCCCTCGGGAAGCAGCATCTTCAAGAAACTTCTGTTAGTTTGTGCTCCATCTAAACTTATGTAACTAACACAAAAGCCATACAACTGTAACTTTCTTACAGCCCTCCAAAAAACTAAATATAGTTCATGAGCACTTGCTTGTGTGGTTGGAAAGTGTGCCAAAGGGAACCTAAAACCAGTTTGACCTATAAATAATAATTGAAGAACATGAGTAGCTAGCTTCAGTTCACTTTTACCAGAGAGTTTGTCGAAATAAATAGATTCTTCACAGCATTCAACAATTCCAATTAACTGATTCAATCTTTTCCAACTTTTTTTAACTGTAGGTCTTCTTGAATCGACATTTCATCAATTTAAAGTCCTCCTTCCAACCCTTCCTTTGGAATTTTCTGCAAGATCGCCTCATTTTTCATCCATACTAATACATCATTACTAAAGCCAGCTTCTTGATTTACTAATTTTTTATACCTTGTGATTTATCTGGCTGATGGTAGTATTAAATAACCACTTTTTGATAAATACTCGTAGCTTTTAGGTGAACGGCAATATAATGTTAAACAAAGTCTTATAATGTCTGAATTCCATCGACGAGCATGACATGATTTATTTACTTGCATTTGAGATTGTAATAAAAATTTCATTTTGTCACTAAGATTGTAATTATCTAAAATATATGAAGTAGTAACTGTATTAAGTACAGTGTTTAAGTCTTCATGATCAGATTCAACCAACGTTATTGAATATGTATGATCTGGAATTGTACTTTCAGTCACATGTCCAGAGGTTTCTGTAGAAGTAGAACTATTCGATGCAACATAATCTATTTTACCACTGACCTTACATGTTAAAGAAGCAGCAACAGTAGAGACGTTTACTTTTTTCTGGATGTTTTCTTCAACTTGAGTTTCAGAACATCTCCAAGCAATACCAATATATTTCTTGGTAAGTTTTGCCCAAAATTCTTTATTTCTTGCATTTTTCACTACAATCCCCGGAAACACAATTTTCATAGCCCTTCCTATTTCATTCCCTTGAAACTCGCCCTTATATTTCTTTATTATATCTGTAAGATATACTACTCCATTTTCATCCTGAATAAGATTCTGTTTTAACCTGAAAATGAGGACACTGGTGTTTATATATGATTAACAAATATTATAGTGAACTTAAATTGAGAAGATTGTTTACAAATTAGTGTCAAATATCAACTACATGTTCTAAAAAACCAGACTTTAATATTCATGTAATTTGAATAACCGCTGTATAGCCATACAGCTAAACCAGGTGATTGAGAAAATACTATTCTTTACATAATTAAACTGAAGTCATTAACTGTTAAATTTAAATAAGATTATTTATAGATTCAGTACACTAAGTCAGAATTCACTGTTTGTCCATCACTGATAAAACAATGTAGACAGAGAGTTCATTTGCATCTGATATTCTGACCGGATGTTGCGACTTTAAAGCCTTCTGATAACTTCAGAAAATACCTTATAGTTAAGTATAAGCATTTAAATATGTGTATTTTAATGACTACTTAATTATATGTTCTTTTTCAGATGTCTACATCAGATGACTGATATATTTTAAGATGCTGGCAAATTTGAGACATAGCTACTTCAAAAATAACATTATTATGTAAAATACATGCCAGTCACCACAAGCAGTTCTATCTACATGTATATGCAGCATATATAACAAGTTAGCAATATCGCGAAACTGTGATGATACTAGACAGAGTTAGATTACTGATACTAGACAGCGTTAGATTACTACCTACATTACAATTATTGACTACGATAGCTATACCACATGCTCACATTTATAATAAGTATGTTTGATTTTGGTGTAACAAAAGATAGCTATTTTGGCCAAACTAGCATTTATTAATAGAAAATGCTGGTAATTTTTAGCTGAACAGAGCACTAAGTGCTGAATGTCAGCCATTGTGATTTGATTGCGTGTTGTCCGTAATTAGTGTGTGTGTCTGTTTGTCCGTCCGTTAGTTTGTCAAAATTTGCTTTAAAGAACATCTACTTAAGCAGTTTGCCAATTTTCTTTCATTCAAGGAGATAAGTCACTGTGTAAAGGTGTTTCTCATTTAAAGCTAAAGGCAGAGGCTATATATATAACAATAATTTTTATTCAATCTTTAAAAGACCGCAGATTTTAAAATTATTGAAACCAGTTTGCCTGATGTTCCTAGCATGAAGCTCTACCAAAGTTGTTCCAAAAGTAACATTTCATTAAAAAAATCTGGTTGCCATCGCAACCAATAAGAAAAACTTAGAATCTTCTTGTCCGAAACTACTGGGCCTAGAGCTTTGATATTTGGTGTGTAGCATTTTTTAGTGGACATGTACCAAGTTTGGTCAAATTATGGTCATAGCATTAAAATAGGCTATACCCCGTGAGTTACATAACTTTACATGGGCTTATATAGGAAAATTTGTAAAAATGTTATTGTCAGAATCTACAATGCCTACAGCTTTATATCTTTCCAACGTAGCTTTGTCTATTGGACCTCTGCCAAGTTTATTCCTGTTATGGCCCTGGAGTAAAAATGGCCCAGCCCCGTGGTCCTTTGATTTTACATAGGCTCATAGAGGAAAAAAGGTATCTACGGCTGAAAAAAATATAAATAAGTTGGTTTGGAGTGATCCTACATACTCGGGAATATCCTAGCAAGTATATAAAATCAAATTGGGGGGGGGGGGGGGGCATTTATTTTTTTATTAGCTCACCAGAGCACGAATGTGCTCAGGGTGAGCTTTTGTGATCACCCTGCGTCCATCGTGCGTCGTTACGATTACGTGGCGTCCATGTTTACTTAAAACAACATCTCCTGCTACACCGCTATGCCGATTGCAACCAAACTTGGCTGGAATGATCCTTGGGTGGTCCCCTTTCAAAGTTGTTCAAAAAATTAAATTTCATTAAAAATTCTGGTTGCTATGGCAACAAAAAAAAACAACAAAAAAACATCTTCTTGTCTGAAACCACAGGGCCTAGAGCTGAGATATTTGGTATGTAGCATTGTCTAATGGAACTCTACAAAGTTTGTTCAAATTATTCCCCTAGGGTCAAAATTGGCTCCGCCCCGGAGGTAACTTGATTTTACATAGACTTATATAGGAAATTTAAAAAATCTTCTTGTCAAAAACTACAATGCCTAGAGCTTTGATATTTGGTGTGTAGCATAGTCTAGTGGACCTCTACCAAGTTTGTTCAAATTATTGCCCTAGGGTCAAAATTGGCCCCGCCCCGGGGGTCACTTGATTTATAAGGACTTATATAGGAAAATTTAAAAAATCTTCTTCTCCGAAAACACAAGGCCTAGAGCTATGATATTTGGTATGTAGCATTATCTAGTGGACCTCTACCAAGTTTGTTCAAATTATTGCCCTAGGGTCAAAATTGGCCCTGCCCTGGGGTTTATTCTATTTTATATAGGAAAATTAAAAAAATCTTCTTCTCCGAAACCACAAGGCCTAGAGCTAAGATATTTGGTATGTAGCTTTGTCTAGTGGACCTCTACCAAGTTTGTCCAAATTATTGCCCTAGGGTCAAAATTGGCCCCGCCCCGTGGGTCACTTGATTTATATAGACTTATATAGGAAAATTTAAAAATTCTTCTTCTCCGAAACCGCAAGGCCTAGAGCTTAGATATTTTGTATGTGGCATTGTCTAGTGGACCTCTACCAAGTTTGTTCAAATTATGGCCCCGGGGTCAAAATTAGCCCTGCCCTGGGGTTTATTCTATTTTATATAGGAAAATTTAAAAAATCTTCTTCTCCGAAAACACAAGGCCTAGAGCTATGATATTTGGTATGTAGCTTTGTCTAGTGGACCTCTACCAAGTTTGTTCAAATTATTGCCCTAGGGTCAAAATTGGCCCCGCCCCGGGGGTCACTTGATTTATATAGACTTAGATAGGAAAATTTAAAAATTCTTCTCCGAAACCGCAAGGCCTAGAGCTTAGATATTTTGTATGTGGCATTGTCTAGTGGACCTCTACCAAGTTTGTTCTAATTATGGCCCTAGGGTCAAAATTAGCCCTGTCCTGGGGTTTATTCTATTTTATATAGGAAAATTAAAAAAATCTTCTTCTCTGAAACCACAAGGCCTAGAGCTAAGATATTTGGTATGTAGCATTGTCTAGTGGCCCTCTACCAAGTTTGTTCAAATTATTGCCCTAGGGTCAAAATTGGCCCCGCCCCGGGGGTCACTTGATTTATAAAGACTTATATAGGAAAATTTAAAAAATCTTCTTCTCCGAAACCGCAAGGCCTAGAGCTTAGATATTTTGTATGCGGCATTGTCTAGTGGACCTCTACCAAGTTTGTTCAAATTATGGCCCCGGGGTCAAATTGAGCCCTGCCCTGGGGTTTATTCTATTTTATATAGGAACATTTAAAAAATCTTCTTCTCCGAAACCACAAGGCCTAGAGCTAAGATATTTGGTATCTAGCTTTGTCTAATGGACCTCTTTTAAATCTGTTCATATAATGGCCATGGGATAAAAAAACGGCCCAGATGGGTCACTTGATCTTACTTAGACTCGTATAGAAAACTTCAACAATGTTAATCTCCAAATGACCTTTTCTCCCGGTGAGCATTTATAGGGCCATCATGGCCCTCTTGTTATTAATATATACTAACAATAAAAAAATTCCATACATACCTACCCCTGCTAAAAATCTATGTCGGAGCACTTCTAACAGCATGAAGTTATTCTTTTTTTGGCTTAAGCGATATAGGGCCATCATGACCCTCATATTCAATAGTGTTCAAATATTTTGAAATGGTGTAATATCTTAGATATTTCAATTTTATGGATACCAGTCTTTTAAATGTGAAAAGTTAGGTATATTTATGTTCATTATGCATGTCTTTAATTGTTGTTAATTTTCAACAAAGAAAGTTGTACACTACTATCAAAAATAGAAACATTGAATGTTTTCATTGCATAATAATATAACACGATCAAAAGAAACCAGTTTTGTTGTTAGTCTCTTTATCTCGCATGTGAAATTGAGTCTCTTTATCTCACATGTGCAATTGTGCTCAGTGTGACCTTTTGTGATCGGCCTTTGTCCCGCATCGTGCTGTGTCAACTTATACCTTGTGAAAAACACTAGATGGCACATTTTGGTTCAGTTTTCACAAAACTTGGTATCTCGGTATATCTATGAAACTTTGTCAGAATGTTTGTTTTCATATCTCGGACAAGTTTGATAATTGGTCATCTGAGGTCAATTAATAGGTAACGATGTCAACTATTAGAAAAAATAGTTAACATTGTAGATTTCACAGTTATTTGGATCTTCACAAAACATTGTCAGAATGTTAGTCTGAATGATATGTGGGAAAAGTTCTAATATGGATAATCTGAGGTCAGACACTAGGTCACATGGTCAAACCACAGGAAAACCTTGATATCTACAGACCTCATGACACAGGCTGAAAACAATGTTTTAATCAGTAAACAATTACATGTATTGTCATGTGAGCGATATAGGGCCATATTTGCCCTCTTCTTTAGGTAAAGTAAGTTTTTGATCCTACATAATTTTTTGTGTTCATCATAACAGTATAATTTGTGATACATTTTCCTTAATGTTATGTAAGCATGTGAAGTTATATATATATATATTAAATGTTTTAGCTCACCAGAAGACTAAGTGCTCAAGGTGAGCTATTGTGGTCGTATGTTGTCTGTGGTCTGTCGTCAGTGCATCAACAATTGCTTTAAAAAAATATCCTTAAGCAGTTTGCCAATTTCATAGGCTTATATATGAACATTTAAAAATTCTTCTTGTCCGAAACTTCAAGGTCTATAGCTTAGATGTTTTGTATGCAGCATACTCTAGTGGTCCTTTACCAAGTATATTCAAATTATTGCCCTGGGGTAAAAATTGGGTCCACCCGAGGGCTAACCTTATTTTATATAGGCTTACATGTATATAGGAAAATTTAAACACTATTATTCCGAAACCGCATGGCCTACAGCTTAGATTTTTTGTATGTATAATTTTCTATTGGTCCTCTACCATGTTTGTTCAAATTATGGCCCTGGGGTCAAGATCTGATCGGGCCGTGGTTTAATCTATTTATATATGCTTACATGGAAATATTTTAAAAAACGTATTGTCAGAAACCACTTGGCATAATGCTTAGATAATTTTGCCCTGCTAGGGTAAGAATTGGCACTGCCCCCGGGTCACTTGATATAGGCTGATGATGTTTTTCTGTCAGCGTCTTATTCTGGTGAGAGATATAGGGCCATCATGGCCCTCTTCTTTAATATTCTATATATTAATATTATTTTTGTTATCAACAAATACATTGGTCATAGGTAGTAAAAAGGTGATCAGTATGTGTATAACTGTGTTTATAAATATGATATGATACACAAAATATATCTTCTTATAACAGTTTAGATTATTAGATTTTCTTTAAGAATGGGACAGTATTGGTATGAGATGGTTAACCTCAGTCCATAACTAATTGTTATTTTCTTTCTTCATAATGAAATATCATTATTCAAAAATTCAGAAATAAGTTTCTCAGAAAAAAATATGTTCAAATTATTATTAATGAGCAGTTATTTTTATTCTGTTGAATATAGCTGATGTTTGACATCTTGACATTCAATAATGTTCTGTCCATTACTGTGTGTACTTGTTAAATTCATTTTGATAGATATTTTGATGTAAAACATAGTCATGGTGAACTCCGATATAGTGAATAACCGAATACTGTACGGAATTAGTTTACCTTGAAAACACCTTTCTTTATTTCATTGTTACAGATATTGAGAAATATTCATATAATGAAGTAAAAATAATGTCCTTGTGTATTCACCATGGCCATACTTTGCCGTGAAGAAATATGAGACTCTTTATGAATAAAGAGTTATGTACTTTTTTAATACATGTATTTCATTTCCTAAGGTAAGGTTTATGTATCCGAATTGTGATCCATTTACTGTCTAATTTCATGTAAATGGTCAGTTTGATCACAATACATTTTATATTTATAAATACAAGTACTGTTGTGTTGTGATCCTTGTATAGTAAACTTGTATGTTGAAGTTTTATCCTTTGATTGACTCAAATAATCATTTTAACCATCTGTACATATTTGCCTATGTATTGTGCATACTTGTAAGGGAATTTGTTTATAGTTTTACAAAAAAAACAACATATTTCTCCATAAATTATTGGCAGTACAATGTATAATGGAGGCAATGTGTTTAGCCACGAAATAGTTGAAAGTGATCAGATTTTTAATAACTTATTTGTAACGTTTAATAAAAAACTTCAATTTTTCATTCAATAGTTATTAGTACCTTTGTACTGTTTAGCATTTACTTCATTAATGGAAGTCAAATATGAATTGTATTGATTCTAATGATGTATATTGCATACTTGGTTAATTAAGTTAAACAATGATGGTGTTAATTTCATATAACTCTGCAAAATTTATCTAAGTATTCATTATTGCCTTTTCATGTAAAATACTTTGAAAATGTAGTTGATTATTTGAGCTTTTGGACCTTGACGGGTGGACAGGTATCCAATTCTGATTTGTCTCAATTAATTGATGTATGGTAATCACTCGTGATATTTTTTGTGTGATCAATATTTGTGTCATAATATTTTATACGCTCATCATGAGCATGAAATGCTTATGGCAAACTATAGTGATTTGTGTGGCTGTCAGTGTATGTTGTAAACAATTGTTTCTGATGAAATGTCCTCTGAAACCACTTAGCAAAATCACATTACAAGGGAATGATCATAGGGGTGTCCTAATTAAGATAGGACAAATGATGCCGTTGGGTTAAAATGCTCATGGGCCAGAGCATAGAAATGTGTTGTCTTCTTGTCACAAACCAAAAGTCATACAACTTAAGCATTGTGTAGTAGACATCTACCATGATTTTTCAAATAAGGCCCAATGTTCAATACTGGGTCCTTCATGGAGGGGTCACTTGTTTTTACATACATTCGTATATATACTGCTTAAAGATTGTTCCTTCCAAACATCACAAATCAACTTCATAACTGATTATAAATGCATTGGTATCAATAGATTTGAAATATCTATGATATTTCAAAATTGTATATTAAATCCATGAAGTAAAAGATTCATTTCCATGACCGATTTTTTTCCAAAATAGTCAGTATGGGTTTTTTGGATACACTCATTTTAATGGAGATTAATCATATTATATCAACTGACAATTTAAGCATGGTGTCAAGAAATCATTAAATTCCTATATATTCCTATAATTTGGGGTCATTTCTAAAAATTCCTTTTATTCATTAACAATCCTATATTTTCATCAAATTACTATAAATTCCTATATTTCAAGGTAAACAGAAATGTATGATTCTGAGATAAAAAATATGCTTAAATTAAGTATTTCATATGTTTGTAAATAAGCAGTATTTTCTTCAGAATTAGCATTTTAATTTTCAGCATCATCAGCACCATATGTTAAGTTATTTGTATTAGAAGTGTTATTGCTTATGGCTTTACTTGGAGGATTGTTAGAAGTGTATGTTGTGTATTTTTGCACCATGTTATATATAGTTGATATGGATGGGTATTTCTGGAAATTTTGTATTGCGATACGCAACACTGTATTGCGATATATATTGGGAGTTTACAAATTATGATTTATTAAGTATTCAAGCTTGGATTTTAATGATAATACGTAGCTTCATTACTCATTTGCATGTTGGTATCTTTATTTAAGCTATCACAAAGAAACTAATGAAAATATCAGTGATTAGAATGAAATTTCATGCTGTATATAGTATACAACAATTGTACATATAAAACTCTCCTTGACAAAGGCAACAAATACAGTCCTAATACAGTCAAACAAATTTTGGTAACTGATTTCCAGTTCAATTAGGCTACAGCTAATACAATACAAATTGAAATAGTCAATATCCATTAGTTTTAAAAATATAGCAATACATATTGCATTTTCAACATATCGTGCATCACTAATACTGTAACTCAGCATGGTTTGATCCTCATAAATTTTAGCCAATAATCCGGTCAAAATTTATTCTGTTATTCACATATCTTGGTCAAACAATGAATTTTCAGAACTTCCGAGTAACTCAAAATTTCCTGGATATGGTGCGGTGCGTTATGACACTACACTTCGACATAATAATGTATAAGAAGACATTGGAAAATTTTCACAAATGTCAATTGTTTGCAACCTTAACTGTAATTGATTACACATTTGTGAATTTGAAGAAATACGTGTTTCGAATGATACTTAATGACTGTTAACTTTATAATTATTTTTGAAATCAAAAGAAATGAATCATTGTAAATGTATGAAATTGTTTTTGTTTTTTTTAATGTAAGCCCAGGATTATCTTTATTTCTTACATTATGTTTTACATATTGTATGTATATTTATGTATGTATATGATCATGATATATCACTACAAACAACATGAACACAATACCAAGTACACAAGGAAAGCAACTACTTGATGGAGTAAAATGTTTGACTCCCTATAGCTAGAACTATGGAAGACTGGAACTGATTTTGCCAGTCTTGTTCAGTTAGGACCAATTAGAGTCCACTATATCAATGTTCATTAGTTTTTGTTGTATACAGGAAAATATTAAATGTTGAAAAACAATATAACATTCTTTAAAATTTATTTTGAAAAATTACTGTACTGTACTTTCTGCATTTTCGCTTTGCCTAGTACTTTACTATGATTAATGTTTTTTGCATATGAATGGATACAGAACAGCATTAAGTGCCTTAGTCATGTTATGTTGGCATTGCCAACCATTTGTTGCAGTCGGACAAAACAATTTTGTTGGTTTGTTTATGTAATGAATATTATAATTACATTTGTTTATAAAAGGGAAGTGTATTGTGAGTGGATGAGCATAAAAGTTACTGTTTTATATGTCCTATATTTTTTGGACCCAAAATTAACTTCACACCTTGTTTGACAGATTAATTCAGTGTTTAAAGACCTGAATCCAAGGTTATTGCTATCTTATTTCACTTGGTGAAAATATGTATAAGAAACCCTGTTGAAGATCTTCATACATGACTAGTTAACTTCTCTTTGATGTGTTGTTTATGTAATATCTGATATCAAATATGTCAGCACATTCAGCATAATTATAAATTTTAATTTAGAAATTTACTTTCTATTACTCTGTTTTCTTATCTAATTATTTATGTTTACTCCCATGTCACATGTTAAATACATATACATGTATCTATATGTAAATGATGATGAGCCATGGCTCAATTCATGTAATAAAGTATATTATCTGATATGTTCTGTTATGTTATGTTCTGTATTTGAAGTCCACAAAACTTCATCCTGAATATTTTTATCATGTTTAACTGTTCTTGGAGTTTCATGCCGTTTCATTGAGTCTATGAGGATTATTGAATAATTGCAGTGTGGTCTTCATTAAATAAAAATATCACACACATTTATATTAGACACAAAAAGGGAAACTAATTCAAATGCACAAGTCATTTCTTACCATTGCTGGGCTGTCAAACTCCCCGCTATTATCCAGAGCTGGGTCGGCTGTGTTTAGAAATTACTGGTGCATAATAATGACAAATGTGTCTTAAGTATGTAAAAATTACCATCTTTAAAAACCATACACGTGCATGTGAGGATAATAATTGCTTTGTCAATATTCAGTCACTTATTCATCAAGATAGACTCTATATAATCAGCAAGTGTTATTCCATTGTACAAGAAAAACAACAAAACTGAAGTTGGCAATTACAGACCAGTGTCTATACTAAGTGTAATATCAAAAGTTTTTGAAAGGGTTGTTTATGACCAAGTAGAAACATACCTCAATGATAAAGACTTGTTATATAATCTTCAGTCTGGGTTCAGAAGTAGATACTCCACTGAAACCTGTCTCATTCATCTAACTGATCTCATACGTTTTAATCTAGATAAAAGTAATCTTGTTGGGATGGTTTTACTAGACCTACAAAAGGCATTTGATACTGTTGACCACTCCATATTAGCCATGAAATTTGAATGTCTTGGTCTTGGGAAAGATGTAATACACTGGTTTGATTCATACTTATCAAATAGACAACAGCTTGTTGATATATCAGGGGCACATTCCACACCAGCTAATGTGTCTTGTGGAGTGCCTCAAGGATCAATCCTAGGGCCTCTTTTATTTTTAATTTATGTCAATGACATGTCTGCAGTTGTAAAAAATCAGCTCATTCTATATGCAGATGATTCAGCTATACTTGTGGCAGATAAAGACAAATCAGTTATTGAGAATGCTCTTGCAGATGATTTAAAATCAGTTCAATCATGGTTAATAGATAATAAACTGTCATTGCATCTTGGTAAAACTGAGTCCATTGTTTTTGGCTCCAAACTTAAATTAAAAAAGTGTCAGTCACTAAATGTATCTTGTAATGAAACTTCTATCCAGTCAACTACTTCTGTTAAATATCTTGGTGTCACACTTGATCAGTCATTGTCCTGTGATAAAATAGTTAGTTCAGTAATAAATAAAGCTAATGCTAGACTGAAATTTCTTTATAGGAAAAGTAGCTTTCTTAATGAACAAACAAAAAAGCTTATAGTCTCTTCCCTTATTCAGTGTCATTTTGATTATGCATGTTCTTTTTGGTATCATGGCTTAACTAAACTTTGGAAAAATAAGTTACAGGTCACACAAAACAAACTGATACGTTTTGTACTTAATCTTGATCATAGGGCCCATATTAGTAAAGATCATTTTGTTCAACTAAATTGGTTACCTGTAGATAAAAGAGTGGAACAAATTGTTTTATATAATGTTTTTAAGATAAAAACTGGTGTAAGCCCTAAGTACCTCTGCACTCATTTTATTTCTCAAGATTCAATTCATTCATATAGCACCAGATTCAGTCAGCATGGATGTTATGCTGTTCCTAAAGTTGGTTCTTTTGGTTTAAAATCATTCTCCTTCACTGGTATCAAAGTGTGGAATTACCTTCCAGTCCATATTAAGAATAATAATCAATTAGGTAAATTTAAATCTGAGGTCAAAAAGCATCTTTTAACTAGTATTTAATGTTTACTGTGATATTCATATAAGAATTGTGATACCTTTTTAGTTAATATATCCACATTTTATTTTTCTATTATTATGTTCATAAATAGTTGTTATTATCTTATCTAGAAATTTATATATATCTACATTTGCCTCTCTGGGTCAAATGCCATATAGAAGGACCACAATGGAAATAAGGGGTTTCCCCTTTTTTGTGTCATCCTTGGTATATAAAGTTGACAATCATGGTTACCACTATTTATTAAATTTGATTTCTTATTTTAGAGTAAAAATTGATGATATTTATTTTAATTACAATATTTTAAAACAGTTATTCATTTAATATTTCTATGTATTTTCATTTTTGGCAATCTAATGTCTGTGATATATGTACCATGTTTTATATGCTTTTTATACTGAAATAAATAAATAAAAATACAAGCAATTCTGTATATATCAATATATGAACATGTCTCATTTACATGTTTTTTTACTGCCACCAGCTAAAACAGACTTATTTCTTATTTGCAGCATGAGCAGAAGTGCATTACTTTATATTTCCATTTAATCACCATTTAAACATAACAGTAGAAATTGTACTACTGCTTTAAAGTATGCCTTCTCATATAATACATCCTCCATGCTGAATTGTTTTTTCAACACGTACATATTTTTATTGTCAAAGTAAAAAAAGTTTTTAAACATTAGTTAATCTATACAGAGTGTTAGTGAAAATAAATTTCATGTCACTTATATTTGTATTTTCTGTATTACATGAATGAACTATGATAAATAAAAAAAAAGTTTGTACCATGCTCTCAAATCTATAGATGTTTCCATGTTGTATTTCCTCAAAAAAATATCGGCTGTCAAATTGTGTAATGCTAAAAATTGATGCAGAATACGTGGTTCCCTCAATCCGTGTTATATATAAACACTGACTACAAGACAATTAATTTATAAATATTAAACCCAAATCTGGTCTTCTATGATGACAGGCTTCTTCGGTGATGGATGGAAGAAAGACAACTCTTAATACGTGGTTCCTGTTGTTTGTTTATTACGAAGGAGAGTGCCGGGAGCCGGTACTCGGATATGTAAATCAGTAACCAGTCAAACGACTTCCGTAGCGCAAAAAAATGGCGGCTGTCATACCTTCTCTCTATTATTAGTACCAATTTTTTTTTCGATCAGTGAAAGATATTTTTTATCATTAACAACCAGGTGCCTGTGATTTTATTTACGAAAGCTGGGCACAAGTGCACAAAAATGTTTAGAGTCAGACGATTGGTTGACAGCTGTATGTTAACTGACCGGTGATTAGTTTTGACTGACTGTGTGATTCGGTATCACGTGACTCGAGTGTAGGCATATATACCAGTTTCTTTTTTTTTTTTTTCCAATTACCGAACGGTAATCCGTTTATTCATTTTTTATAACATATATACAGGATATTACATATAAGTATAAATCAGCATGTACATGTATGAAAATATACTATTGTAATGCAATATTAATTTTCTAAATATGATGAAAGGTTTAACACTGATAACTTAGTGACAAGAGTGATGTTTATAATATTATGTAACTATATACCAAAAAGTTTGTGGCTAGGTAGGATACTGGTTGGTTTAACATTAGTGAAAAAGGAAAATACGTCAACATAGTATAAGTGATTTAAACTTAGAGATAAAATAATTTGTTTCATTTTTATTTTCGTAGTATTCAATTAGTGTGGAAAGTTCATATTTAAACAGATTCCATACATTGACATCTTTAAGTTTATTTTCACTGATGAAGTATGCTTTGTAAATGCAAAAACCGAGTAGTGTTAAAAATATATTGAAATAGTTGTATTGGGTATATTTAACTTTATATCCGACAAAAATAGTTTTTAAGTATTTGATGTCTTTGTTAATGTTACACTCATTAAGAACATACTGTAATTTGGTCCAGATTTCTCGTACAGTCTTACAATCAATAAAAACATGTTCATAATTTTCTATAACGTGACATAAAGAACAATTCTGTGAGTCTACCATTTTCCATCTAAATCGTATTTCTTTACATGGGAAAATTCTGTGGAGTAATTTGTATTTGAACTGTTTAAGTCTGTTGTCGTGTAAAGAATTTATAAATTTATATTGTGAATGCCAATCGATGTTTTCTTTAAAATGTGAATTCCAGAATCTGTGTATATAAGGAGTTGTAGATTTAGTTTCAATTATTAAGTTGTATATTTGTTTATTGGTTAATACAGCAATGGGTTTGTTAAAGCACTGTGGTTGAATAACAGTTTTTACCTTTGTTAATAGTGATTTCTCTTGAGATAGTATGTAGGTCCATTTATGCGGAAAACTTTTTTTTAAAATACTTATTTCTGAAATCCAGTTTGTTTTGTCTTTAAGTTTTGTGTAAATATAATCTTCTCGTAAAAATCCTTTGTTGTCGAAAATGTCATTTACGAAAATTATGTTTGACTTAATCCAGTTTTTAAACAGTATGACTTTATTTTTAAATTTTATATATCGGTTGCCCCAAATGATTTCTTTCCTTATATCATAAAACGAATTTGGTTCATCTGCAGAGGTTTTATTTTTTGTTTTTATCCACAGGTCAAGGATGTTTTTGTAGAATTCAGGTATGGATGTAGTGTCAAGGTTTTTAATGAAGTCTAAACTGAAATTGAACACAAGGAAATCTGATCCATATATATTAAAGAAGTATCTTGGAATGGCTTTCCAGTTGGCATCATTTTTATCTGATAAAGCTTTGATCCATTTTAGTTTTATTGAAGTTACGTATGTCTCTATATCTATCATATCGAGGCCACCATTGAATTTGTTGCCTATGAGCGTTGATCGTTTGATCTTTTCTTTAGTTTTATTCCATAAGAATTGGTAAATAAGGGTATTAATTTCTTGAACAATTTTATTTGGTACTATTAGTGAATGAAAAGCATATGTAAATTTTGGAATAAGAAGAGTTTTGACAATGAGAATTTTTCCATACCAGGTTAATTTTCTCTTTGACCAGTTGTTTATAATGGCTTTACAGCTTTCGATTTTTGTTTCCCAATTTAATTTCTCACATTCTTTCTTATTGTGGCCAAAGTAGATTCCGAGAGCTTTGACTGGTTTATTTGTCCATGAAATGTTATCGGTTTTATCTGAACTATTTTTATCTTTGCCTATCCAAAATGCTATGGTTTTATTTTTGTTTAACTCTAATCCAGAAAATGATCCGAAACTTTCAATTGTTTGCAATGCGTTTGTAATGTCTTCTTTTGAGCGGAGAAATAAGGTAGTATCATCGGCTAGTTGTGAAATTTTTATCTTTTGATGTACATGCAAATCATTACGTTTTATGGTGATGCCGTTTATATTGTCTGATTTACGTATTTTTATTGCCAAGATTTCTACAACTATAATGAATAGTAAGGATGAAATGGGACAGCCTTGTCTTACACCGCGTTCTGGTTTGAATGGTGTAGATATCCATCCGTTATTCGAAATATATGTTTGTATGTTGCAGTAAAATGTTTTAATCCACTGAATGAAATCGTTTTTAAACCCAAAATGTTTTAAAGTTTCGAATAAAAAGTTATGTTCTACTGTATCAAAAGCTTTTCTAAAGTCAAGGAAGACAATTGCTCCATTTAGTTGTAGATGATCAGCATAGTCGATGACGTCTTGAATCTGTCTGATATTATATCCTATGAATCTATCTTTAATATAACCTTGTTGATCGAAACTGATTATTTTATGTATTACTTTTTGAAGCCGATTTGCTAGTATTTTTGCGGCAATTTTATAATCTACATTTAGGAGGCATATTGGTCTCCAATTTTCTAGATTTGTTGGGTCATCTTTTTTATAAAGTAAAGAAAGAATTCCAGTTCGTTGGGAGTATGTCAATTGGGAATAGTAAAATCCTTCGTTAAGGGCACCTGTGAGAATGCATTTTAATGAATCCCAGAAGGTTTGATAAAATTCTGCAGTTAGACCGTCCATCCCTGGGCTTTTATTTGACTTCATAGATTTTAATGCTATTTCGGCTTCCTCATTTGTGAAGAGGCCTTCACATAAGTCTGCGTCTTGTGAGGATAGTTTGCGATCACATTCGATGTTTATCAGATAATTTTGTATTTCAGATTGACTTATATTTTTTTATGTATATAATTGAGAATAGAATTTTACTTCCTCATTTAAGATATCTTCAATTTCTGAGAACGTATTTTTACCTCTTATAATTTTATTTAGAGATTTTCTTGATTGCCTGGATTTTTCCATGTTTAGAAAGTATTTTGTGTTTTTTTCTCCTTGTTCTATAAATTTTACTTTAGATCTTATTTCAGCACCTCGGGCTTTAATATCGTAAAGTTTGTTTAATTTTGATTCGATCTTAGATCTGAGCTCTATATTTGTTACACTATCCGTCGCGTTAATGTGCATCAGTTGGTTTTCTAACGATTGAATTTCGTTGTATCGTTCTTTACTTTTTTGTTTTGCATAATTTATTGATTTGTCTTTTATTTCGTTTTTTAGCTGTTCCCACAATGTTTGTTTTGATGTACCAATTTTGCATTTTGACTTTTTTATGAGATTTGTTATTAATTGGAGATAAAAGGGGTCGCTTAAGTACAAATTGTTCAGTTTCCAGTAACCTGGACCTCTATTATCTGTATTAAGAATTTTAATTGAGATTGCTTGATGATCTGTATGTTTTATGCATGCCGGACGTATATCCGTGGCCGAAATAAGGGGTATTAAATTAGGTTCAATTAGCCAAAAATCAATCCTGCTTTTTTCTATACTATTTTTTCTTTTCCACGTGAATTGAAGATTTGTTTTGTTATATTTTCGCCATATGTCTGTAAGTTTAAAACGTTTAATTAGTTTATTTAGGCTTTTCACAGTTTTTGCGTTATAATTTTTAGTTTTAACCTTATTTTTGTGGATTCTGTCAGTAGCATCAAGTGTGTCATTAAAATCACCTCCTACTATAAGCATACCTTGAGATTCGCTTTCGATGGTTGTTATTAGCGAAGTGAAGAAACGATTTCTGTTTGTGCTATCATTATTTGCATAAACATTAACAAGACAATATGGGTTTGAGTAAATAGTGATGTTAATTAAAATATATCTCCCATCAGGATCTAGTATGAAGCTCACTATATCACAATTTAAGTTTTTCTTAATAAAAATTGAACAGCCTTTGCTTAAATTGTTGCCGTAAGAATTAAATAATAACCAGTCGTCAAACTCATCTTTTATAAGAGGAGATAACTCTGGTGTAAAATGAGTTTCTTGAATAAAGAATATCTTGGCTTTTTGTAACAACATGTGTTGTTTCAGTCTGGCCCGTTTAAGCTTGTCTCTCAATCCCTGACAATTTAGGGATATAAGATGAAATAAATTAGTCATTGATTTATTTATGGTTCAAGGAGATTATGTTGTAGTTTTGTTTAAAACCTAATTTTACGTAAGAACATTTATAGTTTAAAATTATGAACAAGCTTATTAACATATTATTAAAGGCAAAGAGCATGAAAAAAAGCAAACATCCTTGCATATTACAAATTGGCATAAATAGGTTAAAATATATTATCAAGAGCAAAGAGCATGAAAAAAGCAAACATCTTTGCATATTACAAGCTGGCATAAATAAGTTACAATATATCATCAAGAGCAAAGAGCAAGAAATAAGCAAACATCTTTGTGATACCTTTTTAGTTAATATATCCACATTTTATTTTTCTATTATTAATGTTCATAAATAGTTGTTATTATCTTATCTAGAAATTTATATATATCTACATTTGCCTCTCTGGGTCAAATGCCATATAGAAGGACCACAATGGAAATAAGGGGTTTCCCCTTTTTTGTGTCATCCTTGGTATATAAAGTTGACAATCATGGTTACCACTATTTATTAAATTTGATTTCTTATTTTAGAGTAAAAATTGATGATATTTATTTTAATTACAATATTTTAAAACAGTTATTCATTTAATATTTCTATGTATTTTCATTTTTGGCAATCTAATGTCTGTGATATATGTACCATGTTTTATATGCTTTTTATACTGAAATAAATAAATAAAAATACAAGCAATTCTGTATATATCAATATATGAACATGTCTCATTTACATGTTTTTTTACTGCCACCAGCTAAAACAGACTTATTTCTTATTTGCAGCATGAGCAGAAGTGCATTACTTTATATTTCCATTTAATCACCATTTAAACATAACAGTAGAAATTGTACTACTGCTTTAAAGTATGCCTTCTCATATAATACATCCTCCATGCTGAATTGTTTTTTCAACACGTACATATTTTTATTGTCAAAGTAAAAAAAGTTTTTAAACATTAGTTAATCTATAAAGAGTGTTAGTGAAAATAAATTTCATGTCACTAATATTTGTATTTTCTGTATTACATGAATGAACTATGATAAATAAAAAAAAAGTTTGTACCATGCTCTCAAATCTATAGATGTTTCCATGTTGTATTTCCTCAAAAAAATATCGGCTGTCAAATTGTGTAATGCTAAAAATTGATGCAGAATACGTGGTTCCCTCAATCCGTGTTATATATAAACACTGACTACAAGACAATTAATTTATAAATATTAAACCCAAATCTGGTCTTCTATGATGACAGGCTTCTTCGGTGATGGATGGAAGAAAGACAACTCTTAATACGTGGTTCCTGTTGTTTGTTTATTACGAAGGAGAGTGCCGGGAGCCGGTACTCGGATATGTAAATCAGTAACCAGTCAAACGACTTCCGTAGCGCAAAAAAATGGCGGCTGTCATACCTTCTCTCTATTATTAGTACCAATTTTTTTTTCGATCAGTGAAAGATATTTTTTATCATTAACAACCAGGTGCCTGTGATTTTATTTACGAAAGCTGGGCACAAGTGCACAAAAATGTTTAGAGTCAGACGATTGGTTGACAGCTGTATGTTAACTGACCGGTGATTGGTTTTGACTGACTGTGTGATTCGGTATCACGTGACTCGAGTGTAGGCATATATACCAGTTTCACTGTGCTAGTCTATTATAAAATCAGGGTGTTTCACCATAGATCGGTTTGTTCTATTAACCTTTAATACACTTAAAGTAAACATTTTAAAATTGTCTAGATTTTTTTCCCGTTACTATGTACAATATGTTTAAAACAAGTAATTTAATCATTACCGAAAGACATATTAGCGGAGGATTGTTCAAGAGAAATTAATCTAGTTGGTTTTGATAAAAATCTATGTAAAAACGGGTTATACGAGATGAAAACTATATTATATGATCATTCATTATAGTGTCTTTGTTCTCAGATAAGCGATTTAGAACCATCTTGGCCCTCTTGTTTAACCGTTCGGTTTGTTTGTTTATTATATTTCAAACCGAATGTATACTTTCTTTAAAGTTTAGGCAGTACAAAAAAACTCGACTCATATCAGTCACTGAATAATATCCGTTAGTATTTATCAGTAACACAATGTTCATGCGAATGACCACTATAACCAGGGCCCCCAGATAAATATTTGGGCAAGGGGTATTTTACCCCCTGCTTTCTTTACCAGGGGGTATTTTACTCCTTATATTTTTTGTGGGGTATTACAAATTTAGGGTATAATGACAATCATGGGAACCACTATATAAGGCATTCATTCACTTATAAGCACAAACACACTAGTTAAAGCGTTACCTTTTAAATGTACTTTGTTGTATAGTGTTCTTTTATATCTAATGCATACATCATCCTCAAGAACTTGTTTTGCATCTAGTGAAGAATGTACATGTTGTTTATATGCATAAGCTGTCCTGATCACTGGGATATGGGTACCAAACAGCTTGATTTATAAATAAGCTGACCATCATGTTTGTATAAAATATATATGATTAGTCCCTATTATAGTGCTCGACCCAGTTTCTTAGCCAATCATTGACAAGATTTTTTTTAAAGTTTCGAAGAATGACTTAGTACACAGTACACATGCAATCGCTCCTTATAGTTTTATTTACGAAGAACACTCAAATATGTATTCTAACCTATATATCATATCGTATAACATATAAAAGTGTCTGAGTCATTTGAACCCTAACATCAATGCATTCTGTTGGATTATCAGCCGACGAAGTCGATCCATTTCCAAACCATTTAGTCATCAGCTATCTAATTCTTGAATGAGATTATGAAACTGTATCAGTTAAAGATTAGCTTTACATAGTCAGTGTAATGAATGCAACAAAGAAGGTTTGCATGCTGAAGTTAGATAAATAACCTCGTTCACTTCCCACGTAAAATCATTTCCTAGTCGGCAACATCAATTTACTAAGTTTTTATTCATTACTTTATGCTTAGAATAATAACCCGCATATGAATTATAGCCAATGCATAAACACATCAATAGTATTTGTTATTGCAAATGTCAGTGCCGGGATGGGTTGTTGTTATAATTGGTTATGTAAGGAAAACATGAAACACAGTCTTCTGATTGACCATTTAATTACATAACATGTCTGAGCTCAATGTAAAAGTATGACAAAGTCTTGTTCTGTGAAGAGAATCGTCAAACCAAATTCGATAATTGAATTGACAAGCGATAGCAAGTACACCAAAGGAAGCAACGTACTGAAATTACTCATGGAAACCGAACTTACATTGGCTTGTACAGCATTGAACGGGAACTAGTTTAACAATTGCATGGTGGGTGTAGAAAAACGTATACCTTATTCCACAGCAAAATTAATGCGCGCCGAGCGAGTGACGCCTATCGAAAGTTGATATTTCGTTCCATTTCCAATAAAATTTTGAATAACGTTTCAATGAAATGCAAATTGCGAAAATATCTTAGTTTTCCATACCAACTTCATAGGAGTGTAGGACATTTGCCTCCCGAACATTTGACCCCAATGAAAAATTGTCATGCGGACATTTGCCCCCCCCCCCCCCCCCCAGTAGAAATGATAGGTAGGACGTTAGCCCCCAGTGTTTTTTTTAAGTGGGCATTTGTGCTTAATTCGTAGTGGACATTTGCCCCCAATGTTTATTTTTCACAAGTATTTTTAAAACCATTGCAATATGTAACATTTTTGGGGGGCAAACGTTCACTTGAAAAATAAGCATTGGGGGCAAATATTCACTAAGAATTAAGCATTGGGGGCAAATGTCCTACCTACCATTTGTACTGGGGGACAAATGTCCACATGACCATTTTTCATTGGGGGCAATTGTCCGGGGGGCAAATGTCCGTATCCCACTTCATAGAACATACAGTGTACCATGAGCTACAACTAACAGACCTCTAACTGACAGGGTCGTGGGTTCGAGCCCCCATACCGACCATGTCCCTTTATGTGAGAAAGTAGGCAGTTGCTTACGGAGGATGGGAGTCTAGAACTGGTTCTTCCCATGAACGATTGTTATGTGAACTGTCTGTCTCATATGACTGACTGATGAAAGGGGCGTATAACTCGATATAAACAAACAAACTCGTATAACTGGCAATAACAACAAAACATGAAATATAGTACAAGAAACACACTGATTGTACCAACGGATCTAGATGTTCATGGAAATACACATGGATAATATCATGTCGACAATCCATTATTATACTATCAGTAGTCATTGCCGCACGACTAGAACAATATGATCAAGTCAGTATTGCGGTACAACAAATCTCTTGTCAAACAAATCACACGGTTCCTTATTCATAGTTAAGCATTTTGTTGTCTGTTCCCGAAGCTCTATCATAATGTACACTGCTCAACTTTTATAGTTGGTAAATTTGGTATATGAACAGGACGATCACGTTCTTTTTATATGCTTTGCTGATGAAGCATATATTATTTGATTCTATCGTAGTAGAATAGCATTTTACATTTTATGCTTTAGTTATCGAATAAAATAAAAGTGCTATGCATTTCTAAGATATTAAAAAAAATAGGCGATCGATATTAATGTTGAGCAGTGTAGTGACATTTCAATGGAGAAGGCCCTGGCTGAATTTTTGTCATATTTCTACTTTATTATCATCATTAACATTTCCAGGACAAGATTATTGAGACTGAATACATAATACCTTATTACATCCACGGAATTAATTATTCAATGGAGACAAAATATTGAGATAAAAATATTGATCTTGTAAATCTCACGATGGTGTAATTCTTACAAGAACATTTGCTACTAGAACATACTGACTTTGTAAAGAAATCAGCTTGAAATTTGTATGATTCCTGAACAAATAAAGATGTTGCGAAGTAATTTCTTTCCACTATGAAGAGCATCAGTCTTTATAGCGTCATGTAACATGTGTAAAAATCGTGATGCATGTAATAATAATTGTTATGTCCTATGTAAATATGTTTCTCATTTCCCAGTGAAAATGTCCATTTCCCTTAATACATGTCGATTTCCAAATGTACACAGCAAAAAGCAAGCCAATGTAATCATCATGTTTGTCTTGGTTCTATACGAAGACGCATTGTTTTATTGCATAATTCCATAGCGAGCTATTCGAACAATCAAATATTAGCATAAGACTTGTCTTGTGACATTCTGCAATCTTTCATCGACACTGTTCAAACATGTAACAAATTGTGTCCTAACTAATATGTACAGGTTTGTGTTACGACATGCTTTGTAAACGTTTGATGTCCAAGAGAAGGCTAGAAATCTATTTGTAATAATGTAATAAATCTCCTTCAACGTAATGGTTGCACAAATTAGGGGGTGCATGCAAAACCATACCTAACTACATATAGCAAAAATGTTGGAAAAACGCATTTTTGTGTAATTTTGGAAAAGTGTGTAATATTAAAAGATTATTGCTTCAAGAGATTGATAACTATTTAAGCAGTGCTATTACAAAGTTTCCCGTATTTTGCAGTTTTTAAACTATTATAATAGCAAAAAATCAGTTTTTCGTCACAAAATGTTATGCAAGAAGGGTCCTAAGTAAAAAATCATGTCGGGGTTTGCATTTAAGGCATGTTTAAGAGCTGCAAAACTTGATATTTCCGGTAAACTTTATCTTGTATTTATAATAATTATATTCAATAAGGATTGAAAACGTTCTTTAATACCGAATATCAAAGCTTTTTGTCATCTTAACACATAATACAAGTTATGTTTTCACTTGAATACTTTATGCAACCACATTAAAGTAGCTTCTTGAATTCTGGGTACTATTAAAAGCTACTGCTTGAAATACTGAATACACTATTAAAACATACCATTTAAAAGACCTGTATAATGAATTGGGAAGGGGATGCACCATCCTTAATATTTGAACATCAGACATCGTGTATTTTTGTGTTGCGTAGGTAGTTAATACTTATTCGTTGATAAAACACATTATGCTATCTTGCTTTCAAGCAATTTCTCTCTAGTTCAATGAAAAGACAATATGTAATATAGATTTTTTGAAATATTGATGCTAAAAGTCATAGAAAATCTGTTTATGCAAGAAAAGACCTATCTCAATCATACAAAAAAACCTACATGTTTTGCCATTTCAAATCCTTTTGTGCTGTTGTTTGCTCGAAGTATAAGAAAATTATGTAAAATAAATATTAGTTAAACATAAAATATATTTAATAGCTGGAAATATTACCAATTTAGTGCTAAAAAATTGCGAAAAAACATAACTTGGTAAGTCGTGCATGCAAACGGTTTTCACAACATCAGATGTGTCAAGTTTGAGCAAGAAATGACCAATATGATGAGTTAGGTTCAATCTTGCATTGACAAAATACCATTTTTAACTCTAAACAGGAGAATATGGCTAGAGGGGAGTTAATCAGGTGGAAAATGGTCTGCTTTATGCAAAAAAGGTTGTAACTCAAGTTTGACAAAAAGTGTAATTAGGTATGGTTTTGCATGGACCCCTTCAAATATGACGTCACTTCCGGTCTGTTGTTCACTATATGTGTCTATTTAAGATATTCTTTATCTCCCCAAACCTAACAGAAATAATTACAGCGAAAATAGAATACTAACGTTAGTAATTAGTCACTAAAGAATGAATTCGATTTAATATTACATGTGCTTTTAATTTTCTTTTGTTTTAGAAAATCTAGTTTTCAGTCCGCTAGTTTGAACAGCTACAACACATGGATATCAATGTTGTTATTTGTTTTTAATTTTCCATGTTCCTGAGATGCGTTGTTCAAAAATACTAAAAATCGGTCGAAGAATGCGTAACTGGATTGCGTAACGCTCTCTTCTGGGGGAGAGCATAAAACGCAAAAAGAAACTCGTGCACAGCAATATTGTGACATTGGGTTTACACAGATCTTCATACCATTGGGTTGTTTTTATAGGGACACATCATTTTCCGATTTTTTTATTATTTTTAGCGCATTCAGCAATGGCACAATGACAAAAGACGGGTCATGTCGTTGCGATGCTTATGCCAGATCAAAGATCTGGACTGGTAGCTGACAGGTCTTGATGTTGGCATACGCGCGTGATGTTACAACGTCAGGACATGTTTATTCGTCAATCGGAACTACTCGGCGTTTGTCTAAAAAAAGTGTATCTGACGTAATAGGCCTAGGCAGGCCGCCGTTTTGTTGTTGTTGCTCACGGGCTACTTTCCATTATAACTGAGCGATGAAAACAACCTGTTTCCTTTGCAATGGAAACTTGATGCCCATGTTATTGATTCTGAGAATGAATCTTGAAAACGAGTACCTTCTGTTGAAAAAAGTAGTGACCGGATACCGCATAACCAAAATTTGTAACCCTACACTTATGTACGACGCGTACTTCTCAGTAACGGACACGGAAATGCAAGAGTGCCGCGCATTCATGCAGTCGCCACTTTATTCATTAATCATCCTATCCATGCATAAATTGTTTGGAAATAATTGCTACGATCCCACGTTGTCGCCTTTTTACAGCAACAAAACAACCTCATATTCCTGCAGGATAATGCACGCGGCCCTAAATCACGTGATTCTGTCGCGAATTTCTCTATATAACAACAACTACATACATTGGATTGGCCGTCATACACCCCCAACCTATCCCCTATTTACCATTTGAGTTTCTATTAAATCACTTACCAGATACGTTATTACCACATACAGAATCATTTTGACAGCTTGTTCTGCGTATACACATGAATGTTCATTCTTGCTGAAATTTTATACACGACCTCTTACTTAGAACCTTCTTCAAAATTTACCCTGCATTTCTTTATCCCTTCTGTATTATTACTACCATAATACATCAACTGATATAACAAATATGAACCTTTTTATATCTTTATTATACAATATGTCGATATTTACATAGTATACATTGTTTATCGCTTATTTTTTTCTGGACATTGTTCATGTATAACAAAATTAAATATATTACCGAAACCTCTTTAAATCTGGCAGTTCGCCGAAAATCTTTTTAAATTTTGGAATATATTTGTCAATTTGTTGATGAAGTTTTAAACAGAAATTCATCTCGGTTCTAACTTTTGAGATGAAATCAATTATACAATGTATTATGTTGGTAAAAACATCAAGAATTAATGGTAAGTTTGGATCGCAGGTATATAATCTGAACTTAAGGAAACTGGCACGTAATACGTGTAGGCCTAGGATATTCGTATACTTGTATAATAATATACATTGCACAGACCTGTATAAATGCCAATAAGTCTGCGTAAATGCAGAATAAGATCATTCATGCCAAATAAGTATAATCAAATATTTGTAGATAAATCAAATACCATGCGCTTCGATCAGCCAATATATCCTCTCACAAACCAACAATTACATAAATACATGTGTATGCAATGAATGCACTTAAGACATGTTTGAGCGCTCTAAATACCTTGAGAGTATGTACATTTGCATATTGCTAATGGTTCTCTTTTTTTGTTCACCAGGGTTTAACGTCGCACCAATAGCCAGAATCAATCCCAGTTTTTACGGTTGATGAAGACCCCGAGGCTGGACAAAACCACCGAACTTCAGTAGGTTCGCTGGACATATGAAATTAATCCGGACGCGGTGGACATTCGAACTCAGAGCGGTGAGGAGCTTGTGAATTTTGGTCAGAGACCATTACCCATCGACCACGTAATAATTTTCGTATTTAATAATACAATAGTATCTTGGGGTATTATTTCTTGGACAGAGCAATTTTAATTAATTGCATTGCGTATAAATACAGGTTTATCTGAAGAGCCTTTGTCTTTGATGTAGTATTAGAAAATTAGAAATAAAATGAAACATCAAAACTTTATCAATCCCACACATTCAATTTGAAGATCGGATTTTTTATCTATTAAGGATAACACGATTTAGGTGAAATTAATACTTAATTTGTAGTAATGAATGGGAACACATCGATCGCGATGTAATATTATCGTTTATTTGTGTTTCCTCGGTCGTGAGGTTAACTACAAACACATTCATATTGCGTAGGCATGTTCGCATTTTCTTTTCAAAGCAGGAATGAACACCATTTAGTATGTCCATTAAATTAACTTATCTCAGGATGGCTTCCAATCCTACATCTAAACAATCCCACGGCACAAAAATTAAACACACACAATCAAAGGCAGAAATCCCTTATTAGATAAAGGCAAACTAATGTTTTCCGTGAAAGTTTTTGTTGAGGATGAAGATTGTTGAGGATTTGTGATACCGTTTGCTGATCATATTGTTTACCAACTATATCGTTGACCAATCATGCCATTCACCTACCATAGCGTTCACCAACCATATCGTTCAACGATCATATCGTTCACCAAACACATTGTTCACCAACCATAGTGTTCACCAACCAAATCGTTCACTAACCATATCGTTCACTAACCATATAATTCACCAATCATATCGTTCTTTGACCATATCGTTCACCGATCATATCGTTCATCAATCATATCGTTTACCAACTATATCGTTCTTTGACCATATCGTTCCACGATCATATTGTTCACCAACCATATCGTTCACCAACCATTGTTTAAACTGCAAATTAACGCAAAATGAATATTCAGTGTATATAAAGTCAAAACTGTGTTAGCGATCACCACCGAATAAAGGTCACCCTATTAATAAAGGCCATTCTCTTAAAAGCCGTAATTAATTGAATATTTAGAACAAAATGACCTACAGTCATAAAGACCATATTATGTATTTTCTAAGGATGGCCTTTGTTCAGAGATTTGACTGTATTTAGGTCGTTAAGGTATCTGGCTAGGAAATACTAACCCCTCGATACTGTAAAGAATACCACCCAGAAGCAAAAAAAACACATGTAAGGAAAGTTTTCAGTTTGCTCACAGCAGGACGATGTATGTCAAAAAGCTAAAAGGTCGCCATAGAAATACCCAATCGGATCTCCTCGGCGTTTGTCTAAAGGAGGAAGTGCGTATTTCTCAGTTACGGAAATACCCGAGTAGTTACGATTGAGGAAATACCCTAGTTTTCAATGCCACTTTAAACCCAAAAACATACACACCACAGCATTGACTGCTATTCTACCGTCAATAATCCATTAAACATTTGTGGAGCATAAGATTCGTATTTGATAGTTTCTTTATTTCAAATAGGAAAAACAAGATTTCAACATGCAACCGCTTCTGCCTAAAATGGAATATTGAATTTCCATGGCGTATGCCGAGAAACTGTGAATAGATTGATAATCTGACCCGTAAAAGTTTCCAGCGCATAAAATTCGCAATAAACCAAACAAAAGTGTTTGCATGAATGAATTGAAAATAAAATTCATGCATTTGTTGAGCCACTTGACTTAAAGCATCACAGTGATGATGTTGAAAAGGTCACCAATCATGAACATGAAATTACAACTAAGACAACGACTCGAAACTAATTGCTGCTGAATTGTTTTCGTATCATAAAATTACAATTATGGCGTTACCAAACGAATGTCGATACTAAATAAAATCTTACCATATGCAGTATAAGTCGATTTAAAGACGCAGTGGGCGTGGTCCAGTGACTTGTAACCCGGCGATCCTGGTTCGAATCTTGTTCGCAGCAGATTCTATAAAAAATTGACCAAAGTTTTGTCGATTTTCCCTCCTCATGTGGAGAGGTTGTCGCCTCCTTTTGGATAAACTGGTTCCCGTTGACTTGTGTGTACAAAGCCTTTGGTGCACTGCAACATGGAACGGGAACCAGTTTACCTTGTGGAAGGCTAATTAGAACAGGTTAGAGATATGGTTAGTTAAAGCGGTGTTAGGCCAACTGAAACGAAACAAGAGCCACAGGATAATGGTCTATATGTTCATTTATTAGTATTTTTCAATTTGATTTTAAAAAATGTCCCAATCTTCCTGAATTTCTACTTATAATTCGGTATCATCTAAATTTGTTAGGTTTTAATTACATGGATTGCGAAATACTCAAGACGAAAAAAATAACTTTTACGTGGGCTGTGGGATATAAAATGTCCACAGACTGTTTTTATTGCATCATTAAAAAGGAAAGTGCAAAAATCCATTTGTTCATTTTATGACATTAAAACCAGAGTTAAGGCAATTTTGCCGCCCCTTCTGGCAGGATATTCTGCTGGCAAAACACTAGTGAACCGCTTAAATGTGAACTGCCAACAACAGCAAATGGAGAAAGTGTCACGCTTAAATAATACAGTCACGTACGAGTAATTTGCATACTCGCCATTGTATTTCAAATCTACAATGAGTCGGCAACTCTGAAATATAATTCAAAATAATAACATTTTATAAATTTTTTAAGTAAGGTTTGGAATTTAGGACATATACATTACAGATAAAGTGATATTCGTCTTCTACGTCTATAGACCAGTCATCTAAAGTTCAAAATTGGCCTTTTGGGGAATAAATTAGTACATAAGCCATTTTTTATATATTGGTTCTTTATGTGATAGAGAATGACCAGAAAAAAGTCCCCAATAATCCTATGGTGCAAAAGCGAGATTTTTGGGCTAAAAGATGGAAAAAATGAAGAAAACTGCGAATTTCTGGAATCCCTGTGTAACTCAAAAACAGTTCATTCCTGACATTTTAAATTTTCTACACTGGTCAAAATTTATCAACAGCATCTTTTTGAATGTTTTTTATATCGGCTTAGAATCCAAGATGGCCGCCATAATCCAATATGGCCGCCCAAACTTCATTCGGTTTAAGATTAATTTTTGAATGGTCGTATACTATGTTTGAAACATTTTTTGCAATAAAGAACTGTCAAGTTAGTAGCTTTTTCCAGTATTTTAGCATTGAAAAGTATTTAATCAATATATTTTAGTAATTTACATGATAAAGATTAATCAAAGTACTGGAAGTACTGACGGAAAGTCAACTTTGTCGTATTTTAGCATTTTCGTGGCGAAAACGCGGAAACACGTACGACGTGGCGTAAATCACCACCATATGTTCGACCACTACTTTAAATAGTGAATGAAACTATTTTCAATATTAGTAAATCTTGTTACCTCAACTGTAACTGTTTATGAATGAAACTTTTGTGTGTTTGAATACTTAATTATTATACATTGTACTTAAAAGTTTTACAGTTTAAGTTGCCATAACATAATATTTCTGCAGTAATAACTTCAGCTTGTATCAAAAGTCTCACTCTGCAATATATACAACAAGTGGTACTGTTTTCTGTCCTGTTATTGGGCCGAGGGTAACTATTTTGAATATGATGATGTAGGAAAGTATCACCTTCCAAAAACATAGATTTGGTACTTTAGTAATCAAGAAGTAGTTCTAGGTAGCAATAAGTATTGGACTTCTTTTGTTTCAGACGCATTTTTGTGGAGGTTAGTAGTTATAATGTACAATGAATATGTTAGTGGCGGTGATTTTTATGTGATTACTTTTTATTACAATGAATCCTTATATAAATTTTCACTGTTGGAAATGAATTGTTTAATGTTTTACGGCGCATCGACAACATCAGTCATGTAAAGCAAAATTAAATAAGAGGACGTCAAGAAGTATGCTATCAGATTGGTAAAAGGATATATAGTCATGTTAATAAGAACTGAAGCGCAACTAAAAATGTAAAATGAAATAGTAGCAATTGATATGTAGTGACAAAAAAATAAGAGTGTGTGAGACTAATCTCATTTACATTGTATTACATTATAGTGATACAAATTATATAACATCAGATCACATGGGTTGGTGCATGTGGTATATGTTTCGTTCTTGGTATTTGGTTTGGAAAGTGCCAAGTGGTGGAATTACATTCAAAGATATATTTTGATAAAGTGTAATTAACAACTTGGTATGTATTGTTAAAGAAATTTAATTTTTGTTTTAAAATACAAATGTATAATGGCCGGCAAGTTTTTGTTGTTAAAAAAGGGATACTTATTACTAGTATTTCATTTGCCTCAACATAGAGGCTCCAGGGACAGGTCTTTAACTATGAATATGTAGTGATTCAAAGGCTATCAGATATGATTTCCAGGCTGATTCATATACAATGGATCCGTAGTCCAGTTCTGAATGGATAAGAGACCGATATAAACGTATTAGTACTTTTCTGTTAGATCCTCAGTCAGTGACAACTTTCAGGAGGTATTGAGTCTTCTAGCAATTACTTTTTGAGTGATTTAATATGACTAATATAAATGTAAGTCTGGAGTCAAATATAACCACTATAGATAATCAAAGTCTGGTACAACCTGAATTGGTGTGTTGACCATAAAATAAGACATAGTTCCGGATGCATTCAAAATGTATTGAAACTGTGAAACCATTTTGATCCGACAAAGTTTCCTATCAAGTATATCATTGATGGAGCCGTCTTTTAACGAGGTTCTTGTTTTTCGACTCAAAACATCAAAGGATTCAAGTAAAACCATTTACATAAAGGGAGCAGTCTTCTCCTGGATTTAAAATTTCAACTTCACTATTAATTTTGATACTAAATGGGGTGACACAGAGGATACAGCCCTGTTGCACAACCATTTATTGTTTGTGTGGATCTGAAAGAGAGTTTCCCACTTGGACACGGTAGAAAGCCACAATAAAAAGTGGAAGGTGGCATCTGTGTATTGCGTGAAAGTCCAGCTTAGGAATAGGAATTAGCAATGCTAAGAAAAAGGGAGTTCATCCGGATTCCCATACATTATTAAACGTATCAAGTAAAAGAGAAAGAGTATGAATGGGCGTTTAAGAAATTAATTGATAATGGACTTTGTCTGGACCAGAGGATTTAATTGTACTTCTCTTGGTTTTGGGAGAGATATTAAGTTGTTTCTCTCATCCCAGGTCTTGTGTGCCTGAACAAATCTATCTCTGTGTAGCCTAAATTAACGTTGCTAAGATACTTTTACATAAAAAGTTGGAGATGACACTTGTGGAAGTGACCGCTTTCCCAGCTTATTTCATCAGCATGTCCGTCTGTCTAAGACCAATCCAAACTGTGGAAGCTAGCAATAGCGAATTTGAAAAAAACTTCTTTGAGACCAGACTTATGATTACTCATGAAAAGTTAGACAATAGTGAGGATGTGTCTATAACATTGTTACTTCACTGCCCATGGAGACAGCTGAAGGCTCAATCCATCTGACCTCCACAAACTCTAGAAGCCATGACAAACTACAAATGTATGGTATAATGATGACTATATATGGGCTACCTAAACCCTCAAGGAAGCCCAAACTGATACTAACTGATAACAATCTTAATTAACTCATTTTGTATACCAAGAACAAAAGCTCGAAAATCACTAAAATAATTGGGAGACTTTGTCTCAAAACTGAATAATATCACCTCGATTAGAAAAACGTAGGTATGGTCCACAAAGTCAATGGAGAAGACTTATCTCCAATTAAGCATTTGTCTGTTGACAACAATGATACAAACTACCTACCCTCAGGAAGAGGCACTAGCTACTGCATTTTAAAAAATTTCTTCATCTGAGAACTATTCAGAAAAGATTAAAGTGAAGAGACTTAGGAACCTATTGCAGGATGTAGATAGGTCTTTGCATTGGCATCTTTCATTATTGTCTGATTAGTTGTGTATTTTTGTTGTATGACCTATCGACTCTATAATTTTAGCAGCCATATTGGATTTATATCATGCATAATGAACATTAAAATACATAAGTTCTCAGTATTTATCAATATCAAATGTTAAAAATGTCTTAGGCATAATTCTAAAGTTGAATAATTATAGTGGTTCTAGAATGTCATTTTTGTGTTTTACACAGTTTATGCCCAAAATTACATTGTGAGCTTTATAAATTCAATATTGACTTTGAAAAGAAACTCATCACAAATAATATAAAAGTAATTTCTTTTCTTCTTACATTTGTAATTAGAATATGACAAAATAGTCAAATTTGGAATTAAACAGTAAAACAATTTGGCGGCCATTTTGGATTGGAGCGGCCATATTGGATTTATGCAATGAATAATCAAGTTCATTAAAATACAAAAGTTGTTAATATTCATCAATATCAAAAGTTAAAAGTGTCTTGGGCATAATTCTGAACTTAAACAAATATAGTGCTCTAGAATGTCATATTCGAGTTTTTATACAGTTCGTGCCCAAAATTACATTGTGTGCTTTTATAAGTTTCGCTATTTGTTTTTTTTTAATAAATTCATCATAAATAAGATAAAAGTAATGTTTATTCTTTTTACATTTGAAATTAGAATGACTGATATAAGAGACAATCAGTCAAATTTGGATTTAAACAGTAAAAACAACATTTTGGCGGCCATTTTGGATTATGGCGGCCATTTTGGATGCGACTCGAGTGTAAAACTAAATCAAAATGATGTCTTTTATCAATACACATCATCTTGGAAAATTAAAACTCATTTGGCCAAATAGTTTTTGAGTTATACATCGATTCCTGAAATTCCCAGTTTGATTTTTTTTTTCAACTTTTAGCCCAAAAATATCGCTTTTGCACCATGGGATTCTTGGGGACTTTTTTCTGGGTGTTATTCACCACAAACAGAACCAACATACCAAAAATGGCTTATGTACTAATTAATTCCCCAAAAAAATTATGATGACTGGACTACTAAAAGGATCACATAAAAGACGTGATAAACATATACTTTTGTTAAATGATGAAAAATGATTGCATATAAGTGGTATTTCCTTCCAATTTGTCTCAGAATTAATGATCAGATCGTACTTACTGTGTGACTGTCTGACTTTTGTGATGAATTGAGATATATTTATATTAAGAACACAGAATCCATAGTGTCTCATTGTTTCCATAGAAATCAACAATCCAGACGCATGTCGATGTATTGTAATGTCTTTGACTGATTGATGACATTGGCAATTTATAATTACATCAGAATCGTCCTCTTTCACAAACTCATTTATTATACAATATTAGTCATGATAACACTAATGTTCTTCTCTATGTGTGTTTAGATTACTAATTTATGCATATGTATTCATTTATTGTGTTCAATATTTTGTCGCTGCCAGCAAATGACGGCAAAAAGCATGTATTGCTTATATGCCTAATAATTAAATTGAATTGAAAATTGAATTGTACGATGTCCGAAGTATGCAGTCTATAATGAGTTTGAAGTTTAATAAAAATGTAAGAAATATGTACAATATGTACCATGCATTGTAAATGGTAGTGTGGAATGTGGATATTACATTTGGTATGTATATAAGTCCTTGGTATTACGAGTCTAATTATATTGGGGGGAAAAGTCAGTTTCTTCTTAGATTGTATCTTAAGTTTGTTTGAGATAAATGACAGACGTAGTTTTCGGACCTCGAGAAAACACTCCTTCGGCATCCTATATCATGAATGCATATAGGATATCTCTGTGCTGAGAGCTACTGGATCTGTTTTGTAAATACGCTATAACCAGAGTTACTCATTTCGAATTTGTCGATAAAATTAGAGTCCTGGGTATTTTGTTCTTATTTGTATGCATGATTTTTCACAGAGTTATTCCGAGAACTAGCGAGATTATTAGACATTTTGACGCATGATGTAGTCTGAATAGTTGCATGATTCACAGCTGGCTAGATGTTTCGTGTAAAACAGACATATTCTGTTTCAGCATTGTGTTTAGAGTTTCTTTACATTCCAACATTGATATACAGAACATCATGGAAAAATAGGACCGTAATGTAGTAAAGCTGACATTTTGTACCATCTAAATACACGTATAATGTTTGGTTTGATGGCAGAAGCGCGTAACTTGTGTTTTAGAAACAGACAACGTTGATTCAATGCAGATAATTAATTAATCTATCTGCATGGGTCATGTTATTTTCTTAGTTTTTGTTACCTTTACGATTACCTATCATTACCACTCAATGAAAAAAGTGATTCATATAAGAAAAAACGTTCACAAATTTCACTCATAAATCAGAGATAATCATGACGAATACACTAGCTATTATTCAACTGATTCCCTTAAATTTGTTGCAAATTATATATATATATACAATAATTAATCATAGTCTTGAATTAGGATAGAATGCCGGTCAAAAGCTTTATATATCCAGTGACTTGTGTTACTTCGTAGTAACCCGGCAATAAATAAATATTGATTTGACTGATTTGATATGTCAAACTCCAAAATCAACAGTATGCCTATTTGGATTAAAATCGGTGGTGGCAACTTCATCAAAGCTTGCATGACTATACATGGCGTACTTAAAGTAGGCTGCTGGATATACCAGGAAGCGATCATTGAAAATGATCCATATTTATACACTAAGTTCCAAAAGCTTGTCGCGATGCCACGCATATATATAGTCAAGGTAAATGCACGCATGTATTGTACGTATAGATTTGTTATCTAAACAAAGATGTATAAGCATCCGCTGAACGTGACTCATATACGTATACAAATTTATTTGATAATATCCAGCAATACACTAGATGTCATCAAACCTAAATGAGATTATTTTGCAATAATTAAATGTCAACTAGTGAGAGGAATCGCGACAATACTGAGCATTATATCATATTTCTTATTCATTATTCATTAATATTGTTATTACGTACCGTACTTTATCATAGTAAAGATACGTAACATTTTCATTTTATACAAGGGCATTCTATTACATAGTGTCCCTGGTCTAGGTAACAAAAGTCGAATATATGTCTCTGGAGAATGGTGCACGGAATCAAATACCAAAGTTTGGTACACTGATCATGTTGATGTCACCAAACTATTCAGTATATATATATGCACCTCAAGGTCGATCACTATACTTTGTCTAATGTCTGTCTGGTTTATATATCCAAGGACGTTTGTATGTATATAGTCCTTGGTTCATCGAATCATGGATGTCATTCAAAAAATTAAAAAACACAATAAAGATATGGCTATTCAGTATTGTACCTAAAAAATAAGCGACTTCAAAGTCTACAACTCTTCTACGAGTTGCTCCCCTTAGTAGGCGGAGCTTACAGTTCCCATGAAATCTGGCTCTTTGTAAATTAACGCTTCAGCTAAGAAGGGAAGGAAGCCTGTTCGGCTCAAGATTTTCACCTTCAAATTTGTTTGCCCCCCTAAGAACTATGGCAACTCGGATGTCAAGAGTGCTCACCGGATCGTTGAGGGTGACTATTTTTGCTCTGTCGTTCTTAGTATAAGAATCGATAATTGCGGGATGTTTTCACGAACGCTAATATAATTTTTCATAAATCAATGGAAAACGTGTGGGTGGGGAATGGTAAATAACGCACACGTATTTGTCAAATTACGTAAAATAATACTTTAGTTGATCTTGCATTTTCGATATAATTGTATTTTTCATTATCGTGAGGTTTTTATCACAAGAAGATGCTAGTTTTAGGTTAGCAATTTATGATAATTCTAGCCAATGTCATTATCTGAGCGACAGGTCAAACGGACCACAATCTAAACGTAACTAGTCGTATTCTCGTAATCTAGTCGTAATTTATTTATACAAGTATTATTCATAGTCGTTTCCATTTAATATTCATCAGTTGTGGTCAGTGAAAATTCAGTAAAGAATCAGGGATTCCCTGATTCTTTACTGACTTCACTGACCACAACTGGAATTTTTTAGTCATAGTTGCTAGCAACCCTGTTATTATCGACGACTACCATCTGTTCGCGGATATCATTGATTCATTGCTATTTTGTTAACATGCTTGCTGTGACGTCATTTACCGCAGTGCACGCGCGAACGTGGGATATTTTTGTCACACGCTCGCTCTGTCGAGAAGTAGTTCTTGCATTCACCAAAAATAAATTTAAACGGCTACATATACAGGTGGTACTGGATAACGGTGTAGCTAAATTTAGAATGGAAAGAAACAAGGAAAGGAGAAATAATCACTGCCATGAACCAAATATTGTAATTCATATGCACACATCTCCTTTACAAATGCCAGTAGTCAAATGCTCAAAATCTGTACTAATCTAGTGCCCACAATCAATAAATACAATGCAGTCGCCTGCCATCTTTCTTTCCAAGATTGATCTAAATAACAATGTACAAGAAGAAACCTCTGAAGGTCACATGGCGTCATAACGTAGTAGTGAAATTATTACGCTTGTTCAAAGTCCAAACAATAATTTCAGAGAAAAGCTACTTATTTTTATTGAATCATTAATATTTCATGTATTTTTAATACAAAACTAATTTTAATGCATACTTATCCTCAAAATGATGTTTTAACTGTGTTGACAAAGGTAATTTATGCATGATGATTTGTTTCACTATCGTCTGCATTTTTGAATGCAGGTGCTCGTTTTTATGCCACTTCCATTATGAAATAGTTCTGTGTTTAAATTATTGTTTGGAATTTAACCGAGCAGAATAATATTACTGCTACATTATGACGCCATGTGACCTTCAGAGGTTTCTACTAGTACATTGTTATTTAGATCATTCCGATCATTCGAGGAAAGAAAAATGGAGGCCTGCATTGTATTTATTGACTGAGGGCACTAGATTAGTACAGATTTTGAGCATTTGACTAAAAATATTGAGATTTGTAAAGGAGTTGTGTACCTATGAAATTTCCATATTTGGTTCATGGCAGCGATTTTTCTCTTTGTCCAATTTCTGTTCTAAATTTAGCTACACTGTTATCCAGTGCCACCTGTATATAATTTGCTTAAATGGTGCTACCGGTGTGTGCATATTTTATTATTTATGAATTAGTAACAATAAATGTGAAGAGCTTTGCTGATTTATTGCTGTTTATAAATCAAAACGTTGCATTCTTTATTGAGTGACTTATTGATAAAGCTTTGTTGGAAATCATACGTACATGTTAATCATGGTACAGTAAATTAAGTAATGTTTTGTGAAGCTCCAGACTTAATGTATTCCTGCATAAGTCAATTATATGATTCATAATATCACATTTTGTATTAGGATGACATATTAATGCAAAAAAATAGTATTCCAGTTTATTTGAAGTTTATTTTTCATTTCAGGGTCGTCTGTACAGCACACAGACAGCCAAGAAACCAGAACCTCAAAGATCAGAAGTTGTTACAGGGGTATAACTTTTTTTTAATAAACACCATCTAATTCTTAGACCCTGGTCACCCAGTAATGGGATAACCTTCACTTACAATCATTCTGCTTCTCTCTTTATCCTTGAATTAAGTAATCAATAATCAATCTGACACGACTTTATGATAAAGATGTTACTATTATGAAAAATACGGAAGAAACCATTAGTGTTTTACTAGTAGTTTGTCTATGTATCTTTAATTCTGTGATTCTGTTACTGATCAGCTGACTTAAGATACTTTATTTTCTTTTAAATAAGATATTTGGTATGTAGCCATTAATTAGTATTGTGATTAAATGAATTTAACCAGTATTTTATTATTCATAAATGATCACAGTTTTAGATTTTAGAAGTATATTTACCTGTAAATACTTAGCAGATGTCTTTGCATCCAGTGGACAGCTTAACCTGATATTTGCAGCAGAGAAAAATAAACACTCTGACTCAATGTGAATTGAATATGAACATTTATTCATTTCAGACCGTTAAAAATGTACGTGTTGCCTCTGTTGACAACGAATTGCCACTCAGTCGATTAACATTCATTGTGAAAGCTGGCACAAGATATGAAAATGGATCCAATTTGGGAGTGTCTCATTTAATCAGACAGCTGACACACATGGTAATTTTTTTTAACGAAGCCATAGGTGCTCGGTTAGTTACTGAGTTTGTTTGGTTTGATTGGCCATTCAATGTGAAAGTCTCTATTTATATATTATTACAAAGCATTGCAGCTGCCACATTTTATGGTAAAGGAAGTTAGTTATCTGGATTGCATTTTTCATATTAATGCTCTGGTTCCCGCAGTCCTGTAGCGAAAGCTACCATAACAAGGATACTGGTGGACTTTAGAACAAATTAACAGTTGAACCATGTAATATTACACTTTCCAAGGTTGATTGCAAAGTTCGCTTGTGACAAATTTTACAGAAAGTTAGTGGTGCTATCTAAAGTAAATGGCACTGGCTGTTGGTGTCGCTAGAAACCTAAGTAAAGTAAGAAGTCACCCAATTGTCTACCTGTCTATTGCTGTTGTGATATTTCCCTGATGAATGTGTATCAAAGAGTGTTTCATTTGTCAAGCTGGCTCTCCTTTTTAGTTTCAGTAAGGGACAATATCATTTACATTATGAACTAACACCTTTGTACATGTATAATGATGTATTTCTGCATCAGGGCTTTAATGAATGCAGTTGATAAAATTGTATGATAAATCTTTATTATCCAACTCTTATTGTTATAAGTATTTTGTTCAGTTGATTAAAGTGTTATGTGTTATTCTTTTTCAGTCCACAAAAGAAAACTCAACTCTTAAAGTTTTAAAAGAACTTGAAATTTCTGGTGGTAGTGTCAGGTAAGAGTTTGGATTTACTAATAGGTAGTTGCCACTCAAAATTTTCACTAGTTTTGTAGATTTTACTTTAGCCAAAAGTAAGTTTCTTCTTGTAATAACAAGCTGACACTTAACATTGATCTTTTCCTCTGAACTAATGATATTTACAATGAAATTTCTGAACTCTTGTCAAAATCTGATTATGATTCTGTTAACTGTTTCTTGCAGCACTTCATCAACCCGAGACTACGCTCTTATGTCAGTGAACTGTACTAGAGATATGTTGTAAGTAACCATAACTATTTATAATTATATGTAATACTTCAAAATTTAATTAATGATGGAATAATTTTTAATTAGGATTATATTACATCATTTAATAAGTGTTATTCCCACAGATTATATGATCGTTGTGGTCATAAATGTGAGATTATCACGCAAGGGGATAAGCCCATTCTCCTCAAATGCTCATTGATCAAATGTTGAATGATCCTGATTATGGTACCAGTAGAACTACTGGTACTCGTACATGCATAGTTCTTGTGTGCGCTGGAATTTCAAGGATTTTATTGCAGATCTGGATAGCCTGTTATGTTAAGAGTTTTCTGCAGGCAAAATTATTCTATTTTTAGAATTAGAAACTTATTTTGTTGTATTTGATGTCGTAACAAAACTGCCTTCTTATCAGTGACCTATCACATCCCAGTCTAAGAGCTGAAACTGATGGTCTTCTTGAAAACATTCTCTCTTTTATAAAGATTATTGAACCAAATGCTGTACTGCTACAGTACTTAGTTAAAGGTGAATTATAATTTTGTTCCAGCACTGATGTATTTTCCATTTGCGCTCCTGCCATTACAAGATCTCTGTTAAATGACTGGGATCTGCAAGATTTTGACCCAGCTGCTAGAATCAGAACAGACATTGGTTTTCTTCAAACTCAACCTAATGTTGGTAAGTACTTGCAAGTAACTGTATTGAGATCAATTGAACGTAGTAAGTCTAAATTAAACATTCATAGAAAGTGTCAGTTTACTGAAATGATGATCATTTGATTCATTATATAGCTATGGAGAACACTGACGTTTATGAGAAAACAGTGTTGTTTTGAGCCATTTTTGTAAGTCAGTTTTTGTGTAGATTTCATTCCTATGAATTGTTAAAAAGATTACTATCCATTGAATAATAGAATATTTTCATCCATTTTCCAGTACATAGTTCCCACAACTACAATATTTACCTCATTGGCGGCCATCTTGAAAGTCAAATTTCATTATAAAAAAAAATCAAAAGAGTGGTTATTAAACAATCAATTTACAAAATATAACTTAATCATGAAGTTTGAAAAACCACAAGCGTATCAGGTTTAAGAAAATGTAGTTGTCACATATGAAAATTCTATATTTAGAATTATCAGAACAAAAATATTAATATCCTCTATCAATGCTAGTCAAATTAGACTTTCAAGATGGCCACCAAGGGAGGTAAATATTGTAGATGTGGGAACTATGTATTCAATGAAAATCATGAACATGACTGAAACTCTTAATTGTCATTCCATTGGAACTTAACAAACATTTTTTTCTGCATTTGAGGTTTGCTTAGCCGTATTGTGTTTATTTGTAGAATTACTTGACTTATTACACGGAGCAGCATACCATGGAACTCTTGGTAACTCACTCTTTATGTCACCAAGATATATTGACGCTGTTGGCAAATCAGAGGTGAGCAATAAATTTACTCAATGTATGACACTTTATCAGTCATTTTTAGCTCATATGTACTGGTACTATCGCAGAATCAGGGCCTTTTTTTCAAAAATTTGGAAGGGGCCTTAGCCTTTCATTTTGGGAAATTCAAGCGCAATATTTGGCCAAATTATGAGAAGGTTAGACTACTGAGTTTGAATAGCATTGTATTTTTGGGAATTTCTTGCCTAGAAGTGGGAAAAATACAGCCTTTTGCAATTGGAAAGTCACCGAAGTTCTTCAGTCTTTTGATTTATCATCATGTATATCAGTGAAATTTGACTAGAACATAATTTCCAGAAATATTTGTGAGACCATATTGTACTTTACTTATTAAGGACTGTGTGCAAAATTCAAACTTTTGATACATCATAGGAAAATTGACACTGAGCTTATTCTTGTATTACTCTCCAGCCCCTTTTTGTGCCATTTTTGGGTCCTGTATTCTCCCCTGTTCCCCAAGTAAAAAGTGTATATTTTTCCCCACCGAGAGAAAGAAATTCCCCATAATTAAAAAAATCCCCAATTTTTGTTTTCCGATGATACAAATTTCCTCCATCAAAGGGACCAAATACCTGTTCCCTAAAACAGTAAAAAAAGGGCTGCTCTCTGTATTTGGTAGGGTCTTTGAAAACCATAAAAGAAACATTTTCTTTCTACTGTTTCATATTTTTCTACTTCTTCAATTAATTTATATGAATTTAAGATACGGTTGAGAAATGATGTATACATGTAATGGATTTAATTTGACTGCATATTTCTTGTACTCATTTTCAAGTTGGTTGTGCACTTTATTTGATGAAATGACCGAATGCTGTGATAGTGGAAAAAAGAAATACCCATTGTTTATTGATATTTTTCTAAGCCAAATTTATTGCATTACAACAAAGCCAAAATGGACCCTTAAATGTTGAATGGCTACATGATAGTGATATGTAGAGTTTCCAGGTACTGGAGTTTCTATGAAATAGAAGTATTCAATTAAATTTCTTGAAAAAAAACCCACACACATCTGTCATCAGAGAAGAATACAAGCAATACTTCCTTCCTTCCACACATTGTACTGCATTTAGGGTCCTACTTTCCTAAGTAAAGAAGTCTCAAGACTTGTTTATCTATACATTATTTATAACTTAAAAGTTTTAGGTTTGTACCACTTTGCTTCCCTTTAGATTGCATAAGTTTCTATCGAGGTATTATTTGTGTGCGACCATCTTTTATAACATGTCATACTACCTATACTTACAATTCTCTCAGTTCAGTGATTACCTGTGCATGTTTTTACCTCACATGCTTCTTGGCTGAATTTCAGGTTTTGGATTACATGAGCACACACTATCAACCAGGAAGAACTGCAGTGGTAGCTTCTAACGTAGATGCTGATATGCTTGCTAATCATGTTCATTCCATGAACTTCACTGAAGCAACTGCACAGGCAGTTGATGCTAAAGCCAACTATGTTGGAGGTAATTTACTATCATGAAGTTACGGCATACTTCCTGATACACAAGTATTTAAAATATACTTTATCAGGATTTCATAAAATAATTAATTATCTTGATGTTAATTGGCTATCATTTCAATGGTTAAACATGTATTTCATGTTTCTTTCAAATTGTTGCCTTGTAATAATGGACACTTTAATTTCGGCCTGAAGGATTTTACAAAGCCCTTTAAATGCTCTCGATATAGAACATTTTTTAAACAAAATTTGAATTTATTTTTCACCAAAAATCTGTAGAAGTTGTATTTAAAACATAACCCATAGCTGAAGATGTTTCATTCACTTATCACTTGACTACATATTTCTATTAGGTTTTGTCATCATGCACTAATTAAGTTCTTATTATATAATTTAATCTGTTGATCATTAATTTTATTTATTATAGATATGAAAATATCTGTTTGGTATTTATGAACCTAACTACACATAATGGTTGTGTCTGTAAAACAAAGTTATTGTTATCAGTGTATTATATTTAAGGTTTAGTGACTGTAACAATGCTTTTTATCTCTTCAGGGGAGCGTAGACGTCCTGTTGGTGGTTTGGATGCTACATATGTTGCCTTCGCCACTGAGGGACCAAGGTATGTCAGCTATTTGGCTTTAATTTCTTAGCTGTACTGTACAACCTCTCCAGAGTGGCCCTCTGCAGAGCAAAAACCTCTATAATAACACCTTAAAAATTTCCCTAAGCTGATATTTACTATAAACCTCTGTAGAGCAACAACCTCTAATCAACGGCCAATATTTGCAGCTCCCACTGGGTGTTGCTCTACTGAGGTTGTACTGTACATCGTAAAAATGATTTCCCACTAGCTCTTGCAAGCTTTGTAATTTTTTTCTGATTGTTCAAGATTAATATTTCATCACATGAAATTGAAAATCTGTATTTAACTTGTATGATGAGTAGAATGTCATTTTACACAGTCTTTGAATTAATGTTTTGGGACAGAATGCCCGACTATAAACTTTATGAAGGAAACTCACTAAAACTAGGTTGTCCCCAAAAAAACGTAAAGGAATAAAATCCTTTTGGGCAGGAGGCAACCCACTAATTTGAGGACTGATCATGTATAAAGCTACAATTTTTTTCTTTTTTTTTCAACTCAGTTTGTCCAGCCCACAACTACTCAGTGCAGGTGTTTTGCAGTGCATCATGGGACTTGGTAATAATGTAAAATACGGCTCCATTCAAGCAGGATCAAAATTGGCTTCTGCTGTTCAGAAAGTCACAGACTCACCATTTTCAGTAAGTTACGTCTACCCAAATCATTGAAATATCATTTGAATTTCAATCAATCTCCAACAACTCTGAAGGAATTTTGACTTAACTTTCAACCAAGTACCCCAGCACATAGTCAATTGAATTTGTGATTCACTAATTTTTTTTGCGTTTTTATTTTGTGCCCTAAATTGTTTCTATGATACTTCTGCATTTCTGAAGGAAGTTTGACCAATGTATATGGCAGAATTATGGCCCTTTGTTTATTTTGCACTCAGTTAATAGATATAAAAATACTTTTCTGTTAGCTACTCCTCCCATGTTTCTCGTGGGATAAGCATCTTGAGCATGAAAACCTGGTTTTGTGGCAATTCGGAAAAAAAATTCCTGTAACTTGTTTTTCTCTGTAATAAAAATGTAATGTCTTATCAGAATGAACTGTTTTTGACATTAAGAGGAGGTATTAAGATTGCTACATCTGACTAATAATGGATCATGAGTATATTTTAAGAATTAAACCAGTTCAGTTGGCAGTAAGGGGGATTTTATTGACAAATAATGTCTCTTCTTTTTATGTCATTGCACGGTTTTCTCATGAAATTATTGTGACCTTTAATCAATGGATTAATAAAAATTGCTAGTTCTTATCCGGGAAATTTAAGTATTTGAAACTTCCTTGTTTATCATTGATAAGTCGAGGGCTCAGCGCAACACTGTCGTAACTTGTTCTTATTTCAATATGAGTTACGACACTATTGCGTTGAACCCTCGATTTTTTAGTAATATTTAATGGTGTATTGATGTTTATTTTAGGCCTCAGGACTTAGTGTAAACTACACTGACTCAGGTCTGGTTGGATTCAGCTTATCAGCTCCTTCTGCTGACATTGATAAGGTAATTGTTGATAATAAAATGGAAATACTTCGTTTTTAAAAATGCTGAAGAAAAATGACATAAAATTGATTTCCTGTACTAATACTTAGTCATGTATTTTCTGTTGAAATGTCAAGTTGGATTATTACAATACTATTTAGATATTTGCTCACAAATGATGTTAAACTACTGATCTTTCAGTAGTATTTTCAGTTTTCAAATTCTGAATATTAACATTTTGGACTATCAGTCTATGTAATTATTGAAAATTAAAAAGTTTTAGGAAGACCAGTGCTTTGATCAAGTTGTAGATACTTGTATGCTAAATTTATTTATAGGTATTAAGAACTGCTTACACAACCTTTGCTGATTTCGCTAAGTCTGGTGTGAGTGATGAAGAAGTACAAAGAGGAAAGTAAGTACAAAAAATAACATCTAACTGCAGTTAAATATGTGAATAAAGACCACCTTTGGAAAAATAGATAAAATATTGACAGTTAGTCTTAATCTTAATAATCTATGCAGTTTTTACATGAATGGCCTTTACTTACAGAGTAGTTTTTATTAGGTAATGGCTACTAACACAGGTTTGACTGTATATATCTTTTCATCACATTGTAATTTATTGTTGGATATCTGTTCATGACTTGTTAACTTCCTTTCCATGTATGGCACCAGTATTTGCAGTGGATTCTTTTGAAATTTGTCCTTGATAATAATTTTTTGCTCATTGCTGAGTATTTTGAAGAAATTTAAGATTCATTCAAGTCTATACCATTCAACACATGGTTCTATCACAACATACTGGTTACATCTACCTGTCTTTCTGGTTAAAATATATACCTTGTACTGTGGAATCATTAATTTTCATTGGGGATTTAATTTTGTGGATTTCATGGGTCAGCTCATCCACGAAAACAAACCCCCACAAATTTGAATGCAGAGATAAGGCATTTCTTTTCAAAAATAAAATTCCAAGAATTTATGTCCCTTTGAAATAGCTATTTTAGTATAAACCACGAAAATTGAGGCCAACAAAAATAAATGAAAATACAGTATCTAATGTTTGTCTTATAATTTGATTTAATTAATTAAAGATGAAGTATTGTGACTGACCTAATGTTTGTATGTCTTCAGGAACCAATTGAAAGCAAATATTGCTATGAGTCTTGAAACAGGAGATGGCTTCATCCAGAACTTGGCTGAACAAGCTATCGGATCTGATAAAATTCTGTCAGTTAATGATGTCATTAAAATGGTTGATGCTATCCAGCCTGCAGATGTAGTAAATGTAAGTTTGATAATTATCAATGCCCTTTTCATGTCCTTGGCATCTATGAGGCAGGAGGCATATATAGTGATTGTCCATCCATGTGTACAAGGTTAAGTAGATATAATGGTTTTGTCCAGCACCAACACTTCAAATACACAGTAATCGCTTATGCCCATTCACCTTGACCTAGTTTGTGCTTGGAATTATTCAAATGGATTATATCTTTTCAAGCATGCCAACAGGGGCATGTGCGTTTACTGAACGAAGGGTTTTGTTTGAAAAGATATTTTTTCAGTGTGTCCGTTACACCGAACAGCTAGCTAAGGTCATTTGGTGACTCCAGGTTTGACTGCATTGGGTTCGAACTCAAGGTGGTAATGGGCTAGTGTTTACGAGTCAGAGACCACAATCACTGGAGAGCATATGAATTCACCAGAATGTTTCAGTTGCTTTGTTTATTGTCAACAAGGATGTCTTTATGAGCTTCATGTCTTTGACTTGACTCACAAATTGTCATCCATTTTCATTTGCTATATGAAAAGTGGAATGATTTTGATGATTAAGATAGAGCACATGGTTGCTGACTCTTGATAAAACATACTTTTATGTAAAAGTGATACTGATATTTCATAATTTCAAAAAGACATCCGTTGAATACTAAATGTGATATGACACACTATGATTTTAGTGTTTTATTGATGAAAGCACATGTTAATTTCATTTTCTGCTATCTTTTTAGGCTGCTAAACAGTTCGCAAGTGGAAAACCATCTATGGCATCTGTTGGAAATTTAACAAATGTACCATTATTAGATCAACTATTGAAATAAACTCTTCATCATTTAGGATAATTAACATTAAGAAAAAAATATCTGAAATTAACAACTGGTATAGACCTCTCATTATGTTTACAAGTTTGAGTGTTATTATTGCAAGTCCAAAAATGGGTTACAGTCATAAAAGGTGTGCTTTTACATGACTACAGAAATGAAAATTTTCTACATGAATTTGATTAACAAATGTGAAATGTTATTCATCATTGAAGATGAATACTAGTACTGTTTTTTTAAACGAATAAATATTTATTGTTTGAAGTTTTGTTGTTTTCTGTTTCATTGTGTGTGTTAGTAACTCATCTTGTTTTTAGTACTTTTAATTTTCATGTTGACAAGTGTATCATGTAACAAGTTAGTATGTCTAATAATCTTGTTCATCTTAAAGTAATCATTAGGTAATGAAAGAGATCATCATTATGTATGTATGACATGATTCCATGTCTGATCCAGACTCATAATATACACATATGATGACAAATCTGATTCATGCTCATCTTTATATATACATATGTAAGATGGCACCTATAATAATTGTTAGGAACATACTCTCTTGCCAGACACAGATTTCTTATTGTGGGTATTCTGTATTCAGGTAAACAATTCAATATACTTGAAACATACTTTCAGTATGTAACATGTATTGTTATGCAACTCTGAGAAGATATACTTGTACACAGAACACTGGTTTACAAAATTTATCTTTATTAAATTTTTTCATCCATGCAATGCCATTAGGCAAAAAACAATTAAATGACATGTGAATATGCTTTGATTTTACAGCCATGTCTCAATACAAATCTATGACACTATTGCACACTATTAAGTCATAATCCATAGACCCTTTATTTCGACATTCTGTCTCAATCAATGTCTTGCAATTTATCTTATTATTTTTAATCAAATAACTATGCTACTGTATGATATATACATAGTTACCACACAGAAACCAGCTCGCTGATGTTTGGTATGAAGTGTTTTGATTTGACACAAGTAGTGACCAATCTTTACTAAAATGTATGTTTTCTATCTAAATCCCCGTGGTGGTCCCCTCCCCATTCCTCTCATACCCCTTGGCGGGCCTCCTCTGTTCATCCCCATTCCCCGACCTCTGATTGCAGGCCCTCCAGGGGAGCCACCTCTTGGGGGTCCACCACGTCCCCCTCTTTGGCCCCTTTGTGCACCCCCAATTTGTTTATTCTTCGGAACAGGAGACTTGGGTCTCAGTCTTTCAATCTCTTCAGAACATCCAGTTGTCATATCATGTTCATCTTTAAAGAAGTCCATATATCTTTCGCGTTCATAATTACTACTTGTTAACTCTGGTCCTACACTGAGCCAGCCAGGACGTATAGTGCTGTCTCTAGCAAATATATGCAGTCTACGTCTTCCTAAACAAAAGTGTTCAATCATGTGAAAAATCTCAACAGGTTTGTCTTTACTTCCATATGCTGGTTCTTCTTCAATAATGAGATCTATATCAACATTAGCATGAATGAAGTCGCCATCAGTACTTCTCTTCACTGTACCCTTTATACCCATCAAGCAATGCTCCTGAAATTATGAAACACCTGTTCAATCACAGTAGAAAGTGTACTCTCATGTATAATTTTATCCAAATATCTAATAGAATAGGTGCAGTGCCTTAGCTGCACATTAGGGGAAGTGGCCCTCAGGTAGGGGAATTTCGCATCATTTTGAGGAAAAAGGGGGAATTTCAGGGGATGCTTTCAACTGCCTTATGACCCTGCAATAAACATTTTAAGCTTAAAATAGCCGTATTTAAATACATTACATACATTAATATACAATTAATCAAAGGTTAATAACTTTATATCAACCATTTTTTTTAGGGGAATTTTCATCAAAAATAGAGGAAAAAGTATATTATTTTAGGAGGAGAATGGGACTGAAAATTGGGGCCCCCCAAAAAACGTCAAATGAGGGCCCTGAGGTGCCATGCTGTTTTCGTGAACACTAAAGTTTTATAGTGCTAACATCATAAGATATATAGAGAAACTCGGGTCACTGTCCGGTGAGAACAATGTTATCAGGCGAGGTGATATCGTCCAGGGTGGCGAGCTTTAGCGAGTCACCCTGGACGATATCGCCGAGTCTGATAACATTGTTCTCACCGGACAGTGACCCGAGTTTCTATTTATCATGTAACTCAGTTTTCGGAGCATAATTTAGTGTCATTTCACCTAAAATTTAGCGTTTAATTCGCTAGTGTGATGATAACGGTCACCCGGCAAATCACACTTTAAACAGTCAACATCCGCAGATAAATAGTTCACTACAATTGGGCGAAATAATAAAAAAAAACTCCCATGGATCACAAAATTTAATTTCGCATTAAAGAAATCATTTGTTAACAATTACAAATTTGGTGAAAAATATTCAAAACAACAATTGAATACACAAAAACATATGCGCATTAATTTAAATAGTCGAGTGGGCGGAGCCAAAAAGTGTTCTCATGCTACTATAGCATCCTATTGACCTGAGAACACATAATGTTCTCAGGTCATGTGTTATCAGGCAGTTACCATGGCAGTTGCATGATAAAAACATGGAACACATATGAATAAAGACATGCCAAATAATGTGTGAACAAGAGATGTCAAAATCAGTTAAAAAGTTCTCCAATCTAAACCTGATGAAAGATATCTGATAATATTCAAGTGCTGGAGAAATAATAAAATTTATATCATACTTGGGGAGAAATCAATCTGAAGCAGTTATGACAGAGCAAGTTTACTTGTTTTCCAAAGAAGAAAATCTCATCCATGTAAATACATAAATTAAAAAAAAAAATTAAAATTGCCAAAAAAAAATGTAACTGCTGCAGCAAGCATGGTTGTCAACTTAAAGCTCCAACAAGAAAACAGTAGAACAGATGGACAGACAGTAAAAAAATAGTTTCATTCAGCTATAACAAGTGCTTCATTATGACAATAGGAAAATGAATTGAAATATAGACAGCAATACTCACAATACAAGTATGTGCTTTACAGTTCTGTCAAGGTTGTTTTGAAACTTGAAAACCTAATGAATTAAATAGGAGAGCAAGTATATTTTCTAACAGATGAAGAATTGCTACTTAAAAACTGTACCTTTGTTCTCTGGTGAATTGAGTTAGGCTCGAGACTTTTGTTGTGGCCCGGATTCTGTATGTTGGTCTTTATCCAACAAATATCCTCACATCTTCTATAACCCCATAGTTTCAAGCACTAGAAAGAAATAATGTATATATATGTTCTCAAGATTTACTACCCATCTTTATCTAATACTTAACCAAGGATCCATTTTGTGTATTTTAACTTAGATTCTTCTCGCATTTTTTTAAATATCAATTCATTGGTTAAGATTATTACAGAAGACTGATTTAGGTAGAAGAAAATATCATGATCCCCACATCGGTTACTAAGTTCTCCCACAATTACCAGTAGTAGAAAACGTCCATTATACCTGTCTGCCTCGTTCCAGTCCTTCAGCATTTCCACACCAGATCCATATGAAAGATCTCTGAGCAGCAACTGATTGAATGTCCAGTCTCTCAATCTACAGTAGTATTCATATATACAAACATATGGCCAATAATTTACAACAAGCAAAATATTCTATGTTACAGAAGCATACAAGTTAGCAAATAGCTCAGTAAAAAATAATTGGGCACATTATTAGATTTTGCCCTCTAAGATGAACAGTTCAAACTACTGAAGCATTATGAAGTACTTCATTCAGCAAGTTTATTTAAAACCTAACATGTTTTCACCAAACACAAAGACCATTTCAAATAAATTGCATTAATTCATTTTTAGAAAAACTTGAGAAAAAAACATTTATCCCTATAATTATATATATAGGCAAACCTGTGTTAGCAATCACCTCTGAATAAAGCCCCCCCTCATGGGAATAAAGGTCATTTAAAAAAAAATCTCTCATTGGTTGTTTAGAACAAAATGACCTCCAAGTGAAGGTCATCTGTCAATAAAGGCCACATTTAGCTTTTTCCAATGGTAGCCTTTGTTCTGTACATTTATGTAAGGTATTTAAAACTTTTCCCACTTCATTGAAACATATACATATTATTCATATGAGTATGTAAACTGAAGACACTAGCATAGCATCAATCCTACCCACCTCATCCCAGTCCCAATATTTTTCAAACACAGCTCCCTGTGTCCTCTGATATTCCTGTAACGGTGGTTCCAGTAATATCACATCAAATTGACATCCTAATTCTGCCAGTTCAAAGGATTCCAAGTCACATTTCATATACCTGAAATACATAGCCTCTTATCATCAGAAAACAGAACAGTAAAATAAATTCTGAGTACCGGTATATCTATATATATTTAGTCCATAGCAAGGCTATAAACATTTAATGTTGTAAACTTTTAATCTGTTGTGATGTAATGCCAGTAAACCCATTTTTATTATTAAGGTATTTAAGTGAGTTACTTAATGTGTTCATTTTTCAATGATAACAACATAAATAAGAAGTAGACTAGTGTTCAATGAACTCATATGGCCCCTGACCATGGCCTGGTGGCATGCAGACAGACAGACAAGGAAGTCATTATATTGCACCCATCATTTGATGCCAGGCTTCACTATATGCCTGCATAAATCGATGCTGAAGTCATAAAAAAGTTCTGCACAACAAATGCTATTTTCATAACTAATCAATGGCAAGATAATTCACATGTGTGTGACCAATTTTTGTCAATATTTATGCATATGGTAGAGACAAAAATGGCCATGCAACTGTGTTAATCTAGGCATTTAATCAGACATGTACATAAAATATGATAATGTTCACATAACTTAGAATTAAAGATGTAATGAACTAACGTAGGAGGTATATTTGTTTTAGAAATCAGATCATCCTTGAGGCGAATCAGTTCACGCAGCTTCGGATATTCTTCAAACCTGTTAGCCAGACCTGAATTAAAGAAAAATATACTCTTTAAAATTGAATCAAATTCATTCAGCTATGGTTCAAAATAAATTTATAATCTTGTTTTAATTTCAATGGTACTCTTAGAGCATAACTTAGCATTTGAAAATAGTAATGTTTGTTTGAATTATAAAAATTCTGTTATTTTCACTGACACATATACTAAGGTAACAAAATGCCAATTTCCTGTCCATCCAAGATAATCTTTACAGATCCTGGTCCAATTTGGTCAAGTGGTTTATGTATAGGACTGTCTAAAGCAAATTTGGAAATGCTACAAATATTAAGCAGTCATATTTTTTTATAGGAGTGTTAACAGCTCAAACCTGTGTTAGTGGCTATCTCTGAATAAAAGTCGCCCTGTGAATAAAGGCCATTCTTTAAAACTGTCTTGGAACATTTAGAACAAAATGACCTCCAAATGAAGGCCACATGTCAATAAAGGATACATAATGTCTTTCCCAAGGATGGCCACTGTTCCCAGGATTGACTTTAGTTATGTTGTTTTGAGTCCTCAGCTTCCAGACTAACATTAATTTCTTTAAAACAAATACATACCAACATCTCTGATAAAATTCTGTGGTCTTTCTCCAGTATCCACAAAATGCTGGCAATAATCATTGTGTGGATTAGCACTCTGGGTACCCTAAAAGTACACAATAAGTTCCAACATACATGTATATATCTTGATAAAATAAGTTTCAACATACATGTATATATCTTGATAAAATAAGTGTCAACATACATGTATATATCTTGATAAAGTAAGTGTCAACATACATGTATATATCTTGATAAAATAAGTGTCAACATACATGTATATATCTTGATAAAATAAGTTCCAACATACATGTATATATCTTGATAAAATAAGTTCCAACATACATGTATATATCTTGACAAAATAAGTTCCAACATACATGTATATCTATCTTGATAAAATAAGTTCCAACATACATGTATATATATCTTGATAAAATAAGTTCCAACATACATGTATATATCTTGATAAAATAAGTTCCAACATACATGTATATATCTTGACAAAATAAGTTCCAACATACATGTATATATCTCGACAAAATAAGTTCCAACATACATGTCATATAACTTAATAAAATCCAGTAAGTTTCTAATGTGAAAATTAGTAACTCAATTATAATGAAAACAAGAGGGCCATGATGGCCCTATAAATGCTCACCAGGAGAAAAGGTCATTTGGAGATTAACATTGTTGAAGTTTTCTATACGAGTCTAAGTAAGATCAAGTGACCCATCTGGGCCGTTTTTTATCCCATGGCCATTATATGAACAGATTTTAAAGAGGTCCATTAGACAAAGCTAGATACCAAATATCTTAGCTCTAGGCCTTGTCACTGGTTTCGGAGAAGAAGATTTTTTTAAATTTTCCTATGTAAAATAGATTAAACCCCAGGGCAGGGCTAACTTTGACCCCGGGGCCATAATTTGAACAAACTTGGTAGAGGTCCACTACACAATGCCACATACAAAATATCTAAGCTCTAGGCCTTGCGGTTTCGGAGAAGAAGATTTTTTAAATTTTCCTATATAAGTCTATATAAATCAAGTGACCCCCGGGGCGGGGCCAATTTTGACCCTAGGGCAATAATTTGAACAAACTTGGTAGAGGTCCACTAGACAATGCTACATACCAAATATCTTAGCTCTAGGCCTTGTGGTTTCGGAGAAGAAGATTTTTAAAATTTTCCTATATAAAATAGAATAAACCCCAGGGCAGGGCCAATTTTGACACCGGGGCCATAATTTCAACAAACTTGGTAGCGGTCCACTAGACAATGCCACATACAAAATATCTAAGCTCTAGGCCTTGCGGTTTCGGAGAAGAAGATTTTTTAAATTTTCCTATATAAGTCTATATAAATCAAGTGACCCCCGGGGCGGGGCCAATTTTGACCCTAGGGCAATAATTTGAACAAAATTGGTAGAGGTCTACTAGACTATGCTACACACCAAATATCAAAGCTCTAGGCATTGTAGTTTTTGACAAGAAGATTTTTTAAATTTCCTATATAAGTCTATGTAAAATCAAGTTACCCCCGGGGCGGAGCCAATTTTGACCCTAGGGGAATAATTTGATCAATCTTTGTAGAGTTCCATTAGACAATGCTACATACCAAATATCTAAGCTCTAGGCCCTGTGGTTTCAGACAAGAAGATTTTTTAAGTTTTTTCAATTTGTTGCCATAGCAACCAGAATTTTTAATGAAATTTAATTTTTTGAACAACTTTGAAAGGGAACCACCCAAGGATCATTCCAGCCAAGTTTGGTTGCAATTGGCATAGGGGTGTAGGAGGAGATGTTGTTTTAAGTAAACATGGACGCCACGTATTCGTAACGACGCACGATGGACGCCGGGCGATCACAGAAGCTCACCCTGAGCACATTCGTGCTCTGGTGAGCTAAAAAACAACAACAATTGTTAGCATAAAAATGGCAAACAGCACATTAAAGTAGAATGCTTCAGACCATCCTCAAAAACTATCATGTTTAGGGTCTACACTTAAGTCTACCTACTCACAAAAAAAATGGCCCAAACCAACTTTTCCTTTTATCTCTTGGACAAAAAATGTGTTTTTCAATATATATTAAATAGCATTTTGGCAGGTATTTTGGATTATATGTAAAAAAAGTAAAAAAAATATTTCCTACTACCTAACTATTGAAAATTCTCCAAACATATTTTAAGGATTGCTTCATGCTTAAGTTAATAAAGCATTAATGGCAACATTTCAAAAGAAGTTGTCTTATCATGAAAGAATATCAAAATAATTAATAACTTTCTATCCACCTTTTTTATTTGAATGAATACACACCTTTAAAAATGCACTGGAATCTGTGTAAATTTCTTCTGTTTCAAATTGCTCTTCCTTTTTCTGTAAACAAAATATCCAAACCATGATCATAGCATATAAATAAGGCAGATTTGTTGAAATAATAATAGCAATGAAACCTAGCCAATAAGAATTTCATAACAAAATTTTGAAACTCAAGAACTTCACTATACAATAGAGAATCTTTGAACATAACATTGCAAACAGTTAAATTATGAATGGTTATTTTTTATATAAATACTTCTTACAAGAATCCGCATAAGTAATAGTTTTTTGTGTAACTATGAAATACTGAATACCTCGCCACTATCTTTCTCTACTACATCAGCAGATGTATCACTTGACCTTCTATCTTTCTTTTTTGAAGACACATCAGATCTGAAAAATATTGTTTATTCTTTTTCTTGTCAGATTTTACACTCAGTTTCATACTAACAGCCCAGAGATATTTGGTAGTGATGCAACGATATACCTGTATATTGCGATACAGCGTGGAGCCGATAAGTACCGCAATACCATTTATATGACATCCATATACCGTGATATTTTCTTAAATAATTGAACACATTATCCATTGATGTATAATATTACGAATGCTGTTCTAATTTTTAGCGTTTTTTAACCGTCAAAGACTGATTTATCTCTAGACGTAATGTTCTTATGTTTGGTACATTTATCACCATATCATCATATTCTAGTTAGTTTTGTTTAATTGTGTTTTTAAATTTTGAATGACGCTGAAATGCAAATAATTTGAAACAGATCACCAGGTATGTATATCAACTTATTATTATACCTGAGATCTAAAGAAATATTCGTCGCGATTAGTATAAATTCATAACAAACAATATGGTCAACTTAACGATAATTAAACCAATGACACGCTTCGTGTATGAATTGATGTTACACATTGTTTGTCACACGACATTTGATTCTCAATTGGCTATTGTTATCAATTGACGGTGTCGAATAATAGGTGTCAAAATACGCGCATTCGTAACCATAGGGACCAAATAACATATTCGGATTACACCAGGTATTTTTAAAATCCGATTCGTATAACCGTGGTTTGTTTTACTTTAGTAGATCAAATTCGGATAATACCGGGTATTCGGATAAACAGTGTTCGGACAGGTTTTTTTTTCGGTGTTTTGGGAATATGACCCATACCCTTGGGATTGGGAATTTTCTCTGTATTTTAATCAAAATTTGGAAAAAATGTATAACTACAATTTTTGCAACCTTCAACTTAATCTCCCATAGAACAGTAGCAGAATAAGGTATTTACTACCAATAGTGATGTTAATGACCTTACAAAAATAGTAAAAAAAAATAAAAAAATTTGGGGGGGGGGATTGGGAATTTTTGTCTGTGAATTGGGAAAAAAAGGTACTATTTTCCATCGGGAATATGACTGAATTTTGGCTATAAAATCGCCCCCAAAAAAATCCCTGTCAGATAATCGAGGTTTTACTGTAGTATGTTCAGACAACTATAATTCAACATTGAGAACAAAATGTCAACATGTTCTTCTGTCAATTCAACAATGAGCATTTTTAAAAGTTTAAATTATTTCCAATTACCTTGGTTATACATATTACCACGAGTCTAATGTATAAATGACAAGACTTACAACCGATCTAAGGGAATTTGACATTTCTAAAATATTGATGTCTAAATCCCCACCTAAGAGACAACCGTACTCTTTTAAATCCTCACCCTAGAGCCTACTTGGTCTATCAAATGCGACAGGGATGTAAAACCTGGCCAAAGTCTATTTCCCAGGACCCGGAGTCATTAAGTGTATCAAATTCCTGCCTGTCGGAAATGGTCTTATGTCTCAAGTTCCGTGTATATACTATATCTATCTATCTTCCATTGAGGTCAAACTCCTCACGGGGACTTAGACCTTGCATGCTTCAACCGACAAGAGAAATTAGTAAGAAACTGGAAAGAAAGTAAAGAGAAATATAAATGTAAGAACATAAAAAAGGTTAAAAGTAGGTTAAAAACAGGGCAGGTGGTTTTATGGTGAGATATGTTCAATCTGGCTTACAGCCTGACTGAACTGATGGCCTGGCAAGTTGGCAATGCCTGGTGGGAGAGCATTCCAGTGAACAATGGTACGGGGATAGCAGGAATACTTATGGTAGTCTACAGAAGTTGGGATAATCTGGAATGCTTGAGAATGAGAATGTCTAGATGGTCTGATGAGTGGTTTTACATCAGCTGGAATGGGGATTGCAGCCTGACTATGTATGATGTTGTGAAACATAACCAGGCGCTGGTCAATGCGGCGAAGGTCAAGACGTCTCCAGTTTAGAATGGACATCATATCAGTATGCCCGCAACTGCCCCGGGCGGGAAAATATTGACAGGTTGACCGTTCATAATTAGTTTGGCATGACTAACCCAGACTGTTTGGCAGCCTTCGACTGTTTGATTTCTTCCTTGCTTTTCAACACCACTTTCAAATCATCAGGACTGCCAACTCCAAACTGAAATGGAGTTTAATAATATGATTGTACAAAATTGTCCAACTCACTGACAAATTTGATTTAAACCAACTATTTTTTTTTCAAACCGAAAATCAAAAAAACTTGGGTCGAATAAGGAAAGTCCGAATCTAGAAAAACTCCTTCGCAGTGGATAGATTACAAGGTACGTTTTTGATCAAATAACACTAATGAAAAAGATCTGAGATAGTTCATATAAGTGAATACCGCTTGCGCAAGCAACTGTTTGCGTTTATGTGAACGTTCTTTCAGTTCTTTCAACCGGTCGCTCATTTTGTTTTTGGAGTTACTTCCCTTGGTCCGTGCTAAATATGATTAAAGACCGGGGCAGGTACCGTACCAAAATTCATGAGTACCGGAAAGTTTGGTTTTTACAAAGTTAAGCGTGATGTTTGAACAATATGAAGACATTTTAAAGGCCTATATAATATTGAATTACAGTCAGTATATAGGTCTATACAGATCGTCGTGATATTTTTCATTAAGTAATTCAAACCATATACTTCGTTCATAAAGCGATTGCATTTTGAAATACATATAAAGTCACGATATTAACGGTTGAATACATGCATGCTCACCAGGTAGTTTTATCAAGGACTTATATACATACATGGATTCGCAACTTCCGTATTAACAGTATAAAGTAATCAAATCCCGCGATAATAAGACGTGAATCAACGGGAATACAAGCTATTGTTTACAAAAGCGAAAATACGAAAAAATCCGTGATATCCGAATGATAATAACAGCGAAAATATCCGTGGTATTCCGAATGTTTAATCTCAGGATTATAATAGATGTCCGCCATCTTGGAATTTAAAATGTTCGACTGATGCCTTTTTCAATGCTTATACTTAGATTTTGTGGATTATAAATGTATCTCAATATCTTTAAGGAATTTGTTGCATCCTTTACCAATTTCCCGTGCCCAATTGCCAGAGTTTTATTAGTATAATCAAATTCGTAAACACCCAAATACAGTTGTCGGACATTGCCGAGTATACAACAATGCATTGTGGGATCGTCGAACGATATCGTTTGATCTATTTTTAGCAGTTGCGAATCCATGTATGTATATAAGTCCTTGGTTTTATTAGATACTTAATACAACTACCTGATATGTGCAGTAATGTTAGTGTAATTAAGTTACCAGATCGTGATTTTAGGTCAACTAAATTGTGACATTGCCAACGAAATTTACTATATATAGGTATAATTTACAACAACTCTGCATGGGTTCCGTACGTTGGTTTGATTGTGATTTATTTTATAGCAGCCAGGTTAAATCATTTCCATACAATGCAGATCTATACATTATTTGATTATTTGAGTAACTGAAAATACAGAAAACATACTGAAAACATACATATAAGTAAAACAAATGCAAAATTAACACAGTACAATAACCAAACAATACACAATAACATATAGAAATGATGATATTAAATGTCATGTATACCTTAAACAAGGACTTATATATATTCATACGTACATAATAGTATGTATGAATATAAGTCCTTGTCTAAGTTAGTCTCAATTAAATGTCTACATAATGAATATTACAAAATTAACTTCTAATGTCTTTATAATTTTGTATACATAAATCATGACCAAATCAGACTACCAATTAAGTTAATTATAAAAAAGGGTTTCTTTAAACTATTAATTTAATTGATCCTATCGCTGTTTTCTAGTATATGTTTCATCAGGTAGTAGTATAAACTGGTTCCCGTTCCACGTTGCAGTACACCAAGGGGGGGGGGTTGTACACACAGCTAGGTCAACGGGAACCAGTTTAATTAGTAGTTGTATTAACATAAAAAATAAAACTACCTGCAATGATAACGATATGAGGACACTTACAGGGGCGTAGCTTGCCTTAAATGGGAAGGCACATTTTAAGGGAGTCCGGGAGCATCCCACTCCCATAAAAAAATCACTGTAGATTGCCAGAGATGCATATTCTCGGATCTTCGCCTGGCCCCTACCCCTTAATTTTCTTGCGTTTTTTTTTTTTTGGCATTTTTTATCATATTTAATTTTTCAGAAAAACGTGTAGACACGTGCCTACTGTGCCTAAAGGAAGCTACGCCAGTGGAAGAGTTTAAGTTTATTGCAATGAACCATCTTCGATACTAATGTTGTTCTTTTCGTTTATTTAAACCCGTTGTCGTGGATTATATCTTGCGGTTCATTAAAAAAAGCTTAATCACGTGATAATCACATGACTTGTTTTGTTCGAAGTGAAACAAGCAGATTTGTTTTGTAAGATACGAGTGGCCGCTGACATCCTGTATTTAGTGATTTGTATTATTGTGTGAGGACAACAATGCGGCTTGTTGTTCTTTCTTGTCTTCTACCATTAGGTAAGAACTTTAATTCATTCGTTATTATTTCTCTACCATGAAATGAAAAACGTGACTCAGTGTCACCTGATTCAATATTTATCATTCTGCGTTTGTTTTTATTTTGCGACACTTATCATAGTAAGATACACAACTTTATCTAACGTAAATAATTATGTTGTGTGTATAGATAATGGCTTCCAGAAAATATTTTAATTTAATTTTGTTATAAAATCCTGTTTAAAAAGGTGCATTATTATATTTTTACCAGGGACTTTATATAATTTACAAAGTGATTAGAAACCATAACAATAAGATTATTAACTGCCAAAGTATGTTGTTGTCAGTTTGGTCGTGTATGCGCATGCACTGACATTGACATTGAATCAACAGTGCTTAATTTCAGTAAAGATACTAAAATCAGCGTAAAACTAAAACAGTATAACTCAAACAAACTAACCACCTGATTTCCTTTTTTTTCATTTAGTTTTTACATTGTATAAATAAAAGCAAAAATTTCCATTTCGGGCAACCACATTACAAACCTTAATTTCACAGGCTGAGACAGTACCTTTCTTAATGGTTCAAAAAGGATTAAATTGGGGACCTCTGTACTGTTGTCCGATGGCTATGGTCTCGATCTGAGTCAGAACTGTCTGACTAGTAATTTACTAATTAATCACTCCAGTGCCTCAAACACTGTGAGTTTGAAACCCACCTCATGACCTGGGACCAAATTTAATTTAGAGGTAGCTGTCCAGTTAGCTTATGGTATGTTGATGGTTCAGCTCCTTGAATTTAAAGCAATAAATTAGGGTTGGCAAAACCTTGGTATTATCCATAAAACCCAGCCCAATGGGTTAATGGGTAAACCTGTATTTTACTGGGTAAACCCACGTTTTATTACTATATTAGGCAAAAACTGATGCAGATAATGCTACATACTTATACTACATTTTCAGCAAGGAACTGTATCTATAAAACAGTATACATCTCAAGGATCTAATTAAAGTGTATAAAGCTATATCTGACAGTCATTTAATGTCAAAATGATTATTTGCATCGTTTTTAGTATCATACTAAACGACCTTTATTGCAAATTTAAACTGTGGATGGGCTCCGTGTACTTTGATTCAATCGTCGAAAAAATAGACGATTCTTATATTTTCATTCGTAATTAGACAAAACGGAAGTCTACGGAAATATTTACGGATGCTCCCGAAGTTTGACAGATTCGATACATTCGCACAATCGCAAACGTCAAACAGCAAATTCAGTAAGTAATTACCGTTGTTTATCGTCATAACTTCATTGTTAACTGGGTCATGGTTATAATTAAAAGAATTTAACTCTAGTTAACTTGAAATGCAGTTTGTATCGATTTTAGCATTGCATAAAGTCTAAAATTCTATCGAATTGGCGTGAAAATCTGAAAGGGGCTCCAACGGGGTTCAACACTGTCATTACTCGTTTGTTTATTATTTTACATTTAGGAATCGCTAAATTTGCTCAAATTACTCTTTTGAGGTATTTCAGCTAAGAGTTTTATACAAAATGTATGTATGATGAATAATAATGTTTATTTGTGCGTTATCATCAACTTACATTGTATGATTGCATTCATCTCGCACATTTCAACCCAATTCAATAACAAATCATTCTTTCAGAATCAGATGAAAAAATACACTATGTTTGCATAAAATTCGAATTTCTGTTCCATTTATAACAGTTATCTGCTCAATTTAATGCAAATTCTATTTGACCCTGATCCTTCAAACTACATGTGGAGCAAAGACCTACTACATACATTGTACATAGTATAGGTGTAATAGGAGGAAAAATAATGTACCATATGCGGGTCTCGAACCCTCGACCTCCTGCTTACCAGTCAGATGCTTTACCTACTGAGTTAGTCAGGCTGGTGTATATCCCAGCCAATTTATAATACAATATACCACACCGCTACATAGGTCTTTGTCTGGAGGTTAGGCCTAATAGTCAAGTTTTCTGTGATTACTCATACATAATGCTCATCCAGGTGAAATACATACTGATACAGTATACCTCTTGTTTCTGTACTAATTTGAACAGTTTGGTGCATCATTATGCTTATTAATGTTTATTAATAACTGATGTATAAATATAATAAATGATTTAACTAACACATTCACAGCTTCATGAGAGCGCTATAAGGAGACACTCTGTGACTGTCAGGCCATAGAAAAAACAGCCTGGTGTGGACTATTACTGTTGATTAGGGTCAACATAGATATCATCCAGGGCACCGACAGTGTTGTTATTGCTCCAAATGCAGTGAGATGCCCACTGCAGCAGAAAGTTTGTTGTGGATTCTGTCTAGAGCACTGCTTGTCTTTTTCAATGGTAAGTATTTTCAAGTGTGTGAAAAGTCTGTAAATATTGTCTCAAAATAACTACAAGTTTCGTGATTTTCTACCTAGCATTGTTTTAGAGAAACAAATTATGGCGGTGAAAGATCAGTTGTTATGGAAACTTACAGTAATGGGGCCAATTGCATGTGTTTTGTTTTGTTCATATAAAGTTTTATGCCCCTTTTCAACATTCAGTTATATTAGGCCTACAGTTCACCTAACCATTATTCCTGGGAAGAACCAGTACTAGACTCCAATCCTCTGTAAGCAACTATCTTCTTTCTCACATAGAGACATAGTCAGTAGCTGGGCTCGAACCCACGACCCACTATCAACTTACTATCAGTGAGAAGTTACAGTAATTAGAAGTCGGCGACCTTAACCTCTCACCCATGGAGGCAGGTCTCCAATTGCATGAACAAGTAATTTATTTATTGACGATTGTTCAGCTTTTTCATGTATCAATTAAGTTAATGATTTACAATTCTTACTCATTCATTGATAAGTATTTGTTATTATGTTAATCCCCACCAAAGTTATTGATTAATAATTTTTGCTTATTTATTATACTATTTTGTCTTGTGGACATATTCATTCAAATTTGAAGTGAAATATCCTTAATTACCACACAAACCTATTAGTAAGCTATCTCTCAGCTTATGTCATGAGCCAGTATTTGTGTCTAAGCTACTCTAAGGCAATAAAAAAAAAATAGCAATAGCAAATAGTCAGTGGTACAAATGTACATGTACATCATTCTTAAAAAAGGAAAACACAATTTAACATAACATTATTTATTATACAGGTATACAATTGTATTATAAGTCTCTGGTATTGCTAATAATTGTATAACAGCTTTCTTTCATGCAAATAAATCATAAATTTCATAACAAAGCACACTGTATTCAGTTTTTTTATTTATATTTTTTCTAGGATATCAAATGCTAGGTGCTGGATGAAGGTGTACTAGGACAAACATACTGGAATAACTAGCTCATGCAAATGACTGGAACGTGAACAAGGCCAACAACAGGCCAATTAACTCTATGGTGCCATGTCCATTCAGGGTCAGTTGTGTTTGGCTGATAAGGGACATGTATTCAGACAGATATGGACAATACACTGGATTTGTAACAAACAGACTAGAATAAAGCGTATAATGCTATATATCTGATTACTCTCTACACAGAGTTATCATTACTTATCCCTCATGTACATGTACATCTCTGTCAATGTCTAAAAATAAATATTTTGAATATTTTCTGTGACTTTCTGGTAAATCATAACATCTTTTTTTCTCCAATGTATCTTAGAAAAGAAATTGTTTCACTTAGGTTTAAAACTTGTACCATTGTTGCTTTATTCCTTGTTTCACAAGATTCTTGTAAAATGATGAGACGATGACAGACATGTAAGCCAGGGATATAGAACGTCACCTCTTTGTAATGAATGATATCTGACAAGATATGCTACATAAATTTCAAGAAGTGTAAAATCACATTGTTTTTTAACCTTATAGTTTTTTCTAACCTTATAGTTTTTTCTCAAGAGTTTTAACAGAAACTGTCTGTAATTTAACAAAAATAAATCTTGTTACAAGTGATTAGAATAATGTATTCCCTAATACAATAGAATGTACCAGTAAAGAAGTATTTTACCTTGAAAAAGGGAAAACTATGCCAGATTTCCTATTTTTACCCACATATTATTGTTATTGACCTTTACAAATGTAAAAAAATATTTTAAATTGTTCTGTAAGCAACTAGCTAAATTCATTCATTTTGCATCAATTAGACACAAACAATAACTTATTTAGTTTAGTAAAATCGAATTCAGCAAAATCATACTAGTGAAAGGTTATTGAACTGGTAATACCTTGTTATGCATAATTAGTGTTTAACTATATATGTGAAAAGTTAGCATAGACTTGAAATTCGTTTTTTATACACCATTTCGATGTGTTATTATCTTATATAGAACCGTATGTGCCAAGGTTTATTAGCGATTACAATACAAGAACATAGATGGGTGGCAACAATTGTATGTTTATGACAAATAAATTTTGAAACTGATGAAACATAGAATTTTTTCATTTTGTTGATTTTTAAATTTTAGTTATCTCCTTTTCATTTCCATTTATAGTTCATTGCTAATCAAAATTACAAGTCACATCCAATATTAATTTCCTTAATTGTGGTACTTGGGTATGATTCTTGTCACATACAAAAGGCACATCAAAAAATAATTGATCAAGGTTGAATAAATCTTGTACTAATTTCTATATGTATGCATTGCTGACAGTTTTGAAACTGAACACCATTTTGTTATGGATGAATACATTCTAACTAGAGTCTTCTTTTGTGTTCCTGGATGAGCACATATTTTGCTGGAGGCGAGACTATGGCTGAGGACATTCCATAAGATTCTTCAGTAGACCATCTATTCTATATAGCTATAATTATTTCAACTTAAGGCTCTCTAACTGACTGCTGACTGCTTCTTCTATTGAAAGTATTTGCCTTTCTGAAATGGAAAATAACAGCTTTGATAACTACATTATGTACATAATATAATTATGTGACAGTCTTTATATAATATCATTAATAAGCAAAAACTAGGGCTGTCACAGATGTGACTAATACCCCCGCCGCCACATTGACACTAAGAATGTGATAGTACACTATACGGCGAAGTTCAAGGGACATAACTCTGCAATTAGTGGATCATTGGGCATGAAAATTGTGTCTTGCACATCTACATTTTATATTGATAGTATATTCAATCCCTCGAAAAATGTGGAAGTAGTTCGACTGCCATTCATCAACCTGATTAACTTTATCTAATTATGAGACAAATTCTGGCATTAATTGAGTGATAAAATTAGCAAATGCCTAAGAGTAATATATTTAGTACAAACACAATGTTTACGAGAATATATCCAATGCTTTTCTATATCCCCATCCACTGTCAGTGGTGGGGGCTATACTAGAATCACATAAAATGTTTTGTAGTATCCCACTTTTTATATGCCCGAAGGGATATATTAAGTTATGACACTGGCGTCCGTCTGTCTGTCCATTAGCAATTTTGTGTCCGCTCTGTATCTCAGTCTGAGAGGAATTTTGAAGAAATTTAACTCGAACGTTCACTCCATCGAGATGACGTCCAGAGTGCATGTTTTGAAAGGCTTAATGTCAAGGTCACACTGAGGTATCAAATTAGGCTGATTTCGTGTCCGATCTATATCTCTTTATTCCTGCATTCGTGCTCATGAAATTCCAAGGTTAAATAAAAAAAAAATGCATATTCATGCACGAAAGCTACCCCAAAATAATTAGAGCTGGGTATCGGTCCTTAAAAGCGTATCACGATATATCATAATATTTCATGCTGTATCGCGATATATATAAATGGTAAATTTACAGAAAAACATTACTAATCGACATTTATATAATGCCTTGGGTAACAATACAGACAATAGCTCACAGTGTATTTTCACATTTCAAATATTTTGTTCTGTTTTAGCAGTGTTGAAACTATTAATGCATGTATAAATATACATATATATGCGTTCACAGTTAATAATATTACAAAATTTACCAGCATTTAGGCATAAATAACACTTTACCACTATGTATGAACTTTTTTACAATAATAAACATAAAGTTCAGTTATTTCAGCATAACCCGATATATCGGTATGATGAAAAAATACTGTGATATTTATATTGTCTAGCTGATATCGCGATATACCGATAAAACCTCCCAGCTCTAAAAATAATGTTTTCCAGAATCAAACATAATTTCGGGCATATATCGCTTTGCCTTGCAGTGCCTCTGTCTAGTTGTTAAGGCTGTTATATTATTGTTTAATGATGAATTTTAAAATAACCTTGCATGATAGTTCACCTACATTAGCCAGTGTGTAGCAAGCAAGAATCTTGAGATCACCCAACAAATATGGGGCAGTAAGATCAAATCGTCTTGTGTCAAAGAATGTGTGGCTATTCGTCATGATTGTGGCAAGCTCTATTTGTCTTTATGTGACCGAGGCTGAAGCTATGCCTAGCCAACTGAAAGGTCTTTTTAATTTTACAAATCAAGCTTTCTGAATAACTTTCTAAAATGGTATAAGGTCTTATACCTTATAGTATCATCTTTGTTTTTCTGGGAGTTCCTATTTAAGTATTCATTGTGGTTGAGAGCAACAATAGAATTTTTTGCCCTGTGCACTGACTGTCTGTATGCATATCTCTCTTTCCAGCATACATGGTAATAAGACTGTTGAATTCTTCAAGGTCTCCTCCTGAAAATTACAGTTTATCATTGAAACCACCAGTACAAATTTGTAATAAATGTTATTAAGATTTACTTCTTGCAAAGGACAGCAACAATCAATCATATAACCACATCAAAACTGTCTCATAAATTAGACCTTTAGATACTGTTCCAAACAACATAAATATTTCACAATCTTTATTTGCCCGTTTGAAAAACGGCTTATTATGGGAGCACCCATGGCGAATGGGCAGGCAGCATCCACAACAGTGTCTGCTCACTAATGCGAACAGATGTAATCGGATCCTCATCAAACTTCATGATAATCTTTATGTCGACTCGATAGCACACCCTATTGCGCCAGGCACTTAATTCTGAGTTATGCCCCTTGATTCAATGAAAATTGACTAAAAGCAGGTTTGTCCTCAGTCAATCAATTATCAACCTATCAGCAAACTCAGTGCTCCAGATAATTTTTTTTAATGGAAGTCAATATACTCCAAGTGAGGTGAATGCATCCCTTTATAACCGCTGTGACCCTATTACCGCAAGTGCCCAGATAATTACAATGATTGGCACATGCGTGTCGCCTCCTAAACCGAAACATACCATATTGTCTAAATAACGAAAACAAAATTGCTACAATGTTCGAGGAAACCAAAACTAGATAGCAAGATCTTCAATGATCTGGCCATTTGATATTAATTTGATTTTGAAATTTTGGAAGTGAGAGATTGGATGGCACGAGACACTTAAATTAAGAATCCATAAGAACAAAGCATGACATGCTCAATCAATCTTTTCAACTGAGAACCCTTTTATTACAAACTTATTCAAAACTTTAGCCAAAACCTTCTGATACAGTAAACCTTAACCTTTGAGGTTGTTAAAAGACCCGGCATTTTTTAAAAACATTGTACACATGAGTTACTTCAACAACAGGTTTCTAAGTAAGTGACATCATACACAAAAAAGTGTGATACCCATACAATGACCTATTTTTTTCTTATTATTAATGGAAATGAAATACAAAACAGTAGTGTACTTGGTGCAATACATAAAATTAAACTCTGTTAGCAAGTCTGAGTAACACCAGTAACAACTGAAATATCTGGGCTAGTGGGTATAATTGTTCACAACTGTCAAAGCTTCCTCTATTTCCGAACTAAGGAAACAGTACAAAAGGCAAATGTTGAAATTCATCGAGTTCACGATAACTACAGAAGAATAAAATTCGATTTCTAAAAATCACATTGTATTTTGCCTAAGAATAAAGGTTACACAACCATCAGTTTATAAGGTATGTGATGAAATATTAGCACATTCAAATATAAATGTTGTACCTTGCATTCAGAACATTGGAACCTCCTGTCAGCAACAACTTGTAACTCTTAAAATGCCCCCTGCTGGAGTTTCCTTTTGGAGCCACTTGATCAAATGGGGTTCTACCAGAGGTCCATGGCTACATGGCCCTGCGTCGTCAACCCACTCATGTTCATCCATTACATGAAGAACTCTAAAACAGAGATCCTGAAAAACAAAATATATTGTGAGTCAGTGACTTGCAACAAAGAAATGAGCATTCAATCTTTACTTTGCATGCATTTTGATTTTATTGCATAAGATAGGACCTGGTTTGCAAAGAAATTGACTGCATAAGAAACTAGAGCTTGTCACAAGAGTGATGAATACCCCCACAAAAACGCCATGCCTCACTAAAACTCTGCAGGAAACACTATGTGAACTTGAAAAAGTACTGATTTTTTGTATATATTGGTGAACATTTCTGCCAAATATTTCAGAACTCCATCCACAAATAACAAAGTTACTGAGCTGAGACAGAAGAAAGTAATACATTTTTTACCTTTCACATGTAAGTGTGACCTTAACTTTGACCATGGAGGTACAGAACTGCAAGTTGGCATGGGAGACATTCCCATGTGTAAATTAACATTTCTGCCAAATATTTTTTGAAATCATTGGATGGACAACAAGAGTTTAGGTCCGGACACACACAGGCGCACATACAAGGTGACTCCAGTATCCCACGAAGACACATCCTGTGGCATATAAAGAGTTAGTCATATCTATGTCACCAAAGACAGCATTACATTACCTGTATGAAATTACCGTGAACTCCTCAACTGAACTGAATACATGATGTGTCACAGATGTGATAAAAGTGACTAACTACATGGCTGCACCACCTTTTTTTTAACTGACCACAATCCATTTGCTGAGCAGCCTGAAAAAGTGCATTTAACATTTACTTGCATAATTATTATATTCATTACAATGTTTCAAAAGGAAAGGTATAATTCTGCCCACTACTGGTATTCAACAAGTCTACAAACACCGCAATGTTCAAATGACCTGAAATTAAAAATACTGATTGAACTATGCTTTCATAATCTTATTTTGCCATATGTTAGCAGCATTCCTTGGGTGTAGTATGGGTGTTTGGTGCCTGGGTATCCTTTCCTAGGAAAATATATATGTTATGAAAATATAAACCAGTGAATTTTGTTGATTCGCTGTGTTTTCAACATGAGTTCACTCCTGTACTGGCAGTGTTGGACCTCATTTTTTTAAAGCACTAGCCCAAACTAAATATGGACTGTTGAAAATAAGCAAGAGCAACAATATTGACAATGAACACATTATTGTGAAGCAGTATTAACAGGGGATGCCTAATGTGTGGGCCAACTGCTTTAAAGATGACCTTGGAATGGATACAAATCTTCAGTCAGTAAAACATTTTACTTCCACTCAAACTTTGAAAGTACACAATAATAAAGTAAGTTTGAGAAGTAGTATCCCAAACACTGGTAGTTGGTTTACATTATAGCAGTACATTTATTTTTACAGAGAAAGCTACAAATGAGTATCGGGTAACAAACTTCTCTCTTGGATGGCAAATAAAGAATAAACCTTTTAATTCTGCTTTGACAGCCTTGTTATCTAATATCATTAAATTAGATTACTCATTAAAATTTGGTAGTACTCACTCAAACGAAACAATAAACTGGCACTGAAGCTAGCAGGTAGTCTTGCTTTCATTTCCACCTCTGGTTTCATTCTGTAACATTTGCAAGATGAAACATACAGGACCAATTTCTGATTTAAAGTTGTGTTTTTTAACAGACTTAACTGTACTTCATTACAGCGCAAATTAATGTATAAAAAGTAAAAAACTTCTTCGAATTATACTCAAATAAAAAAAAATGTAATACTGTTCATTTGCACTGAAAAAACTATGCATCATGATATATTATATGGGTCATTACTTTCATGTCAGATTATTTGCGACTATTCAAATATGAAAATATCAAATATGTCAATTATCATTTTTATTATGTTTGTATTTCTTCCATGTATGATGTACACAAAAAATAAATCAATATCTACCTTAATTGGACATCCCCTTTATCACTTTATTACATGTCAGGCCTTATTCTAGACATAGATGATTTCCTGGAAATTAAGAAAAGTGATTTTATTTCATAATTAATGAAATATTTGAATGTTGACTGACAAGGTATTAAAATATAATTCATGGTAAGTTCAAATCGATCAATAAATAATATATAATAAGATGATAATCATACTATACATGTATATTCTTAGCAATAGCACCAAACAAAATATTGTCCAAAAACAAAATAATATTAACTGAATTATAGTTTTAACAAAATATTTTAATTAGATACAGCCAGAAAGATAATTGCTCTTAACTGACATGTATATGAGAATGGAATCAGGAGGTAACAGTGCGAACATTTATAAGACAGGTGTCTCATAAGCCAATTTGGCTGGCCTCTTCAATAGGGGTGAAACTATAATAAACAGAACCTTAACCTTTTATATCAATAGATTTCTAAATGGCTGTACAACTGGTTATTATATATCTTTCTAGATGGGATTAGGAGGAAAAATGAATTCATGATTGATAAAGACATACACATATTCTGCCTCGTTGCATGATGTCCAAATGGAGTTGATGTCAATCAAGGATCTGTCTTCAGTGAATTTACTGTCTCAGATGGACCAGGCATACCTTGTTCTGTGTGAGCTAATGGTTTCACATATCTGAATATGACACACACAAAATATATACTAATGTAGTAAAAGAACCACAATAAGTTTATAGGTACTGATTAAAAAATGAACTTTTATACATTTAAGACACTTAATTAGTACCATACTTTTACATTATCAATATGCCATGGAAATATAAGCTTTTTATCATAGCTTTACGATGGGAACAAATTCACTAGTAAAAATAATTAATTGTGCAGGCAAGCTACATATGCATAAATTGTTCATCATGCACTTTATAGAGAAGTAAACAACTTGTAAGTATTAAATAATATATTGAAATACAGCTTTAATAATTTCTTTTCTGTGAAAATTAAATATATATGGTATTCAAATAACATTTGAATGTTAAAAAGCTTCTTCATCTTCATTCTAAGCATAATAATTTGTAATTTCATCCTTTACAAAAATTACCCCTTAGAGGGCCCCAAGCAAACGCATTTCACGCTGTTATCAAATTCATTTCGTTGCCTCAACAAAATTCGATCATGAATTGGTAAATTAATATAAATCTAAGAAAAATAAATCGAAAATAACAACATTTAATCAGTAGAACACACTACACATAACAAAGTAAGGAAACTCACGCATCAACAAACCGCATTGATCAGCGCCTTACTTCTGGATAAGTATTCAACCCAAATTGTTCCTTTATATTCACCCAGTGGTCATTTTCAGAGCCAATATATGTTGTAGTTTGATTCCCTGTCACGCTTCTAGTCTCTCGTTTCGTCTTTTTGTCAGAATCTGATATTTAAGACATCCGGCGCCGTTATTCCTCATTTACATGGGAGCCGCCATCTTTATAGAATTAATTTCCGTAAACACGTACTGAGCATGCGCGAAATCATCGACAAACCCCGCTCTATTTGAATCGGAAAATGGTCAAATAAGGTGTTCTAGAACACTTTATTATGAAAACGGACAATTCACATGTCCAATAAATCAAAGAGATAGTTTCTGTTAAAATTGAAGCGGAAAATGATCAAATGGATATGAAAGCATAATTGTTTTTCATTTTTTTAACTTTTCTCTAAAAAAATCGTCAGATATAGCTTTATACACTTTAATACAAACCATTTTACAAATAATTTTTTTTAGGGGAATTTTTATAAAAAATATATTTAAAAAAGTATATTATTCTTGGAGGGGAATGGGGCCTAATTTTGGCCCCCCAAAAAAGGTCAAATGAGGTCCCTGATAATGATGTGAAAAATGGCAAATTTAAATCACGAAAAATGACTGAAAATTTAGTTCCAAACACCAAATGTTACATATTATGTAGGCCACAACAGGATTAGCCATATACACAAATTACCAGACCTTAGACCACTGATTTTTCATCCTATGTGAAATTTGCCCATAGCTATTTATCATGATTTTAAATACATGTGAGAGTAGTTATTGAGCAATCACTTAAGATTAATATAAAAGCTGCTCAAATTATTATCATAAACATTGGAATGTAATGGTTCTGATTTTAAACAATAAAAATAACTGTGGTACTGTGTCATTTATTGTGTAGTTGGTGTCTGATAAAATTGTGAAAAATAAAGCCTAAAAACCCTGCCTGGATTTAGTTTTGATATCGTTGAAGGCACCAAAAATATAGCAAAATGTAGACTCTTATTCAGACTGTTTTTTTTTAACCGTGTCTTGCATAAATGAGAGACTGACAGAACATACATAGACTGAAATGTCTCCACCTACAGCAAGTTGTACATGATGTTGAAACTTCGGCTTTTGAATCAACAGAGGGGTTCAACACATCAACAAAAACACCAAATTAATTGTATAAGCCTTAAATTGTTCTTAAAATTAAGTGGGAATACTGGGCAATAAGGATTTTATCAAATTTTGCCGTATTTTTTAGGAGTATTGCCCAACCTGTATGGGTTTACCAGGGCAGTGTGGGGAGTTGCCAACCCTGCAGTAAAGTCTTGAATAAAATAAAAACTTAAAAGCATATGCTTATTTATAAACATCTAAACTATCAGTTAAACAGCAGGCACTACTCTATAGTGTTGCTTTATAAGGAGTCCTACAGACATCATGTATCATTAGACTCACATTTTGGACCACTTTAACAATTAAGTATTGACTGCCTGTCTGGTCAATACTAAAATTAACAAGCTTTTTTGCCAACCCTAGTCCTCAGGGTCAGGACGATATTAATATATGAAATAAATTAGTTTAAAGCCCCATTAGCTTTTTGGATGTTAAAAATTAAAGTAGGTCTTATTTTACCTAGACAGAATGTCTTGTCAGTGAAACTGACTTTTACTTGCAATAAAAACATTCTGAAATTGTCTTTTTTAATCACTAAATACATATAGAAATGTATCACAGCATTTTTTCGATGATATTGCAAAAATATGAAAAAGCATCTGACAACATTTTTACAAGATGTGTCTAAAGAAAGGCATTATGTAAAAATTCTTTTAAAGCAAATTCCAAATAAAATATTTTTCTTATATTTTACTATCATTTCATCTATTGTTCTGTATTACTAAATTCAAAAAGCTAATGGGCCTTTATTTAAGACAAAAAGGCCGCTTTAAAATTCTTTGTCCATCAGGGCTGATCCAGTGGAAGGCAGACATTATATAAAATATGAAAATTTGTACTTTGAGTTGTGTGAAATCTGCAGTGTGAATCATCTTTATGTGATTGTATTTTATGTTAACCCATTTTTTTATTAGTATGAACCTCTTGAACATTGGTTAAGTGGAAGAAACTTATGTGAATTTATGTCCTTTTTGTAGTATTATGGACATTATTTATATGTTAATTGTTGAAATAAAAATAATCAATAGTGTCTGATTAATAATAATATTGACTTGACATCATAAATTCGATTCCAAAGAGCATCAGACCAAAATCCTGTATTGTTTTCTATGGCATTACCTTCGGTGATTTATAGATTAAACTATAGCAGTTCATTAGTTTGAACTTAATAGATCATTAGATGTCACATGAACAATGACTAATCATATAATGATTATGAATCAGTGATTATCTATAACATGACAGCTTTTGTTTCCTATGAAAGTGACACTGACAGTCAACATCTTCCCTTTGGAATATACCGGTAAGCTATGTGTACATGTATTTTCCCCAAAAAAGGTCTATTTCTCCTATAGATGTAAATTATAAATATTCTCCAGATTTGTTTTTTCCCTTGTAACAAGTGTCCAGAGTCTTCCCCTTTCTTAAAAGAAAACCTGGCTTCATGCACGTAAAGAGTTTATCAGAAATTTTTCATCTTATTCCTATTTTTTTTATATAAATTTCTTTGTTATTACTTGAAAATTAATGTCATTAATTAGGAAAATATTTGTTAGATTTATGTTACATTTTGCAAAATTTGTTACACCTTTGGAATAATTTAATTTCCTGTTTTACTCATAAAACCACAGAAATCCCAGGGTTTCCCCAAGTTTCATGAATTTACAATGTCCATGCAATAAAAGAGATCATCTTGGCATTCTGCCAGTCTTGATTAAGTTAATAATCATAATAGCATTGTCTCAACCCATGTGATGAAAAATCTTGTATCAGAGTTCAAGCTACTTTCAGTTGCTCTTTTGAATCTTACTGTGTTTAACAATAACAGGAAATTATTTGTTTGTCTTGAAATTGAATAGAAAGTTGTCCTTGTTAGAGAGTGGCAATTGAATAATGTATCTTATTCCAATCCATACAATCATGTAAAAACTACCGGTATGTAACTCTTCTGTTTGAATATTTTAGGTATATTATATCATAAAAAATAGTTTCATGTTTTATTGTGAATATAAGTTATATAACTGCTTCTATAAAGCTATTTTCCTTCCTTAATTGACTTTTTTAATTTCCTGTCTACTGCGTACATATACATTTGTAAGTTATAACCACTTGAGTTCACTTCTGTACATAATATGGGTCATAATTTGACCAGGAATTTAAGTCCTGATAAAAGTGCAGGGTACAAAAAATGTTATTTGTATATATATGTAATTTTTGTCAGGGTTCTTATTAACAACAGGTCACTGGCTGATTTAGCTGCTTAGAAACAAGTTTAGGCCTCAAAACTTTGAAAATATTGCTGAAAAAATGCCTGGACCCCCTAGCAGGCCTTTTAGTCTTCAGTCTAGCTATTTGGCCTGTTGCATGGCAATAAACTTATTGAGGAGCCGGTTTATACTAAATATTTGTCAATAAAAAAAAAATCAAATGTACCAACATTTTCTCTAACAGATACGTTTCGGCACATTTGAACTCAAATTTGATACTTTACATGGATCTGACCCAGATTCCTGATATTTTTCATGTCTTATTTCAGTGTTGGGTGGAGCAATTCTAGGCCAAGAAAAATGTGCCTGGGGACCACCATATTGGTGTAGTCATGTGACCCATGCACGAGAGTGTGGTGCTACTAAACATTGTCTGCAAACAGTATGGAAGAACCAAATCATAAAACCAAAGTCTGTGAGTATATCATAAATTATATACTGAACTAATAATTATTACATAATCAATACATATGGAAAACAACATGCTTTTATTTTCCTCGAGATAATTAATATGTCTTGTCATTTCATTGTTCAATATGAACATTTGAATGCTCTTTCTAGATGATAAACAGTGTTTATGATCAGGACTGGTAAAATTGCACTAAGTCAGCATCATTCGTTTGTAGATACATTAACACATCAGCTGCTGCCACTTTATTGGGGGTACATGTATCTATGTGATTTATTGGTTCAATGGTTGTTGCTTAAATAATACTTTAACAAACCATTTAATGATATTCTTTTGAATTCCAGTATTTATACTGATTTATACAGAAAAGAGATCATTTGAATGAATAGCCAGCCATGCATTCACTAATTCAGATTAAATTATCTACATTGTACATGTCTGGTCTACCTAGGGAAATGTTGGACTAAGAGTTTAATTTATGGTCAGTGACAGGCTGATTTCTAATATAAAGAAATGTGCTGAATAACTACATGTAAGGAGCAGTCACTTTGTTGTACTTAATACAAGATGGCTGATGTTTCATACTGTATACACTATGAATTATAGCAACCAGCTCCTAAATTTTACATGAATGAACAATGTGCTTGCTCTTTAGTCTAATGCATTATGAATGCCACACTGGTCTGTTGCTGAAACAATAATATCCTTGTTTGGTGTATTAAGACCTTGTGTTAATCTTCACTTGTCTTGTTTGATTATAAACCTTGTGTTATTTGTATATTTTTCGAAATCTTTCAGACCACAACTTGCACATACTGTGAGCTGATTGTGAATGAGTTTCGGGATGCACTTCAAGACAAGACCACTGAAGTATGTTGTAGATAGAGTCAGACTAGTTGATTAATATTGTGTTATGGGTGGAGATATAATGTTTTCCCCAATGGTTCATAATCAGTGTTGTTATCAGTACTAGTATTCAATTGTCTTTATGGCAACATAGGTTATTACAAAAGTTAAATAGTAGAAACAATGGGCCTAATATCAAGTTATCATAATTATTGCGTAAAATTTTGAGGTTTAAAGGTAAGGTAAGGGATAGGTTTATAGTCTGATGTTTATATACATATTCAGGTGACTTTCACATGTTACCCCCCCCCCCCCCCCTCCCAATGACTGGGTTATAGCTCATCCATTTCAATAGTCAGACAAATTCTATCCAATGCAGGGATTTTTTGGGGACGATTTTATAGCCGAAATTCGGTCATATTCCCAATGGAAAATAGTATCTTTTTTTCCAATTCACTGATAAAAATTCCCAATCCCCCCCAAATTTTTTTTTTTTAATTAATAATGTTCATCAACATCACTATTGGTAGTAAATACTTATTTTTCTACTGTTCTTTGGGAGAATAAGTAGAATAAGTTGAACATTGCAAACATTGTAGTTATACATTTTTTCCCAATTTTGAATAAAACACCGTAAAAATTCCCAATCCCAAGTGTATGGGTCATAGTAAAATGCCAAAAAAAACCCCTGCAATGATTCAATATGTAATTTCTTATCACTGTTGAACGGCCATTAAAACTTAGTAATCTAATCTTGTTTGTTGAAATGAGCCAGTTCTTGTCAATGTCTGTCACACATTACTGGTATTTTTTTGTTTATATTTTTAAACTAACAAAAAATGGACCATCTATTACCTTACTGTGTAAGATAACAATGTCTTTATTTTTTGAGGTTGATTGTTTTATATTTATAAGCAGATTTGAAAAAATACTGTGGAGAAAAATAAGTATGATGATATCTGCTATGTTCTTTCTGTTTTCTGCGTATTAATATTAACTTCCGTGTAGAAAGATCATGCCAATCAAACTTGGTCACAATGTTAATGAACATTATGTCTTGGCTAAGTTTGATGAAATATCTTCTAATTGACAATTTTCAAAGGTACTTAAAGCCAGCCGTCCCTATACCTGCAAAACACCATTGAATATTGAGAGCAACTTGAGATTTTAAAACCGGATGCAGAAAATTGTAAGATTTAGGCATTTTTAATCGAAGAAAAAGTCGAGCTAGTGTGATGATCACTGCACTGTCTACTTCTGTAGCTCATAACTGAGAAACTATAAATGGTAGCAACATGAAACTTCATAGGTTGATAGATCTCACTGATGCAGTGAATAGACGAGTGTTGCTAGCACTGATGGCGCTTTTGTTATTGTATCCTTTATGTGGAAGTTAGCCTTACTTTGCTTGTCAGAGGTCATGCTCTATTCTCCCAGATAATGGCCAAATCACTTAAATTTCAGTCTGTGGCTTGTTATCTAATGAATTTACTTTCTATTTGATATTTATATCTATATATCTTGTTTGTTTTATTCGTAGGATGACATCGCTAACATTTTGACCAATGTTTGTACCATCCTGCCTAGTGACTACTTGATAATGGTAAAAAGAAAATTTTCTAAATATATTTTTATCACCATTGCAATTAATCTAACTGAAAAAAAGAACTTAGTTTTTACATCAAAGACAATGGTTTTTACATCAAAGACGATGATAAGCTGTAAAAGTTTAAATAAATCTGTGATTTTTAGCTCACATGTCACAACGTGACAAAGTGAGCTATTAGGATCACTCTCCGTCCGGCGTCGTGCGGTGTGCGTCGTGCGTTGTCAAACTTTTTGTTGTGACCACACTAGGGGCCACATTTTTGGCTCAATTTTAGCAAAACTGGGTCAGAACGTTAATATCAACAAAATCTCACACGAGTTCGATATTGGGTCATTTGGGGTCAAGAACTAGGTCACCAGGGCCAAATAAGGGAAAACCTTGTGAACACTTTAGAAATCACTGTTTTGCATTTATCTTCATGAAACTTTGTCAGAATGTTTATTTTAATAATATGTAGGTCAAGTTTGATAATGGGTAATTTCTGTAGTAAAATTAGGTCACTAGGGCAAATTGCTGGAAAACCTTGTGAACACTCTAGAAGTCACTGTTTTGATTGGATGATCATGAAACCTTGTCAGAATGTTTGTCTTCATAATATCTTGGACGAGTTCGAACATGGGTCATCTTGGGTCAAAAACTAGGTCGCTAGGTCAAATCTTATGAAAAACCATGTTAACACTGTAGATTTCACAGTTATTATTGGATCTTCACCAAACTTTGTCAAATCGTTTGTTTTAATGATATAACGGTCAAGTATAAATATGGGTCATCTGGGGTCAATAACTAGGTCACCAGGTCAAATCTTAGGAAAACTTTGTTAACACTGTAGATGTCACAGTTTTAATTGGATCTTCACGAAACCTTGTCAAAATGTTTGCCTCAATGATATGTGGGTCAAGGATGAACATGGGTCAGCCGGGTTCAAAAACTGGGTCACAAGGTCAAATCTTAGGTAAAAATCTTGTAAAAGCTCTAAATGTCATGCTTTTGATTGGATCTTGGCCAAACCTTGTCAGATTGTTTGTCTTAATGATATTAAGGACAAGTTCAAATATGGGTCACCTAGGGTCAAAAACCAGGTCACAAGGTCAAATCTTAGGAAAACCTTATTAACACTGTAGATGTCAAATTTTGATCGTATCTTCACCAAACCTAGTCAGACTGTTTGTCTTAATGATATGTAAGACAAATTCGAACATAGGTCGTCTGGGGTCAAAAACTAGGTCACTGGTTCAAAACAATGTTTTAATGAGTGAACAGTGATTGTCATGTGAGGGATATAGGGCCATCTTGGCCCTCTTGTTATTTAAACGATTTCAAATTTTTTTTTATATACATATTCTGATTACTAGAATAATGTATTATGATTATTATAATTGTAAATTTGTGATAAAATATTGAGTACTAAAAGACAAAATATGAGGTTTTGAGCTTGGAGACCAATCTAAAATTTTATGACCTCGGGGCCTAGAATTAATGGTTCTGATATATACATGTATAAAACCACTATATGTTCAAAACACTCCATTAATTTTTTAGATGTGATTCAGTTTCAGTGATTCAAATCTCTAACAGAACCACGCTCAAGAAATAAATTCAATTGATGATAATGTTTTATTTCAGTGCAAAGGTATCATCACAGACTATGCTCCAGAATTACTGCAAATGTTTGCTGAAGATGTTGTAAGAGCATTTTATTTGTCACAATTCTTTCTAATGTTATATCAAATTGTTACATACTCTATACAGGTTATTTAATTTAAGTAAATTACACAATTTTTAGAAATTGCACAATGGTTCAGCTTTCCTTAGCTGTCAATCGCTCGGGGCACATGAAATTTTGAATGCGGATCTTAGTACTATGTTAATATACATCCGCCATGCAATCCTGTTCCATGTTGCAGTGCAAGTCTATACAAGTTCAGTTTCCATGAGTACTTTTAGTACTTTGATTTTTAAAAAAAAATATCAAAATTGAGTCAAAAGTATAAAAATTGAGTGTAGTCCACTGCTGACCATAAACGCAAATATAATGAAAAAAATACTTTGCTTTATTGAAATGCTTAATTTCTCCATAATAATTTCAAGATCAGTCCAAATTGTCATAATGGCAACTAGCTAATAACAGTCAGTTAATTATGTTTCTCTTGGTTGTTACTATTTGGTTTATCTGGTCCCATGGTCTGGTTCATTTTTTTATTACTATTAATTACAGAGCACAGATATGATATGTGCTACCATTGGGTTATGTTCTGGACTAGAAGATACATGGAGCCCTTATGGTGTGAAGGCTAACAATGGCACTGTCTGTGTGGACTGTACAAAATTCTTCAAGGATGTGCAAGAAAGCATTACCTCCAAGGAAACAGTGGTAAGTGTATTATTTTCTATTGCTTGTTTTGCCAATTGATTATTAATTATGTTGGATTTTTCAACATGAAATGGTATTATTTCTTTACCCCATTTCAATAAAATGAGACACACAGATATTAGTTTTATATATTAGTAGTTGACCATCTGTAAAGTTGTCCTTTCCCCAATTTATTAATATTGACCTTTGATCTAGAGGTTCATGTCATTTTGCTGAAATTCCTTTTTTGCATTTTCGATACTGAATATTTATTTGAGGACAATACAATGAAAATGATATTTGTGTTACCATGGTGTTTCATCTTCTTGATTTATAAGCAAAATTTAGAAAGTTTTGTGTTTTAGATATGATGACAGAGCACCATTTAAATTCTTGATCTTCTGTAAATTTGTGAGGGTGTTTTCCAGATTTTTGATAAGTAATGCAGACATTAGGAATATTATGCTTTAACAATGTAATCATGTTTGGACTGACCTGATTAGAAAGAAATACTTTATCTTATGATAATGTCATTATTGCTTAGAATTTTAAACTTAATATCAAGTAATGACTACCAGTAATATATTTAAAAAAATTAGAAGTTTTTTTTATTGTATTTGAATTTTTATATGATGATTGTTTTTATTTGCAATGTTGAAATTTGTTTTTATTTATTTTAGAACCAACTTACACAACTCTTTAACCAGACTGTATGCAGTGAATTGGGGGCATTTAGTGGTACTGTAAGTATTCAATTACTGTCGTATGTTAATGAAAAGTTTCACCAGTAACTGAATATCATCAGTTTATATACACGAAAACATTTTTTCAATTTGTTCGAGTAAAATCCTTGCTTATCTACATTTATCATGAATACTTATCATATTCTCTGTGGGAAATGGAAAATTAAACTATGATGAAGTTGGTCTTTTCTACTAGAAAATACATGTATACTTTAAAACCTCCAAGATTGATGTAAACTTGTTTTTATGTATTTATAATTATTTACAATATTTAATTATTATCTTTCAGTGTTTGGATCTAGTAAAGCAATATCTTCCTATTGCTCTTCAGACCCTTGCTGATCAGATTGTAAGTTTATATATATATATACCAGGGATAACAACATTCTAGATATATAATGTCCTGAAAGAGCTACGATTTCTGAGAAAAATAAAAGTTATTTGATGAAAATATTTCTAGAAATGGCAAAGTTATGGTCAATTTAATCTGCTCTGGAAGATTTACTTTAAAACAAACTGAGTTAAATCTGAAAATTATGTAGTAGAAGTCCTCTTGTTTGGCAAAAATGTTTGGCCACATATGATTTTTAGGATTTTTAATTTGGCTCTATTGGCACCCCTTGTGTGGATATTTTCTGTGATTTTATACTAGCCACTCATGTCTGTTATAATACAGAAAATGACAATGTTCCATACAAGTCAATCCTGATTTCTACTAAATATCACTTTTATTCTATATCGTAACTTTTGATATAATATGCATGAACTGTTTGAAAAGTAAGTACACATGTATTACTGTCTACTATTTACTTTAGGATTAAGTAAGATTTGACCTCACACTTCATAATGAGAGTTAACTTAACATTCCGTGTTTTGTGTCTACATACCGTTTTGTTCAAAGCGTCTATATGGCAAGTTGTCTTATTTTTTACTACTCAATTAAAAACAAAGGACATTTAATATTATAAAACTTACTGTCATGTCATCCGAATGCTTTTATACTTAAGGTATGTATAAGATGGCATGATTTATGTTTTTGTGAAGGAAGAATTTCTATTATTTTACTGTTGTTTTTCTTATAGGATCCAGATATTGTCTGCAGGGTATTTGGTTTCTGTTCCACAGAGGGTACCAATGCAGATGTTCTTAAAATCAAGAACATATTCCAGGGGAGACAATCAGTGGTATATTTATTTTAATACATTATTAATTTATCATCTTTTATGTCAGCCCATTTTGTATTTGACACAAAAGTACATAAACTTTACATATTCAGCCTTGTGGTAGGGAAAATGAATACTTTACAAATTTTTCTTAAACTTTTTTCTTCCATATTAAGTATTTTCTTTTACTTCTTTTTTCATTGCCTCTTTTGTTCATTTTAATCAAAGTACTGCAAATAGTTTGAGAATGTAGCGAGCATTAAATGGTGTTACGACATACCATTAAGCAGTAACTAGTACTTATACCTACCCTTCCACAATGAGCCTGCAAATTCTCCAAGATCAGAGGAAAACAGACAAATTTTCATAGGTGTGACTGGGATTCAAACCCAGAACTAGGCCAGCAGACTAGCCACTGGACCACGGCCTTAGCTGATCTAAGTATAAATGTATACCTAGGTTTATCAGATCTCATACTGAACATTACGGTATTAATTTTAGGGACCACTGAAGTACAGATCTAGTGAAGAATGTGATGTATGTAAAGATTTCCTCAATCAGATTGTAGCTGTCATAAGAGATAAGGATAACCAGGTAGGTAATGTTCATATTGGCACTGAGCTTTCTCTGTGCATCATATGCCAAAACTGCAAGTGGGGAATAAAAGCTACTGTTTTGATGAGACTTTAACTGCTATTCTTTGGCAAGTTGAGTTATATTTGTTTTGTCTTTTGATTGAACAATGTGTCTGAGACATGCATTGCTTTAGCTCCAACTGGGTAGCAGCAGTGATCTGAATCAAAATATATACTGATATGGTATTTTGACCCATATTGGGATTTTTTCAATAAATTTGGATTTCTTTGAAAAACAAAGACAAATTTCATATCAAGTAAATCTAAACTTGACTATTTCTTTTAGCCATATTCAAGAGCCATGGTTGGACCAGCTCAGTGCCCTCACACTACTTTGGAGGGTTGGGGGTCTGCAGCCCTCTAGAGGGTGATTTTTGTGAACAGGGGAATTTTTATAACAAAAAGGATCCCATTCTTCCTTTAATACACATATTTAACAAGAATGAATGATCTAGTACATTGTATATGAGACAGTTACTGCCGGAAACCAACCATTTATGAACCAAAAATCATCTTTTCATATTTTTTTAGAACTCCTACAAACATTTATTTTTCAATTTGTATTTTTCTTTTCATTGGATTTTGATTATTTCAGGACAAAATTATTGCTGAGGTGAAGACTGTTGTATGTAATGAGCTTGGATCGTTCGCTGATCAGGTTTGTGTTTAATACAAATTGTAACTTGTATCCATGAGATTTGATACTGTTAGCTTGGAGACTAATCAGTATGTACTTGTATGCTATGCCTTAATGCCCTGTATGCAATTGAAATTCGTGGGGGTCTGAATTTAGCTATACATTTTTTTTTAATTGAAACTTGGCTGGTCAGAGTTTAGAAATTTAACAAATGCTTGTACTAAGTACGGTACGTAAATATTTTCAAAGTCTTTGAGTATATATACTCGAGATATCTGTAATGTAACTTATATTGCTATAAATTTTGTCTATGAATATGAAGTATTTTGTTTGTTATTTACTAATGATTTATATGAGAGGTAGTTGCGTGGTAAACATAATGCTAATTAGTGGAATTTTGGCGTTTTATTACAATGTTGTGATTTAACCTGTTAAATTACCTATGACTCAATCAATGATGTACTTCCTTGTACTGTTTTCAGTGTAAGGAACTTGTTGATGAATATGCACCTTTGGCATTTGAGTTGCTGGTCAATGAATTGGTAAGTTATCTAGTTCCGGTTGTAGTATATAGTTGTTATGAGATGAATTTACTTGTAAATTCTTCTCATATAGCGATCACGCAGACTGAATTTCAACACTGCACTGCTCTGAACAGTAATCTTAGGGAGCGCTTCGTACTACATTTTTTCGGTCTTTTTCGTTACTCGCTAATAGAACGATACTGCACGCATTCCAAACACTCATCCACACACAGTCACCAAGCAAATACCATCGAAGCTGTTACTATATCGATTTTCTATTTTGATCAAATCAGATTTTCTAATAGTTTGTTTATATTAGCTTAAACTTGTTTACTGAAAGAGTCCCGGATGATTGGTGGTCAAGTGGTAACATTCTTCTCCACCTTCTGAATTTCTCAGCAATGCTTTTTCAGTCTCCATTCAAACTACCAAGTCAAGTTCTGTGGCTAGAAAATCAAAGGAAAAAGGTGAGGCATGTATTGGGCAAGATAAAGAACCAGGAAAAACAGTTAAAATAGACTAGGGATATAAATGCCTCATTTTCCTGTTTCACTGTGGCACTCTGAAATGACCTTAGCTGTCAACTGGTCTGTCAAACGTTGAACAGACCAAGGCATTGGCTTATACTTGTGATTAAATAAAGGGTTTTATTTATTTGTTGTGTGAATCCTTTATACTGATGCTATGATTATGTTTATCTTATAGACATTATTTTTTGTACTACAGGACCCAAATACTTTATGTCAAGCCATTGGATTATGTCAGACCCCAAGTTTATCACAGGCGCTTCTCAAGGCTGAGGATAAACCAGCTAACATGGTGGGACCTGGATTTGTGAAGAGTTCCATTGAGTGTGATATTTGCAAAATGTTTATCACTAAAATCGATGACTTTCTGAAAGAGAATGGAACTGTCGTAAGTTTTGTTTGAAGTTTCAAAAATGCTTTTTTTTTTTGAGTTCTCATTTCATGTATGGTTTGTTTTAATCCTGCAAGTGCGAGAAATGAGATTTAGACGCAAAAGATAAAGATACTGTATGCGTCTTTTTCTGCGGGTGCAAAATTTGTTGCTTTTAAGATGTTCTTGTATTGGTGGATTTCTTTATTCGGCAGTTTCATAGCCAACCGCAAAAATGGGCCCATGTCCCGCATCCCTAATCGCAAAAATTAAAAGAATGAACATACTAAACAAAAAATTTTATATAAAAAAGTGCTAGTAACATTTCTTTGACAAAATAATTGGCAATGTTTCTTGTTTGCAAGGTTTTATATTGGCAGGGGTAGATTTGAAGGTTCTGATACTATATAATGATATAACCAAAATAGAATAGGCCCCAGTATTTAAACTAGTACATTATTTGAATAAATTTGGTATTTTCTTTTATTAATTTTAATTTTAGCTCACAATTTTCTGCCGATATTGTATGGCATTCTTTACATGTTTTCAGGAAGATTTTGATGCTTTGGTTGATAAAGTCTGTGACAAACTTCCTTCTGATGATTTGAAGAAACAATGCTCTTCTTTTGTTCAGGAATATGGTCAACTTGTTGTAGGATTATTAGTTAAGGAACTGGACCCTCAAGTTATTTGTGGCGAAATTGGCCTCTGCAGTAAAAGTGGTATGTTACTCTTTTTACTGAAGGAACCACAAAATAAACAGTTATGCTGACATATTGTATGGAGCCTTATCCATTTATCTTCATAAAGAACATACATCAGTAAAATGTGGTAGAAATCAGGGGCAACAATATCCTGGATAGAAAAAATGTTCTACCAGTATGATAAGGTCCTCTGTTATTTGTTTGAAACAAATTGTGCTATGTTCTGTTCATCCTCATGTATATATATCATGACTTTATGTGTTTCATTCATATATGCAAAACTTAGACCATTATCTGGGTAAATATTCGCACTATTTATACTTGAATGTATAATATTTTTTTCTGATTTAGACATTGCACTTTGTACACTTCTGAATACATAATCAATTCTGTTCTGTTGTACAGGAAAAAATCAGCATAAATGCTTATTAATACTGACCATGTCTCTTTATGTGAGAAAGTAGGCAGTTGCTTATGGAGAATGTGAGTCTAGTACTGGTTTCTTCCAAGGAACAATGGTTAGGTGTACTGTCCGCCTCATATGACTCTGACTGTTGAAAAGGGTGTAAATCTCAAACAAACAAACAAACAACACTGAATGAAGATATTTTAGTAATTCAAGCTCTCAGTTGTTGTTGTAAAATATTGTGATACTACATTAAAGTTACAAGCTGATGAAACTGTTCTTTTGATAAGGGATAAAGATTTAACAAATATAACATTATTGAATAAAAGCATATCAGTGTGATTAGTTAGCCTTTGTATAGTCTCTTTCATATAAAGAAATGCTTATATTTCTGTCTGAGAAAGATATAATTATACACTAATGATAAATTAATGTTGTAAATAATTATTATGCACCCCATTCCTGTGGTGTCAATAGATCTGGTGTGTATTGGTTTTGAAAAGTGCTTCATTAAATTTCGTATGTTGGTTCCTTGTGACAACCTTTAGATGATGGGGCATTGTGTTATAATGTAAAAGTATGATACAAAATCAGTTTGAACTAAAAACATTTTCTACAGTATGTACAAATATGTGTATTGTGGTATGGTGTTCCATTAGTAGGCAGTATTCTTCTACTGTCACACAAAATGTTGGTCTATTTTTTTGTTTTTAGTGATTTATGACATACTTTCATTCATTAAGTGACTAATTGAAGTTACAATAGTATGATGTTATTTGTATTTCAGTGGAAGAAACTAAAGTTGCAGATAGCACCTGTGATATGTGTACACTTTTTGTGAATGGAATTAAATCTGCCTTGGAAAATGTCTCAACTGTAAGTTTGTACAAACATGCATGTTACTAACATTATTGTATTACTCGATTATTGTACTGAGCCAAGTACGTTGTCAAGAAAATCACAGGAAAGTGAGCCAGGCTATATTTGTGCTTTCCATCGGGTACAAGTTCTCAGTTCTCTTGAATTATCTCTCCACTCTTTCTCTCTATGAGCATAACTATTGAATGAGCCATTGAAAGACAGATAAATACTCAATTATGATCAGTCTTATTTAAGTGATATTCAAGGAATTCATTGAATATTTGAATGAAAGACAACCAAGACATGTTTAGCTTTGAAAGAGGATATTTATTTCGGGTCATTGGAGCACAGTTACTTATGGAAGAGATGTGACCAGTCTTCAAAGAAAAAGAAAAATATCAAAGTCTATCCCAAAAAATGAATTTTTCCAATGAATTTTTTTGGCTGAATTTTTTTACTAAAATAATAAACCATACAATGAACTGCAACCTTTCTGACTTAAGTACTTTTAGTTGAATTGTCCTAAAAAGTTCAATGTTGAAGAGAACATGTAGGCAATCACCAGACACACAATATATACAATGTAATGTACACAGGCCTGTTTCTCTGTCAAAACTGTCAAGTCTTAAGCTGAAATTATCATCATGAACCTTCTGACAACAGTGACAACACTCAGATGTTTGTATATTGCCAAATTTCCTACATGACCAAACCTCGACTTAAAAATGCACCAACTGAAAAAAAGTTTATCTCAGTAGTACTAATTATAAGTGCCACATAAATGCAAGTATGTTTTCTTTTTGTTGTCATAGTAATATAAAAAAATATAAAAAGTCTCAATTATTGATTAATAGCCACGTTAATGTTTCATTTCGATTTTTTCATTTTATTATCAAATCAAATACTGACAGTTGATTAACAGGTCCGTGTATGTTTCAATTACATTTTCTTCATTTTTAACTAGTTCATATTTTATGATTGTGGTGTCTCAACCCTACGGAATGGGTTAGGCATACTTGTCTGGCTTGCACTTTCGCTGCTCATACTTGTTTCCCTTCCACGTGCCGCGTAAAGCTCGCTGTTATCTGTCAGTACCACCATGAATCGGCAGCCAATCAGAGAGGAGAGGAAGTACATCAGCTCCTTACGGAACCTTTTTCCAGAGACACAGTACAAGATGAAGTTGATTGAGGAATTTATGATGATGCCCAGTTTGGCCACAGCAAATGCTTCACTCACAACGCGCTTATCTGACTACAAGAAGATAATTAGCATAAGTCAATCAGTTTGATTTTAACCAATGATTATAGGCCAAAGTTGGCCTTTTCTATTCACAAATTGATAACCTGCTGTTTTCGTTTTAACCGTCTGCAATCTGTCTTGTCATATTGTCTTTGCTATTATCATTAAATTTATATTCAATAGAATTCCTTCATTTTTATAATTGTTGGAAGTAAACTTGCAGGCCTACTGTATGATATCATTATCCATGGCATAAGTGCTTGTAAATGAAGAAATCTGTTCCATAATTTGATTTTCGATTTAAATTACCATGTCAGAAATATCACTTAATTTCTTGAAGAAACTATTTCGGTAAACAAAGAGATATTTTAGTTAACCTACAGCTGTGCTTGAGCGGACTTTCTTTATAGATTATAGAACTAGCCCATTCAATTAGTGGTAAAATAAACAATTAAATAACCATTAGCCCAAACACAAAATTTTAGACTGTTCACTGGACTAAATAGAAGCTTAATTGCCCCGGGTTTTAGGTTAGCTAGTGGATTAGCTCAAAGACAGAAATAATGTCCACAAAATATATGGTCATGCTGTATGAAATATACAAATTGCATTAAAAAACTACTTACAAATGCAGGTTGTAGCATGAAGAAGCATTGGGTGATACATTGTACTGCAATCAGTATTAGAAAGGTGAAGGTCACGGTCAGTAGAAGCTTGGTCAGTTGATCCTCCTTTCTGATTGCTCGGATCTTAGCTTCTTTCCCACGACTCTCTTTCATTTGCCTGAAACAGAGGACAATATGTACGCAGATTATTTTTTCTTGTATATGCGTTTTTAATGCGTTGCAAACAGAAATAGGACTCATGATATTTTTGGACAACAATTTTTTACCCAGAATATTGGAACATGAGTGATTAGGTTTTAATAATTAATTTAGCATTATTCATACAATTTTATTGTATTGAAACATTTTGTTTTCTTGTTAAACTATGAAAACTGGTTTCTGATTCACTTAATACCATTTTACTTCTATCATAAACTGATATGTTAATAAATAAAAAAAATGGGTATTTACCCTTTTTATTTGCAAGATTTGAAATTTAAATTACTTATACTTTTGGTTTTAACAAATATAACCATATTTTACCTGTTCAGGGTTGTGACTCGATTGAGTATACGCATGTTCATGAACAGAATTGACACCCAAGGGGCCAGTACAAGGAACATACAGTGTACCCAGAATTCATAGATCTGGCTTCCTTTACCGGCACCAAATTTTGTGAAGTCATAGGCAGGCCCATCTGGTTCACGACTATCGTTAGGTATCGGATAGTATGTGTTGAAATGAGGTGCATTGACAACAAAGGTCAAAAAGCTAATGAAAGCAACTCCTGTCTTGGCTGCTCTCTCTGTACACAAGATCTACAATACACGATATTAGAAATTGTAACCATTATAATAGTTCTTTTAAAGATAAGGAATCGATGGTTGGACTTTTGTTGTTTGTCTGTTTGACTCTTAAACCTTGTGAGAAATATTTATTTAATTTTTTTATTTAGTTTTTGATTATTACAATATTATATACATTTATTTTATTATTTATTTGTATTCTTTTTTGTTAGGAATATGTATATCATGAAGAAAATCAGTATATATTCTAATCATTCTCATTTATTGCAATTAATTTTCAACATTAAGTACATCCTGCCAGAAGTCTTGTTCAAATATTGTAAGTTTGACTTTTGATCTACTTCATGATCATTTTCAACTTCTCTCCTTGTTTTACTTTTATTTGAAATATGTTTGCCTAAATGAAACATTGACCTGTTGTATCCTCATTTTTAAAAAAACAAAAAACTTCAAATTAATAGTTTAGTTTAAATTGATTACACTGTGTTCATTATTTGTTTGAAAATATTTTTTTGTTATCCTGTTGACTAGTTGTTGTAAATATGACAATTTGGATGAAATTATGATTCGAGCAAAATGATAGTAATTCTATCCTACAGCAAATAAATGTGATGATTTGGTAAATATATCCTAGAGAAAATAAATATATCAATTTGGATAAAATATCGTAGAGAAAATAAATGTATCAATTTGGTAAAAATATCGTAGAGAAAACAGAATGTAACAATTTGGTAAAATATGAAAGAGAAAATAGAATGTTACAATTTGGTAAAAATATGAAAGAGAAAATAAAATGTAACAATTTGGTAAAAATATGAAAGAGAAAATAAAATGTAACAATTTGGTAAAACATTTTAGAGAAAATAGAATGTAACAATTTGGTAAAAATATCATAGAGAAAATAGAATGTAACAATTTGGTAAAAATATCGTAGAGAAATCAGAATGTAACAATTTTGTAAAAATATCATAGAGAAAATAAAATGTAACAAATTTGTAAAAATATCATAGAGAAAATAAAATGTAACAATTTGGTAAACATATCATAGAGAAAATAAAATGTAACAATTTGGTAAAAATATCATAGAGAAAATAAAATGTAACAATTTGGTAAAAATATCGTAGAGAAAATAAAATGTAACAATTTGGTAAAAAGATCATAGAGAAAATAAAATGTAACAATTTGGTGAAAATATCTTACAGTAAACGAAAGTAACAATTTGGTGGAAATATTGTAGAGAAAGTAAAATGTAAGAATTCTGTAAAAATATCTCAGAGCAAATAAAATGTAACAATTGCGTAAAGACATCTTAGAGAAAATAAACTGACTTGATGACTCACCTTTGATTGATTGACCCAGCAAACGAGTATGTACCTGTCGACAGTAACCCCAACCAATGTCCAGATGCTGTTGACAATGAAGAAGTAAAAGATAGGATAACCGATGTAGGAGTGGAAAACCCCAAACTGGTAGCTCATCTTTAGCTCCGGATACAACATGATCAGGCTGTCGGTCAGAAAGAAGAAGACAAGAACTCCAATATCATTGACTGCTTGGGCTACAAGATAAGCTCCTGTGGACGATTGTAACGACTTCTTCTGCCATATGATGATCGACAGAAGATTTCCGATGATTCCAAGTAGCACAAGAATGGGCCCGATAATTCCACTGGTGATGTAATGCATCTTGCGGGCTGTTGCCATAACTTCTTCTGCGTAACTTTCATCGTAGTTAGCGGAGATGTCACTGGATTCAGTGGTGATGTTGTCAAAACTGGAGTTCATGATGATTGCTTGTATTTCAATCAGTCTGGTCTTTCTCTCTCTCTCTCTCTGCTCCTATTTCTGGGCTACTTTGTTGACTGTGTCTTTAGAAAAGAAAATGAAGTTGAATGTGTGTGAAGAGTCGATAATGCAACAAAAAATTCTGGAAATGTTGCGCAAAATATCGAAAGGTGTGATTTTTGTTTAAATATTCAAAAAATTGTCAATTAAAAGACTTACAGTTGTCTACATGATATCATTGCAATTTGTCAATTTTAGATTTTTTTTCACAGTAAATTATATATATTTGCACAGCAAAATAACATTCAGTGAATATTTAAGAAATAATTGTTTCATCTTACTTGTTTTTTAATGTAACTACTGTTATTAATATTTGCTGCTCAGAAAAATCAAAACAAGTAGTTGAAAATTTGATCAAATAAAATATAATTATATTATTCAAAGATACCTTCAGATATATAACTTCAGCAATTTATTCCCTCGATTAGATAAACCTGTATGTTGAAATCAACAGTTTGACATAAGCTTTATGACAGCTGTAGAAATCTTTCCACTAGAAGCTAATCGTTAGATCACACTTACTATAGTATGGAGATAACTATATGTCAAACCATTAGTGCCTGCACTGAGACAATTGGATGATAATGTTTATGATAATGGTATTTTTTCGTCTCTTCTCCGAGTAATCCCATATGGGTGGTCATCATCGATACACGATAATGTTTTTGATTGTCTTGTTATTTAATGTAGCTTAATACAATAAATATAACAAACATATGTTATCTTTCCATTTATCAACTTATTAGCATGGTACTTACATAAAAACCATTAACGTGACTTATGGGATTGTAAGCTATGAAAGATTTTCACCTAATTATCAGGTGTATTGTCATAAGAGAATTTTATGACAACTTCGTGACTATGTTATTAGTGGTATGTCATGCTGGTTATGCAATAGTATATTTTCTGTAAAAAGTGTGCGTAATTCAAAAACTTCAGTTCTTTTTTCACAGGTAGGAAAGGGGTCTTTTCCTTAAATTTGGGGAGAAAAAACACAATTTTCGCAAAAAGGGAAAAAAGCTGGATTTAAATTTAATTTTAGGGGAAAACTGCATGATTTTAAAGACTTCTGTTAACAGACCCTACTGTAGAAGGGGAATAAGCCTGAACTTATAAAGCAGTATTGCATTTTCTCCTGTTGATAATACCACCTAATTTTACAACTAACACTTTTGCTCTTTGTTTAATGTATGTTGCATATTAACTTTTTAGCTCACCAGAGCAAGAACCTTTTTATCTGGTGATATATTGTTAAAATGTTGAATTTCGTTTCAACACTACAATGTTGGAACAGAAAATGTAAATCTATTGTCTGCTTGATAGAGCCAGGGCAGCCTGCACGACTAGTCTCTTAACTGATTGGTGACTGACTTATAAATTGATAATGGGACTGTTCATCAGGTTAAAGATTGTGAATCAAAGCCACTATTTTTTATTATTATTCTAAGCTGCATGCTGGTGTTTCTGTACATGCAGGCTGTCATTTGGAGAACAGAATGAAAACTTCCACCTGCTATTTTCATATCTTAATTGTTTATTTCAGCAAATCCTGGTAAATGACTTGAAGGCTATTTGTGCCTTTGTTCCTGGCAATTATTCTACAATATGTTTGAAGTACGTGAACAGCTATGCTTCATTGGTAATTAACCTTTTGAAAACGACTGATGCAAAACAACTCTGTGAAATGGCCTCAATGTGCAATAGCTCTCATAGCCTATACATGACCAAACCAATTCCTGAACAAATAGGTAGGTTAGCTTGATAATCTTATGCCCTTAGCATCTAATGATATGGAAGCATATAGTGATTGCCTAGTCCATCTGTATAAGGTTATATAGATTTAAGAAGTTCCATCAAGCCTGCCATGGGAGTAAATGCATTTATTGAATGTTGCATCTTGTTTTATGGAATATATTTCGGGTATAATTGGTTTGAACTACATTTTAATCTGGCTATAACTAATACTTGTACATACAAAATCATTATTATTATTTGATATTTTATAGTTAATTATACAAATTAAGAATAGCGGAATGGTACTGGCACAAGAAATCATTCAATGATTTAAGTAAGCAATATGCAACATAGGAATCAAACTTTGTAATTAAAGTGTTTTAGGAATACATTCTTGATTTGTAAATGGTTGTGTAAATGCTTTCTTATGGGTGCGTACGATCTGTTACACTACTGACTGAAATCTGTTGTATAAGTGTATGGGTAATGTTCAAACATTTCTGTCAAAAATTCTTTGTAAGCTTGAGAATTTTATTTCATTTTTTTTCACTGATTTTTTTTTGAGAATGGGTCCTTTTGACTGTACCATGTTTTATAAAAGTCCCTAATATTGTATACATTTATAATAGTTAAGTTATTAATCAACGATTAATCTCCTTTCATGTTATCTCATATATTTAATTGCTACATTTGTCTGTTTTTTAAATAAACAAAAAAAAACAGGGATATTTATGCACTTATTGATTCATAGATGTGGGGATAAATTGCCTTGCATAATGTCGGTCTGTCGATTGGTTTGTCGGTCCATCTGTAACCAGAACTTGTTCGGCCAATAACAAGAGAACAATTTGACCTATGACACTCAGACCTGGTAGGGAGTATGTCTTCACATGTAGATGACCCTTATTGATTTTGAGGCTGTAGGCCAAAGGAAAAGGTCACAGTGACCTTCAACACAAAAGCTTTCTCTGATCAAGTACCAGAGAATGATTTGATCCAAGACACTCTTACTTGATTTGGAGGTTGGTCATCACATGTAAATGACCCCATTGATTTTGAGGTCATAGGTCAAGGTCACATTGCCCTTCAACACAAATACTTTGTCCCTCAATAAAGAATGATTTGGCCTTTGGTCCTCAGATAAGTAAAGGAGTTTGATCATCACAAGATGACCCCAATCAAATTTTTAGGTCTGAAGGTCAATGGTCACGTCCTAGATTGATCAATAACTGGAAATTACTATCCAGTTGGTGTTTGACAAGCACCTCTTGTTTTTTATAACTTTTGTGTCATCATGTATTGCTTGTTGTATCATTGTTAATTTTAGGTAAAAAATTAGAATCTTAACTTTTGACTTAAATTTTGTATGCAACAGATTCAAGTACCCCTTCAATTGAATGTGAACTTTGTGATACTGTGATCGTAGCTGTGAAAGGTCTACTGTCGAACAATGCCTCAAAGGTATGTAGTGTGAATTAGTTCAATAATTCAACAATGGCAAATTGATGTTCCTTTGAAAATTATCTTTTATTACATATCATCTGAGGCCTGTTAGCTTTTTGGATGTTAAAATTAATGTAGGATTTTATTTTTCCTGGAAAGATGTCTTGTCAGTGAAACTGACTTTTACTTGCAATAAAAACATTCCGAAATTTTCTTTTTTAATCATGAAGTATGTATAGAAATGTAGCTCAGTATTTTTTTCAATGATACTGCAAAAAGAAGAAAAGCATCTGACAACATTTTTACGAGATGTGGCTAAAGAAAGGCATTATGTAAATATTGTTTTTGAGCAAAAAAAGTATATTTCTTATATTATTTTACTATCATTCTAGATCTATTGTTCTGTATTACTAAATTCAAAAAGCTAACAGACCTTTAAAGCTGAAAGCATACTATTTATAAGGCTGTTGTATGCTTTGTGTTTTCTTCATGGACAGGCTTTGAAGTGTTCATCTGTGTGTATACTGTGATACATGCGATATAATGGTCCAACATATAATCGTGCTTATCTTGTTCAAACTTGAATTGGCTGCAACTAAAAATCTACAAAAACTGTTTATATACCAATATTGATTGATATGCCTATTGTCTATGACTGATGTTCCTTTTTTAACATACCGTAAAGTGAAACTTGTGAAAAAAGGCCTTCCTTGGGTAGGACACATTGTTCTAAATAATCAGTAACAGTTTTTAATTCAATGATCTTTATTCAGAGGTGGCTGCTAACACAGGTTTTACTGTATAAAAAACTATACAGTTCCAAAATTATAAGTATATATATTTACTAATGAGTTGTTATTATATGATATATGTATATAATATAATTGTATATTATATTCTTAGACTGAAGTAGAAGAAGCTTTAGAGAAGGTTTGCTCCGAGTTTACTCTTGTAGAATCCGAGTGTAAATATTTCGTTAAGGAGTATGGTGATAAATTAATTCAAATGCTGGTGGATGATTTGAAAGCAAACGTTATCTGTGAAAAATTAGGTCTGTGCAAAGACTCAGCAAAGAAACAGCAGTCTGTCATTATGTCAGTGATTATGTCCCCTTACAATACTCTTCCATTATTTACACCAGTTGAAAACAACAAAAAAGGTAATCTTTTGTGTGAAAACTATCTTACTAGCTATCTGAAATGTAAGCAGTCTGTAATATAATTATATTAGCCATTAAGCCATGACGCTGATTTAATTTATGTTTTTATACATTTATATGTTCCTTGTTGTTTTTGCTTTATTGTTGTTGTTTAAGTAATATCTTTAAACACATTTGACAAATTTTGAAGTGTACTGGTTAGAATACAGTCCTGGAAAGCTGGTTCGGTGAAACGGTAGCCGTATATAACTGAAATGGCAATTTATATGTCCTATTAACTAGTATGTAGATTTTCCTTCAGGTGTTGAAAAGTTGCCAGTTCCCGTTATTACTAGTAAGTTAGTACACAGTCTGGGAAAACTGGTTAGGTGAAATGGCTGCCAGATATAACTGAAGTTTCAATTTAATACATAGAAAGATTGGAGTTAAACCTACTGAAAGAAAATCTGTATAGGCAATCATCTGTATAAAGAATGAGATAACTGGTTTAGCACTTCTTTGTAATGATATGACTGTTATTTTTATTTATTTTCTATAACAGCTGGTGGACCTTCAGAAGCGTGTGAAGTATGTGACACTGTCATCATTGTTTTAAAACAATACTTATCCAACAAGGATATTGAGGTTTGTTATACTTAAAACCATGGATTTTTTTTTTGATGATTATTTACTTGAAAAAAAATTTTTTTTTCAGGAAATAACTATAATATAATACTTTTTTGGCAATATTTAATATAGTTTTAGAAGAAATTCAATGCTTAGTTTTACATGAACAGTTCTGTTTAATATCTAAAAATTTATTCCTACTTTCAGTATAAAAAGTCGCCCAAATGTACAAATTTGCTGTCATTTTAAGGAACTAAGTTCATATTTGGTACTTTTGAAACATGACAAGGCTATCAGCTAACATATAGATTCAAGATCTGCAGCTTTGACATCTGTTAACATTGGACCCATGACTTAATTCAGTAAAAAAGATCACATTTATCAGTCAAGGGTGAATGGGAAACAAGTTCATTGGTTTAACTGTAATTTCTTTTGTTTCCAGGAAGAGGTGAAGCAGTTGCTGAAAGGTTTATGTTCCTACCTTCCATCAACAATGACAGCTACTTGTGAGTCTCTCGTCGACACTTACGGAGACAATGCTATCCAACTACTTTTGAAGTATCTCAATGCCAACACTATCTGCACAGATTTGGGTTTGTGTCAAGCATTGAAGAAGCCGCCAACTTCTATCACATCTGCTCTAATGTCACCTTACGATACTCTTCCTTTGTTTAAACCAGAAGAGAACAAGAAAGGTACTATACCTGTTTAAGAGAATGGTAGATACAGTGATGCAATAAAAAAAAACTTGAAACATTTTAAGAAAAATTGTTATAGTTTGTTGTGCCAGGACTTTTATATTCTTACAATGTCATGAATGACTGTAACAATGTGTTACTATTTGTTAATTATTGAAATTTTCTTTTAGAATTAGTGTGTAAAAGTTTTAGAATCTTTCAAAGAATTGAAGTTGAATAATTGGTTATAACCTCTTTAAATATTGCAGCATATTTAGTCCTTCACTATTTATTTTGTTAGGTGATGATGGCGGTAGTGCTGAATGTGTTGCTTGTAAATCTGTGATGACTTTCCTCGACAATGAACTTCAGCAAAACAGGACTAAGGTAACATACTGATTCTTCAGTTTGAAAATAGGATCTGCCTTTTGTGCACATGAAAATAATGTCGAGTGTAAAACTTTGGGGAAAGATCAGTCTTACAAAACGGAGAAGTAATGTGAACGATTGAGAAGTGAATTTGCTAGAATTTAAATCATTTACTGTTGATTTTTATCAAAATGCATTGTATTTTTACACTCTAAAAATAGCATACTACTACAGTAAAACCTCTCCAAAGTGACCCTCTGTAGAGCAACAACCTCTCTATAACAACACCTTCAAAATTTCCTTAAACTGATATTTACTATGAATTTAACCTCTGTAGAGCAACAACCTCTCTATAACAACACATTCAAAATTTCCTTAAACTGATATTTACTATGAATTTAACCTCTGTAGAGCAACAACCTCTAAACAACAACTAATATTTGCATCTCCCTCAGAGAGGTTGTTCTGTATTTTCTACAGTGTTAGTCATAATGCCTTATTATATTCAATAATAAAGCTAGGAATTAAGGAATATAACTTTAATAAAAGACAGGCTTTCATTAAGTTATCTTGTTAGCGGCCAAACCTTGATTGAAGGAGGCTTTCCATGCTCATTTCCAACGTTGTAAATGATATATTTGGGACTTCCACGCAGCAAATTTTTGTTTCTAAATAGTCAGTTTGACTTCTTCCATCTCTTATTGAAAACACTGAAAAGATATTTACCATTGAACGTTATTTGGATAATTCTTCCGTACTGTTAGATATAACTGATGAACATTTCAGGAAGCTGTTGAGGCAGCTTTGGATGATGTTTGTTCAAAGTTAGGGCCACTTGAAGATGAATGTAAAGAACTTGTTAATACATACACTGATGTCATCATAAACTATTTGATACTGTCGGAAAGTCCAGATATGATTTGCAAAGCTATTGGTGTTTGCTCTGCACGAACTGAGAAACTTCCGGAACCAGTCCATGTGATGCTGTTGAAGGATAATTCAGGTGAAATTTTGTTGTAAAAACCTCTTGAAATAATGGAGTTATGGTTCTTGAATCAGTCACAATGTCAAAGCCAAATGGGAAAAAAATGTGTTTCCAGTCACTTAACAAAGAAGCAGGGTTTGTATGTTGCCAGAATTAGTTTTCTAAAAAAATTAAAGCTTATCTTTAATACTACTGAGGAACGATTTTATCCCAAATAGTTTTGCGATACTCTGATTGGTCGCATTTTTCTGCTATTGAGGTACTAATAAAAAGAGTCGGTTTGGTATCAGGAAACACTATCCTTTTTTCTGGCCTTACATATATTTGATACTTCAATGCTTGATCTGTTTAAAGTGATGTTGGACACTAAAATTCATTGTCATTTAGCTGATGTTAATGATCCAATTGATGCATGCAATTAAGATTTCTTTGTTAATATTTTCCATGAATGAACAGAACGATTATGCTGAAGAATCGTGATATTGCAGTAGTTTTTTATTTTGAAAGAGATACATTTAGAGGTATTTGTCCTTGATTTGACAGACTGTAATATTGTTTATTTTTTGGTATATCCACTTGCAATGCTTTTTATGACTGATGTTATTACTGGGTGCAACAAATCTGCATGTCAAAACCTGACTTGAATTATATCCTGATATTTCCTCATATAAGTAAATTATTTGTAGCAGCAAAATAGTAAGAGTTTACAAGTTGATTGTTTTTAATTTTGTGGATGCATTGACTTTACAGAGACAGTTCCGGTGAAGGCTGGACCTTTATGTACAGTCTGTGAGTTGGCTATAAAAGAACTTGACAATATCTTGAAGGGAAATAGATCAGTGGTGAGTTTTCCATGAACGAATTTACCTTTGTTTTCATAACAAAATTACAATAAACCTTTTTATCTGGAGGAGCCGTTATAAACAGCCAAGATAAACAAAATGTTGAAAATTATCATGTGATAATGATGTGGTTTTTTATCATCTGGAAATTAAAGTTTTTTGCTTATTACCAGGTGTGTTAACAAGTGTATTCATGTTACTAACATGAAATGAGTACATGAATCTATTGTCTGATGTCATGAAAGAAAATATTGGTGAAAAAATATTAGTCCAGTTCTGAACACTTTCATGTTTCAATTGTGCAATTTCATGTAAAAGAAATTGCTTACTGACATGCCTTGGATTATTATAGTTATAGCATTTGAGATGTTCTATTTTTTGCCATAAGTATTGATGAGCAACGAACATGCAAAAATATTAAAATTTGACAGTTGTATTTATACTTAAACAGTTTTTTTATTTCAAGAGATCAAATTTTTATTCTTGAGTTTCCTTATGAAGTTTTGAATTCTACTCTTTAAATAGAATGCAATTTATAAGCAAGGTCTAAGAGATAAAGTTGTTAGCCTTTATTCTGAGTAATGTACTTACTAATTACTTGCTTAATGATAAACTTTGTTGGCGTGAAGGCCATTACATGTATATACAAGTGACCAACATGACTATGTTTATATCAAAGTATTTTGGGAAATCCCCCTAACTTTGATATAACGAGTTTCGACTGTAGTTAATTTAGACCTTAAAACTATTTCAGGCCGAGATCGAGGCTGCCCTGGACAAAGTTTGTTCTCTTTTGCCTGATACTATAAGTAAAGAATGTGATGATTTTGTCGTACAATACGGTCCAGCTATTATTCAACTCCTTCTGAATTATGCTGATCCTAATGTTGTATGCTCCACGCTTGGCTTGTGTTCTCAAGGAAAGATGGAAATAAAAGAAGGTATGTAACCAATGAAGTTGACAAAAATAATGATCATATTTTCAAACTTGGATATCTTTATGCACATGGCATCAAATGATGTGGGGGGGGCATGTAATGATTGCCTTGTCTGTCCTTAAGACTGTGGAATGTTAAGTCAAGCTACTGCCAGGGGCATATTTATTGATTGAATGCAGCGTCTTGTAATAAAGATGTTACAAATACAGTAAAACCCCGCTTATTCGAATGTCGTTAGGCCCTTAAAATTCATTTGGATATTCCATGGTTTCGAATAATGCATTTCAGTATGATGTACTGGTTGGAAACGATAAATTCAGTACTGTCCATATATTGCAAGGGAGTTAAATCTCATATGCAAACATGACGTTAATTGAGTGATAATAAGAATAAATTAAAATGTATGACAAACACTTATTATTGGTCTATCCTTGTTTTATGAATGTATATGAGATAACAAAGGAAACAATTATTTTTGTTAAATAAATACCCGCGCATTTATGGATTATGCAGAACACAATCCGACACAATAATATATCATTCTCATTTCACTTACTAACGATCGACTAGGCATCGCTATCGTTCGAATAAGTTTTTAAATTTTAAATGATGCTGAAATGCAAATAATTTCATACAGATCGCCAGGTACGTACGCATATTAACTTATGATACCGAGATCACAGTGAAATATTTGTCGCAGTTAGTATAAAATCGTAACAAACAATGTCGTCAACTTAACGATAATCAAACTGTTGACATGCTTCATGTATGAATTGATGTTTCACATTGTTTGTCACACGACATTTAATTCTCAATCAGCCATTATTATCAATTGACGATTTCAAATGATAGGTGTCAAAATAATGCGCATTCATAAATTTGGGGACCAAATAATGAATTCGGATTACACCAGGTATTCGTAAAATCCAATTCATTGAACCGGGTTCGTTGTACTTGAAATATATAGAGACGTAATTGGGACCATAGATTTTATTCGGATAATACCGTGTATTCGGATAATCGGTGTTCAGATAACCGAGGTTTTACTGTATGTATATAAGGTACAAAATGGTAAAATTGTTTGTATTGCATGTTTGTATACATACAATAGATAATTTATCATATTTTACATAAGTTAAGTACAAAATATTAACTAAGATGTTGTAACCCCTAACTGTTGATCCAACTATCTGTTCTGTCAATCTATTGATAAACTTTTTCTTCAATCAATATGAGAATAATTTCATGGTAAAGGAGTATATTTGATCTTACTGAAGTCATTGCACTATATATTAATATATTTAATTTACAGACACCAAACCTGTTAAGGCTGGACCACTGTGTTATGTATGTGAGCTTGTAATAAAGCAGGTAGATAAGCTCCTGAAGGGAAATAAATCAGAGGTGAGTTTTTTTATACTTTTAAGAAATGGTAACTTTTGTTATGACAAATAAGTGGTTTAATTTTATTTACATAACCTTTCTAGAATTCTAATACTTATTCAATAATATCTGCTTTTATTGTATCCGAAAGATGAACTCAAATTAATGAGCTAAAATGAAATTAGATTTAACTTAAACTGGTGCCTTCAATAGCAAAAACTTCAGTGATATGAAAAAATATAGTACCAAACACTTGTAATTAGAATTTATCAATCATGTTCAGTTCTAAAGTGTAATGTAAACAATTTGTTCAAAGTGCTCATGGTGAGCTATTGTGATCACGTGATGTCCGTCGTCCATGTGTGTGTGCATGCAAGCGTCAACAATTGCTTTAAACAACATCTCCTACTTAACCAGTTGGCCAATTTCAACGAAATGCATGAAGCTCTACCAAATTTGTTAAGGAGTTTAATTTCATTAAAAACTCTGGTTGCCATGGCAACCAATAGGAAGATCTTTAAAAATCTTTTTGTCCAAAACCACAGGGCCTAGAGCTTAGATATTTGGTGTGTAGCATTGTCTAATGGACCTCTACCAAGTTTGATCAAATTATTGTCCTAGGGTCAAAATTGGCCCTGCCCCAGGGGTCACTTGATTTTACAAAGACTTATATAGGAAATTTTAAAAATCTTCTTGTCAGAAACTACAATGCCTAGAGCTTAGATATTTGATGTGTAGCATTATTTAGTGGACCTCTAACAAGTTTGTTCAAATTATTACCCTGGGTCAAAATTGGCCCTGCCCCTGGGTCATTTGATTTTACAAAGGCTCATGATAATTTTCTCTAAGAGTATTTATCTGGTGAGCGATATAGGGCCATCTTGTCCCTCTTGTTTTAAACACTTGTTTAATAAATCCCCTGCATCATGAAACCCATATTAAAGAGTTGAAATACAAGCATATTTATACAGGATATCATAATTGTATCTAGTCCAGCAATATTTCATGCATGATAAATTTCAGGCTGCAATAAGGAAAGCTTTGGATGAAGTATGTTCTCTCTTGCCTTCTACAATTTCCGAAGAATGTACACAGATTGTTGATAAATACACTGATGTGCTTGTGAACATACTTGTCAATGAAGCAGATCCAACTAAAGTTTGTCAACTTCTGACATTGTGTACAGCTAAAAAGAATCAACCGTTTGGTGCTTTCGTGAAAATTCTTCCAGAAATGCCCAAAGGTGAGAATCCTGTCATTTTCACAGATTTTTTCTTAATAGACATTTCTCTCTCATTATGTATGTTTTATAATCATGTAACAGAACACAACAGAGCCCGTCAGGTTAGCTCAGTGGTTAGAGTGATGTCCTACCGATCTAGAGGTTGTGAGTTCGAACCCCAGGGCAGGGCTCGCATTGTCTGTGACAAATTTGACAGATTTTAAATTGACCTCCACCTCTGACTAATGTGGGATAGCTTGGCAGTAGCTTGCATTATTGAATGTGGTTAGTCCAGTACTAAGGCCTAAATGAAGTCTAGGAAAAGTGGTTAGGATTACTGGCTGTCACGATATTACTGAAATAATGTTGATAATGGTGTTAAATCCGATGAAATAAATAAATAAAGAACCGAACATATAAGTTGTCAAACTTTTTAAGTCAATGTTGTTGTTTTTTTCCGGGAGGGGGGGGGGGTCTATTAAAACACTATAGTAAGACCACCTTTTTTACATTTATCTTTTAATATAGATGGTCACTTTATCATGTTACAAAAAAAAAAGAAGTATTGAAAGCTAGTCTTAAAATGTTAGTGACATGGTCTTTCTGTTAGAGTTGCCACTAATTTAGGTATCACCATTAGATATTTAGTTAATTTGGAAAAAAATATTGACTTGACATGATATTTACAAAGTTTAGTGATGTGGCCAGTTTATGACTTGGCATTGCTTTGTACTTTCTGTCGAGTTATGATCAATGATAAATCAAATAAACCAAATTAACTTTATGTTTTAGAATTGATGCTTTGTAACAAATATATAAAAAAATAATCTTTATTACTTGTGTTCTATTGCTTGATGCAAGATGCAATTATTATGATACTTTAATGATGTTTGTAGCTGGAGATGGCAAATGTTACTTTTGTAAACTCGTGATAAAGGAGACGCAGAAATACTTGAATAAGACCAGTACAGAAGCAGAAATAAAAGAAGTCATGGAGAATATTTGCAGTTTTCTGCCTGATACTGTTACTGTCCAGGTACATTATTTTATCATTGTTTCATGTTGTCAAATGATTGTTGTATTACGTTGAATGCTGCACACTGCTTGATATGCAAAACTTCTGAATAAAAGTTTTTTGAAATGTATGATCTGTTTGACAGTATCTTTTATATCGTTGCTCATAATTGAAGTGTAGAACTTAACAACTAAGTTTTTAGTACTGATTTTAACTGACAGTCTAAATATGTTTAAATATATTTCATATGAGAGATATCAGTTCCCAAGGTCTTTGTTATACTGTATATCTGATAATATTCGGGCTGATACACAATGCCTATTATAGTATTCGTATGGAACCGGAATAATGGCTTAGTGGTATTCATATTTTCATTTCAGTGTAATGACTTTGTAGACAAATATGTGGATGAAATAATCAAACAACTTGCCCTAGGATACAGCCCTAAACAAATCTGTGAGGTAAATGAAAATGCTTCCTTGTTTAAAGCTCTAATTATACCCCAGCTATAAAATAGTGGGGGCTATATAGGAGTCACTTTGTCTTTTTTACTGGGTTCTTACATGTAAACTCAGCGTAATCACGTGTACATTGATTACATCACTAGAGATTGTTTCAGAATTTATGTTGTATGACAAGTTAATTGTTACTAATAGTAGGGTGGAAAATAGGGCTGATATTTTCCTGTGACCTTAAAAACGAATTTAAGGAATGGAGAATCTGTGGTGATTTTGTATTGTTTTTATTTTTATTCAGTGAAACCTAACTTCTACTGCCTTTTCAGAGTCACAATCAGTCATTTTTGGAGGTTAACTTTATTCAGGAATAAAAGGAGTTTCATAAAAGGCTGATAAAAAATCTGAAACATTCTGAGAGTTTCTATGAAAAGATGAAAAAGTGTTGCTATGGGCATTTTTATTTTTCATAATACTATTATTTTATCTTTCATTGTGAGCATTTTCACTCAGTATAATTTTCCTGAGTTCAAATTTCAGGATATTGGAGAGTGTGCTAAATCTGAAGACACCTTGTTTTTCAAACCCCATCACCAACTTGTTGGACAGAAGAAGTGTACATACGGCCCATCATACTGGTGCGCTAGTAAGGAGAATGCTGCTGAATGTAATGTAAGTGGTTTTACTTACTGATATAGTAGTCAGTGTTGATTCAATCTTGATCTCACTTATTCCTTTGGTTCTTTCTGTAAGTGAACCGCTTCCATGGTCTACTGGTTAGGGTCACTGACTTCAAATCACTGTAACATATCACCGAATGTGGGTTGTGGATTCAAGCCCAGCTACGGACCATGTCTCTTTATGTGAGAAAGTAGGCAGTTGCTTACGAAGGATAGTACTGGTTCTTCGTAAAACTCAAAACAAACAAATGAACTTTCTGTAAGTTGTACTTGATACTGCTGATCAATAAGTCCTAGATTTTAGACTAATTAGGGACATATTTTTTCTGTGACTATTTGTGAAACATAATTGATCGAAAATTACCTCTCACATCAATTCTAACTTCTCAAGAGATAGCTATATTTGTTAGTTATCCTGAGATGCTGGTTAGGTCAACAAATTATAGTTTAAAACTAAAACTGTAAGGAAATGTTGTAATTGCTTGAAGCTGTGAATACACTGTTATTGGTGTCTCCAAACATATGAAGGATATTTTGTTACTGTAAGCTTACCATGTTGCTATGGTTAATTGATAGGCAGAATGAACTATCTGCTATTTTTATTTGAGCCTCAATGTTAGGATAGTTATGGTCTTTTACCAACTTCTACATGTAAGGAAGTTGTCCAGCTAGCTTTCAGAAGATCATTGGTTCTATCAAGGTGTACAAATACAGTCTTTTTCCTCAGTTAAAGCTTAAAAAGGTTACTGAATGACCTGTGTTGTTGTTCGTGAGACATTTTTTTGGTTATTTAATTTGTCGTTGTTATGTTTTACTTTATTTTTTCAGGCTGTTGAACATTGCACCAGACATGTTTGGAACTAAGTTGCTGTTGCCATGGAAACTAGAGAGCAATTCTCCACAAAACAGATCTTGTGTATTTTAGAACTTTTTTCAAAAAAATATTCAGCTAACACCATTATATCTACTAATTCTTTTTGAAATTTCTGTATGTTCAATTAACAAAAATGTATACATATATACAAGAGATCTTGAAGTTTTATTTGATAAAATACATGATTTTATATTTACTTATGTATAACTTAGAACTGTATGTAAAATCATTTCAAATGATGAGAATTAAAACCAATACTGTAGTAATGCTATCATGAAAATTGAAAATAGATGTTATTTTGTATGAGTTGTTGTATATAATATTTCTCTCCATGTTTTAATGCTGTGATTTATATAGAGAAGTAATAAGAATTCCCTGCGCTTAATTTTTTGTAGTTTTGGTTGATAACATTGATTGTGTCATACATTTGTATATTTCTGTTTTTAAGTCAGTTTTCTGGTGTTTTCTGATGTTGGAATCATTCTGTTGTTAGGTATTTTAGATAAAAAAAGGAATTTCGATGTTGAAAATGGCTGCCTAGACAAAGGGACCTCAAACAGTCCCTTAATAGACTCTGATCCAGATCCTAGTTGCATGTAGTAAAATTGTATTACATACATTGATACTATGTATACTTAGGTTTGTTCCTTTTTTCTGAGTGTTTTTATGCTTAAAATTTTCATCATTATCATCTTTGTATTGTTAAATGGAGTAAAATTACACATTTTTTTATCTTTATACTATTAGATTGAGCATATCACAGAAAACCATTCCTTGTTACATTTAAAATTTAAGCCTTAATGTAAAAATTCATACATTTTGATTTCTTTCTCTTTGTTACCTCCCTTATCTTAATGAGGATTTTTTTTCTATGGCTTAATTACCTCCCTTTGAATATTTTACTTTGTGCAGTATGAATTACCTCCCTTGCGTATTAGAAATTGTCACTAAACTTTTTTAGAACTACTATTTATTCAGCTGTATATAATTGCTAAGGTTGTTTCATATTGTTGAACTATGTCATGTTTGAATACTCAAGAAATATCTAAGTTATGTATGATATTTTATCTTTTAATTGAATTGAAATAGAATTAGATTCCGCAATATTACGGTGTGTTGTGTACAGAAATTTACTTAACTTGGTTACTGTCACAGTTTCTCTTGAAGGTCCTAATTTTCTCATCTTTGAAGTGATATCAAGGAAAATCGTAATAATGATCATCAGGGTTTTCATTAGACATCATAATTTGAAGGTCCACTGTGACCCTTGGCGGAATATAATTCATTATCAGAAAATGTCTAACTTTTGTAATAGCAAATTTGACCCTTTCTTACAAATTCTCAAGAGTCAGAAACCTTATTTTACTAATTACAAGTGTCAAAACACCATTTTAAGGGTTAAATAAAAGCCCTGGATCATTCAGTTTTCTTAGTAACATTCCCATCAACTTCAGTTATCAATGGTGTCAATATATGAGCTAGACTGGTTGACCTTTTTGTTGTTTACACATTTATTATTTTCAAATTTATGTAATTATGTCTGCCTGTCTTGTCTGACTGTATGTATGATGTTTTTTTTCTTATGTGTACTTATGATAATTACAGAGACTTACTTTTTAGGGGTGGGGGGGGGGGGGGTAGCTTAATACAAAACTCTTACTTTCTGTGGCTATAGAATATTATACTACTGTATAGTTTAGCACATAATAGGTTGAAGCTTGCAGTTTTAGTTGTACCTAATTCTTTATTTCATGATCTGTTTATTGTACCAGTGAATGATATTTTTTTATGATTACTTACTTTGTAAAATTTTCATATTTTTGTCTATTTGGAGAGAATTTCTTTAATTTAGACTTTTTTATTATGAGATATTACAAAATGTACACACAGAAATCTCTTTAATTTGCTTTGGAAGATAAAATGTATGAATTACTTTTTTAGGACTGCAGAGTATTTTCAAAATTGATTTTGTATACATTTGTAGAAGCATAATATTTTACCCCTGTCTTTGTTTAACAATTTAGGCCATGAATGTTGAAAAATGAGCCAATTAGAAAATACTGCCTGTACTTATAATTTAGTCCACAGTTTTCTTGCTGAAAAAATCTTAACCTTATAAAAGCGTTATTGACGTCTTCACATGAACCTTGTAACAGAGGGACTTACTAACTTTTCATTATGATACTTAGAGTTTTGTTCATTGACCATAATGTAACCTTAGGATTTTAAGGGCCTGTCTGACAAGTATGGACAAGTATGCTGATATGTCCTTTTATTTCTAAGGTGACACTATTTTTGTATATTTAATTCTAACTAAAGTCTTCACCATCTTGCCAGTGTAATGCCTTGATTATTCACTTATGAAACTAACTGATTATTCACGAATACCGCAAATTTATAAAACTGTGTCATAACTCATAAATGGCTGTATTCTGATCATAATGAGGTTCATGGATAAATTTTCATTTTGCTTGAAAAAAATATTCTTTCTTGAATGATGATAGAAGCAGAAAGAAAATAACAATTAAATATACTTCTGGACACACCCATGACTGTCTGATATACTGTCTGATATATTAATATATTGTTAAGCTGGAATCATTTTTCTGTGGCTGTAAGTTTTGCATACTGTGTTTTTTTTCTTTTCTTGAATAAAATATTTTCTTTATTTCTGTGTTGTATTATTGATCCGTATAGCTTACAAATACAGTGTACCACAGAACCAGTACATTTGTACATACTGCACTATAGCTACGTAATTATGATCAATTATGTATGTTTCATTTTTTGTTTCAAACACTTTAGTTCTTGGTTCTCTGAAATAGTTCAATTGCAGGGTTTAAAATACATGTATAGTAAAACCTGTGTTTAGCAGCCACGTCCAAAGAAAGGTTACCTGTCCATAAAGACCACATTTGGTCTTTCCCAAGGGTAGCCTTTGTTTACAGGTTTGACTGTAGTGTGGAACATCTGAGAAGAATTTTTGTAGTTCATATGATTCATTGATATATGTAAGAACATCAGGTCTCACAAGCTCGGTAATAGTGGCAACTACTATTCCATTATTTTAGCTATAAATGACTGCATCATAAAATGCGTCTTTAAGAAATGCTTATGAGCAGCATTTAGACAGCTGACCTAAGTATTCAAAAAGCTTGAAGTCTTTCTTGAACAGCAATTTTACGTTAGTTGGAATCTGTTCAGGGAGGTCGATGGTCACAGCGGTGTACACTTGGGAGTCTCCCTCCAACATTTAAGCTGAAAAAAGTCGCCAAGATGGCTTTGTTAGTGTGGTGTTAAACCCCAGAGAAAAAATGCATTAAAACTTGACAATCACAATATGAATGATTTGATACATTGACCGGCGTTGTTGTAATACAATAATGTAAGAAATTGTTTCAGAAATATTTACTAGTAGTATTACGATGTATAGTTAATCAATACTATTGACCCTCCAAATTCTTTCATATAACATCATATCTTTGTCATTCTAGTATACAGTCGTTTAATTCATAAAATGAACTGTATTTTTATTAATTCCACGAATAATCTTATAAAGATATCTAGAAACGATCTCTGTCACCTTGATATCGCCGTGTGATTCGTACATCATGAAGATGTTTCTGTTTCAAGAAGTAGGAACTAGTTTTATGTTCTTGCACCTAACGAAGAATCGTCATCTATTTTCATGATTCGAACATTCGAATACCTAACAGCTTGATACCACGTGTGAAGTACCCCCCGGCAGTGTGCAAGTATTCCTGCCACTACCAATAAGCCCCTTTCACACCAAACAAGCGCCACGAGATGTCCTGCAGCGATCGCTCGCCCTCCGTCAGTTTACAAGTAATATAACAACGTTCATACCGATCGTAGTTACGCGTATTTCTGTCATACCACCGTAAATGATAGTCATTAACATTTTTAACAATTCGAATATGATAATTTACGTCGGCTATTTGCAACACACATATTGTCTTCCGCAAATGTTATATGACAATAACGTTTTCGGCCACGCGTTTGGCGTTTGGTCAAGAAAAATGAGTGGTGGCTCGGGTCAGTGTAAAAATTATGATTGAAATTCTATTCTCAATGATTACCCCATACCATGTGACTCGGACTTCATTAACACGAAGTGATCAATGGTGTTATCTTTGCCTGATGAATAAAAGTTTAATTTTATTCATACGAGGCGCAACGGGATAATGTTACTTTCCTGTCGTTTTGAAGCAGCTAGGGTCATCCCACACGTGCCCTGTTTTATAATTAGATTAGCTTTTAGAATAGATTCTGCATTCTATAGAGTTTCAACTTCGGGACGTTATAATGGAGATCCATGTCAGAAAATATCGTTATTGTTTTTTGAGTAAACAATAAAATATAGCTCCGGGTCCACGGTTCTTTAGTCACAACCCTCTTGGTCCGGACTCCGATAACAATAGCCTTGGTACTGCTTAAATGTGTGACTTTATGTTCCATATCGAATTCATTATGATTTTACGGTTTTTATTAGTTATCTTATGATGACAGAATCTCTTCGCCATTCAACAGATAACCGAACAGAACAGAACAAATTAATGGTACGGATTGGTTATAAAAAGGCACTTACTCGTATGTCGTGTTTTAACAGTTTAATTATCTGCGGGTTACGAAACAAAGACACAACTGTTCGGTTAACCTCAGATGTCGGTCGAACGTTCGTTTGTTACTCATGTGTTGTTTCATCATAAACTGAACTGAAAATATATGTTTTATTTGATCCATAAAAGCTGAAATCAAAGATATTTAAGAAATGTCTCTCTGTCACAGTTAGAGGTGTAAAGAGATAATATGTCAGCTGTTTCACCTTTAAGAACTCCTTCAAGCCTATAAATGAACAGTTTGAAGTATAAATGATTAAAGAACCTTTGCTGATTACATTTTTACTTAATTAAGGACCCTACGCCTGCTTTAAGGGTTTTTCGCTTTCATTCTTCATTATTTATAACTGTCTTAATCAATGACTAACTTTATTTTGATCTCGAAAACATGGAAGGGGTTCCTTATGAAAAATAAATCTGCTGAAAACACACGCTGCCAAATTAAAGTGCCCATTTTTTAGCTTTAGAAATTCTAATGGAAGGCCAGTTTTTCGCTCAATTTCATTTACTTTTTGGCCGTACTTTTATTCCCTTTAATTAATAATATTCAAATAAGTGTTCTTAATTTGTATTGTACGTTTACGACAAAGTCATTTCGGGTTAAACGGTTTTCACTTGTTCCCACCTCAAATGTCCGATTGACCCAACGCCCAGCTGTGGTCAGCTTCGGCCAAATATGCACCTTTTGTCCAGTCTTGACCTAAGGTCATTTTCAAAATATAATTATAACTTGGCACGCGCAAGGGTGTGTAAATATGGCCAGCAAGCGTATCAACAATAATATAGGGATGTTTTAATGTTGTATTCGTATGGTCACCAGATTAAGACATTTTGCGCGGTCATTTTCTGAATTTATTTAATACCACAATAGGTTGGAACGTAAACAGAATAAGTGTAATTGCCACTTTTTACATAATTGTACGCTTCATTGCTATGGAAGGCTCATAATTGATAAAACAATGTAATGATTATGTGTGGTGTTCATATTTGTAATTTGTACTATTAATTGTTTGTTTAAGCCTACGAGTACACTGTTACCTTATTCAGATCTTAATTATTATTTGTATCTTAATGAGCTGGTACCATTATTGAAGAGGTCGATTTAATTTAAAATTGAAGTCGTCGCTGCGTGATGGTTAACTGTTTTTTTGAAGATTATTTTTAATATGGTTGTCATGTCCTTAACTTGTTATAAATACAAATGTATTAATAATTGAAGAAAGACTATACAAATTGAAATAATAAGGCAAAATATTGATACTGTACAAAAGAGGTCGTATCAAATTTAGCGGGACGGTCGTATTATCGGACCGGTCGTTAGGTGGAACTATTCTGTACATATATATAACGTATTGGTATAAATCACACATTGCAGGCTTTCATGCATTGAGTGTGGTTTCTTACCGTAAATGTCAATATCCTTATTATAGATCAGTTCTCTGTGGTATATATATACATGTATGTCTTATTTCATAAATAGCTATATATCATACTCGCTATTTTTTAGAAAGTTCTACGTTTTCTACCTCCGCCACCAATTGTTAAACTATAGTTCCCATTTCATGTTGCAGAGCAAGTCTTAGTTCAGATTACACGTGTACTGTCAGTACTAAGCATGTCTTCTAAACAAACAATTGACTTTTTTTTTCAATTACCAAAACGGTAATCCACTTATTTCATTTTGTTTTAACATATATACATATATATTACACAGCGAAAGATCAATTATGTATATAACTGTTATCATGGTATCTTTTTTACTCTAAAGCAAAAAATAATAAAATAGTACGATCTTTGGGTTTCAATCGAAAGTTAAGAAGACAATTAAAAAAATGGCATAAAAAGAGTTGACATTCTATTTACCACACATACTTGTGTTTTAATAATGTCACGTGAATTTGTATGCATCTGGGTTCAAGTTCCCAGCCTACGAAATGCTCATTCTGTGAACGTGTGTCAAGGACATTATTACACTCATAATCCGTATAATTATCGCTTATTCTGTCAAATATTTCAGTACCGTGGTTATAATGTACATAAAATCATATGCCAGATTTTGAAAGACCAAGTAATAAAACACTGGTGCTCGCTGATATGGTTTTTCATTTAAAAGAATCGTACTAAATCATTATTGAATGACATGTTTACTTTTTAAAGCGTGTCACGGGATAAAACAATAAAGCACTTAATACCAAAAAAATGCAGCATTATCCTTTAAAATATGACTCTGTACGGTAGATTACTCATAAAATCGTAAAAAACGATGCCGGCAGCCGGCTAACGCAAACCTGTCTGAACTAAAAGCCACCCGCTGTCAAGTACACACTTTATGTGTCATTATTTTCAATTGCAAAATACACAGTAGACTTATTTTACTACGGTGTTTAAAGGTAAAGTGTTATTTAATGAATACTTTTATTTCTGGCCGGGAAGGGGTCAAATTGACCGCTATGACCCCAACCGGAAACTTGACACCGCGGGCAGTTCACGGTACCCTTATTTTACGCCGTGGAATTTTATCAAATCATTCTTAGACTTTAAATATATGAATGGCGTTTTTTTGTTTCGCTCCAAATATTCATCCAGTCGACAATACTGTACATATGTTTTAGCAACATGACTTCACTGCGAAAGCAATTGCACGACAATGCATCTTTATTAAAATCCGTTATACGGTTTTCCCGTCCATACCGCGTGAAGACAACACTTGATCAAGAATTAGCGAAACATTTAACGTCATTTTAGATTACGACATAACCTAGTAGTAAAACTAAACGTGAATATCTGGACCTTTGTGTATTTGAGTTCGAATCTATTTCTTTATTATTCACTGGTCATTTAATAAAATATTTTATATGAATTGAGAGCTATCTTCACCTTGGGCATCATACACTACATTATCTACAGCAATAACCAATTTATATTACATACGTACTAAAATATTTGACATTCTTATAATTGTGTTTGATTGTATGTACCTTCTTGAAGATAATATTTGTGTGTTTATACATATGCTCAAATATCTCCTATTAAACATAGAGGAAATAAAGATATTGATTGATTGATTGATTACGGATAACTTTTGATAGTGTAACTCAGTATGAAATTGTCTAACTTTGTCTTAATATTGGCTAATATTTTCGCATTTTTAATTTCATAAAAGGCAAACTCATTCGAGCGATATAAAAGTTGGTACTTTATTTGTTCGTTATTTGTGTCCCGGTAATCTCACGCTGATGTTCCGTTAATGTGTATATATAATGCATAGTCACGTAGTTCTTCCCGTTCACAGTTAGTTAACTCGAAAACATCCAATCAATTAGCAGGATTTCGTTCCCTAATCACCATCATCTGTGATCGGGATTTGTTGGATAAATTAGCAGAATCAAAATGAACACTGCTCACGTTATGCATTGTGAATATGATCAAAGCATTTCTACCTTTCTCAGAGTTCCTGCTAGGAAATGATTAGAATTATTCATTCATATTTGATGCTCGAAAAGAAAGTGAATGTAACTTAATAAAAGTGCTCTTAGTGCTGGATTAGATTTTAACTTTAATGAGTTTATTGAAGCGAAATGAAACATTGGGGTCCCGGGGCGAAACCCGATAAACATGTTCGGCCTCCCTTCAAATTTTTTCATAGTTAGCTAAAGCCGCATGGTTTTAAAATCCAAGATGCTATATAATCTATCTTGAGTAACATTCAAAATATTAATTGCTTGAAAATCGAGTTTCAAAATTCATTACGAATCGTATTCCGCCCATTTGTTTTCAAATTGTTTTCCAGAAAAGATCTTTAGCAATAAAAGTCGAACAGTCATTCCTTTTCGCGCTGGTTATTTTCATGGACTCTAACGTGTTGTGCCCTTGCTTTGATTTAAAACTTCCGCCGAAATAAAACTTGAACACATCTTTTTATTTTAACTATCCATGTAAAGAATACGTCATGGCGTGTTCTGGATACATATCTATAATATCTATAACAAGCACGAGTTCATTTTGTACTTCTGAAATAAAAGATGAAAGTTCTTTTCTTCTACAGATGAACTAATCTATTGTTTACGGACCCGGACGACAGCTATATGGTCAGTTGAGAGCCGCACAGAGAGGGGGGGGGGGGGGGGGAGATAAAATACAGGAGAACCGTGCATTTATATTCTCTTTTCGTATAGTTTATCTGGTTCCTGCAAAGGGTAGATACATGCCTAACCCGTTTCTTGACAGTACTTGGCTCAGTAGTTTGGATGGGGACACTGAACAATCTAAAGATTAATACATAAAGAAAGCGTGATATCATTTCATGAAACTGACTAATCTGTATATGATTCAACTTTGGTCTTGGCTATTTGGACCTACTCTATTAGTTGAGAATATCTGCTTGACACCAACAGCCTGTTCAATGTCTTAAACTTTTATACCGGGTACCAACCAAAGGTACGGTTGTACGGAAAGTTACGTGGCACGTTGCGACAGTCGTTATTAATCGGTCCCCGAACAAAGAAATTATTTTTTTACCATTTGTGCAAAGGGAATTAAGTAGATTTCGCAGTGAATATTTTTTCATTCACGTCTGGGCGTGTAAAACTTATCCCTCGGAGCAGTAAACCCGTCTAGTCTCAATCAGGAAAAAGAGCATACCCAAGTCGACAACATGCGTGCCGTGAACAGTCGGATACGGGCTACATGTCGATGAGTCTAAAAGAACGTACGCCGTTCCTGATAGCGATCCAACTTCTATGAACTTTGCTATGAAGTCAATTTTTATTGTATTGAATTTCATATTATCACAAATCTTACAAACCATGTAATTAAAACATTTTATTAAATTCTGATCCATGTTTGATACCGTTAAATTTTAAATTAACGACGTTTTCTTTGCACGATAATTCATTGTGAGTAAATACGGAGTACCAAATTGAATCACAGCAAAAGCAAATTAGCATTGTAAAAAAAAATTCTCAATAAATTACACTCGTGTGATTTTGAAAAATGATGCCGTTCGTTCTACTCAGTATGCAATATGAACACATTTGTCTCCGTAATTATCATTCAATTTATTACACATCATAAAATTTTATTAAAAATGTCACATGTTACTTGATGATAAAAATTTAATTAATACAATTATTGTTAACAAAAGACTAAAGAAACGCTGTTTCTAACTATTTCAAAATACATTACTTTCTAAAAACGACACCCATAGTGTATTTTTTGATGTCATACTCTTTTTGACATGTTATCACATCAAATTTAAAAGACAGCACTGTTTGAAATAATTATCTCGCGTGACCTACGCGAGATTTCCTTGAAGAACTCGTTCGGTGTTACAAATCCCCGGATGTTATCTTATTGTGGGCAAACATGAAATAAAACTCGCCTATTTTTATTACGCAAGACAATTTACGGCAAATTTAATGATTTATTACAAGATATTGGTAAAATTTTGTTGATATTGAATCTTCGTTGAAGCACTTTATGTCATCTATTGCACGTGTTAAGCGTGTTGAATGACAGTCAATGTAATTAATTAACCCCTGATACACAAAATATTCGCTTCTTGTGGTCAAACATCTTCTATCTAGATATATTATAATTATTCAGTTACCATTTCGTATTTCGTATCAGGGTCGCATTTCCTCAGTGTGGGATTCAACACGAATCGTACATGACTGTCTCGTTGCCATGCATGTTTAAAACATGGATGATACTTACATGTTGCTGGTAAATAAGATTTATTTGTCCCACCATAAAGTTAACGGGACCACCGTCACTTATAAATACTCACTGCATCTGTACATCAGGTCGTCAATAAAAGTAATTAATTCTCTGAAATAAATGTCAGAGTTTGAGATTTTTTGTCAAATTTCGAGATTTGGTTCAATTGCTAAACTTGAAATACTTGTACAGTGAGAGATGACATCTTAAGTGGTGTATTCGATGTGGAGATTGACAGTTTTGATTCTAATTCAATTATTCTAATAAAGCACGTATGGGAGCTATTAAACTAAAGTATTTTTGTTAAAATGACACTTTCAATGTACAAAATGAAGCCAATTCAGACTTCTCACATTCAAATTTGTCCACAGGTAACAGTTTCTCTTTTAAAACCAGCGTTAAAGCTACATCGCCTTGTACCAAAAGTCAATAGATGTTTTTGATTAGTTGATTGTGAGAGGTGCACAGCCTTGTTGCACAACTGCGCATGACACTCGGCCAATTAACATTTTGGCGACTGAAGGGTCACTTATAGTCATCTGTCAAACGGTGTCGGTTTCAAATCGGGAACAAAACCCTAAATTGAAAAATCAACTAATTTGGAGTATCCCTCCATCTCTATTTGTTATGTTTTGTTTCCCTGACAACATGTCGCTTCATGCGCAAATATTGCGCGCATGTCAAACTTTGACCTTAACAAAACTGACCGTCAGAATCGTAATGTACTTGTTCAAGTCACCACGGAATTGAATCAATCTTGTGATATTGTGTCACGCATTTTAACAAGGAATTAGAATATCAATTTGTATAATTTACCCGATCGCCAACAGCTACTGGTCAGTCATTGAGTGATATCTGAGTTATTTTCAATCATTTCTATGTTCAAAATCCATAGTTTATCACTGACATTTTTGTCTTCGCGGCAAGACGCATACTTTCTATGAAACCTTTTAAACATATTGATGTCAGGTTAGTCATTAAGAGAGACAATTGGCTCTCGACCCGTGACACAGGATCGAGTGAGCACCCTGGGGCGCGCACATGTCAGGATTTCACAGAAGCATGTAAACGTTTTGATAACGTGGTTCTAGGACAACCTCCTTCACAGATAGTCTTGCAGACTCATATCTCTATCTTCATTAAAAGGTCCATAAAACAGAGGCATCTAAAATTCAAAAGCTAACAAAAAAATGGAATTTTGTGACAGTTATGATATAGATGCTTAATACATTGTATAGGCAAATTTGGTAACAAAATGTGCCAATAAATCGGCTACACGATGTTTCACTTTTAATTTTATGATTATCAGAAAATTGATTAACGTTAGGGTGAAGTTGCAGATTTGTCATGTTTTGCAACTGTTTTTTTCCCTCTAACCACATGTGAGTACATTAGTTTACAAGTTGATAGATAAAGTAGACGACTTCATACATTTAGTAATCAAAGTACTGAAAGTACTCATGGAAACTAAACTTACATACACTTTCACAGCAACATGAAACGGGAACTAGTTTAACAATTGCATAACATATGTAGATAAACGTAGTACATGTACTTTGATCCGCATAAAAAATCATGCGATAACCTCAAAATAAAGAAAACCATATACGACTATGACTATGGTTTTCGATCGTCCGCATTTCTTTTCCAATGATACAACCTCAAAATTTAATTCGATTGTCCCAAAAGTAGGTTAATATCGAGGTGTTACTGTTGTATATATTGTACATGTATATACAGTCATACCTGTGAACAAAGGCCTCCCTTGGGAAAGACAAAATGTGACTTTCCTACACAGGTGGCTTCAGAGGTCAGTGTGTTCTTTATAGTCAATGACGATTTTAGTAGAATGGTCTTTATTCACAGGGTGGCGTTTATTCGGAGGTTGCCGCTAACATAGGTTTGATTGAGGTTTAACTCTACGTGCAAACCAAAAGGCTGGTTAGAAAAATACTAAAGTTGGATTTCATCGAGTCTTAGTAGGAATGCTGTTAAGTGTTAAATGAAACGCGAAAAACAACTTCAGTTTAGTATACAATGGAAAAGATATTGACGTGAAATTGTTTAAATAAAAACACATTATAAAATGAAATGAATATTTATTTTTTAGTGAATACGTGGGCGCATGATCTGAATATCAAATTTGTTGAATATGCATATGATAGAATGTGTGTAGTTTAAGTAACATTTAAACAAATTGTGATCCTAATTATAAATTAAACTCAGTGATTATGAAAGAGAGAGAGGGTAAATTTGTATGGAGAGAAATCCATCTTACCAAAATGGCTTCTTGTAAATGGGCTCACTAATGGGATCGATTCATACTTATTGTTAATTGGCGCGCAATGATTAGTCGTGTATACAGTACATGTTCCACGATACAACTATTTTTTAGGGATTTTTAAATCAGTATGGCATTACATATTTTAGCCCGCCCGGATAACTCAGTGTTTATAGCGTTTGTGTACTGATCGAGAGGTTGTGAGTTCAAACCCCGGGCGAGGCTCACACTGTCCGCGACAATTTGACTGAATATATTACATCCTTTGTTAAATTGTCCTCCACCGGGGTAGTTTGGCAGAAGCTTACGGATAGAATGTGGTAAGTACTGGTTAAGGCCTAAATGAAGTCCAGGAAAGCTGGTTAGGATAGCTGCCTGCCATGATATGACTGAAATAATGTTGAAAATGGCGTTAAACCCGACGAAACTCAGAAGTATATAATACATGTATACGAGTTGAATTTCTTACATTCTAGTCATATTCACTAACAAGTTTTGAACAAATTGCTAAAGTTTAGAGACAAACGAGGGATTTATTTCCGTCTCCAGGGTCCGAGGTTATAAATTATATACTATAAAATTGTGTCTTCAGTCATCTGAAGTTAGAAATAATAAAATACATTACTAGACATTTGATTAGAAAAATACTTACACATCCCACGTCTGAGAACGGTATTGAGACTTGGGTTCAGGCAGCAATCTCAAGTTCTATAACTAAGGACCCTGGTTAATCATTAATTTGCTTGGTTATTTATTTAATTACTCTAAAGAAACTATTCTCTCTAAATCTACGATTTAAATTTCACAATAGTTTCGCATGTAACATGTTTTACAATTTAAAGTTGCGAAAATAAAATAGATGCATTGTCAAGATATGTGACTTTGGTAGGGTTTAAATGTCCCCTAAATGTGTGTACTCCCTTTCAAAGTAATTGCCTATCCCTAATAATGAGGGATCAGATTAAATACAGGTATAGACTGATACACTGTAATATGTTTATGACGTAAGGGCCGACAAGGAAATCAACCCGCCATCTCTATAATTGGGTAGTTTATATTTCATATACCTTTTAATCCGACGCATTAAACGTTGAATATACATGAAATATTATACTTGAATAGCCGATAGTTGCATCAAAACTGCATTCAAAAATACCATTACTAACTCTATGTGTTCAGCCCTGGGTTGTCTTTAATGATACATATCAATGTTAATAACGAAAATAAAAAAATATTCAAGTCTTTTTAAAAAATGCAAAAAAAAACTACAACATTGTTTTAAATACACCATACTTGCTTTTTATACAGCCAACACAATAATGAACTTACTTTTCAATATAATAGCATTTGATCCCGAAGCAGGATTAACTTTAAAAAATGTATTTTGGGAAAACATTAAGATTTTAATAATTTAAAGCTTTAAGTGTGCTGTTACTATCATTTGAAGTTTTCTTTTTTAAATGAATGATACACAAATATGTTTCTACTTTACTGTACGTAATGAAATTCGTGTATTAATGATTTATTTCCATGCACAGAAATGCATTCATATTAATGCAACGGCCCAAGTGCGTGGTTTGTTGTATTCAATAGCATACTCCAGTATGATGTGAAATATCGATATGAGAGCGCATGCGTCAACATCTCCGTGGCGGGAAATTCAAAATGTCGCTGCGTTAGTTCCTGCCTATCTTGGGGATTTTCTGGCGTTTAATTAGGGCTATAAATGCATTTTGCCATAAAATATTTGATTTGAAATACAATGGACTTTATGTGAGCGCCGTCTAGTGGTTGGCTTTGATTTATTTTCGTTGAAATGTGTCTCAAAAGCACAGCACATTGCCGGCGCTGTAAAGCAAAGGAAACCTGTGATCCTTTATGTGAAAGTTCCCTAAAAACCGACACCTGGTTCAATTTTTCTCATTTGTTTCAAAGCTTTCGAAGTTCAATATGCCAATCTATTAAATTCTATACGTAATGGAGATGAAAATGATTCATTAATCACGCAGAACCGGATTTCAAAACCGCTCCGAATCTCCCACCTGCATTGAAAAAAGAAGACATTTCAGACTGCAACCGCAGTTGGAGAGACAAATTTATTAACCTACGATGTTTTTCCGCAAGTACTTTATGCCTCATGGTGCGTATGCAATCAATTCATAAGAGTTCTTCTTAGATAAGAATCACGCAGACGTGAATCTGCTGCCACTGCACGTGTATGGGCGACAAACATAGCGCGCAGCCTCTCTGACGCCCCCCAAAACAGTCCAATCTGCCAATCAAGTTAGATAAGCAACAAAGCGCAATGACTGTGCTCAGTCATACCTGCTGTGTTTAGTCCCAATTGACGTCAATATGTTCCATCTGAGGTCCCGGGTTCAAGAGCGTTGCACATGCTTAGTAACGCGTTAAGACTCTTTTACAGTGGATCCCCTTTCTTTCGGGATGCAGTCACATTGCAGCCTTACATCAAAGGTCACATAAGTGATGTTGATTATATCGTTCTATTGGCATATTCGGTAAAAATACGAGTGCTTTGGAGATGCCATTAAGTTTAGATTACATTATGATCAAACTCAGCATACATAAAACGCTGGTACTCATTGTATCCAACCATATGGTCTCATTAATATTTTTGTCCACTTCGATTGCAATGCGGTTCTGTGTTTGATATTGACGTCAATATGGCATCATATTGTGAAACAGAAAGTCGTGCATTCTGTCAAATGAGATCAAGCAATGTCGCCATTGAGAGCTATAATAATTTGAACATGTAATTGTTCAAAGTTGCTTCAGTTTACGGTTACATGCGATGTTTTGTCCTATATGAAGTGCTGGCCCAATCATTGCTTACTCGCATTACAATCAGAAAGAAGCAGATCGTACAAAAGCTGCTTTATTAGCTGCTTAAGTTACTTAATCACCCAAATGTTATCTAAATTGGTTAAATGAAACGTTCATTTGCACTATCATGCATATCTATTTTGTCAAAATGTGACATTCGTTGATTACCGACACATTGTCATCCCTTATTTGCATTGTCTCCTTAGTGCTAAATGCACAGCATATTGCTGTCCTTTGTCACCATAAAACAAGCGATTACGGCAGGAGCACAAGCAATGAGATATGAAAACAGAATGACAAAGTTTAGTGCACCCAGTTCCACATTCAATGGTACATTAAATACATCAAAGGACAACGAAGAAAGCGTTCACAAGTTGAATGTAATAAGCAGGTCAACATGTGCCATATAACATCAACATTGACGTATTGCTGTACTGGAATAGACAAACGTAAAATTGTGGCAAAGCAGCTTCCTCCTTTACCTTATTACTAGCACTGAGATTTGTCTGACTATCACTGAAAGGTTTGGAACGACTCTAACAAGGGTGTAATTTATGCAATTTATTACGACAAGTTTAGTATGCGGGACTAATACAGAACTAATTTGACTATCGCTGTGATAGTAAACGATAACACGTGACATAGTTATTAAAGGAAAACACTGATGGGTGTGCATACGGGACCAAGTTATAATTGATCGTCTATCAGTGTTTTTAAACCATGTAGTAAAATAACTCATTATGGTGGCTTCGTCAACAACCGATAACCCACAGCGCTTGATAAAGTCAGAAACTAGATTATAATATGCCAATAGATATTCAATATCTATTCGCTTTAGATTTTCTAAAATCAAAATTCGCCGGCTTATTATAAAAGAATGTGAAACAGCTTTGGCGATGCTAACTAGTTCTTGAAAATGCAATAATTCGGTTTAGGGCATACATACTGCTTAAAGATACATCATTTATTATTATTCGAACCTTTGTTTCACGTCATTTCATTCTAATTACATATGCATAATAAAACAGATAAAAGCAATGTTTATCAATGATGTGTTAATATACATCGAGTCATACTTAGATCTAGAACACGCAGCAAAACATGCCGAAGACGTCAAGAGATTGCTGTTTGTGAACCACAGTTACTTGTTGAGGAGAAGTTTGATCCGGCAAAGCTGATAAGGAAAGCCTCTCTCCAGTAAATAACTGAACTACTGGTGAAAATATACATACAAACTTGAAACTTAAGAAATCCATGACAAACGTAATTATTTAAAAAATAGATAATCTGCACTTTCTGTCATACATGTACTAGTACTTTAAAGTGTGGCTGGTCATGTGTTGTGAACACTGTAAAGTTGTCTTTATCTTACGTTTAAATATAGAGTTAGTATCGAGTCTGATTCTGTATACTGGTACCATTGTACCCAATCAATCATTCTGATTTCGTTCCAGTGTTTCATACCGTTTTTTGATGATATATCACTTATATACAGCGGTCGGTTCAGCTAACCGGTATATTTTATCCGTTACTAACTTAACCCTCAGGGTTTTAACCCGGATCGCCAAACATCGAACTAACCACTGGCCCTAAATCGTTCTGAGCGTCATTACTGAGAACTTCGTATCCGACACTATTAGTATCCGAAATTCTTATTTATATATATATATCTTTTAAAATCATCATGCGGTGCGTAATCATAATCGAAATGCGCGTACAATGTAAACGAGTGTTCGAAAACCACTTATCAGCATTTCCCAGGGGACGCTTTAGCTGCGTCCGTGGTAAAACGCTCACGTCACAATACGAATTGGATATTCCAGTGCTTTGATTTTCATCCCGACTTTTAATCAATACAATATACACACACAAGTTTAAATGCAGATACAATGTATGCACTTCAGTTTTTTAAATCTACGAAATTAAGTTGGTTAGATTCATTTCACGAATACAGTATTTATTTTTACATCTGTGTCGATAGATGATTATACCGTTAAAGGATTTTAATGTTAATATTAATCTAACAATATTCATAAGCTGTTAGGAATTAGCCCTATTGTAAAAACTTGCTGAATAAATTGCAAGATTCTTTTTAAAAATAATAAGTGTGTTAGCCGAATTGTGTGCAGCTTGATAAACATGGTGGTTTAATTTGACCTTTCTTTCGGATTCGCTTTTTATTTTTCTTTAATTTTCTTTATATAAATCTCCAACTCGAGCAGACGGAGAAACAAATGCATGTACTCAATGTCACCAAAAAGATACTCTTGTTTAAAAACTTGCCATACTTTCGTGCAGACGTAATATTTTCATTGCCAAATTTAAGACTATGAAAAAAGACATAACAATGAGAAAAAGCACCGATGTGGCGAAAGTTTTATTTTTTTATGACACGTTTTTTAACAAAACAAAACGCAGTTACGTCCATATGTTTAACGAAGCCTTCTCTATTGTCCCTATGCTTGCGTTTACAATAATTGATAAATCGGATTTGTAGTATTTTTTAAAAAAAATGTCAATTTAGTTTTATTACCGCTAACATTCTGTTTAACTTTATCTGGGTTGAAATAAACACAATCGTGACATTGGATGCATTCGAAAGATGACCTTATTTGTTCATTTTTGCATGTCATTCAGTGTCATCTTTCCGACAACTGTTTTTTACGCTTATGGTGTCAAAAGAACTTATGATTAATGTTCGGTTTCTAATTTTCCGTTGTACCGTCATCTATAGTTAACCGGTAGGCGTACGGCCCGGGCTGAACTTTTCCCCAAACTGCATTACAAAGTTAGTGTCAATGGTCGCAATAACTACCATTCTAAATGCTTTGCGATACGCCCCATGTTTGCATTGTCATGTAATGTTATGTTTTCAGCTTTTTTGTAGACATGGTAATAACCAAAAGTGTTAATTGCATGCAAATTTCGCCATAGCGTGTTGCAATAAATGAAAAAAATATGATAATACATGTTACTGACCTCCAGTAAGTGTTATATTCTAATTATCGTCTTTAATTTGAAATTCAATTTCTTTTGGAAATAGCGACTATGAATAAAAACGCAGGCGCTATAGGGCGTTCGAGCGAGTAAAATAAACACGATTATCCAAAAAATGAATAAATCTTAACAGTAAAACCTGCTGTAGTACAAAATGATACACAAAGTCAGCGTGATAAAATTGTAATATTATGTAGCTTTTATTAACAAATAACCGTATAGAATATTACACCAAACAAAATGAATTCAACTCGATTTGACAACCGTATTTATGGGATATTGCATATTAAAATCAGAAGTTCACCACCGTAAATTGCTACTTTTTATTCACAGTTCAGTGCGTAGCGATGTCATAAGAATACGCTCTCTGTTCGTTGCAGCTTTGAAAAATTAATAATGCCAATGTACTTTTATAAAGTTTCCAATCAGAACAGCGTTTATTTAAATTGCAATTATAACCCTGTACCAGTCAATAAAAAAATAATATCTACGCAACGGGACGAGATTTACCGACACCACGTTTCAACCATTAAATTCAAATGACTTTAGCACAAATCAACATAGCTTGCACTTTTGATTTTCCTTGGCACGTGAACAGTGTTAACTCGGCAACAATTTCGATAGTTTTATTCCCAGAATCGCCTGCATAACAGATGGAACGAGAATTCAAACATTTTAAAGCAATGTTACTATTTATAGAATGCATCAAAAACACGTGACCAGCGCTGTAAATTTATACTTACTCGGCGATGTGGAACGTTGCGGCAAAATAATACGCAATAAAATGACTACTATGCAAATGGCAGAGCGACTTTTAATTTAATGAACAGAAGGTATGATAGAATATATCTCTCTACTGGTTGAACTTACTTGTTGAACATTAACTGTCATGTCTAAAGTTACATTATGGATAATTGGGGAAGGATACGCGGCTTTGGTAAATTACGATGACAACCCACACGTGTGTAAACAATTTCTACTCGGAGTTGAATTTAAAAATTCTTTTTTCGATTTGCAACATATTACAAAGAAATTAGTCACACTATGAGAATAATGATATTCTTGTTAAAGACGTTAATAGCTTCAAATCTTGATAATCAAGAGATAGTAACAGAGGTAAATTTGCATGACCGTGAACCACCAGGAAGAAACGGTAAACTGTTAAGGTGGTGTGGAAACACCCAAATACCACTAGCTATCTTTCTAATAGCATCAAATACTATTTGAAATTATGTTTTTCGCAATATCGGATTTGCAAATACATTGTATTAATAAGAAACATTGGAATACCGTTAGTTGAGGACTTCTAAATGGTCACCTTTTTCTCTTCACCTCGTCGATATTTTTATCAGCTGTGACTTATTGCGAATGTAATTTTCCTGTTGGCGATAACTAAAGCCTTTAATCGTTTGAGAGTGTCATCCAGTACATTTGTATTTCAGCAAAATGAAATAAAACAATATCTATCAAGCCCTCACAATTGTCTTGGACTCAAGTTTACTCGGGGATGGGTATATTTGTCGTTATTCATCATAATATATATAATGCAGCGGTCATGGTCCAATGGTTTATACGCTGGACATGTAACCCGACAATCCGTGTTCAATCCTGGTAGCGACAGGTCATAACCCTTCTACGAAAATTCGACAAAACGTTGAGTGTCCTTTATATGAGAAGAAATAGCCGGCTCCTTGTGGAAGGGTGTAAGGAGGTACTGGTCAGAATACAGTCTAGGAAAACTGGGTAGGTTAAATGGCCGCCGTACGCTAAATATTGTTGAAAACGGTGTCATGCCCGCTTGAAATGTTAACTGATATACAGAATGAAGTTACGCTGCGAAAACATTACATCTTTGAAATAAAAGGCATGCACTTGAGAGTTCTATTTTGATTTTGTCGCAAACAAGTTCATCCCAAGTTTAGTAAGGGATTTCGACCTACTGTTGTAATGTTCTGATATGAGAAACGTGTATATGGCATTAGGATTGTTGCGTAGAGATCATTCAATGAAACTTTCCGAAAACGACGGTAAAATGAATAATAATGTAAACCGTGTTATATTCTTAACAAGCACAGTGCAACCTCCCTACACCAACCACCAATGGGAAGGACAAACATGACTGTTAATATATAAATATCACATCCCACATAGGGTGATAGAACGTAATGTTCACTCGAGACAAGTAATGTCGACCGAGGCGTTAAGAAAGACATGAATGCAACAAACATGCTAACAGTTATACGGTTCTTTTCGTACTGGTTGAGTCAAAACACTAAGTCGTCTTGAAGCATAGTTATTTTCGCTGTCAAATTATCTTCTGGTAAACGGGATGTCAAATTATGAGTGGATTTTGATCATCGCCCATAAAAATGTCTAGGATATAGAACGGATTGACTAAAACACGGCACCCGGTAATATCGCGTCAGCGCGTGAGGGCAGTTTCGTTATGGCAAGCGGGCCGAAATGTAATGTTACAGGGTAATAAGCCACGTGAGGTATAATAAAAGGAAATGGCAGTTGTTAAGAGAGTGAAAATACAGTAAAACGAGATGCTAGTATACAGGCTGTAATAGGGTAGTGGCTGTTGTTAGGAGGTGACCATTCATGGAGGTTACACGGTGCATGTACTTAAACGCCATATTTAAGTCGCCCACAAGAATCACATGTTTTAGATACGTGTGTTCGGTTATTAGTTGTAAATAGTTTACTGACAAAGTTACCACACGCCCGACACGTTTCCACTGACATTATATCACTAGTGTGATAATTAATTTTGAGAAAACTCTAATGTGATTCAAATTATTAAATTAAAAGTATGCATATATTAACAACACCGTATTTAGTTCACAAGTTACTCTTCAGATTCAACTGGTCTTAATTAGATAAACGCGTCTCTGTTACAGCTAATGCTTTCCGTGCATTCAGGCATCTCAGGCACAGATTTGCGTTCTAGTGCGAGATTATTAGTATTGGAATATGCGACAAAGATAATATAAATGGTGGAAAAATAAGGATGAATTATACGAAAATAGAGAAGACCCATTTCATGTAGATTGAGATATGCAGTCTGGATATGTGCAGCTGGATATGGTTTATCATATCTATATCATTTCATTGTACGTGACTTCCACCCTGTGAATAAAAGCCATTCTATGTTATAACGAACGAAATGACCTCTGAACAGAGGCAATCTTGCAATAAATGTCACATTATGTCTTTCCCGTGGATGGCCTTTGTTCACCGAGTTGACTATATATCCTTATCTGTTAACTAGAGTGGATCCTCCTTGGTCGAGTGGTGATGGTCTCTGACGAGTAATCACTATCCGCTTACTTCTGTAAGTTCGAATCCCACATGGATCTGGATGAACTTCATATGCAGCTAGCTAACGGTAGACGCATGCCATTGTTCTTCTCCCCCCCCCCGTTAAATCTAGAACGTCGCCAAATGGTCCTGGTTGTTGGTGCGACGTCAAACAACGCCAGTGAAAATATACTAACATAATTAACTACAGAATACAACACATATACCAGTACATCATTTGTGTAGCAAAATTCGTCAACGAAATGGTTCGAAATAGTAATTATGCTTGGCGTATTGGTATCACACGTTCGTTCTATAGATCATTGGGCATACCAACATTGACATGGTGTTTATATTGTACTTTTGTTTTTGTGTTTGATTAATTAAGACTGCGTACACATGGGCATAATGCTCACATGTATATATGGATAAATATTGTCATTAATTAAACATTCACATATATAATCATACATAACATGCATAAACCAAAAAAACAATCATACACACAAATAAATAGACGTAGGGAGTGACATTTACAACAATTTTAACCAAAAAGAAGTGCAGTGTATGACGTTGATTGTCATAATAAGAATTCCATTATTTATACACGTAAAACGAAAGTAGAAGTTGAACGTGTTCAGAAACGTTTCGATTCTGTATTTTACCAAGTTTATTCGAAGATGACATATTATGTATGACACAAATCCGGTGTTCGTTTCACTTGTCTTTCTCTATTTTGCTCTGTGAGTTATTCACATCAGAGAGGATGAACTTCGTAAAAAGCGGCTAAATGTAGGGTGCCTTTTGATGTGGATAATTTTTTTTTATGTGAGACAATAAAATATAAGAAACCAGGAGCCTCAGCGGTCGAGCGGTTATGATATCTTGTTGTAATAAACCCATCATGTTCCAGATAAGTGGTATCTTTGAAGAAGCGGCCCTGTCTGCTTACAAAAGGTCAGTGGATCTATCCAGGCTGTATTACGCCATGTACGAGTAATCCCGAAACGTCCAAAGAATAAATATAGTCGTAGATAAGCCTATGTCACAGTGTGGTTTATGTTGTCCTATGGAAATTTCTTACTTTATCATGATACTTATATATGTATGAAATAATTATGTGCCTGTAATTTGTCAGGGAAATGAGTTTGGCGTATTTAAAGAATTTTGACCATGCCTGAATTAAAATTTCTACTTTCGGTTTGAAACCCGAACCAACGTACACATACGAGATTTCATTTTGAAAAATGAAATTCTGTATCGTTGGTTTGGAGCCAAAATAACTGCAAGCGAACGAGATCCAGACAACGGAAATAAATACTCCACATGTTTTACAAATACCTGTATAAAGCTGGTGAGAGTATTCCAAAAGAAATCCGTATGTGGCCAAAATATATCTGTACGTGGCCTTTCAAATTGTATATAGATTTATCGTTAATGCATTGTGCACCCGGCGTAGAGAAATAAATATCTTATGTCTGAATGCGAAATCTAAAGTTTATTATAAACTGGAACCACTGCGCATGCGTTGTTTAATTCATTGTCGGTCGAGAAATCTATGTCACGGATAAATTGGGATAAAGAACCATAACATATTTTTTGTATTATAATAAAAAATGGATCAGGGTTGACTCAGATACTAACAATTCTAGAAACATCATTGAACCTCTGAGCTTTTTGAAAACAATTATCTATTGCACAAAGCTACCGATCGTAGTCGGGGTCTGTAAGGATGTTTTAATACAGAAATCAACCAACCAATCTTAAGTTGTGTTTAAATACAACATGAAGAAATAAAACCAGACGAAACCAAGCCGTATCATGAAATCAAACTATTGTCGAGTAATATAACATTTTAGATAATAAAATCAGACTGTATTATAGTATTATTGTGTTTTATGTTATTTCTAACACTGTGGTTTCTTTTGAAATCTATTATGAAAGCATGCAATTTAACCTAATTGTCGATAATTGTGTTACACGAAATAAACTGCGGTACAAGAAAGAGCCGGAACCAATGAGTTGATTTTAACTATATAAGCAGGTGTACGGTAGAAATTAATATTTCTTAAAACATAGTCTTAAAAATGCGAATCAATGAAGTATTTTTCCTCTGATCTGGCGACTTCAATGAAACAAACGTTGCATATTAGTCTGTCATCTGTGTGAAATAGCCATAGCTCTTATAATCTGGTATTTTTTTCAAAGATTTATCATTTTGCTTTCATATAAATTAGTCTATTGTACTGGACACATGTGAAAAATGAATGCATTGTTTCTCAATCAAGTTGCGACACCGAGAATCAATTTTTCTGCACTGGAACAGACAATTAACAGTTCTTTAAACTTATTACTCTCTGTCTGGATTTCAATTTTGTACAAAATTGCCTTCAGTCCACAAGTACTTTTCAGTTGTGGAATATAAAACGATTTTACAAGATTTGTTATTATAATAATACAGATCGTAAGCAGAGAAGGTTTTAACGCATGACATATTTACTGCATTGCGCACTTTTTGTAATTATTGTTCGCCCTGATCATAAATGTGCAGCGCAACCTCTCCAAAGCAATACCCTTTGGGAGTAGCAAAATTATGTTGTTTTTGAGAGGTTGTTGTTCTAGAAAGGTTATATTAATTTTTAAATCATACAGTTGGGACAAATCATGCTGTTGATGAAAGGATATTGTTACTCAAGAGAGGGTCGCTCATGAGAGGTTGTACTGTAATGTTAACTATGTTAACGGAAATAGCCGTAACTAAGTTTTTAGAACTTGTGACACGACCCCTTGGCAACAAAATATATTTAAACTAATGTTTTAATACCGATCTTTGTTAACACCTATGTCGTCAGTCATGTTAAGATAAAACTGTCTGGATTCTATTTAAACATGCCTGTTTATTCTAGAATCTGATATTAAAAAAATATTCAAACAATGTATTTGTGAGTATTTCCTCTTAGTGATAAGCCTGTCCTTATACATGTAGGAACTGGTCAGACTTTAGTGTTCAACACGGGGGCAATCAATCTAACCCAGTGCTTAGCTGCTAACATAGTAATAGTTGAGTTACTTCCCTTTGATGGTTACAGCTCGCTAAATCAATTTGTCAATCCGGTATCGTGGATCTGCACTCTTGTTGTAATTACAAATGTATGGCCTTTGTTTTTGTTATTTTTGTGTTTAAATTGCACAAATGTAATCGTATGCATGCTTATCTAGAGAGAAAAATATGAAAAATAATCAATCCGGCCATTTGATTATGTGTAACAACTAATATAATAATAATTGTTATTACTATCAAGGACTTATATGTATGTATATAAGTCCTTGTTACTATGTTAATTAGAATTATGTTTGAGGTTCTTTTCCTGGGATAATCTACCGGAATAAAATGCGATAAGAATTAAAGTGAAACTGTTTTTTTATAAGACACGAGCATGCATCACTGGAAAATGCACAATCTTAAGTTAGAGTCTATCATATGGATTCCCGGGATGAAGAGACAAGGTTCTCCGGGAGCCGTAACTTCACATGCAAGTTTATAATCATGATTTCTTATTCTAAACACACATGATACTGTTAACTCTTCTCCTACATCCAGGTAAAGTACAGGACTCACTCTAAGGCATTGACGCACTTTGTGGCAAAGTTTGTGCACTATGTACCAGGTGATTGAGAGGCGCAAACTCTGTACATATTTAAACAATCACGTCTAATGCAGAGAGACCATATCCGCCTCGAAGCTGTCTAAGGTCTGGGTGTGGCGATTGCTTCCGGTAACTTTCCCTATCATAGTACTGACTATTTCATGGATATCAGACACCGGCGATGTGTTGGTGAACTCTTATCTGGACGCTACTCATATATACTTTCTTCTATACATAATACAACTTTAATATTTTACATAGCTTGCATCTAGAACCCCTTTTTGTGTCACGGTTTTATTTATTGGAGGGACAGGCAATAATGATATGAAATATGGTCATCAATGAATATTTTATTAATAGTTACTGATACTTGATACACAATTATGACAAAGGACTTTATTTTCACGAAGGCTTATGTTTACATCTTGTGTGCGTAACCATGTCACTTAACGTTTTCCTTTTATTTGTATGTTTGTATGTGATGTATATACAATGTATGTTATATATGTGATAGTTTCTATTCTGATTTAGTTTGTAAGACAAATATATCGTGATACAATGAGAAAAAAATATTTCTTTTATAAACATCGCATCAATAGCCATGATCATTCGGCAACCTTTCCAACTATAACGACTGATGTAGATCCAAAACATATATAGTACCTGGATACAACCACCGATCTACCGTAACTGAAAATTGTCTGCGATGGGAATCGGACTACGGCTGTAAGGCGCTAGTGATCCCTAGTCAGAGACAGTAACCTGATAAGTGTCTGTGATGGGAATCGGACTACGACTGTGAGGCGCTAGTGATCTCTAGTCAGTGACCGTAACTGAAAAGTTTCTGTGATGGGAATCGGACTACGGCTGTGATGCCTTAGTGATCACTAGTCAATGACCGTATCCATTCAACCAATGATGTCCCTTATTTCTTTCTGTCCAGTCTAGTACTACTCAATCAGTGAATATGTACAAACACGCTATGTTCATCCTTACTTTAAATCATAATCATTAAAAACCACCTTACTTACCCAGTCCCATCTAATTAAATAATACATACAAATTGTTTTTCTCTAAAATAATCATAGCGGGGTGATTGCTGTTTACACCTAGACCTATATGTAAATGTTTTCTTTCATTTTGTTACCCACGCAATATGTTAGTTACATATCTGGGAAAATAAAGATTTGTCCGGTTAATTATTACCATTCTATAATTTTCCTGGGTTTTGAATTATATAATTCGTGAACTTAAGGCAAAAATACCACCTATATATTGTACTTCATTTATTTATAAAAAATATTTATATTTATTATTCATATAAAATGCTCGAAATAAGCATAAAATCATTAAAAATATGAAGTTATTTGTATGTTTAATTATTTACCATTACAGTATTGTGTAACATAACGGAAAGTCAACGAGAGAACATTTGTTACATTTAACATGAAAGAGAATTTAAGATTGCAATTAAATGTTTTAAACATCTAGTCCCATTCATACACTATGTACCATATTTTGTTTCTTTTGTTTCATCCAACAAACTGCGAATTGCTTTTCCATATTATAAACAAGCTAATGGCAATTAAAGCCAAACGGGAGTCAATTACGTTTCAATAAACTTGTTAACTGCACCGTTTCCCCAAATTCGATAATTGGAAGAATTTAATTGCATTACAGAGATTAAAGCATTTCGCCGACAAAACAACTGTCACATCTCAAATTATCTTCTATGACCGAAGTTGAGCTGCTAGACATGTAAAACTTACCACATTACCGTGAAACAATATTATAATTTTCAAAACTGTGAACAAAAGCATCTGATTATTTGACGGATTAAATTTCCATGTTTGATCTTTCACCATATTTCCCTTAAGGCGAATGTAACCGCCACGACACTGTTATTTGCATAAGGCATACGCACACACTAGAAAATCCTCCAAATTTTTAATTCTACCCTGATCTTCCGTTTGATAACATTCTTTAACAAATAAATATTTGTTTATTTCGAACAAAAATATAAAAAAAAACACGTTAAGCAGTTTCAATTTCACTAAAACTTAATGGGGGTAAGATTTTTTCTCACTAAAGAGGAAAACGAATAAACGTTCAGATGACTTCCGTTAAAAGTAACTTTTTTATCTCCTGATTGGAAAACTCTTCAAACAGAAGATAACAAATCGCAACTTGAACAATAATGGCCCGCAGTGCAAAAGCCAGCTTGAAATATTGATTTATTGAACGGACCTCGTCGTCTGCATCAGTATCTTATCTATTACATTGTTATCTCCCTTACTCTCGAAGTTTATAAGAATAGCGAATTAACACTATAAGCATCCATTAATTACATTTATTCATAAACACTGTATGTGTTTTTTTACCGAATGTATCTGGCCAAATATATAGAAATTCATACATATTTTGGTCTAATTTACGGGGAGCCTACTTCATCTTAATTCAGCATTATGTTATATTGTAGAGAATTCTATTGGCGGGACTTTTGAAGCTTCTGTAGTCGTTAGGTCGCTAAAAATACGATAAAATTACCAAATCCCTTCTTTCTTTCATAAGAAATAATACGTTCACACTAACTGAAATGTAAGCAATCAAACCACTAAAAAAAACCTTTTCAATTTTGTGTCACCGGTAGATACATCTTATATTTTCGGTGCTAAAATGAAACATAAAAACAAGAATAGTTTAATTAAGATGTATAGTTAGATAGTGTAGCCTTCTCTCTCACTCTTGTTTTTCTTAATCGCGACAAAGACATACTGGTTTTCAAATTGTTTATAAAACAATTATTTAAATTCACTAAAGAGCTTGTTTTTATTATATCAAATAGGTATAATACACATTTTAAATCTTTAATTGCCATCGAAATGACTTTCTTTTATTGCTAAATCATTATGATAGTTAGAAAATTATTCACAAATGAACGATAAATAGTCAGTATGACCTAAATATAAGTAGTGTGGGCGATAAACAGCGTCTAAAGATGTACAAAATCTTCGTTTTGGGCAATATTTCGCACCAAAATGTCTCTAGTTAAGTATAGATAATTCTCCGTTTACTTTCGTCTCGTGGCAAAGTGCTAAGGGTGTCAAACCAGATCGTAACGATACGAAAGTTTATGGAGATGAAGAATTTGATGTAACGTACGCAATCTTTTTTCATTCTTCACTGACTAAAGTAATTCATGTAGACCGATTATTCTTAATTCGATTTTTTACTACAAACGAAGTATCGAAGAGGGAGCCAACGACGGGTTGACTCAGTCACACGCCGTCAGCCAATCAGAAACGATTATTGGTAATTGTCGCGTGCTCGGCACGACCCAGTGCGCAGGAGCGCGCTGATTGGTTGTTAGCGGAAAAATTATCCCACCTTTAATGGCTATTCTATTGTGTCGTTCTCAACTCAATTTGACATTTTATCCTTAGATGATTTCGACTTTAAGATTGTGACTATAAAAGCCGACTGGCCACAGTTCTGGTCACATTCGAACATTATCATTCATACGAGAAACATTATCATTTCATGTGCCTTACGAAAAATTCTTATTATTAATACGTGAAAAATGAAATCGGAAGTTGAAAGCGTGGCGGGATCTCCAGCCGGAAGTTTGATGAGTGTTAGCAGTGCGACCACCCCAGGAACGCCTGGGTCGGGACATTTTGGTATACACAGTGTATCAGCATCAACCGGGTGTGAAATGTCATCATCAGACTCGTTTGATTCAGATTTGGAGAACAATAATATGTTTGGACGAATAACTTCATCATTGGCATCAGTTTTTGACCACAGTTCTGTTGACAGTATCAAATCTGAGCCCTCAGATATACAGACGACACCGAAGAAGAAAAGATACACGAAATCTCGTGTCAGGAACCGCAGTCCTACTCTGGTTCAGAAGTTAAAAAAGACACGAAGGTTGGTATAATTAATGCATTAATTATTCGTAATGCATCTAAATTGTGTATAATGCATATCTCTTAAAGTACTAATGTATTTGTCTGACAATTTATTTCAATTTGATTAAGATTTATATCATTTTATCTTCGTGAAATGGGAACTCTAGCGTGCATATATTTAAAGAAATTTAGCAATAATTTTAAATTATAATTTTAACTCTTATAGGTTTTTGGCGCGATTTTCGCATCTGATGATAGCGTAAAAACATTTGATTTTGGTCTTAAAATATAATACAATCATTTAATTATTTGTAACAAATATCTTGTTTTATTTACAATTTGATAAAATATTCGACTTTGATATTTATTGCTTTTCTCTTTTAATTTCAGATCAAAGGCTAATGACAGAGAACGTGCCCGCATGCATAACTTAAACGACGCCCTGGAAGGTCTAAGAAAGATCTTACCAAACTACGAAGGGGGTGATGACAACAAGTTGACAAAGATTGAGACCCTGAGGTTCGCTTACAACTATATATTCGCTCTTAGGGAAACCCTCAATGTATTGGATAGAGGCGAGCCTATTGATGTAAACGATACTCTCTATTCAGCACAGATGTCCGCTGCGATGAAGATGCCAACAGCAAGTCAAACTCTGACAAAGTTTCATCAGCATCAGCAAATTCAGAAACAACAACAGCATCATCATCAACAGCAACATGCTCAACTTTCTCCAGTCAGTCACCAGTCTCAATTATCACCAGTGACTCATCATCAGCAACTATCACCAGTGTCTCATCATCAGCAATTGTCACCAGTGAGTCATCATCAGCAACTGTCACCACTTGAACATCACCAGCAACAACAGCAATTGAATGACAATATGTGTCTACCTCATAGTGCTCCAGTCTCGTCATCAGTGAAAATGGAATCGATTACGTCACAGAACTGTTTAACATCATGTGACACGTATCAGAACCAATGTTTTTCAACAGGAACCACTACCACCAGCCAGGTACCAAACTTTTCTGTAGCTCAACCACAGGACTTTGTATCATCATTAAGTATGCCATGTTACAGCCAGTTTTCAAGCCCTGTGCCATGGGGCGGTGCGCCTCACGCTCAGCATGTGTTTTCCTTCGATCATACTCATTCTCCAACCGGATTTTCAGACACATCTGAAGGATATACTTTCGAACTTGTGTGATAAGTGTACTGTATATCTGGTATACAGGTAATTATGTGATATATTTGACACGATTTTGTACAGTTTTTGATCTCTTAATGTGCTATGAAATCCATTGGCAAATGTATTGTTCTCGATTGGAACATCATCTTATTATATGGTTCATTAATCATGAATTAATGTTTAACAACGAACAACCACTTGCAACGAGTCACCTCTGCCGCCTCTCATATTATTAGAATTTTAGAATATTTTTGATAGCAAATTGATTACTTGACTGCGGAATATAATTTCGATTTAAAACAGCTTAACACCAATCATTCATGTTTGCTGACGTATTTTTTGCTGCATAATCGGCTATTTCAAAACGTGCAAATTAATTGAAAAGTGAAAATTATTATTTAAAATCGGTGATCAATCATTTTGAATCTCTATCTCATTTTGGGAAATTCTCCACGCGAAATTTTAATTTCAGTTGTGATTCTAAAATATCCGCCTCCTTGATCAAGTCATCAGTTTCTCCGATAATCGATATATTTCATCATTAATTCACGATTATCGCGTGTTTTTATTGACATTGAGTAATGTTAGAACAGGTTAATTAGTTTTCTTTAATCAGATTGTGGATTTTATGATTAACAACTGTATTCTTATTTCCCTACCTTACACATTTATTATCTTATAGAAATCAAATATTAATGCATTTCGACAAGAAAGATCGTTTCTTCCAATTTCGCTTTCGATGGAAGAGCGATTTTTCACTCCTGTCGTTATTAAGAAGAACATCTTTATTCCGTGAAAATTCAAAATCATATCGACGCCTTAAGATCCCTGTTCCTGTTTTTAAACCTCCGCTTAGTCAGTCCTTCGTAAATTTTCGTTTTCGATACGAAGGTCTGACGCTTAAGCGGGCTAGCAGGCCACTTCTCTCTCTCATAAATATGACGTTTAACCATTCGCGCATTTGAAATTTATTTTTCAGTTTAATATAAAAAAAGATGTTTCTCATTAAATCGGAAAAAGTTAAACCACTTAACGGTAAAAATCCTGACCGATGTCAAGTATAAAGTTCGCTTAAACATTAAAGTATACGCGTAAATACATCCCTTTTAGAATCGCTTAATTTCACTTAATCGCTCATATCAAGTTTATTCAGTGAGAGATATGTATAATAACTTACAACGATGGTTACTTTTTATGACTTTTTATCGACAATGATCCGTTATTTTAGCGGGAGTTTTTTTATCGCGTATATCAATTTTCCATTTTAATGGTCAATCTTTTTTATACATAGTTTAACATTTAAACTTGAATTAAACTTGTCCACACTTATCTTGTCAAACATGGCTTGTCAAAGATGTATCTGGTGGACCGTTAACATGTCCCACTGTACAGGATGTCACTGATTTTATCTATTAATTTTCAATTTGTTAAAGTTTCTTGTCAGATTATGTAGAAAATTGAAATAAATTAAGCAAATTTCACTTTGTATTTGTTGCCAGCAGCGGTTTAATTAGATTTTAATGTCATAATGATATGATTCTATCTTTAAAATGTGCGCTGTTCATAAATACATCTTTATCATGGTTTTACTGTTAAATAATTTGTTAAAATTACAACGATCATTATGTTTCATCTTCATAAATGCATCCTGTGTTCAAATGTTCATTTTTATACACAAAGCAAACATTGCTAGGATTTGATATACGTTTACAACCGGCAATTATGTGTTCTTTTTATACAACCTGCTCACTACAGCATCAGTGCCTTGGATTTTAATGTTTCATATTTTGTATATTTTGCCTTGTACATTTTGTACATTATTTTGTAAATATATTTTGTATATATTGTATCTATGCAGAGAAATTAAGTTTTTATAAATTTAATAAAATATGCAAATACCGAATATATGTCTTTATTGGTTCTATGTCTTGGCTTTCCACGAGCGAACAGGCAAGATAATATTTGAAATGAGTTATTGTGTCAAATTTGAGTTGACCTTTGTGAGTATGAAAGTGCTACTATTCTGGTTAAATCAGGAGTCGGTTGACAAGGACTGTGTTCGCCACAGTACCCGAGCTCTCAACAACACCACAATATTGCATTACTCGAATTAAACAGAATTCTGTTCTGTTCTGCTCGAATTAAACAACAGGATACAAGTGAACAAGTCAAGCCTAACAAAATAAATGTAATAAAACAAAGGTAACATAATGACACGATTTCAATAATTCAACAATTTCACAAATTACAGGAATTAGACCAAAATAATGCGAAAAACAGGGTTTTGGAGGGGTGTGGTACAAAATACTTCACAAGTGGATTCCTTGACTGATTTCGGAAGCTACCGAAGGAAAAAAACTCAGACAAGATGAGGTATGGTCATATATCAACATAGTTTAATACAAGGCATCAGTTATACATACATTACAATAGAAACGATTCTCGGAATCGTCACAAGGTCTCTGTGGCTAGTATGAATACCATTATGAGATTGTCACTGACAAATTCTTCATCACAACAATCGTTATAAGCAAAAATTAGAAATCTTGGAACAGAGAGTAGTTTGATCCATTCTTTGTATTGTTGAAATCTAATAGATCGAACACCTCTGTCTTTAATATAAGACAGATTAAAATCATAACAATGGTAGGGTACGGACACATGACTATCTGGTATAATAAATTACGATACTAAATATGTACATCTGCAGTATTTCAACTCTCGTGCGGACGCAAGTAACTTATACACGTATCCCTGCATCAGTATAGCATATAAACAAGAACATGTAAATATTCGATTTTCGTCGTTATGATAACCATTAGCCACCGATTTGGATTGATTTTCTTTAATTGGGTATTTGTGTCTGATATCAAATCATACAGTGTTATATATTTGGGCTTTCCACAATGAATAACAACAAAATACCGAATTAGTTATTCATATACAATCTATTATGTCATACATTGTATTATAAATAATTTGTTATTAGATAGTATTGATGATTTCATTTGTCTCTTTTAAACCCCAACATATTAAATTGGTGTTTTTTCACAATTATTACGGCACGAAATGGGTATCTTAGTAAATAGGTAAATAATGCTCATTTATGAAGCTTAAACAGAGAACATATGAAATACACACATACCCTAATAATTAAGTTATTTACATTTATTCAGAGCAAGTAAACAATACTTTTTTCATACAGTTTCATAAAAAATGCAAAATAGTGGGGGAGTGGGTTAAACTGGGGATAACAACTTAGTCATATTAAGATTTTATTTTTCGAATTTTGGCGGGACAATTCAATTTCAATCGATGCAGAAAAAAGGTTTATTTGATCTGACCCCGCCTATTGTAAAGAGTGTTTATATTAATTGTTAAAAGTAAAGAGATATCTTTTCAAAGATGAGATAATGATAGTACCACTCCATCGACATAGCAGGCGCAATATTTATACTATTAGATTAGATAAACCGGAGTAAAAATGAACCATATAATACATAATTGTGAATCACTTTTGAAAGTACAGACTGATGTGACGACAGAGGCCACCAAAATGAAGAGTAGACACGTGACTTTTATACACAGAATCCTTTTTTTCAAAGGTTTATTTAGGGTTTTCTTATAAACCCGGGACTCTGTACATTAATGTAGAGTCCTGTTTTTAGTGTGTTTAACGCCACTTTTAACAATTTTATAGTTATAAACGGACCAGTGGGTAGAGACCCTGTTTAAACACATTAGCGGCCAACGTTCACATGGTGGCCGTTAAGTCAAGTTTGAAAATACAATGTCATAATTATTTTATTACGTATTTGTTTGATCTTTGGGTTAAGTACATACAAATTAACCTTAATATTTGCCTGTGTATATTTTTACAGTAAATGATAAGTGTTGACCTTTTACGGATGCAATTGTTTTGTGTGACTGCTTCAATGTCAAACCAGATTTACATCCATCAAATATTTTAGCCTCCTTTCTGTTAATTATAAAAGAAACAATTCGCGTGTATTAAAAAATACTATTTAAGCTTTATTGGGCGTTACATTAGGCTAGAAAAAAGAAGTAAATAACGATTTATTGATAAAAATAATCAGGGTAGATGGGTTGGACAACTTCTTTTTTCCTTTTTCCCTTACACTCTTTTTATGGGAATACGGGGACGCACGATTCGTCCTCAAATGATTTCGTACGTAAATTTTGGAATTAGGAACCTTAACTAGAGTTGGCGCAAGAAAATTGGGCAGGTCGGTGAACTGTAAACACTGGTTGTTTTAATCTTGTCTTTTTAGGAGCAAATAGTGCGAACTATAATAATAACAATGATAGCAAGACAATGGAGCACGACATTGTGTTTTATTTGAATGTATTTTGTACGTCAGTCAAATGCAATGGTACGATTTAATCAAAATGGAGAATAAAACCCTAGAAATGTATGATATATTTGCCAAGACTGAAACAATTATTGAAAATCAAACTACAGTCAAATCTGTGTTTACAGCCAATGTTCGAATAAGGCCATCGTGTGAATAAAGGCCATTATTTGAAAACCCATTATTGGTTATTTACAACAAACTGACCTCTGAATAAAAGACATATGTCATCATGGTCCACACATAGTCTCTCCAAGAGTGGCCTTTGTTCACAGGTTTGACTGGTGTGTACTCATTCAATATGGCGACTTGATGAAATGGAAATCTTTCTTACACATTATTAATGTTATCATACATTAGAGCGGTATATTTAATTCTACCTCATAGTAATGGAAATTATGGAGTAATTAGTAAAAACTGTATTATTTGAGTGATCATCTAGAATTTGTCTGCTTCCACGTGCTAAAAGCAACAATCTCGCCGAGGCTGAATGCCCAGTTATATGACGTTGTCGGACGCTGAATGTCTGGACATGGCTAAAACCCGTCATATCTAGGTGTAATACACTTCGTTCATGTCAACGGACTAACGCGATTTTAGACATTTCCTTCATATGTTCATAATTCGTTCATAAAGTAATTTATTAACGCGCTATTTTTATTGTCCAGTTTTTTACGATGAGTTTAATGTTCAACTTTTTTGTGAAGTGTAATATATTATATGGCATACTCAGCGTTTGCATGAACACAAAAACACATGATGAAATTTCATAAACTGCCGCCTTTGAAATATTTTTCGTGGTAAATTTTGTCTTCGCATACTAGCCTTAAAACTCAGCATTTTTGTAATTTGTCTCAACAGCACTGATGAATGGTGATACAATCTACAAGCTGACGTATCTTATCAAAATATCTTGAATTAAAATCTTATCAACATGCGATCGTAAAATGTCAACATACGTGTATAACACAGCGAATCTGACGTGCGAAGAATGGAACTTGAGAATTTAAAATTTGTTGTGTTTTCATAAGTTGTTTATTTTTACGCGAAGAAAGAATTTTAAACTGTCGACTATGTTAGTTTTTGTTTTGACGGTTCGCTATGATAATTAGACAGAACATTATTTTTAGAATTAGAATTATGTAAATATTAGCAATTTGATCATTGTTCGATGAAATTGATCGATTTGTATATTATTTATTGAAAACAGAATTTAATATAAACAATAGCGCAAAATTAAGATTTTGTTGAGAGGAGGTGTCGAACCGATTCATGTGATACGGTACATTAAATTCAACAAATACATAGACCGACCCCTCAGATCCATGAGAACGAAGATTTAAATTTCCTTAAAAGACCAATTCTTTTAATTAATGTTTAAACAACAGACTGACATTATTTTATGCATTCTGAAGTATTTTTCTTGATTTGTTGTGAAGTTTATCAGTAGAAATATAGATAACGCTGTTACGCTGCTGGGCTGCCAACTTCACGCTGCTAGCAGCGGCTAATTTCACATTGAAAAAAAATATATGAAAATTATATATTTTCTGTTAATTAATGTTTAAACAACAGACTGACATTATTTTATGCATTCTGAAGTATTTTTCTTGATTTGTTGTGAAGTTTATCTGTAGAAATATAGATTACGCTGTGACGCTGCTGGGCTGCCAACTTCACAAAAAAAAATGAAAAAATGTGTAAGTTCTCATCTAATGAACGTTAAAGGTATAAAATCGAATTATATCATCGATTCGTAAGTGTTTAGCCGGATTTCTTGTGCATTTCATGTTTGACTATAATAGTCCGCTATGCGGCCGCTACACTGCCAGATTCACAAAATCGATAAAAATCGTATTTTTTCTTCTAATAAACATGACAGCAACATAATGTTATTACTTCATGCGTTTTTAAGTTTTTGCATGATTTGTGGTGCAGTTTAACTGTAGAAATATATTAAGCTGCTGGGCTGCTAGGCTGCTGGGCTGCTAACTTCACGCTGCTGGGCTGCTAGGCTGCTGGGCTGCCAACTTCACGCTGCTGGGCTGCTAGGCTGCTGAGCTGCCAACTTCACGCTGCTAGGCTGCTAGGCTGCTGGGCTGCCAACTTCACGCTGCTAGGCTGCTAGGCTGCTGGGCTGCCAACTTCACGGACATAATTCTTTGTTGAAAAAGATTTTTCTTAATCCACCGTGCATAGAAAAATCTTCAACCAACATGGCTATGTTTTCTCGACGTTCGTGTATTAATCATCGGACTATTGTCGATGCTGATATTAATGAAATCATGTTGTTTCATCCTTTGTTTTATCGAGTATTTAAATTTTTATACATGACCATTTATGCATCAGGGATTCTCTTTAAAGAACGTCACAATTACTAATGGTAGCAGGGATCTATACATTTAAAATGTCAAATTTGCAGAAAAGGGCAAATTACAAAAAAAACGAAAATGCCGTAAACTATAAAAAGTTTGAGCATTAAAAACTTTTTGCAAGCATATGTTGTATAAAATACATCAAAATCGAATAAAATTTGGTCATAAAATACATGTTCTGTGGGCATTTTGAAGACAACATCCATTAAGTACACGATATCAATCTACGCTATAAGGTGTGAATCTGACAATGCAGTACATTTCACAGAAGCACCGTGGGTATAAAATGACCGCCGCACGCGCCACTTGAATCACGCGCCAAAGGTCGTTCATCATTCGAATATCGTTAAAGACAATTAAATTAGAACAAAAATGATACAGTTTTCAATTACCTGTTATCTAAAAACCTATAAACATTCGCAAATTTAACAAATGGAACCCAAGACCGTAAAAATAGGAACGGGGATGTGCACAAACGCATGTGTATTAACAATGAATTCCTAATTAAGATCGCATTATTTAGATTTTTGCTGATTGTGATCTTTCTGACAGATTGTTGTCTTTAGGCAACTTTTCCTCCTCATAAAGAGATGCTATCTTGTCGTAGTGTTCATGGAAAATTAAAACAAACGTTTGGTTGATGCAAGCAGACGTAACGTGCCGCAGTGTGCCCAACCACTTAACAGTCCGACATTTCCATAATGATTTTTGTATACAACAATATGCTGGAAGACAGCCTACAACCCGTATTATAATATCCTATTTGAGATATTTCCAACCATCTGGGGACTCAATTTACTGTAACTAAATTTCATTTTTATCTACACATAAAACGAGCCCCTAATACTCGGGTTTCTCGATCCTGTCAGTTTGTACATGCGCAAGGTAACACATTCACATTGATCCCTATAGATAGATATTCATTAATCTATAAGGCTCAGTTTCAGGGCATTTAAAACATGCCACAGGGCGACAGATAATCAAATCGAGAGATCGAGCCCATTTCACATTACTGACATTGTTATATCGAACATGGTAATAGAGTGATTATGCACCCCAAAAATGAAAATTAAATAACAAAAACCTTCCTTATGGAGAATTCTCTCAGTATATCTAATTAGACCTCAGGTTCGCCTTAACAGGACTTTAATACACCTCACTAAGAAACAAGTCATCCACGCATGCGTGAAAACAAGCATGTGTCAGGTATGACTAGTTCAATCAAAATCAAACAACGTACATATGCGGATTTTTGTCAATTAAATTACAGTTGATGCCTCGGTTAAATAAATATAGATTGTTAAGGTCGGGTCAAGATAGTCTACAATTACTTTGAAGATCACCTCAAATGACATTTTGCAACCAGCTTACAAACATATAAGGTCATTTTTTGTTTGTATGACAATACGTAGGAATCCGCTGTATGGCAAATGGGTGAACTTTATACGGACATCAAACGCAATTATCTGTCATGTTTTTTTTTGTAAAATGGATGTCGAAGTCATCGCCTTATAGAACAAATACTTTGACAGATTATTTTCATAATTATTAAGAAAGTGTGACCGGAAAAGGCGTAGATCAAGTTTACCATGACCCGGCTCTATCCCCTTTTTAGCGGATACAGTTACCTTATATTTTTATGAAATACTAGTCCTAGTACTGCAGACAACCTCTTACACTTCAACAGACCCATAATTTCTATTATCATGTCTAACAGCAAGTTGGACTAAATATTGAAACAAATAAAATCGGAACTTGAATGAAACTTTTTATACTACAATGTACATGCAGTTAAATACATATGTAGATGACATCTCTGTCGAAAAGCATTCCGATTTTCATACAACGATTAGGACTATTTGTCTGTTAGCAATGGACAGGTCAAACAATTAAGTTAGTTATCTTTTTGTTACGGCAATGGTCTTCTCTTACTAAACATGGATGGAACCAGAAATTTCAAATTCAATTCGACAATCTTCTGGACAAACCGAACATTCTATCCGCACTAAATGATATTTGGCGTAGACCCAAACATGTCCATAGACATTTTAATATCTCGTGATAGCCAAAACCATAAATGCACAGTTGATCATTTGAATAAGCTGTTCTATGCATCTTGTGCCGAGAACGCCACTCATAAACTGATTTTGTTAAGAAAACAATTATTGCGTATTCTATCAATGAATCAGAAATAGAAGCATTAGTTTCAGAAGTCACTGTTACAGGCTAGCGTGACTATCTGTTCTTGTGATGTTTTAGTCAACATTTAATGAACATGTAAATGAATCTCATTTTCGAAGTGTGCCGACAATCTTGAAACACAAGATCGCTAAAAGTACTCCTGTCAGCTTCAGTTATAAGGGCTATTTGTCACCAAAGGTGAACAGGGATCACGTAAAATAGGGATAATCCCGGGGTATCCATATCAATGGCGTTGCTATGTCAACAAAAATGACCCCGCTCGGTGCGTAAAGTAAACACTCCAAAATTAGAATCAGGGCCTGTTCTCCACTGGGACTCGATGGCTTTGAAAATTGAAAACGCTTTTATTAAGAGTTGTTATTAGAAGTGCACAATTAAGGTCTTTATGGAAATAAGCGTTACTTTTGTTAAAGTTAACCAATATTTAGAAAGTGTTCTATACCAAGAACGACTTTCATTTATAGGCAATACGTCTAAACGTTCCGTTGGTGTTAAGTGGCGGCTTTCATACTTCTAAATATATGGTTTAACTTAATTGATTCATCAAAAGAAGATTAATTTAATATTGAGATCATTCGGAGATAACAAATCGCATGCAGTGAAAAAGGAATACAAAAATACAATTAAACCAGTACCATTAAATGCCTATCAATCGGTTAATGCATTTCAGTGCCCGTTTTTTTGCACATTTATTTAAATATTAAAATTTAATTATGTTAATGTATTGTCGTGCGTGCTTTATGTGAGCCTTTAACTGATGCTGAGTTTTTTTTAGAAATATAAAAAATGTGGGTGGCTTCAGTAAGAATGATAAAAATATATTTTCTATAATTGATAATAATCTGTATAATGACAGTAACGCTTTGCTTTAGGTACTTGGGGTTTATTGTGACGTTTAATGCAGTGGTGATTTTCAGCTTCATTTTTACGCCCAGCAAATAAATTGCATTTATTGGCTCTTTCTTTGTACATTTTGGCACATAACAAATTCTTCACTCTGAGGATGGATTTTTGTAGTGAAGTTTAAGAGTTTTTAAAATATGCCCGCTTTGTACAATATCAGTACTGGAAAGACCTGCATGGTTGAAAGCGATTGTCATTGAAGTCTGCTTTTATCTGAGTAAATTCCTCCTCCATTTAAAATTATGCATTATCATTTTGCTTATTAGTTCGTATTCGTCTGGTTCGTGTCTTGATAGAACAGAACGGTATCAAACAGATGGGTTTTGGATGTTGTCAGCTTTGCGTTTTTTATAATCTCGGCGTAACTATTTTAATATATGACTTGTTTTGGTGATATTGTAGTCTAATACATTCAGTTGATTTAACTAAAACAGATATGGGAATATCCAAAGTTGAAATCCTATTTAAGGGTTTGCAGGCCACTCGCGGAATCTGTCATCTTTAACAATAGACGTACTTGTCAATGTTTGAAATAATTTACATATTGTCAAAGTGCAAATACACAGTAAGATTTTAATTAAATTTTTATGCAAAGTTGTTGAAAATTACAACAGTTTTTTTTTGCCTTTTGTGATAAATATTATACAAATTGTAAGTACTCATTTCCATGCAAGGTCACGCGACCTTGTTTGTGTATGTGTGATGTTCGCGTGCGAATGATTATCATAGTGTATTGTCGTCTGGTAGAATACTTCGAAAGCAGACGATCAGCAGAAGATCAAAGAAAGTAGCTGCTGATATCAATCACCGTCCCTGCTAAAAGAAAACAGTGTAAATAAGAAGGGTAACTTAATTTGTTTAAGACACAAACCGCTGGTGAAATTTCCAATGGCTAATTTTCCCTTTTTTATTTGGATTCGCGGCTTCTCAATGTCCTCAGACGGTATAATTAGTTTGTGGAAGAAAGTGTGCGATTTACGGTAAGGTCTAGTTTACGATTTCTTTTGTCCGCGCAGAAGTCAAACACAGACTAGTTAATAAAGTAAGAATTAAATTTCCCGATAGTCTATTAGCTATGCATGGCGTCCGTTGGTCATTCTTGTCCGACACCAATCTTCACAGTGACCATTGCATTGTTCTCCATCGCTGGTGGAAGTGCGTGATGATTGTTAGTGTAATTTGATCGTACACAGTTGTAAATTATTTTCAAGTGTAAATAAATACTTACCACCCACTGAGACGGTAAATCTTTCATTTGCCCTCAGTTTGGCTGCTGAACTTCTGTAAATGGTCTGATTTCATCTGCGCAATTTCCTTGTGATTTATACAAAGTTGAGAGAAGTTTTTTTAATTCAGTGGACATGTAGTTACCAGAATATAACATAATTCTATAAAGATAAAACACAGCGTTAGAGCAAAAGTTAAGAATAGAACATAACAGTTTGTTCACAGAACAAGAGAAAATGTGCCAATAATTGTGAATGTTTTTCCATTACCTGAATAAGATTCATATCTCGAAATTCATTTTGAATAAAATGAGATACACTGGCCTCGTTCGTGTCATGAATAAAATAAAATAATATGCTATAGATTTGACCGTCACATGAACAAACGACGTTAATTAACGGATATAATTCTCTAAATGAATAGTTCATTTATATCATAAAGCGACCGCCATATTACCAATGAATACTTTGATCCACACACGATTTAAAGGCTTAAATGACCAGTTTATTCAACAAAATATCCTATTTATATGCATCATATTGTAATATATTCTGATATGAGTGGCCCTTAAGGGTTAAACACCATTTCAAGGGCCCTTTGAAAGTTATGTTTGGGTCCGTTTAGGTGGTATAGAAAAACGGCACCCCCGCCGCTGGAGGGCGCTAGTGTCCCGGCGCGGATGATCAGAACGGGTGATGTTGATTTTTAATTCGCCTTTGATGTTTAGTTATACCTGTGACAATTTTAACACCATGATGAAGGTAATCTGTCAAAATGTCGACATTCTTGCAGTGAAAGTGATTAAAATGAAAGAAAACCACCCTGATGTTCCAAGCATAGATTATACAAAATACTATTTTAATATCTGCGCAGTTGACACAACAGAGACTAATATTGCGTATCATTTACCATTCACAATACCGGAACGTTACGGCTTGTCCAGATTTAATACACAATGTTTCGGGACAATCAAAGGGATGTATTAACCTCGTTTAGGCCAAAACTTCAACGTTCTTAAGTCCACAATCCGACATAAAAAGTTAGCTGTAAGCCGATTGCTCGGTATTTTTATGGCAATTTTATTGTTTATCCATAACATTTGTAAGGTTTGTTCAGCACCGAAGATGAATACCATTAGTCTGTTGCCGTTCACTGACTCTGACACTGACGTAAGTATAACGCATGTACATAAATAGTATTACATGTATAATTATTAATATTGACTATTTGAGTGTGCATCATCGTTTGCAAAGGGTCTGTGTTTAATGAGATATTTCGTTATATGAATTCTATGTGGATTTTAGCATGCGCACAAGATCTAGCGAATCCATATGTGTTGCTGTAAAGTCTCCGTCCAATGACTGTGCTAATTCACTGCTAAAACATACATGCAACTTCTTGCCATCCTTTTTCGGATACAAAGTTCCAATGTCGATACGGATTGCGAATCTTTCTCTAGTTTCCATTTTCCACTTCATCCATCTCATCTCTTACCTTCAGTTTCTATTTCCTCTCGTTACCCAAGTTCTCTATCCTTCTATTCCAATTTTCATAATTTTAGCTTTTGGGCATTTAAGGTTGTGTACATTATAAGCGTTTTGGGGCGGGCAAATACTTTTGCATACTTATTGTTTAAAGGTAGCACCAAACAGGTTTGATATTTAAATGCCTCGATGACGTTGAAATGCGGGTAAACAAATGCAATGGTGATTTTCAACAAAAAATAAAATCTGAAATATAGATATTAAAGAGATTGTTAACATAGAATTGATAATATTAATTTATTCGATGTTTATTGTAAACTAATAGTGAAAGAAATAAAGGGAACACTCGTGTTGGTCAAACGACTGTAAACAGAGGCTGTTGCTAGATATTTAAAGTTTGCTAAATGAGTCGTAAAAGAACCCTTGCCCTAAAATCTGAATTGCATTTTTGCAGTATTAAAGTCTTTGGTGCGTAACGTTGTTGCAATAACAACTCCTAACATTGACTATACGATTTCGTTTAAGCATAAAATGATCTCTTGCGAACCACGTGACAGGACGTGTGTTAAAAGCGCCATCTAGCACGTGACATGCGCATTGCCATATTTAAGAGCGACTCGAGCAGAAAATGAAAACCGGAATAGAGAATGACTTGTTTTAGACTTGTACACGGGTAGTGTTAATCTGGATCTTTTGAAAGTCATCGGAAACGCATTTTGGTGAAAGTCATTTATGGAAACGTCTCTCAGTTCCTGTACAACGGGTGCTTCCGAGATAGCGTGTGTCTAATAAAAGATGCACCGATCATAAATCAACACTAAACGATCTTGAATAAAAACTGAGGTTACGCTGAGCATTCTAAGAGCAGACCCTTGAATAGGAACCTGTTATATAACGTTAAGTGGCCATTTTTCCCTTTTACCGCTTTTAAAGTACGCGACTCACTCAGGAGGGCGTCTTTCGTTTGCTAATTTGCAGAACAATAATTAACGAGCTTTTCATTCTTTCGCAACGTCCCGTAAGAAGAACATGGCTATTTTTCACTAACTTTTTTGTGCACGTGCTGTCTTTACAGTGAAGTTTCATAAAACCACGTGCGGGCTCATCTTAGTGATGGATGTATATTCAACTTCGCGTAAAATGTTTTCGTATTTGTTTTTCATACTAATTAAGTAAAAGTGTAATAATGATGAATAGTAACGTATTTATACATTAGTTTTTATATAATTTTATCCACGTTTTTATTTACATTTAAGTAAAAGGAAACTATTTAGGTCAGCACATTCTTAGCTCGCTCTCGGGTAACACAGGGGTTGATGCCATTAGAAACTGTACATTGGGCATACTTATTAGCCACAATATGAATCTCAATCTAGCACCAGCGAAGAAGCCTTCAGTCAAGTCTTATGTATAAAACCTTTGCATCTCATTTACGTATACCATATAAGAAATTGTAATAATATAAAACATGTAATCTGTAATTTATTTTCATAATGCAAATTATGAGTGAGCTGAGCTTATGAACACGATGTGGAAGGTAAAGACAATGAACTGCGGGAAACACGTGCGCTCACAAATAGACGTAGTGGTCCAGATTGGAAGACCCTAAAGGTAAACTATTAGTACCTTGCTACAATTATGAAGACTACCTAACCGCTCCGAATAGAATGCCGCCAACTGTTCAAAGATTTCATAACCGATAACCCATTGTTATTCTTATCGGGCTTGGAGAGATATTATCGATATCTGTTCGATATTTTGGTGATTTTCTTAGACATTGGTCGACTACCATAATTACTGCATTAATAGAAAATGGCATGTTAAAGTTTAAAGTGGCTTGAATCGGACAAATCACATTAATACAGATTTAGGGTTGAAAGATATTTTCTCGAAAATCTTTGAAGCCCCCTTGATGAAGAACGACTGATTAAGACACACGTGAATGATGACTCGAAGACTTTAATCAGTACAAACCTCATTGAATTACAAGTATTTGTTTATTTCAACGGATTTCACGCCATTTTCTAGACGAATTATACTTATGAGTATTAGTTTATTATAGCTGTTTGTGAGTATATAGTGTAGAGTCTATTACTAGTTTGGCTAATCCTGGTCATTTGATTGGCTAACGATGATAACTGAATCTATTAATAGTTTACAGGTATGTAAATCATGAAGGCATTGCCTAGATAAGTTGTTGTGTGGCTATTTGAAGTTCAACGTGGTTCAACATTTAGGGCTGATTCTATTTGATTGATGTAAGTTATGATATTATCATGTGCTTGTGAACTATATAAATGACTTTATTTATTTGTCAAATACTTATGATTGCCATTATAATGTGTATTACTCATATCATATAAATATTTTATACTTTCCTTAAGGCAGGATTGAATGAAATATACAATCAAGCAACATCCTTTATGAAAAAGCAACTTCATACAAAAAAGCCTAAACCAATATGCTTCTTGTAATTCGTCTACGTTATAGTTTTTCTTGTTAACATTATTTCAGTTATATTGTGGCAGGAAGTCATCCTAACCAGCTACCCTGGAATTCATTTAGGCCTTATAACCAGTATACTAACCACGATCTATCCACAAGTTACTGCTAAGCTACCCCACATAATTCAGATGTGGAGTCATTTGACTAACCAATGTAATTAAATATATACAGCACATATCAATAAATACGGGTAGACATAGTTACTTAAATTACTTCGTCTCGGAAATAGAAATTATTATACAAGCAAAAGTTATCATCATGAAATTAGTCTAGATAGCACCACGACCTAAGATATTAACTCCTTGGGGACTACTGAAAATGCTTGGGTTAGGAGAGAAATCGATCTTTTTAATTCAAGATCGAGCAATCGCGACCATATAAGACGATTTCATCACCTAATTATTCTAGCATTAAATAATCTTATCGGAGTTATAACCACGATCGAGTTCTCATCTGTCTTTTTATAACAACAACAAAGCTTAAATATTTCATGAGCCCACCTGACTTGAGAGATATGTGTGCTATAGCCTCACCTTATTTCCCTTTTGGCGGCACGCGACCTCACGTGCATAAATCAATTAGCAATCGCATTATATCCTTTTTATCAATATTTATGCGTATTGTAAATTATGAAAACTAGTGTTATCGCATAGTAACTTAACGTTTGATTACAGTTAAGGCGATCAGTATCCGAGTGTCTGCTAAAATTAGTTATTTGTCTATACGCTGTTGTATCAAAGTCCTGTTGCGGCTTAGCGGTTTACAAGGTTCAGATTAAAGCCTTTTTAATTGCTTTCAATTGTTCCCGTACAAAGAGGCACGGGTATCAATTGAACTGCGTACAAGTGATGTAAAACGGTTACTGGTTGTGTTAGAAATATCAATATGTGATTACAACACTTTCCAAAATAGAAGACTGATACGTAAGAAACAATTTTAATTGAGTTTTGGAAAATATGATTATTTTCAAAAAAAAAAATAGTCTTACAAAATCATTTTAAGGGAAGTTTGGCTGTAAGATTCATATTCTTTTTTATATTACAATAAATGCAACGCTAAGTTTCTACAATTAATGTTCTATAAACACTTTTATCGTTATTTTGCATTCTAAAGCTATTTCTAATGCGGCGAAACAACAAAACGGTTTATCAGTTAGTTTTTCTATGATCTTATTTTTTTTCAAAACACTTGAGTACTACTGTTGGGTAGATTTCGAGGTGTTAACCGTTAAGCGATTTTTTTTCAGACCAAACCGAAATAAGACAGGGTCTTGTAAAGCGCACTTAAGAGGGATCGACCCTTTCGTGATTAGGATTTTGAAAATCGCGGCATTTTACAAGGGCCAGTTCACAAAGGTTAAAATCGCTTTCATTACGTAGATCCTTTAAAATTCAAAACAAACAGATACGAGGTCATTAATTGTTAATAATCTCAATTTTGAAGTATTTCAGAGGTGAAAATAGCGAAAAGTACACCAAATTATCAATACGGCAGACGCAAATTTGTTTTTGAAGGGAAATATTTTTATAGGAACATCAGTTCAAAATCAACATTTACCTAACGGTGTTGTATCATAGAGTATCGTTTTTTAAAGTTCTTAATTCATCTGTTAATCAGCGGATTAATCTGCCGATTTATTTTGTTTTCTTTTTGTTCGGTTAAGTACCCGTCCCGATAAGACGGATGTTATTGGTACGGCGTGATACTAAAGTATTGGCTTTATACTCAACCGGCTGGATTACATACATCAGGTGGAGAGTATAATGTTGTAAATGTTTTTCTGCGTGCTTCTTACACTGTCAATAAACAAAAGGGAATTAGTTCCACTCGCACGTGCAGTAAGTTTTAAACTAGCTGTTGAAACAAATGTCAGAACGAACTGAATGCTTTGTAAATGGAGAAAATGTTATGACGTCATCATGTAATATTACCAAAATAACATGGTATTAATAATTGAAATGCGATATAAGTTTACAAGGCAAAACTTTCGTTATTATTCTTTGCTATGTTTATCTAAGATAGCTGACGATATATACAAAAAGTAGCCTAATATTATATGTACTTACAAAAAGGATTTTTTTCATCTCAGCGGATCAATTATATAATCTACATTAGTGCACGTATAGCCACGTGCAAACTCGTACTGCCGGCTGAAATCAGAATTTGTAATAAATCACCGAAGATTTACAAGTTTTTCTACACTATGCGTAAAGAGACTCTTCACAGGTTTTCAATATCGTAAGTCAGATGGTCATCTATACCAAAGCTGTGTCCATATTTCGTATTTAAATGCACGACAGTCATGCTTATCCTTCCACATGAGATATTCAGGCTCAAGTCAACAAATTAACAAAACTGAACTCACGTGATTTTTATTACTATAGCGAATTAAATGCTATCATTAAATGTTGTTTTATTGTTAAAATTGTTTTTACGTTTATTGACGACTCATTTCCATAACCCATATCATACATTGAATATTTTTATTTCACATTTTTCACCTGGATTAGTGATTAGTATTAACACATTAATATGATTATTACTGCGAGGTTAATACAAAAATCAGCCTTGTTAATTAAACACATGAAAGAAATCTTCAGCCTCTGTTTTAATGTATTTAATATCCATTACAGGCTATGTATGGTATCATTCAATTCGACTTTGAGAGTCAGCCCTTTGGACAAATGCAGAAAAAAATCTGTCATTCAGATCATAAAATCGATGTAAAGCCAATTTGACAAATGGATGCTGCTCGTTTAACATTCAAATTATCTGAACTTAGTGTTTTCACGACATGCAAAAAGTATGCGGCGCCGGTAACCGCCAGAAAACGCTATGAAACAATTATTACAGTAGTCACAAAAAACGGTTTATTTCACCGTTTAGCACTTTTTCGATGTTGGATATAAAATTTTATTTACCACCTGATGTAAAATTTACATATTATCTGGCAATAAATCAGACGTTACACAATGTCATAGTTATAACATGCATTTAAAACTGGTTACCGGTATCCTCTCGCCACTCCGTCACCCAGTGCAACAACCACGAACAGGAGACCGGGTAACAGGATATGTGTTTTACTGAGAATCGAATCAAACGAAGTCTGATGCATATTTTCAGTGAGAATTAGACAAAGGTCTCAGTTGTACTACATATGGGTTATTATCGTACCGTTCAGGATGCGAAAGAAGGAATCTCCGATGAGAAAAAATACCAGAGAGTGGCAAATGTGGGTGGGGATTTATTTCTAAAATACATTTCTGTTGATATCAGGCTGTAACGTAAGGACGTACTCATTTTTCATCGGGCTTTTAAGTGATTGTGTCTAAAACTATTGTCGAAATCCCATGTGAACATATCAATATCGTCTTTCTCCAAAACCCTTACATTAGTTCGGTAGAATGCAACGGCCTATATTATTTTATTCGCGAAGAACTGATCCAGACCCAGACATCAAAAAGATAGGGACCCGCATAAGATGGAACCAGTTTACAGCATTCTCTGTTATTGATATGCTTTTGTTAAATGAAAAGGGTTTCTATATTATCACACGTGCACTTTACTCATGATTCCCTAGAAGTTAATTGGAATATAATGAACAGTTCTCACCCATGTGATGGCCTGAGCCCATTTATACACCGTTTAGAAATACAATTAGCATATAGGCTCATTTAAAAGATGTGCGAGTTAATAGGAATTAAAAGAGAAAAACACGTAACTTGCTGTTTAGAAATGAGAATAATTATTAAAATTTAGAATAATTTTCTTAATGATATAGTGCGAGGGATTTTATAAAATGTTTAATCTGCAGTGGCACACGTACAATGCATGCTACTAGTAATTGGCATTTTTGACTCGATAATATTTGAAGATTTCTTTTATAAAAACGTGTACGAAGAAATGTGCGCACATTTTGTATTTCCTTATTCTTTGACAAGGAAGTGATGCGGAGAAATGATAAAATAGGTATTTCAATTTAAAGTACATTCGTAAAATTTGAAATTCATTTAATTGTACTATCAAAACTGATTTAAAATGCATTTACTTGTATAATAATTGTTTAACGTTAAATATCGTGACCGTAAATGTTAATAAAAACGTATGTTTTTTGTTGTTGTAAGAGTACCCTATACCATATACTGCATCCAAACAAATGCACGGACATGTTGAACATAAAACTATCTGTCCTTAAAGTATCAAAATAGATAATTAATGTCGAAGGTTTTCAATATTTTCATCAAATAAAGATATTAAATATAACTTTTATGGTTTATGGTTAAACTGTATTAATTGGTCACCATAGCGTTGTCTACGTAACAAACTAGGGAGTCTGGTGACTCCAGTACGGACATTCGAGTTTTTATCATCATCTCATACGGTAAAGAATGTGTAGTAATTAGTAAAATAATTAAGAGATTGGTCAATGTATCATATTATAACAAACAAACCGACATATAAGACACAATTATATCTAAATGGAGCCATAAAATGAAGTTACTATATGTTGAAAAAAATCATAAAAAAAACAAATCTCCCCAAATTAGCCGTATCATCATTCATAACAAAATTGTTTGTATAAAACATGTTTTTCACTTAATATAATGTCACAATTTGATATTTCAAAATAATAAATGTCCTCAAATAAAAATTTTGACAACAAGCAAGAAAATGTGTAAAAACACCAAAATGACAAAATACCGTTTGCGGCGTACGAAAAAAAAAGCAGAAGGCGCGTGTCTCCCTCACGTCATTTAACACGCCTATCAATTATTCAACAACAGTTATTTTATTCTAAAACTTAGATACACTTCAGTGTTACACCTGCCGACATTTGACATGATCAAAGTATCCCGATCATCATAAATGTCCGTTATTCAAACGTCTTAACTTCAAGCGTTTTCACTGAACTCACTCGACAAACCCAAAATCTCGTATTTTTTCACATCCAATGATATTTATCATTTGACGACAATTTTATGTTTAGGTAACTAGATTAGAGACTTTAAATCTTCGTTTATATCACCAGTTTATAGTTTTATTACCTCATTAAGTAATTTAGAACTTTATCTGGACTATTATATGTAGTTATTTGACTGTAATCTGATTCTTGAAAGACAAATGCGTCGCTAAGAATATGACAATTTAAATAATAAACGGTTGCGTGCCGGCTAGTTCTTTTCACAATTATGTTCAAAAGTAATTTTTCAATCGTAGCATCTTTTAACTTATTTTCGCGTAAGAAACAAATAAAATTCTCGTATATCTTAATCAATTATATATATAAATCATATTATTTCTTATAATTACGGTATTTGTACTGACGCGGGTTCACACATCTTTTGTCTTAATGTATCAACTTGAGGAGTCCAGCGGGAACGAGGATATCTTCATCATTTCTTTTGAGGAGAGTATTTGAAAAAAAATGCCCCATTCCCATCTTAAACTCATCGCCGATTTGGTAAAACATTATAACTTACTTACCGTATTAGTATTGTCGTAAAAAATATACCAGTTCTGCACGCTCTCATATAAGATGCTTAGGTGATTCTATACATGAAGAAGAATGCTAAGTTAATTGGATACTTATACTTGTTTAAGACTAAAACATATCATAGTTCTACCACATATATTTTTCAGAGAAATGAAAGACGTGTTTAAGAAAATACTGCTTGACTTAAAATTGACTTATTTCTTTCCTTTACTCCCTTTAGACGACGTACGTGAGACATGGTGTTTGTGGCATCTTGACATACGCTGTATAATTTGATATTGCATCATAACAACCTAATAACGAAAAGTCATTATATTGTAGAATTACATTATAACATTTTTATCGACATCATGGCTTACCCTACGTCGAGTGTATATGATAATTACATAGAACAGACGACATCGTGAAGGCACGTGACCAAAACTAGACACCAAGTCGACAATGGTGGTCTGAGCATACGATAATTAACATCAGTATGTGTAAGCTATGGCTCCGAGCCGAATTACGTCTGATTGGTTAAAGATCACCATTCTGAACAAAGCAGTTCATGAACTCTTTGAACACTTGGGTAACCATTTTGTGTGACATGAACTTGCAGACAAAAATGCTCTGAACGTAGTTCTAGGGTGATTATTTTTTAAGTCGCCATATATAAACAAGATCAGTGTGGTATGTTAACATGTGTGAACTTATTGGTTTGTGGGACATTCTCTTTTAAAGCAAATGGAAAAAAACCATTAACGTTTGAAAATAAGCAGCGAATAATGTTAATTAATTTATATGTTGTTTAACGGCACATTCGACAGCTATGGGTCCAGGTCATTTCAGAGCCACCCCAGAGAGAGAGAGGGGAGATAGAATACAGAAGAACCGGGCTTTTATATCCCTACTCTTTTTTGAATATTTTTCCTGGTTCTTTATCGTGCAAAGCACCGATACACGCCTAGTCTTTTTTTCTGTGATTTTCTAGACGCAGTACTTAGATCGGTATTTCGGATGGGGATTGTGAAAATGTGGAGACGAGAATCGAACCCACGACCTTTCATATAATTACATGTACATCGTGTTAAATCGTATACACATTCAAAATAAATATGCTAACTGTAATAACTATGAACTGCTTGTGAATAAAAAGCAAATATATGCCTAACTTACTGAGTTACTAGTATCGAATAAAAAAGTTTCCGTATCAATGTAAAACATATATAAAACAAGCATCGTTTTTCTTTGTGTATATATCAGTACTTGTCAATGGAGGCAAATGTCGACTGGTCAGATTTAAGAAAGCTATAAAAGAAATTTACACCATAAATTATGTTATTTTGAAAGAAGACGCAGAAAATCGAAGCATCTATCAAGTTACCCTCATTCTTAAAGAAATGACAACTCAAATTTTATTGTCGTCTGCTTAAAAGCTAGCACGTGCCTTGGATTAAAGAGCCGTCATTTCTATCAACATTTCTTGACAGGTTGCAAAGAAATCGATCTTTCTGACACAAAAGTGAAAGAGATCGAATTGATTTGCTCTTATTTTGTTCTTATCCGAAAATTATCGTTTTTTTTATTGCGCAAATTTAATGTTGTCAAAACTGATGCAATATTATATTTTACCTACATAATCATCTTCATTCCTCAGTTTTGATGAAAAGGAACGAATTTGATATGGTCGAAAATCCTGATTCTTTACAAACTTAAAAAGAAATCATGTACTTACTTTAAATTATAATTCAGTAGAATCTTCAAAGCCATTCAAAGTCATCACATCCCTAACGCGATTATGGTCCAAAAAATGGACACTAATTTATTTCTAGTTTTATAGGCCATGGGGCCATATTTTTGCTTTATTTTTATCACAAAATTGTAAATTAAACGAAATGGATTGTCGCCATTAATCGATCTTCGAAATTATGTTGAATTGAAAAAAAGTCATTTTTGATGACTGATCTTTTAATGTTATATTTTCCTGAATGTTACCAGCCTTGATCTCTCTACGGGAACATCGCCGGGGTCACATGAGAACAAAGGACCGTGAAGACTCCGCTATTGTTGGCGTTACACAATGATATACCGCGGTCTGATTATATTTCTAATCGGATAATGTATCGAGAATATCAAAAATACATCATCGAAAGTCAATGAGGAAGAAACAAAGACAAATAACTAAGTTTTAAAAATAACATCAATTATAGCAAATACGGACGGTTACAGTTCACATTAGGGGGCGTTGGCCGAGGTCACGCTCTTAATGAAAGGTGATAGATCGCTAAGTGTGGCCTAAAACACAGGTGCTTGCATACTGGGCGGGACAATTACCGGGGGAAAATCGAAACGTCCTTTTTTATTTGGTCAGTTTCTTTTTTTTTTCAATGGAGCTTTATTGTATATAATTCAAATATTGAAACATTTTAAGTATCAATAGGAGATGACGATTTGGCTTATCATTCAATATTATAATTATATATAGATTATTGTAGCTAGACCTGTTACCGCAGATAAGTGGAAGCCGAGTGCAGCAGCCGTTTCGTGATCGAGAAGTTGCGGGTTCGAGTCGCGAATGATGTGCAAGTCTTTCCATCAGGGTGGCTTCAGATCCAATTTTAATTTTATCATCTTTTTACACTTACGCTGTATCTAAATGTATTATCTCACTTTTGTTGCGTATGAATATTGATTTATGAAATAGTCAGTTTTATAATTTACGGATCAGATTCACTCAATTACCGATTGAATGTCGAAACGACTAATGTAAAAAAAAATGAAAAAAATTTATATACTTTTCTTTAAAAAAAACTTAATGTAGGTATTATTTTGTTAGGGTATTCACATTTTTCTTTATATGATCTTCTTGACATGCACAATAACAGAAACAATTTTACACGAATTAATATTCATTTTTTCATTTCGCCATTAATTAACCCCAAACTTTTTTTCAAGAGAGTATTAAGATGATAAATTATGTAAAATATAAAATCAATAATAACACTAACATTGCAATTATGGAGAAATTATTCTTAAAACATATGGACAAGTAAAATAACCACCATTCTAATGCTGCCATTAAAAATAAGACAATAAATCATTGACTCGTGTATGTATGAATCTCAGACTTAGTAACTGATAAAATCAGAAAGAGAGGTGTCCAATGTCCAGACAATTTATCATACTGGACAAAGTACATACTGCTAACAGTTGCAGAAAGCTATCAATTTTTGTTACATACTGGTGACACTGACAATTAAAGCCATTGAAACATTCCGTTATCAGACTCAACCAGTCGTAAAAACTATTCATTTTTACAGACATTTATTTTCTTAAGCTGATTATCCGAGTCGTTCCTTGTAACGTTGTTCGTTACCTTAGTGATATAACACGTGACACGTTGTTGTCAAGGTGACAGGTGTCAACAAGTGTAAACATCTAAATGTGTTAACAAAACAGAAGGGTCCCACGTTACGTGTTGATTTCATTATCCGTATTAAGGGACAAGAGCTCCCTTTTATTGCGGACACTCGCGAAAACTGTTAATCTGCCAGTAGTACAATAGATATTGACAATATCAAAATCTTAGATTGTAGAAACGACACGTTTGAATAAATATTGTTATCTGTCTAGGATTGACATTTATCTAATTAACACTACACAAAAATGATAAATCTACAATTAATCAACATCTCATAAAGGGAGGTAATCTTGCTTGATTTGATGTTTAGAAAAAGGTGCAAACTCGTTAATATCTATTAGATTGACATGATAATTTATTATATCGATTATTTATATGATACATTGCATATTTTTTTTCAATATCGGTTTCGCAACATATTGATTTATGACAGTAACATTATTTGCTCTTATTTATTAGTGTTTATCTGTTTACAAAATTTCGGATATTTCTACTTTAAAGTCCCATTAGCTTTTTGGATGTTAAAATTTAATTAGGTCTTATTTTACTTAGAAATATGTCTTATCAGTGAAACTGACTTTTACTTGCAATAAAAACATTCCGAAACTTTTTAATCACGAAGTATAACATTACATGTATATATAAAATGGCACAGTATTTTCTCAATGATATATGCAAAACAAATTAAGAAAAAGCATCTGACAACATTTTTACGAGACGCGGCTAAAGAGAGGCGTTATGTAAATATTGTTTTAGAGCAAATAAAAGATATTTCGTTTATTTTACTATCATTTCATCTATTGTTTTATAAACTTATTCTAATGGTTTCTATTACTTAATTAAAGTAACTAGGCCATATAAATTATGACCTTAATAAAATATGTTATAATTATATAATATATCACAGGCATTATACAGAACACAAACGGAGCAAATACTTTAAATATCAAAAAAGGCAAAATCCATACAAAGTAAACAAGGCTTATAAGAAAAAGCATAAATATGATTTTTTTCACCTTTCCTGGAATACTATAAGAAACATATTGAAAAATTCTTCGTCAAGAAAATCATTCAACTTCATCTTAAAGAAATTGAATATTTCAAGGGACTGATTCACTGTGAAACGGAATTCCAATTTTTTTATGAATATCTGGGTTTCATGCATTTCGAATGTCACGATATCCCACTGTGTCGAAGCAGCCCCTTAACCACGACTCAAGATAAATTTTCATTACAGTTCCCTTTGACCGCCCATGATATTCTTCTCATTTTGGCGCATTTTCGTTTTCAAAGAGGGGCGTTCCCTCTCAGAGAATGAATCCAATTTATAAAAACTAGACTGTGTCGCTTGCATTGTCTTTTCTTTATGGTCTAAACATGGAGTAATCAGGCACACGTGCGCTCGTCAGAACAATTGGCCCCTACTGGTCTGTGTCCCTTAATGATTATCATGGTTGTAAAATATTCCAGATCTGTAAAAACAACATGTAAAATATCTGATGTTTTCCATGGACACCAGTAATGAGAAACAGGGCTCCACTCACTTTTGTTTTGTTTTCAGTAACCCATAGTTTGAATAGTAGACAAACAGACACACTATTCGCCTTTTTGTCATTGATCTTATATCAACGGTATGTCGTATAAACAACAGATCACCTAAACTTTTAACCTACACGCGACAAAAAACAACCCCAAGAACTTGATTGATTAAATTCAACGAACCTGAATGTCAATGATAATTAGATTCAAATCAATCGTAAATTAATCTCGCAAGGGGATGTCTGTTTATGGAAATTGTATAAAGCGTTTTGTAAATTATTTCTTCTATATCGAAAAATGCCGAACTTTAGAACAATACGACATAATGTTTTATCACATTTCTTCATTCGAATGAAACAAAAAATACAAATGTAATATGTATATTATACAATGAATGAGCTTCAAATCTATTGCACGCATTCATGTATTTAAGTAAACGTGTACCTGTCTGCTGTAATAAGTATGACTTCAGTAGAGTGTTTGACAGATGTAATAACTGACTTATAAGCAGAATTTATTGGACATATACATTTAGCTAGAATATATCAGATATCGAAGTTTTTAGGTATTATATTCATATGACTGTACATTTTTGACATACTCCCACAGTACTACCATAATGTTAATATTTAAAAAAATAGTATTGCGCAATTATCTTTATATGCTTGATGGTTACCTATAAGTTATTACCAATTTATTTTACAACACGTTTTGAAACGTTTGTAAGAGTTGTTGCTCTTGCTGAAAATTAGAAACATGTAAATTACTAAAGACATTCCACGGTGACTTACAGTTTCTTTATCAAATAAAATTGATATCGTGTTTTTGCATCTTTCTACCGAGAGATTTCATTAAAATGGTCTTTTTTTCTTTATCCCTTAAAAATGGACTACTTCCAGAGGCATCAATGTAAATTTAAAGGGCCAGTAACTCAAAGGATTATGGTTGTTTTTGAAATATCTCATGGAACATCATTTTCTATCATAGAAACTATAAGAAATTATAAATGATCCCAAAATCTGTCCTCTCCATTTTGTGATACTAACTTTGGACATGATGGTTATTAAACCTTAAGGCGATATATTGTAAGATAATTCTTTCTAACACGATCCGTTGGCCAATCAACTCTACAAAATGAAAAGTGCAGTTAATCATACCAACGTATGGCTTATAAAAGGTTAATGTCAGTCACATACGCACATGTATTTTTTCACTAAAGCTAATTTTCGGATAAAGAGCAGGCGGTAAATGGCCGATCTAATATTGACAGTCACGCGAACGGTGAACTTTGAGACATACATTAGAAAGTAGTTAACATAATTATTAACTCGTAATGGATATCCAGTTTTTGCATTGAGTATTTGCATTTTTATGGAATAAATTAAAACTCGGTACTACGAACATGGTTTCGTTACATTATTTTTATATAATGAAATTAACACCTGAACTTTCATGACGAACTTGTATTGAGGGGATATTTGTAAAAAACGTAGATTACTGTCATTTTTTCATTAAAATGGTGTCCGGTTTCAATGGGAAAAAGGTAATGATAACATAAAATGTTAGCAGGATACGAATAATTCCTAGGAAAAGGATTTTATTGGCGTACTGCCGAGGGTAATGAAACGTGACGATAAACCGAAAAATCAGTATGGGCTCCGGGCTTAATTTGATCGTTTCTATTTTCTGGTATGGTAATTACGGAGCCTGGATCTTGGGCTGGAGTTACCGCCCACTTGAAGGGGATCCGCGCTCCAAACCTATAATTATCTGGAACCGAAGTCCTGGAAGTCGCGTAGAATCTCGCGGCGTCAATTCTGGATTTCTGCAATACGGGGGTTCCGCTCATTTTCTACAGAAAATCCCCATTTGCAGGTGTACCACGCCTGAATGTTTAGGAGAAAAGACACAAAAGATGAATTGTTACAATACCAATCGAATCTTTCACGGTTTTCCCTAAAAAAAGTTGAGAGAAAAAATACTGTCAGCGGGCATTGTATCCAAGTTTTACTGGAGGCAACATTTTCAAATCAGAGGGACACGATTCTTTTCCGGCTAATTGCGGGTACAGAATCTGAATCAAAAGGGTCAAAGGTCCCCTTATCAGGCTACATGGAACAGAGATGTTACGTCAAACCGAGGGTCTAAAATTAATTACTGCGATATGACTTGATTTCACGTCAAAATGCGGGAATTATCGGAACACGGAATCTTTATAGTTTGAAAGACAAAGTTCCGCGCGAACAATAGGTGGGTTCTTACATGTTATAACCCGATAATCACGGTTGATAATTATTCTTAGAGCAACGTTATAGAATGGGTTAAAATTGGGTTCAGCGGCTTCACGTCTTTTTGATCATTAATGAGGACCGTCAAACGAGACTTTCCAGGAACTGATCAGCCAGAATTTCTGGTCTTTGCAAATTTTTAATTAATTCTGAATAATCAAGTTGCCCCAAGAAATGTATTAATTAGGCGAACCTCATTCGCTAAGAAAATTAAACATCGTTTTTTGTTCTTTATTTCCGTAGTAAAATATGATTTGTTAGGTGCTCCGTATCCTATTAAAATACCAGTTTTTGCTGAGGAACATACGAAATGTTTGCTATTCGTGATGGTCGTTGATAGCATTACTACTGTAGCGATGCTTAAGTTTGAAACACGAGTCCCCGTCATCTAAGATTGTGGTAACAACACCCAGTGGTTATACCCATGTAAAAAAGACCTCAAAAATACAATATGAGAGAGCTCAGCAAGGTCCGTTATGAGCTACCACCTTATATATACAACATGTATAACAAGTCAACGTATTGCCTGGCATAACTAAATGTTTCTTTTCTTTTTTATCTATTAATAATTTTGCCACATTGTCAGTACGTATTACATATTGACCACGTTAAAATACAGCAATGTCCTTGCTACACGTCTGTTTACCAATTTTGAAATTCATAGTATTTATTTGTCTTGCCAAAAAGTCTGCTTGGTATCACTTGTTTATATTGATAAATGCTAATACTCGAACATGTATGTTGTATCATATACATGTGCATGGGACGGTGGTCAAACTACATGAAAGTAATTAAAGTAACTTCTCTACATATTGAAGAAAATATTGAAGAAAAGAAGTTATAGTGTCTTAATATTGAAACAAATACACGTGTCAATGGGCCCATTTATTAAGTACGCGCAAGTCCAGTATTTAGCCGGGTCATATGTCCTACAGTCAGCAGTCATGGTGTCCATTACATTTGCAGTAGCCAAGAAAACCGTTAATAATAGTCCCCCGGTGCTAGGTCATTTGTCCAGCTTAAATGAACACAACTTAAACAAAAGTCGTCAATATCAAAGTGTGATCGCACGCATGCAATGCACGTGTAAAACAGATAACTTTATTAAAGACTGCCATTACTAAGAAGTAATACCCAAATTAAGAAAACACGAGACGATGATAACTCAGAAAAGAAATGAATTTAAAATTTAAAAATTAAGATTATTTGCCATTGCAGTGGGTTGATGGTCAGTTGTTTGTAGTTATGACGGGCGTGCCTATTGTGGTAAAATCAATACAGGACATAAATGCTGATGTATAGCTACGAACATTGGTGCATCATAACATGGACTGTGCATTATAACAATTTAAAAAAATACTAGCATTGAGAAATATATTAAAAACAGGATAACTATCGATCACTGCAAATTTGTGCAATCTGAGTTTGGGGGGTATCGAATCGTTTGCGTATTCAAAAAATTATAAAATACCACAATGTGTTTTACACAGGACTTTATTGGTCTACAGGGCTTAAAAAGTGATTCTAACACCTTGTTTCAGTTGACTCTCAATATACAATGTGTCGCCAATGTAAGTACGTAATTATAGGTTACGTTGAAATTCAAACTTAATTTTACATTACTATAGTGTCCTACTTATTAATAGATGATCAACTTTCATACCAATTTTCGAAAATCCTGTAAAACAAAAATACGACAAGGAACAGGCGGTGGTCTAAGGGAGCACGTGTCAGCTATTAAAAGTGATTTTTATAGCGTGTTAATAACACGTCACCGGCTTGTTGACTGTAGTTAGACATCTCTATGAGCTTGTTAGAGTCTAAGTGACGATATTTGATCTAAAAAATATCCAACAAAACAGTGGTTGCCACGGCAACGATACAGATTGTTCGCAAAGATCGGAAAAGTAATACTTCTTCCATTGTTTGAATGATTCCACACCAACCTTAAAATTACAAGTTAAAATATAAACTTTCTAATACAAGAATGAATAAAGAACGTGGGCAGGTCTTAATGTTTCTGTACGATAAAATGATATGTTCTACTGAGTGTGTTATGAATATCAGGATTCTTGTAATGCCAAGTTAGGAGATCTCACATCCTTATGTTCGGAGAATGCTAAGATTAAATAAATGATGATAAATAAAACCATAATAAAATAAAAGTTCGCAATTCTTTGATACTCCAAATGGACACTAAATGTACATGTATCACATCTACGTAAACCATTTAATGTACACATTACAAACGCTTTAAAATCGCGTCAATATTATCACCATTTTTTACAGTTTAGTGATCAATATAATGTATGTAGTAACATGATATTGTACATAATCAATCGACTAAAGCAAGGACTTATAAGTCGTTGACTAATTTAAACAGCCATGTAAACGATTTTTAATGCATTTTTTTGCAATCAGTTAAATATAAATCATGCATTTTCCGGATATAAATCATGCATTTTCCGGATATAAATCATGCATTTTCCGGATATAAACCATGCATTTTCTGACACTGGCAGTGATCTGGTATCTCTATGCATCATGTATACATACGAACACAAACAAGATGATCCAATCGGAACACAGATTCAGCTCTGCAGTTGACGTTTAACTACAATTAAAACATTCTGAAATTTTCTTTTTTATTCACGAAGTACATGTTGAAATGTGGCACAGAATTGTTTCAATGAAAAATATGAAAAAGCAACCGACAACATCTTTACGAGATGGGGCTAAAATCATGTACATTTGTATATTTCTTATAACTTATTTTACTATCATTCCATTTTTCTGTATTTCTAAATTCAAAAAACTAATGGGCCTTTAAGCATTACACTGTAAAAATGCCAACAAATGTGATGTTTTAATGAAAGACTGCTGTTTTTAAGTGATAAGAATGCTGTATATCTATTAGATGTTGTAATTTATATAGTAAAAAAACTTCACATGACAAATAACTTTTCCAATATGGCTGATAAATGTTAATGTAATTTAATAAATAGGCTTGTATGAAAATCCGGTTCCAAAACTTGTTTTATTGAAATACAAAAGGAAATACAAATGGCAAATCATTACTAGTATTACGAAATGGATTATGATTTAAAGATCGTATAACTAACTGCCATGGTACTGTCGTCTTATGTTTGGGGTATTTACCATAAAATTATTATACATCTAATGTGATGGACCGGTGTCTGAATGATCTTATTAATCAAAGACATGATCACTCCCAGTTTTGTATACAATACAAGAGCAAAGTCTGTCTTTAAATGGATTTAACGCTTTTTTTTTCAACGATATTTCAAAGACCCAAAAGGTTTAAGAGCGTATAAGATAAAGATATATATATTCTTACTAATTTCACTGACCATTATAAATACAAGTATAATCAATCACAACCACAAACATTTTAATCACATACAACTCCCGTGGTCATCAAACATCTGTCTAAAACGTATCAATTATTCATTTTGTTGTTTTTCAAATTGGATTGCCAATAAAAAACACTAATGATTTGTATAGATGGATGAGCGTGGGCAATGGTTTCAGCAACTGATAAATTGTGGCCTCCAACATGTCTGACAGTAATATCATTGCACAGTGTCAGTCTCAAATGCTGACCACTTCACAAAACCCTTAATGATGTCACTGTATGTATTGACCACCTTGGCAGATTGGAGAACTGACACGTGGCAGTGACGTATACATAGGGGTGATGGGTCGTTAAGGTTAAACAATGATGCTGCCACCTCCAGGTTACCATAGGTACCCAGGAACAGCGGTTTTTCGACCAAATAATGATCATTACATAGTAATTTGTGACATATGCATGAAAAGATCTCATTACAACACCATTGCTCGGTCTGTGATTGGTATAAATGGAGCCTCTACGCCTTATTTGTTGGCCTTAATAGATCAGCGGGATGTCCTCGTGTATTACATTACCGACATGTTCCCATAATGCACCGCACCAACAATGTCGCAATTTCTCCCATAGAGCACATTGGTCCCCGCACGCCTGTCAGTAAATGCACCGGTAAAAGAAGATTAGAAGGCAAGCTGTGATAAATGGGGTAATGCTGAAGACATGGTTGCAGCAGAAACTAGATACACAATGGTCAGTATTGTTTTCGGACAGTTACATAGTAGAGATAATGTGGCATGGTTGTGAAAAATGATGACAAGATAATGGTATTTGAAATTAAATCAGCATTTGTTTAATCGACGAGTTTTTAGTAAACAATAGATTGCACTTGGATTTCTTTAACATGCCAAATGTTGGCAAGCTGGATGGAAAATCTAATGATTCATCGAAAAGTCTGAAAACATAATATTATTGTTACAGTTCATTAATCGTTGACACTTTTCGACTATTGGGGGTATAAAAACAATACAAATGAAAGTGCAGTGAATGGTCTTGTGGGATTGTTCAAACCACAATAGAAAATTTCAAATTTATCAAGTGTCATATAAGGGTACAGAAGGAACATGCGAGTGTTTCCCTAAAATTATTAACCTGCCCCTAATTCACCTGGTGTCGAAACTAGGGACAGGAAAAGCATTCATGCAAAGCTCGCTTCGTTTCCGGGACCCTAAAAAACAGTTACACCTTTTTTACATTCATTATTTTTTTACTTGAATGCAATAATTGACAGAAATGGTTTGTTAATGTAACACATGATAGTTCCTTGCCGAATTCACATCATTATCACAGTAATATGGTTTTAATCAAAGGTGTTAGTTTATACAAACATGCTTTATTTGAAATGTTTCATATCTTTAAACAACTTTACTGGGCGTTATCGCATGGCATGTTTTAATTCAAATTATAATTGCTGATTTAAGCTTTTAACTTCTAGATAGGAACACAATTTACTGTTCAATTGATTGTAAGCCCTCAAGCGGCCGCTTGGGAAAAGTTGAACACCGCACATAAAAACTTAATAATTGCAATATGCTTTTTGCAGACGGATTATTACTGTAACCGTAAATTAATTAAGTAATGTAATTATTGGCGGTATTTCGTAAAAAGTACAAGATTATCAGTTACAGACAGATACAGAAGTGGCTATCAGATCAATGCAATGTTCAACTGTTTATGTTTCAGTTTGAGTAGATCATCGTGTGCTAACAACAATATAATAAGGTATAAACTGAGGTAATTAATGAACTTTCAATGGATCTCTGTGTTGTTATTTTCCACATCTGGACACAACCGGCTACATAACTTGAGAACAGTCGAATCCATTCTCAAAGTATTATGGTTGCAAAGATCTAGTTGAATAATGTTCGAAAACATGTTCAGGTCCGACTAATGTGTCAGCATTGTCTGAGCGTAATTGACTTAGAAACATAAAAAAACAAGATATGAGATTGGAAACCGATCTCAAGTTTAAAAACCACTGGGTCTGATCGTCTGATTGGATGTAGGGACGTTATTATGTACTTGAGAGAGCGTAGGATCAGCCCTCACACGTTACTTAAACTATCTTTTTACGTGGGACATTCGGGGCCAGATAGGAATGATATTCTAATTCTAATATTTTATATTCAACTTTATACACATATTTTTACATATTGTGATGTAAATACATGTACACAATGCATATACATGTACATGTATCAAATGTGGTGAAAACCAAACTGGGTTGTCCTGAATGTTTTACATGTACTGTAAAACCAGTTTCCCCTGAATTCAATGTGAGACCATTGTAATATACGTTTTTTGTCCTAAAATGGCCTTGATGTCAAGGTTCCACTGTATATACATCTGTGAATTACATATGCTATTATATAACATATACGTAGTCACACTGTAGTTACTAGTAACCATAATACGTAAGTACTAAAACCAATCTGTTCGCTCCTCCCACCATTGAAAGACCCGCCTCCGCGGTTGAGTGGTTAAGGTAATCACTGTAACCTCTCACTGATGGGTTCGAGCCCCGCTACCGACCATGTCTCTTTATGTGAGAAAGTAGGCAGTTGCTTACGGAGGATGGGAGTCTAGTACTGGTTCTACACAGGAATGATGATTACGTGGACTGCCCGCCTCATATGACTCTGTCTATTGGAAAGGGGCGTAAAACTCGATATAAACAAACAAAATCACACATTTCAATAACTTACACACTTGAGCGGATCAGACGGAAAACCTTGTAAAACGTCATAATGAGACATAAAGATCTTTCCAAGATATTCATGAAAATCAAATTTATAAAGTCTGTGTTCCGGAACAAAGAACAAATCAATCACCCCCTCAACTGCTTTACTACATTTTTGGTATGAACTGATTTGAGATTACATAAGACTTAACATTGAATTAAAATGGATACCTGGTCGAAAATATGTTGCTTAATAATAATATGTGCATGTGTATTTAAATCACTGAAATTGGCATACATGTATTCTGAACTATGGTCAGTACATGGAAAAATTGTTGAAAATGACGGCAGATATTCAGAGTCTAAGCTTCTGAACACGGAATTGTCAAAGAATGGATCATTATCCATAAGAGAAAAGAGCAAAACAGACAACAGCGGGGATTCTGCCAAATATATATTGATTAACTCGTATATGAGATCAGGGTCAACATTTCTAGGTCAAGTGTTAGGTTTTAGAAAAAACACATTCTACTATTACGAGCCTCTCCATAAATTATGGATATTTAACTATACTAGAGGAACACAGCTTTGCGATTTTAAGAAGCCATTTTGTGAATATAGGTAAGCTTTGATCAATTCGTGTTGTGAAAAACTTCTATATTTGATAGATTCAAATAATATTGATTGCTTTACGTTCAGAAGTATGGTGGCTGATTTCTGCCATTTCATATCTTCGTGTGTTCGCCTCCAAAAGTCAAAGCACGACGACACGAACACACGATAAATTGATCATTTTATAAATTTATCGAAATATTCTTTGTAAAGTTTCGTATCGACGGGTATGAAATCTTCGTATCGGCGCCCTATATTTGTCGTGTGCTCGTGTGCAATTAACGCATCATCTATACCATAATCGTCAGGGAGTAAATCATTACCGTGTAAATATTCATTATCACCAACCACATCAGGTAATGTACCAACTATGTTAGGTATGATAAATGCGCACTTGTGCCTCTTTGGTTTTAATCAAGAAAGAATAGAGGGCGAACCTGGTGGTCGTACCCGTAGCGTTTTCTCTATTGAGGTAAGCGGACGGCCAATTACAACAGAACTTGTATCTTATACAGGCATGGCGCTCTGGAAACAGGTCTCAACTTTGTGTCCGATGTTTTCAACTGTAAATTACAAAATCATTCCGAAAAACTAAACCAACCTCTAATACGCGGATTTTCTGGTAAGTCCATTTTATCTTTCATCTATAACAGTAATTTTGCAGATTTAAGACACATATTTATTGTTTATAAAACCATTATGTCCATTGACCCGATTGGTCACATACATCCATACATATATACATACATACATACATACATGTACATACATGTACATACATGTACATACATGTACATACATGTACATACATGTACATACATACATACATACATACATACATACATACATACATGTATCAAGCAATCATGAAAGAAATGAAATAAAATGAATGAAAGGAAATAATGAATATTGAAATATTCATTTTATGATTAAATAACAAGCCGATGGAGATCACATAAATATGCGCTTATGATTAATTCGTACGTTATTGGAAGGTGATTTATCACTTTCCTTTGTAATCGTTCTGCAGTTTGCTGTCCGTGGACTCCATAACAGCCTGATGAAAAGAACAGTCGCACAAGAAATAGTGCTCAACTGAATAGTGTGATTACATAGATTTATCTTGTATATTACCCCAATTAAGTGTGATGGATCTAAATATATTTCAAATCATTTTGTCGTAACCACATGTAAAGAGCCAAGTGTCTCAATAAGTGCATGTCGGTAAAATAATGACTTATTCAAATGCGTAGAATTAAACCCGCGTATCCGCTGTTAGTATGCAGCCAATGAAATAACACGCCTGTGTTGCTGTTTTGCATAATATAACCTGTTTCCGTAAAATACGTAGTTCTACTTTCGGTTTTCGTCAGATGGGTCAGGTAAAAATGTCTATGCATTTGCTATGGACTACCATCGATGTATGTCTTTTGTGCCATTTTGACATTATCTTGATATTCTTTTCTAATCGTATTGATTTATTCGCGACGCTGCAAATCGGAGATTAGCTGGTTCCCGTAAAAATCGGGGCCACACGTAATGAACGGAAAAAAGGAAGGGATCACTTACTATTTACTTTTGATATTTTATTTGGTTAAACGCGTTTATTTTTAGTATATTAGCAAAAATGTTAACACATAATTAATTAAAAATTTATTTCGGGTCATGTGTATTGTAATATACACTAATAAATGCAACGGAAGGAACATCATACTGTAAATAAAACAGTTTATCACCATAACACTTACTCCCTTACCGGATGTGACTTTTGATGGATGAAAACACCACAAGCTGGACGAAAAACGAGGATTCAGTTGATATTTTGCCGTAAATAAGGTGGGTTTGGTTTGTTTATCGGTGTTGAACAACATAGGACTTTACGTTTTACTATTATGTTAAGTTATTATTCTCTAATTTGGAGAATAACACACGATATTTAATGGTATTAATATGTGTTGTTCAGCAGACTTTCATTAAATGATTAATTATGAATATGACTGAAGAAGTTTGTTCGGAAATTTTGTGATTTGCAGTGGAGTAAGTGCATGTATATTTGATTGTTTATGTATGCATTCAGGTATTTTTTATTAGATATCAATAAAACTTCCTGATGCAGTGTAAGTAAGGTAAAAAGTCAATGCATTTGGTGTTTCATTTCATTTGCCAGGTTCGGATATTGCTTAGATATTCCAGGGATGCTATATTACATGTAATATAACATCCCTTGATATATATGAATAGATAATAAATGAATAATAAATAAAAACTTATTTTTAAAAAAATCGCTATATACATTACAGGCCGTCCCTATTACTGCTACCTAACTCATTACCAGTGTTAAATGCACAACAGTACAAGTCTGCAATCATTCAACCATTTAATCCTCATAAGCAATTCTTCTTCTTGTCGAAAAACATAAAATACTCTCAATAACAATAAAATAATACATCAACTGATCGCATTTCTTGACACTCTGACGTTCATATTGATTTTTGCTTGATGACCTTATTACCGCCTATCAACCAATTAAATGAGAGATATGTAGTAACGCGGGAAATTCCTGTGTCAGTACTAAAACTCCATCCAATGTGCGGACCATCTAGCATTTGCTGAAATATCAAAACTGTGTTTTAATAAATCTAATGCATAAAAATGCTAGACATTTAAATATCAGTGTTAATTTGAATTGAATGCAAATGGCAGTATGAAAGATAAATTGACTTGACTGTAGAAATGATAAAAATCATCAATGAAAAAAGTCGCGGCAGGAAATGTCTGGTTCCCTGCCAGCAAATGCCAGACTGAGACAGATGGAGGCGATACGCATGTGCAAGCCCTTGTTATTATCCGGGCATCAGGGGTAATTGTGTCACAGCGGAAATAGGCATACATGTTAACATATTAATAAAAAAAAATATATATAAAAAAATTCAATATTTATTTATTATCTATTCATGATACAGTTACCTATGTTTTTTGTCTGTAACTCAGTGATAAGATTTAATCATTATTTATTTTTTATACTTCCAGATCCCCTTACTTAAAGAGTCAAGTTTTAAAAATGAAGTTACTGCAAACAGAGACTGCTGCAACCTTACAGTCTATTCACCGGCCCTAGCTACGTGAATAAGAAAAATACAATTGATTCTATACATATATTATATAAAGAGTTTTATTTTACTTCTCAGCCGAATTTTGTAAATTATATACCAAATTAAAGATGAAGCTCTCATCTTTCAGAAAATGTAAACTATTTGATATATCTTATCTGAAAATATGTTTTTTAAACAATGTGAACATTGGCTCATGATATTATGTGTTTTTGAGTCGCTCAAACTTGCACATAAAATTCCTTTATTCGCACATCTATGTATGTTGGACAACCTAACCGTACCTTTTATGATTAATGCTGATCAGATCAAATTAGTATCGTTTGAGCAACAAGATTTCACAGTGAGAATCGGAGAGGAACAGTTAATAAATACGAAAACTTCAGATGCATTTTAATACCTATTAGCTTTATTTTTCAATTTTTATCATGAAAATTTGTTTTATGGCTATTAAACGCACATACGATCTGTTAAAGAGAAATACCAAAAAGGTTTCTTTTGAAGATAAAAATATGTTAACGGTCTTAAAATAAGTTTTAAAAATATCAGATTGCAAGCAAGTTATTATATCAGCGATACGCACATACGCACGTGCGTAACGTTAATTTGAAAAGTGAACAATATAAAAATGCCATCTACGTCGAAAGCTAATATCATGTCTAATTATCGTTAATCACGGTGTTTGAAATAAAATGCATTATTCAAAAATTTATTATTCACCATTTTTAGTTCTAATTTAAACTAGAAATGTATCCGGAGGACACGAACGCCTCCCCGAGAGAAAATATTTGGATTTTAAGTGAAATCGAACTTGACCTGTATTTTGTTATTATATTCCTTCATGTAAAATATGAAACCAATTCTTGAAATATTTCTTGAATAAAATATCCTTAAAATATTTAATATATTTCGTTATTTATGTCATTTTTGCTTCTTCATAAATAATTCTGCATCAGTTTCTGAGTTTATCTATGAAGACTTGCTATGAATTGAAATGTTGTACTTTATATTCACAGATTCTTTTGAGGACTCCATAAAACAATTTATGGTGACATTAGTAAATACAGATACCAGTGCCTAATGTGATTTTGATGTGATAAACATTTAGATAGATAAACATTGCTTTGCATGAATTTGGGTGCAAATATATTCAGCCACTGTTTTACTGTATTAGTGTTTGATATGAACATGAAATCCAAGGACAACTGTATAATCTTAATTTTTTATTACCTTGTTACCTCTTGTTGTTAATGCACATATTGTGATAAAAAAATCCAGCTGAGAGCCCATGCATGCAAGTACTACTTCATTGTGACTTTAGTATATCATCAATTATAATTTATTTAATATTTTGTTCAGTTTGTTGAATAGAGTATGATACAGGTATAAGTTATTTAAAACCACTAGTATCCTTGACAACATAAATTCAGTGAAGCAAATGATATCAGTAAACTTTATAAAATGCATTTGTATGAATTTGAAATAAATGATGCACAACTGAAAGATGTTCTTAACCATTAATGTTCAGTTATGGATGAAATATTCTACAGCTATACTGAGCATCTGTTGTTATAAAATCTCCTAACTGTGAGTAATGATATGACAAGCAGAATATATCTTACATCGCACTCAACAGACTTAAAATAAAAGGCTGTCTCGTAATAATAAAGGCAGAAGCCGCGTTTTCTTATCTTTAAGAATGCCCATGATCTATCGTAAAGTTAAGTAAGAATCTTTCCCAAACTTAAGAATTCGTAGCTAAGAAAATATTGATGAAACGTATTTTAACGCTAAGAAGGGAGATAAGACACTTCTTACTTAAATATTGGCGTAAGATGTTTGATGAAACGGGGCCTTAGTGTGTTGCATTGTCTAGTGGACCTATTCCAAGTTTATTCAAATTATTGCCCTGGGGTCAAAATTAGCCCAAACCAGGGGTTTCCCTACTTTATATAAGATTATTATCCGAAATTTTAAAAAGTCCTCTTGTCCAAAACTGCAATGCTTGGAGCTCAGATACTCGGTGGACTTCTACCAAGTTTGTTAAAATTATTGCCCTTGGGTCAAAATGGGCCCTACCCCGGGGGTTTACTTTATATTATTTAGGATTATAAAGGAAAATAAAAACTGTCCAAAACTGCAAGGCTTAGAACTTAGATATTTGGGGTGTAGCATTATCTAGTGGACCTGTACCAAGATGATTTAAGTTGTGGCCCCGGTGTCAAAAAATTTACTCTGTCCTTGGGTAACTTGATTTTTCATAGACAGGATGATTTTAAAAATCTTCTTGTCGGAAACTACAAATCATACAGCTTAGATATTTTGTGTGAAGCATCCACTTGACATCAACCAAGTTTGTTTAAATTATGGCAATGGGGTCAAAATTGGCCCCCTGTGTTTGATTTTACATGGACTTATATAGGAAAATCGGATGAAATCTACTTGTCAGAAACTACATTAGTTCGACTTAAGATGCTTGTATGTAGCATCATCTACTTGACTTCTGCCTAATTTGGTAATATTATGGCCCTGGGTTAAAATTGACTCCACCCTGGTGTCACTTGAATTTACTTTAAAAAATTCTGTCTGTAAGAATCTTTTTTCTGGTGAGCGATATTGGGCCATCATGGTCCTCTTGTTTTTAAATATGTTATTATTCTTGAGTGCCTCAATTTAAGTGACAGTCAAACCTGTTAGTGGTCACCATATATGTCAACAAAGGTCAACCTTGGGAAAGACAAACTGTGGTCTTATTGACACGTTTGTCTGTATTAATATATTCAGCAGAGCTAATTTAGATATACCTGGTTCATATCATGAGTTTGGTTCTTACAATAATTATCAAATTTCTGAACAAAATAATATCAATACATGTGTGGCAGTAATGGAAAAAAAGCTATTTAATGTTTTTACTTTTTTTTTTTAAATTTATTAAAGTTTTATATGTGTTGTATAATTATTACCCTCTAACAGTTGCAATAATTTCGTAAAAAAAATTACTGTTGTTAGTTGTACCTTCCTTAGCTGCAAATTGTATGAATTACCACTGTGGTGTTTATCAGTTGATGCTTGTATCCTTGTCCTGTGTCTACCATAATCTATATGCAATTCGTACTTTACATCAAGCATGTCCATAAGTATCGTTTAAACAGTATGTCTAAAGATATGGTTCATATCAGTGGATATTTGTGAATATGACTTGACAGAATGACCAACGATCCTTGTGCTTTGAATCATTGCCCTTGGTCGTCAGAAGATGAACATTGGCTTAGGTCAGTAGATGACTCATACAGATTTTAGGGTCATGTGACCTTCAGTGGAAATATGGTGAATTACTTAACATACATACTTTAGCATAACTCTGTCAACAGTATTGTTAAAGTTATGCCCCTTCTTAAAAAACTTTGGTTGAATTTTTTATTAAGTCCATTATCTTGCACATTTTCACAAATATTCATTTCAAATTGGGAAAACTTACTTATAGTGACATGGTGCAGTTGTAAGACAGAGGGCATAACTGTGTAAGCAGTATTTTTAGAGTTATACCCCTTTTTAACTTTGAATTTTGGTTAAAATTGATAAATAAGTAGATTGTTTGAAAACCATCAAAGATATTTAATTAAGAATACTTTGTTATGGGGGCATGGCACATCTGTGGGACCAGCAAAATAACTCTGTCAACAGTATTTACAGAGTTATGTCCTTTTTTACTTAGATTTTCTTTGTTGAAATAGGTAAAATTGTATAATATCTTGAAGACTTTCAAAGATATTCAACTCAAACTTTGAATACTTCCTTATAGTGACAAGGCGCATTTGTAGGACAAACAGCATAAAAACTCCGACAACAGTATGTTTAGAGTTATGCCTTTTTAACTTAGAATTTTGGTTAAAATTGATTATTAAGTAGATTGTTTTGAAAAAAAAAATTAAAGATATTTAATTTAAACATTGAATACTTTGTTATTTGAACAAGGCGCATCTGTACAACAAGCAGCATAACTCATTAACAGTATTTTTCGAGTTATGCCCCTTTTTCACTTAGATTTTTTCGTTAAAATAGGTATAGTAGTACAATATCTTGGAAAACTTTCAAAGATATTCAAATCAAACATTGAATACTTCCTTATGGGGACAAGGCACATCTGTAGGACAAGTGGCATAACTCTGTTAACAGTATTTTTAGAAGTATGCCCCTTTTTCACTTTAATAGATTTTTCTCCTCTATCAAGCATTTATTACACTGAAGACTTATGAATGTCGAGCACGCTGTCTTCAGACAGTTCTTGCTATTACTAAGAAACTAATGAATCGTATGCCTTTCTTCAATGTCAAGCACATAGAGTCTACGGGTATATAACAATGTATAAATGAAAAGTTGGTCCGTTAGTGTAAATGTTAAAATATTTTGCATGGGTACGAACCATATGTGTACATTTTTCTCTTTCATGCTTGGTATGAAAAAATCACCTTCCGACAGTACTTTCAGTACTTTGATATATAATATACAATCACCAGCCTAAATAACCATTTGAATGTTACAGAATTCTTCACAATTTTTGTTTATAATTTCTATTTAACAAACAAACGGACTCAGCGTATACCTAGTATAAAAGGTAACAACGTATCGAAATCAGTGATCAACGTATCAAAATCAAAATATCGGTAATGGAAAGTTCACACTCGTATAGATAGAATTCGAGCAGTGAGCCGTGACGAGAGTTCAAGGATTTTCCCACTCTTTAAAGACGTTTGCTACAGTTCGCGACATTTTTCACATAGACATATAGGCAAACTGAAAACTGAACAATATAATTTTTTTAAACTTTGCATGATCGTAGCATATGATAACAGAAACATTTTAAGCGAAAAAAATGAGGGTCACTGATTTCGTTTTTGAGTTATCTGCCCTTGAATTTGAATTTCTGCTTATTTTAGGACATTTCAAGGGCAGAAAATTCACCATTAAGGAAAGCAAGGCCTTATATATAATAGGGATGAACAAGTATATTTCTAAACATGACCTTAAATATGTAGGCCACTGTTGTGAGATGCCTATATAGTCACGAAGGCTGCGTGCGCTGCACTTGTAAAATTTGGAGTAGGTTCGTATCCTACATCTTGTTTTTTTCTCATTTTATGTTCTGCTCGTGGTGTCCGTGTATAATTGTAAAATGTGTATATACACGGTGATATATCTGCCACTACAAACCAAGTTCTGTTCATGTGTCCTACATATGCAGTCTAGGTCACGTTATAGCGACGACGCTTAAGTAAATTCTCTCCAGTACTGACACTCCAACGGCTAACAAAAGAGAGAATTTATTAAAACTGTATCAAATTAAACGAAATACATATAAAATTCATTCCAAATATTGAAATTTATAATAACAAAATGCCAAAACAGCCAATTAAAGATGAAAAGAAGAAACCGTTTACATGGGGTTCGAACCTGTAACATCTTGATTAACAGGCTGCATACGTATAAAGGTTGTCGCCTTAACCAACTGAGCTGCGCGCTTAAAACTCAGCTAAAACGGAAAAATAACTGTTATATAAATATCACGGAAACCACCAAAACGTTCCGAAATGCCTCTCACCCTACATAATGGATTTAACCGATCCTTGAACACTCACAGGTCGTTGCCGCATTATATACGCTCGTACATGTATGTCTATACGATCAGCTTTTTGAAAATCCAGGTTTTATTTCGTAATCATTCATTCGTAAGTGAAACTGAGTTATGTAGTTTGTGTTTAATATGTTTGTTATTATTTATTCACTGAAACATGTATTAGGTACAGAGTGTCTTAAGTGCAGTTATATATTAAACCAAATGTTTTTTCGTATAGTTGTGTACCTGTTGTGTACCTTCCACATGCTTGTACTTAAACATGAATAGGGGTTCAATTGTGATCCAAAGCCCTACTTAAGTAATCAGCTGTTGCTTAAGACAATAGCAATTTCTTTTTTTTTTCGGCAACATAACCATGCTTACGTATACTCTAATCAGGAATACCTTTCGAATTTCGACGTTCATCAAAAATATGTAAGTCTCACAATTTCATCGGTATTTTACTCGTGCGTAAATAATTGTGATCTCGATATGGAGTCATACGGAAACATATATAATATACTGTACCAATTTTACGCTTTAGTACATTCATCTTTCGTTACAATGATCGTATTTTTCGCGAATGAGTCTGAGCTCACTTTTGACCTATATTTCTTGGCATGACGTATTAATTATTCAGAAGAAATTCCTCATTCTATTGGATGACTCAGAGGAAACTCTTTCTTCCATTCGGTGAAATATACAAGCGTAAAAAATTAAGACCACGCTAACTTATAGCGAGTCTGCAGTTTTGTAAAGTAAAAATGTACGAAAATGTATACTTATACGGTCAAAATAAAATTATAAACCGTTTTACTTTATTTGAATTAATATGCATGACTAAATGCGTAATTTATTTCGCTGACCTAATATCAACATTTTAATACGTGACCTAATTGGACTGCTAGGTGATAAGTGGTGGGAATTAAATTAAAATCGTAAATCATAACATCAAACTTCGCGACTTTCTTTTTAAAGACATTTCTTGTTTACAGTTATTTGCGATTTAAAAAAAAACACATAATATCTCTTAATACTTAAGGTATATCAAAACACTGACGTACCCTCTTGCAAGATCGACTTAATCAAAGAATTAGATACTTAGTCTAATGTAATGGTAGATATGTTCATCTTAACATTGAAACTAATGATAATACATGTAAATATTCATTGTTAAATATAAATGCACCCGATAACACAAAAAACAAGGGATACATTTTTTAACGTCAGGTACATTACCTCCGTTCTTAAGAGTACTCAAGTTCATGAATTTTACGTACAATTGACAAATTCCTTGAGGGTCATGGGTTCAAACCCCAACGGGACCATATATTTTTTTTTAGTTTTTAGGTAATGTTATGTACTTAAAACATGAATCTACACAGTAATATGAAGGAAAATATTTATTCCAAAATATTTTGTTTAAATTATATGAATTTATACGTCGTTAATTAACGAAAATCAAGTAACGATGGATTTCTGACACACATCTTTTCAAAACCGGATGGTAAAACTTTTTAAAATTTGCTATAGACATTATACACACATAGTAGTTTATTTTGAGAAAATTTCAGTTGCTGCCCCGCTTTAGTTTTTATCTTAATGATACTTATCAATTGTTACTTTTTGGTAATAGGCAAAAATCTTGACTAAATCTTAAAGGGGCGGGGTTACATTTTTCATTTTTCTGCAACATAGTAGTTCCAAGCATCATATTTATACTTCGGATTGACTAAATATTGGTTTACCTTAGACTTATACACATTTTTGCATTTAGTGTGTCATCTGTTATAGAGGTAGATCAATTTTCATACAGGTGTCTTCGTTAGATTTTAAGGAACTATTTTACGTTGATGGTAGAGGAACAAAAAATGTCTTAACTCTTGTAACTGATGGTGAAAGTTTTTAAAAATTCACCTGTGAGTGTCTTAATGGATATACAAAAGAATGGCAATATTTAAAATGCAATCCTCAACATGTTATACATCTAATACACTTCTCTACTTGATGAAAAATTCTACAGAAATCAACATGATAGGTGGTGATATCAATGAAACATTAAATAAAATAGATATGATAACAAACTCTAATACTGTAGAACGCTTTAATTTCGCGAGGTCAAAATTTCGCGTTTTCTGTTAAAAATCAGCTGTAACTATAAATCCAAGTTTCAGTTAAAAACTGTCACTTGGATTACATAAAATGTCCATTTTTATATGCTGTATACATTATCTCTTTGTAATATCTTGTTTTTTTTTTCATATAGCTAATAAAAAGAGAACAAATCAAACAAATGACTACTTGGGCGTAAGGGGCCATATTTCTTCAAATACTTTGATGAAATTGTTCACAGGTCTGACGGTACATGTTCAGATGTTTTGACTTTCTCATATACTGCGTTCATATTTTAGGTCCAAAGTGGTACCCATTGAACAATTGTGTAGCGCAACACCGAGAGGTTAAAGGATGTCTCATCAAAGTTGAAGAGCAATGTATGTCAACCAGGTACCGCGTGGTCAAAGTATTAAGAATGTCTCTGGCCGATGCCGCCTTATTGTTAACTAGACATCCTAACTTAGTCATTGTACAATTATTTAGAGATCCAAGAGGAATATTAAATAGTCATATCAAAACGAGTTGGTTTCCAATGAAGAAGAACGATATTGATGCCTTTGTAAACGATACGAAAGCTAACTGTAAGAGAATCAGAGACGATTTAGTAATGGGTAAAACGCTGAAGACGAACTTTCCAGATCGAGTAAGATTCGTGCAGTATGAAGATATCTATGGCAACGTAGAAAAAACCAAGACATTGATTAGATTGCTCGGTATGGACATACCAAGTGAATTAGACAAGTTCCGAAGGTCTCCAACTGCTAGAAGACTTCTTGGAACTGTAGATTTCAATAACTTATCTGGTCCGTTTAGGTACAGATTAAGCCTTCCATTTGAATACATAAGACTTATTGATAAAGAATGTAAAGATGTGTTAAGAATGCTTGGACTGAAATCATACGAAACAGAGGCTGACTTGCATGATAGAGATTTCAATCCAGTTGATGGACATTTGCCCTTTAAACTACATGTATAAACAAAATGGAAAAACGACCATCCATGAAGGCTAAAACAAGTGCCCGTTGTCCGCCATCATCCCCTAAACATATATGATCAATTGGTTGAGATTTGTTAAGCGTTTGTAGGGTGGCACATAGTAGTCACTCTGTCCGTACGTACGTACGTCCGTATTGACCTTTGTTTAATTTTACCCTATATTATTTATCCTTGCTACATCTCCTACAATTCCTATGCAAATGTAACCAAACTTTCACAGGATGATCAATACTAAGTGCTGTAGCGTCATTCTCAGCCTTTTTTGTTTCGGTCATTTTGGCATAGTTATAACTCTTTGTTTAATAATTCCTACAATTCTTGTGCGAATGTTACCAAACTTTCACAGAATGATCAGTATTAAATGCTGTAGTGCAGATTTTTGTATTCGGTTAGTTTTTGCCCTTTGTTTAATTTTACCTCATAATGCTTCGGTGCTCATCTCCTACAAGTTTCAAATATTGATCATTGTCAAGTTTCGTAGTGGAAAGTCAGGCTTTTTCTATTTTCTTTATTATTTCAGACTTATTTTCCTTTTTGTTTATTCATTTTTGTGCTAATCTTAGTAGAAATTAATCAAAGTGTTATAATTATCTATATATATTTACGCATACAATGTATTAGTTATTGCCTTTATAGTATCGTATCGACATCACATCCCAAATACTTACATTATGAGCTTTCTGTTAATTAATACATGGCTTTTGTCATCACAGTTTGTATGTACACGTATATATTTGCTATAATACATACATGTTTTAATGCAATAAATATTTCAAGTTTAAAATTTTACCTTATAATGCTTCTGTGCATAACTCCTCCTACAATTTCCATAGGATTTTATTTCTATTTTTTACATGTTGATCATTATTATGTGCCGTAGTGCCTTTTCTCAGGCTTTGGCAATTCTATCATTTTTGGCAGAGTTATTGCCCTTTGTTTAATGTTATGTTGTAATGCTTCTGAGGGCTACGTCTCTTACATCTTTTGCGATTTCCATTAAACGCATTCGCTAACTAGATTGTTACAATTATTCCTTTGTTCCCATGTCTTGTTCTTTATATTTTTCATTCGGAGTTATAGCTCATGATTACGAAATATAGGTAAGAAATCATTCTAGCGTCAACTGAAAACATGGAGTCGGTCGTGTAAATTAAAATCAGAAACCTTTGTTCACGATTAACCTCTATTTGATAAATCGTGAAAAGTATATTGAAATATAAGAACAGTCAAAATGTGGCCATTATTGACAGATGGCCTTTACTCGGAGATCAGATTGCACTAAGTAATAAATGATAGTTTTTCAAGAATAACCATTATTCACAGGGTGGCCATTATTCAGACGTGATGATAAAGCAGGTTTGACTCTGTGTAAAAAAATCTAAATAGCAAATGATAGTGTGTAAATGGTAGGGAAAACAGGAATGTGTAGTAAAGCAATTACGGTGAATTTGTTAGAAAGAATTAAACAAATTGATCCACGGAACGCCAAACACCATTCAAACAGACATCAAATCTCACCAATAAGAAGCTCACACATCAGGTGCAATACATAATAAATACCAACACAGGAGAAAACCTATTAGAAATCTTATTTCAGTAAAAAAGTCTATATTATTTACTTTTGCTGTAAAACAAGGAAAGTACTAAGTTCTTAACTCATTTTCTGGTTAGATCTATGTTTTAAACTGAATGTTTAATCTTTTCCAATGCCATTTTAAGTACTAATATGTTCATAATGTAAATAAAACATTTTTTATAGTTCCGATCTTGGTTTGTTCTATTGTAACGTCAATTCTTGTCTGTGTTCATGATTGATGTCAAAATTGATCATGTAAAAATAGAAAATAAGTCAACAGCAAGCAAAATCTCTCCAGCTTAAAGTTCATCCATTGTATTTCGCCATTGATTTTTTTTCACAACTGGTCGTAAACGTATTGTGCAATTTGTTCCTTGCCTATTGTTCTTTCGTCCGCGTTCATATCCAGAAATAAGGCAGATATGACAAAAACTCGAAATCTTATTCGTTAAAAGTCAAATTTTATTATCTAGTTTGATTCAATTCTCTAATTTGATCTTACAGTGGATTGAGATCCAGTCAAGTATACACGCGAACTGGAGACTACTGCATGGAAATGCATGTTCGCTCGATTTGTCCGACAGATGGCGCAGGGCGTCTCGGTGTACAAATGTGTCTCCTTGCAGGTGCACATAACGTGATTCTTTTTGATTTCATAGAGTTTTTATAAAGTAAAGAGATTAATACTGGACGCGAGATGTTTGTTTTGTAGTCCTCGCGCCAGGGTTAATATTTGAGTAAATGGGCACTCTGGTTCTTTCATCGGATCTACAGAAATCTGAGAAGATTCTCCGTAAAGTAAAATACGATGATAATAACACGAGGGATGCCACTAGCACGTTACATAACGAAACAATTTTAAAGCTTAAAATTTGTTTTAATAACAGAAAGGCACATGAAGTGCGATGTATTATAGAAACTTAAAAAATTGACTTCAATAAATATTATTCTTACACAAGTATTTTATTGTTAATTAATTTGCATGTGAATTAATTAGTGCCTTCTGTTATTTTTATGTTATTGCATACAACATTTATTATGAAGACAGCGATGTTTAACTGCTTGCATTATTTATAAAACTGAACATGCTTTGATTATAATAAACGATGTAAATACAATTTGTACGAAGTAAAACTGTTCTTCAATCGTAAATATCAAGAAGGACAACATTAGGCGGGGAATATTGTTTTATTGTATTTTGACATTAGTAACATCATATGATCGTTAACCAGGGCAAAGAGCAACATTAAAATTACATAATATCTATGACTAGACAGTATGAACTTTAAGTTTTCTGATACAAATTAATACTTAATGCATTTTGCGTATCTATTTTATTTTGCCAACATGACTCACTGCACGTGACCTATGCACGGCGGTGATCTAAGTTCAGATTCTTCAGCAACCAATGTTTTTTTTGTTTTTTTTTATAAATGTATAATAGTTCAATGCTGGGACAGAGGCGTGACGAATCAACTGATGCTTAACAAAAAAAACATATACTATTTGACATTGGAAAGCACAAGTCAAGGGGCAATTATAAACATTGGGCAAAATTAATTAAGCCTAATTAGTACAGATCTTATCACGCTTTGATCTAATTAAACTTGTTGATATGATGACGGACTTCTTGTGCGTATAACCTTTAAAGATGTTGAGTCATTAGCTGTAAAAAATTATATTACAGTAATTCGACATTAAATTATCGAAATTTCTTTCGCTGTAGACAATGCGATGTCAAAGAGGAAGAGGGACTGAAAAAGTCTTAAAGTCATGTTTTTATGTTACAAATTGTTGAAATGGAAATGGTTTCATTCCATAAACTACATTTTTTTTTTATTTGAAGCACCAAATATACAGAGTAACTCTAAGATAAGATTTAATATATGTCTCAGATAACAGAACGTAAATTTAGTGAGATGCTTGACCGAATATTGCCAATGTCTGAGATTATAACCAACTTGTTGCTAGTTCTGACTCCCAGACGACAAACAGGCAGGCATGCTTCGAAGATAGTCCTCGCCACGGGACACGCGCCAATATTTTGAATAGAAGAGAGTTTGAGGATAAGGGATCAAAGGTCATCTGAAGCTACCTTGAAGACGATGCATCTGTCCAGTGTGCAAATGAAGCCCTCGAGGTGAATTGAATATTGATTGCGATGCACATTGTCATAGCATCGAGTACCTAGTGCTTAAATTGAAATAAATTTGATACTCAGACATTTAGATCCAAATTAAGAATATATCTCGTTTATAAAGGTTTGCTTTTCAAGGTCTCGAATTTGTAATTCTATACAAAACACCGGACGCCCTTGGCCTTCTGCACTATTATAGATACAAAACGTGCATATTTACATTAATACCCTATTTGGACCATTATCTCCTTTTATTAAAGTACGGATCCCTTTTCTATTATTCCGGAAGCTGATTCGGGTCCCTTGTACGTTCACTGATTGACAATTTCAAGTGGTGGCGCTTTACAAAAGGTTACCAAAATGGGGCTGGAAAACGTTTCAAAAGTGATTAATTCAGACACAATGTAGAAATGTACAATTACCTTACTCCGACTGTTTAGAAACCTTATCGACGACAATACAGTTTGACACAAATCTACAATAACTTTAAATTTACTTCCATTATGTTCCTGACGTCTGATTGTATCGCCGGCAGTATATTTTAACCAATGACCAATCGGCTTCATAAAATATAGAGTAATATATTCGCTGACAGGTTGTCCATTCCCAAAAGGATCGGCCCGCCAAGTTAAAAGTTAATTTCCCAATTTTTGTCTTGTGATTATTAAGAATAAAACCCTTTGAAGGCGAGGAGTTAATGATTTGTTTTCAAGAACTCTAGCACGCGTTGGTAGTAAATGGGCATGAAAAAAATAACCTTCGGCATAATACCAGGTCCTTAAATGCGTTTAATGCTTGACCAGTGCCGCGAAAGGTATTCATCGCGCTCGGGTGATCGGCAATTTACGAGCTATATGCCACAAAATTGCATCTTAAGATCAAGAGGTCGGCTTTGTTGTTTAATGTCATAGATGGTTAAAGATGTTTAGAGAATGATGCATTTTTCTCTGATGTTGCTCCAAACATTGCATCGAGCTCAGCGGGGTTAGGGCTAAATTCGCTGCAGAACGGGGTAACCGTTCGGAAATTATTGAGAACCCTAGTGTGCATCGAAAGGAAAAGAACAATGGTGAAAACATAGGACAAAAACAGCAAAAGGCGACTTTAAAGATATGAAAACTACTTCACTTGATTTACTGATTAATAATTCTAAAGAACAAAAAGAATTTAAGTGTGTTACACGGTGTGTTAAATGACCATAGAACATGTTTAGTCTTTGTAAAGGTGGACAATGTGTCTGCAACTACCGCCATATATCTTAAACCGCGAGCTTTGGGTGTCGACAAATAACAAGATGCGTCCGACGGGCTTAGTTGCAAATAGATAATTGTGATAATGCGTCAAACATAATCATCAGTGAGACTGAAAGGTTGGGAAAGTTTAATGCGATCCTCTTTGCCGCTCAAACTGGATCTTAGTTAAGAGTGTCAAGTTTGTCGTCTGAACTGGCTCCTAAATCTCCATGACTTGTAACTTGACGTTCAATGTGTACAACAATATGAGTGCGATTG